>CM031376.1:58079525-58749725 GCA_018208015.1 Medicago ruthenica | reverse complement strand
TTTTCAAAAACTACTCATTAACCGGTTACATGAAGGTGCAACTGGTTGCACATGACGAAAGCACTTTTGACATCAATTTGATATAATTGAAAATTTAAAAACATGCATATGCTAATAATAATCTAAAGGCTTCTAATCTTGCTATGGTGCAAAAGTTTCATCAAAATATACCTTCTTCTTGATCATAGCCTTGTGCAACTAATTAATCTAGCCTTTTTTACTTGACTTCCATTTTCATCTAATTTATTTTTAAAACCCCATTTAGGTGCCAATGAATATGCTTATCTTCAGGCCATGGTACTAATTCTCAAACTTGATTCTTTTCAATTGGTTTAATTCTTCTTGCATGACTAAGATCCATTCATTATCATTTAATGCATCATTAACTCTGGTAGGTTCAATTTGAGAAACAAAAAGCCATATTTAAACATACATCTTTGAGATTAAGTCTAGTAGATACTCCCTTATTTATGTCACCAATAATGTTATAAATTTGATGGTCCTCTATTAGTTCTCCATTCTTGTGGTAGATAGATCATCATTTGGTTTGCTCTTGTTGTGCTAATTCAATCTTTTTATCTTCTCCTTTGGTTGTTCTATTTTGCATCATGATCTTCATAAAAAATGAATAGCTTTTTCAATCCCTGGAGATATTAGTTCATCAAAAGATACATGAATAGATTCTTCAATAGTAAGAGTTATTTTATTAAAATTCTATATGTCTTACTAGTGAGAGAATACCCAAGAAAGATACCTTCATGTATTTACATCAAATTTACCAAGGTTATGTTTTCCATTGTTTAGAACAAAACATTTGCATCCAAAAATATGAAAATAAGCAATAATGGGTTTTCTACATTTATAAAGTTCAAAAGGAGTTTCTTTAAGACAGGTTTTACCAAAACACTATTATTTACATAGCAAGTCTTACTTACTGCATTAGCACAAAAATATGTGAAGAAGATTTCCTTCATAGACTGGGTTGGGTTTTGATGATAACAACTTCACATCACAAAAAAAAAAGAAATGATCATGGAGGCTCAAGATTAAGGCTTAGGCTTTATTGTTATACTTTTGTAAGTATGACACTTGTCTTTTGATTTATTATTCTTAACTTATGGAACAACTTAGAATGCTCAGAAAATAATTGCAAACATTTTTTCTAAGTCCTCATATGAAGCAATGCTAAAGCTCTCATGAAAATAAATCACACACTCACAATGATTTTCATATAAATGTGATTTTGCATGAAAATACTTTTTGCATGAAAAGCCATAGTTTATTATGAATATTGCATTATTACTTTTACCATAAAAATCTATTTAAGCATGTAATTTTTTCTTACATACATTCATTACGTGTTCTTATAGATATGCCTAATTGATCTTTGTGTCCAAAGGCTAACTTATTTTTTCATTACCGTTTTCTTCGGCATGTATTCTTTTCATTACCGTTTGGTTTTTTTAAAGAAAAAATATGTTGCCTAATTGATCAATTTTCCAACGGCAACATATTTCGAGTTAATGGCCAACGGTAGCTTTTTTAATTCAAGTGCACACAACGGCCAGTATTTTTCTTAAATGCATTTCATACTTACTATTATGAATAAGTGCCATTTTAAATATGTTTCTATTCATTGGTAAAACTTTTTGAAAAATAGTATTGCTTCATAAGCCTCTATAAATTCAATTGAGAATAAAAACAATTTAGACAACAACTTTCAAACTCTCAATTGTGAATTTTAATATCACTTCATTCAAATTATCATTCTCTTGGAAAACTTTGCCATTCTTTTTCATTCATAAAGAAAGTTTTATGAGCATTAAGTCCATATTGTTAAAGTGGTTTTGATTAAGATAAACAGCCATACATTGTTATTCTTCAATTCTCTTGTAAAAAGTTTCTCGCCATTGTTGGTGGGAATTATTGTTAAAGATAGTGGGGTGATATATCTTGTGATTGTTGTAAAAGATTCTTTGATTCGAGAAGATTCAAAGTCCACCAAAAGTGTTTGGTATTTTTGTTGTAATCAAGAGAGAGAGTTTCTTTCATGTGTTATGTTAGAAAGATTGTCAGGGGGTCTTGGGGTGAGATTGTTTGTAACAAAATTTCTAACATAGTGAATTCATTCGCAAGATGTGACGGGAGTGGATGTACCTATAGGGGAACCACTTTTAATTTCCTTTTGTTCTTTCTATTTCCCTTACTCTCGTTATTTTTCTGCATTTTCATTCAAACTTTCATTGTAAACTTTCCGAAAAAAATATCAAGAACACTAAACTTGCAAAGTTTATCCTAAAAATACAATAACCTAATTCAACCCTCCCCCCCCCCCCCCCCCCCCCCCCCCCAGTTTGTAATCTAAACTTACAAAATACTTAGGCAAAGTTGTTTCACTCAACATGGTTCTTACTAGTTCTTCCAAAGACTTGTTCTTTCTTTCAACAACACCATTTTCTTGTGAAGGTGTCGAGAAGTTATGCGAAATTCCTTGTTCATCACAAAATTCGTGAAAAGATGCATTTTGAAATCCTCCACCATGATCATTTCGAATTGAAGCAATCTTCAACGATTTCTCATTTTGAACTAACTTTGCATATTTATTAAAATCTTTAAAAACATCATTCTTATGTGCAAGAAATAATGTCCAAGAATATCCAGAGAAGTCATCAACAATTACTAAAGGCATAATAATTTCTAGCAAAACTTCTAATTCTTGAAGAACCAAATAAATCCATATGAATTAGTTGAAGTGGTCTAGAAGTTGAGACTATATTCTTTGGTTTGAATGATACTTTAGTTTTCTTACCCTTTTGACATGCATCACATTATTTGTCCTTAATAAACTTAATTTTAGGCAAACCAACAACAAGATCATGTTTCACTAATTTATTCAAATGGTCCATAGGAATGTGTGCAATTATTTTGTGTCATAGTCATGTATCATTATTGGTTGGCTTAATTGCATGTTTAGTCCCTTACATTTATTTTAGGTTTCAAGTTGGTCCCTTATGTTCTAAACGTTTCAAGTTGGTCCAAAACGTTTATTTTAGGTTTCACGTTGGTCCCTTTTGTTTTAAATGTTTTCAAGTTGGTCCCTTTTGTTTGCGACGTTAGCATAAGTTGGTCCCTTTCAAGTTGACTTTTTACACCTGAAAGTAGGAGTTTCTAATAAAATTTGAGCTCCAATCATGTTCACATTCAGATTCAAATTGGAATTGGATGGAAAACGACGAGAATACCTTCTAGACACACTGCTTGGACGAACTTGAAACGTTTAAAACAAAAGGGACCAACTTGAAACCTAAAATAAACATAAGGGACCAAACATGCAATTAAGCCTTATTGGTTTTAATCACAAGACATTTAAGTTACAAAGACAAGTCATCTAAAGATATCATGAAAATATTGTTTATCCTTTTTCAGACAAGTTTAATTTCATGAGATATCTCATCTTCTATGGTGGATGAATCTTTATTAAAAATGATTTTAAGACCTTTATCACATAATATAATTATACTAAGTAATTTATGCTTTAAACCTTCAACATATAGCACATCATCAATAGTAGTAAAGAGAGACATACCTACTTTACCAATTCCTATAATCTTCCCTTTATTATTGTCTCCATAGGTGACAAATCCTTTAGATTTTGGAGTCAAAGTTGAGAACTTTAACTTGTCTCCCATCATATGTTTAGAGCATCCACTATCAAGATATCACATGTTGGTTGTGGTTTTCAAGCATTCCTCAAAAAACAAGTTTAAGATTTGCTAAGTACCTAATGTGATTTAGGTTCTTGTGGGTTAATTCCTTTCTTTACCCAAGCAATTAATCTGAGTTCATTTTACGGAGTGCATCCGGGTGGAGTAACCCCGAAGTAAATCTCCCTATGACCCGGTGAAATTCCTATCAATCAGGCTAACACCGTACTCCCTATAAAACGTGTGGACAACCCTCTCGGATAAGTCCCATCCGGCGAATCCCGGAGTCTGATGAACACGCCCTATGACTGTGAAACGTGCGAGCACGCCATTATCTTTGAATAATTCTTTAACTTTGACATATGAACATATAATCTGTACTATAATCGTATAACATTTCTGTAACATATAACCTATAACTTATGATTCTTGGCTTATCGTTCTCATAAGCCTCCTATGATCGTTGGAGAACAAACACTATAAACCTATCTGTAACTATGATTGTCGAAGCATTCTCATTGCTTTTGTATTCCAAAGGATACATCTATAACTTTAATCACCTGATATAGGGTCTCAACTTAACAAGCTATAAGCCTTCCCTAAGGATCTATTCATTCTCTAAGGGATAGGTCCTTTAACATTTAAAAGAGGTACATAGCCATTGCACGTTGCTTAATGAGTTTGAAGTAGTTTTGAACGGCTGGAATGGTGCAAGTAAAGTTGAAAAACAACATGTTCTGTCCCCCTTCAAAATCGTGACACGATTTTGGAATCGTGTCACGATTTCATGCCCAGAAATCGTGATATGTTCTGCCTGTAAAATCGTGACACGGTTGCAGAATCGTGACACGATTTTACCTGCAGTTGGACAGCATAGGGCAATTTCAAAGCATAATTTTCACCATTCTTGGCACAATCAAACACACTCAAACATCATACAGCTTAAGGCTTATTTCTAAGTCATAAAAACATCTTATAACATATGAGATCATGTAATTTCATCAAAATAGAGAACTAGGGTTCTATAAGTCTCAATCTTACTCATATAACTATAACTATCAAAGCTTATGCAAAAGGGGTTCTAAAACCCTCTAGGAGCTCACCTTAGAATTGGATTGGTGCTGGCTTAACTTTAAGTTTTCAACCCTAGCTTATCCTTCACTTGGTCACTTGATCTTTCCCTTGCTTCCTTTAACTTCCTCTAGTTCCAACTTTCCCAAAACTAAGCTTACTAGTAAGAACTTTCCACAAGAGCCTAGTGAAGACTTGAATCACAAGATTTAGGGAAGGAAGATGGATTATGGAGAGTGGTAGGAGAGGGGCGAAAATGAGAGAAGGAGAGAGCAAAATTTCAGATTTTTGAGTGAGAGAAAATGAGTAGAAAACTTGTCAAATTTTCATATTTATCCATTAGTCATTATTCCCCCATTTTACAACTTTGCCACTCCATCTAATTACAACCTTGTCATTGCTTGCACATGAAGTTTCTAACACCTATAACTGTTACATTTAAGCGGGATATTACACTCTACCCCCCTTAAAGAAATTTCGTCCTCGAAATTTAGAAATTACTTGTAAAAAGATGCGGATAGCTCTCCAGCATCTCTGATTCCAATTCCCATGTAGCTTCACCGAAGGGAGAACCTTTCCATATGACTTTAACAATTGGAATCTCTTTGTTTCTCAACGCTTTGACGTCACGTTCAATAATCCGTTCCGGTTCGGGCTGAAAAGTCAAATCCGATCTCAAGTCGATAGTTTCCAACTCTACTGGTTGGTGAGGGTCAGGAATGAACTTCCTAAGCTGTGAAACATGGAAAACATCATGTAATCCTGACATCGCCGGTGGCAGAGCCAATTGGTAAGCTGCTGGTCCGACACGTTTGAGTATCTGATATGGCCCAATGAATCTTGGACTTAATTTCTTTGTCCTGAAAACACCTCGTAGTCCCAGCTTAGGGGTAACCTTCAGGAAAACATGATCTCCCACTTCAAACTCTAGAGGTCTTCGCCTCTTGTCCGCATAGCTCTTCTGTCGACTTTGAGCAGTTCTGATCTTATCCTGAATGGATTTAATCTTTAAAGTGGTCTCCTGGATAATTTCAGGTCCCAAAATACTTTTATCTCCAACCTCTGACCAACAAAGCGGTGTTCTACACCTCCTGCCATACAGTGCCTCATAAGGTGCCATTCCGATGCTAGAATGGTAACTATTATTATAAGAAAATTCAATTAAAGGCAGATGGTTATTCCAACTTTCTCCATCCTCTAAAATGCATGCATGTAGCATATCCTCTAACGTCTGTATAGTTCTCTCAGATTGTCCATCTGTTTGAGGATGATGCGACGTACTCAACTTTAACCTTGTTCCCAAAGCCTTTTGAAAAGCTTTCCAAAAGTGAGAAGTAAAGATAGGATCTCTATCTGACACAATGCTGGTTGGAACACCATGTAGTTTCACAATCTCCGCTATGAACAATTCTGCATACTGAGCAGCCCTGTACGTAGTCCTAACCAGTAAAAAGTGAGCAGACTTAGTTAACCGGTCGACAACTACCCAAATAGAATCATGTCCCCGTTGAGTCCGAGGTAACCCTGTTACAAAATCCATAGAGATCTCTTCCCATTTCCACTGAGGGATTTCCAATGGTACAAGCATCCCTGCAGGTCTCTGATGTTCAATCTTCACTTGTTGACACACAATACATCGCGATACGAATTCCGCAATATCGGCCTTCATCCCCGGCCACCAATAATCTTTCTTTAAATCTTGGTACATTTTAGTGGTACCTGGGTGAATACTGAAACTACTCTTGTGTGCCTCTTCCAAAATCAACCTTTTTAAACTAGTATCATTAGGAACACAAACTCTACCTTCAAACACCAGAGTACCATCCGATGCCCTTGAAAACTCTGACTGTCCAATCTTCCTCTGAAGATCCACATCCGACTCTTGAGCTTGTGCGATTTGGGATCGCAAATCACAAGTAACCTCTAATCTTTGCAACAAAATGCCATCACCCATCTCCGTAACGCTGAGATTAAGATCTCTAAATTTCTCATACAACCCACAAGTATGCATCAGCACTTCTGCTCTCATCAAGGATTTCCTGCTCAAGGTGTCAGCAACTACGTTCGCCTTTCCCGAGTGATATTTTAACTCAAAATCAAAATCCTTTAAATATTCCATCCATCTTCTCTATCTCATGTTCAGTTCCCGTTGATCGAACAAATACTTTAAACTTTTGTGGTCACTGAATAAGTCGAATTGTGCTCCATATAAATGGTGCCTCCATACTTTCAGAGCAAAAACTATAGCTGCCAATTCAAGGTCATGAGTAGGGTAATTCTCCTCATGAGATTTAAGCTGTCGTGAAGCATAAGCTATTACATTACCTTCTTGCATGAGCACACTGCCTAGTCCTTTAGAGGACGCATCACAATACACAACGTATTTCTTTTCGGGATCCGGTATTGCTAGCACTGGAGCCTTGGATAATTTCTTCCTCAAAGTCCAGAAACTTTTTTCACAATCTTCGTCCCAGACGAAAGGCACATCTTTCCTCGTGAGGCGTGTCAAAGGCAAAGCAATCTGTGAAAATCTCATAATAAATCTCCGGTAGTAACCTGCTAAACCCAGGAAACTCCGAACTTCTGTTACATTCGCTGGTCTGGCCCAATTAAGGACAGCTTCAACTTTAGATGAGTCTACTGACACTCCTCCTTTAGAGATAACATGGCCTAAAAACTGAATTTCCGATAACCAAAATTCACACTTGCTGAATTTTGCATATAACTGATTTTCTCTGAGAATGTCCAAAACGATCCTCAGATGCTGAGCATGTTCCTGTGAGTCCTTTGAATAGATCAAGACATCATCGATGAAAATTACTACAAACTGATCCAGGTAAGGCTGGAAAATTCTATTCATGTAGTCCATAAACACAGCTAGAGCATTAGTCACTCCAAACGGCATTACCAGAAATTCATAATGTCCGTAACGTGTTCTGAACGCCGTCTTGGACACATCTGACGATTTGATACGAATCTGGTGGTATCCTGATCTGAGATCAATCTTTGAAAACACTGCGGCTCCTTTGAGTTGATCCAAAAGATCATCAATCCTCGGTAATGGATACTTGTTCTTAATTGTTACTTTATTCAGCCGAAGGTAGTCGATGCACAATCTCATACTACCATCCTTCTTCTTAACCAACAACACTGGCGCACCCCAGGGTGACACACTGGGCCTGATGAAATGTTTCTGAATTAAGTCTTCCAACTGAGACTTCAATTCCTTTAACTCTGACGGTGACGTTCTATAAGGCGCCACTGATACTGGCTCTGATCCTGGGATGAGATCAATAGAAAACTCAACTTCCCGTTCCGGGGGTAAATTGCTTATATCAGAAGGGAAGACATCTAGATAATCACTGACAACAGGAATGTCACTGGGACTCAGTTCTGATTCTGAAGTCACAGTAACCATCACATAAAAACCCCTATCCTGAGCACACATAAGCTGAGTAAGCTGATGAGTGCGGTTGATTAACTCTGATAAAGCCACACCTTCGGTCGTATCATCTGTAGGCATAAAAATACACTTTTCCGGGCATCCAATATACACATGATTAGCAGATAACCAATCCATTCCTAGAATCACATCAAGCTGTATCATGGGAAGACACATCAAATCTATGTAGTATGTCTTACTAGATACAGTGATCGGGCAATTTTCACATATAAAACTAGCTACAACTCCGCCCTCAGTAGCGGTAGATACCGTCATAGGAGGTATCAACGGTGACATAGACAACTGTAATGCTTCTACACACTTGTAAGAAATAAAGGAACATGTTGCACCACAATCAAAAAGCACCTTAATTGGAGTTTGGCCTAAGTAACACATACCGGCAATTAAATCTTCATTTGCCAAAGCCTTCTGACCATCAAGGGAGTACACTCTGCCCTTACTTGTTGTAGTACCTTCAGCTCCACTTTTACCTCTTCTTTCTGGACAATTTGCTAAAATGTGCCCCGACTGCCTACACCCGAAACACACACCTGTTTGCCTCATGCATTCACCGTAATGCATTTTCCCACAGTATTTACAAGCAGCACTCGCCTGGTGTGGAAACGACTGCTTACCCCTCTTAGGAGAGCCCTTAGGCTTATTCTCATGGTACCTATCTTGAAACTTTCCTTTTCTCTTTTCATATGCTGCAGCTTTCTCTTTAGCGGTCTTGGCAAAACCCGCTTCCGCAACCAAACTATCGTGAACCATCTCGTCATAGCTGGTATTCCTTTGAAGGCTCACTGCTGTATCAATTTCACCTCTCAACCCACGCCTATATTGATTCATCTTCCAGTTCTCATTACCGGCATACTCGTTGTGAGAGGAGTAATATGACAACTCTTCAAACTTCTTTGTAAACTCGGTGACTGACATGCCACCTTGTTTCAACTCAAGAAACTCTTGTTCTTTCTTTACTTTATAGGACATCGGGATATACTTCTCTATCATCGCTTCCTTGAAGTTATCCCAGTTAATCTCCGTGTTATTTGCTATCATTCGGCGTTGAGCAGATTCCCACCAATCTTCTGCTGCGCCTCTGAACTGGTTAGTAGCCAACAATACTTTACTTTCTTCGGGGCAATCCACCATCCGGAACACTTTCTCAATCTGCTTTAGCCATCTCTTGGCTTCTGGAGGTTCACCTTCCCCATTAAACTCAGGAGGGTGGTTTCTGTTAAATTCCCGGTAGGACGGATTAGCCACTACTGGTGGTTGTGTCTGCTGCTGAGCACCTTGTCCATGGCGTTCAATGTACCCTTCCTCTCATATTTACCCTTTTTAGACTTTGTAAGATTTGTGGAGCCACGCCTTTGGCAGGCTACCACCCCTTTAATGCATTTCATTTCCCAACATTCTTTACCATTTTTATCAATTTCTTTCATTCATTTTTATTCTTGATGGTAGTATTTCAAAAAAAACAACAAAAAAAAAACTTTTCCAAAATTTATTTCATGAGTCTTTTATTTTTTATCAATAACAAACACATTCCTTTACGAATTCGTGAATATTCGGAGTGTACATCGATATCTGTCCTTAAAACAGATAAGGTTTCGCAGGCCGAGCATGATCAATCGCAAAAAGGATTTCCCCAACAAAATCCTCGGCGAATTAATCAGAAATTCCCCAGTGGAGTTAAGAGCCCGAAAGGACAGTTCAGGCCAGGACTTGCTAACCAAAGCGTAAGCATTCCATGCGGAATCGCTAGTTCTTCTTCCCAGCGGATTAGTACAATCCCCAGTGGATTAACAAACTCCCCAGGAAGTCAACATTTGTCCTACTCTCTAAAGCCCAATTACCATCGGCATCGAAGGCTGGATATCGATCATGCTTCCAAAATGATCCTTATATCCCCAGCAAAGTCACAAGCGAAGCCCAATCTTATTGGCATACCCCCCCAGTGGAGTCTTACATCATCCAAGCCCGACTTTACTCGGCATTCAAATCATAATCCCCAGCGTCCCACGTGACGTCTGTCATCCCCCAGGTCAGCATAATTCATGCATCATATCATAGTCATTCATTAACATGCATCTCATATTCATATCATGCATTTCCCACTTCAAATAGTCGGATGGCATCCCCAGTCTATCTGGTCTAGAGATATCATCCTCATTTTCGCCAAGCGATAGTTCTTTAACGAACAGCTTGTGCAAGTTTTTCATCGTATCAAGGGGCAAATCCTTAACAAACATGTTGAGTATCCCCAGTACAAGTCCATCCCTCACACAACGTCCCCAGTGACAGTCATGCATTCATACATTCATGCATATGCATACAACATATCATACATGGTTATTTCAAACCATCATGAGTCTCACCAATCAATCGCGAGCACTTCGTGAATTCTTTTTTCCCCAGTCTGTCTGTTTCAGAAATGTCACCCTTTTACGCCAAGTGGTAGTTCAAACGAACAGCTTGCGCGTCTTTTTGTCGAGTCTTTACGCCAAGTGGCAAGTTCTTCAATGAACAGCTTGTGCATTCTTTCTCCCCGATTGAAGGGGCATTTCTGTAAGGAATGGCTTGTCAGCCGCATCCCCAGTGTCGTCAATGGCAAGTTCGGCAACATCCGAACAGTTGACATTTTTTTCTTTTGTCGTCAATGGCAAGTTCGGCAACATCCGAACAGTTGACATTTTTTTCTTTTGTCGTCAATGGCAAGTTCGGCAACATCCGAACAGTTGACATTTTTCTCTTTTGTCGTCAATGGCAAGTTCGGCAACAACCCGAACAATTGACATTCTTTTCATTCTTTTGTCGTCAGTGGCCAGTTCGGCAACAACCCGAACAGCTGGCATTTACCTTTTCATTCTTTGTTGTCAGTGGCAGTTCGGCAACAACCCGAACAGCTGACACTTATTCCCGGTGTGGTCTTCTTTTTTTTATCGTCTTTGCATCCATGTTTACATTATAAGCATTCATAACATTTGCATACATGCATTTATAACATTTATAACTCGGAAAAATATTTAGTCAAAAAAATGGCGTACTCTATATTTAAGTCTCTTCAACCCGTCCATTTCAAATCACATTTTCAATCTTCGGGACGATGAAACTTAAATAGGGGCATCTGTCATACCCCATTTTTTGACTTATATTTTTGTGTGTTTTATCTTTTATTATTTTCATTACTTATTATTACTTTGTATTATTTCATTCTTGTTATAGTATTTTGTTTGCATTTTATTAATATCATTACTAGCATTTCCATTATCCTTAATATTATTAATATTATTGTTATTCTATTTTTCTTTAATAATATCATTATTATCCTTTACTACTATTAAGGTTTTATTTTAATTAATATTATTAAGTTTTTATCATTTTATTATTATTATTATTTAATATCATCATTTTTTCATTATTATTATCATCTACTATTTTCCTTATTATCATTATCAATTGCATTGTTTGCATTTTTTATCATCATTATTATCATTATATATTATTATTATTTCTCTATTTTTACCTTTTTATTTTTAAATACAAAAATCAAAAAAAGTGGAGTTCGCAGTGCGAAATCACCTTCGCACTGCGACCTCTGCGAAATTTTCTGCAGATTTTTATACATTGGTTTATCTTTTTTGCTTTCAACTACAATTGTTATTAGTAGCATTATTACTTTTATTATTGCTGTTTTGTGACTGATTTGGTGCAGCAAGGCAAGATTTAATGTGTGACATTAAAGGTAAAAGGAAAGAAGGATTTTCTTCCAACCTCTCATGTGATCAAACAAATTGGCTGCCCTTGGTCAGCTCTTGTCCCTCCAAATTGACCCCTCACCCAACCTAAGCTTGCCAGCCAGCTGCTTGATCCCTTTCCTTCCCTTTTTCTCTGCCAAAACCAGTCAAACACAAGTGGTTTTTGTTGCAAAAAAGCTGTTTGGTGTGCCCTGTTTTGAGCTGGATTTCTCCTCCCACACATAAGCCCACATGCTCATTTTGCTTCCCCCAATCTCCCTGTACATGGCAGTACACGTTTTGATTGCTTGACCTTCCAAGATTGCAAGGATTGATCCCAAGAATCATCCCTTTTGCAGCTGCCCTGTTTTACAGTTTTTACCATCATTACCTTCTAGAATTAATGGCATTTGTGGCTGAGATCAGTCAAGACCTTGCCCCTTGGCACAAGGAAAAGCAAGTTCTATCCATTAGCATTAAATGCAAAGTGTTTTAGCCTGGATTTAGTCCACAAACCAGCTAGAATCTAGAGATTTACCATCATTACATAGATTTGCATTTTGGCCTATAAAAGGAATGCCAAGGCACAAGGATCACACACATTGAAAAAGCCAGTTACACACACAATCAATAGACCAATTCAGAGAGCCAATACACACGAAATCCACACAAAAATCCCTTGCATTGTAGCACAAAATCAGTCCATCACAAACAATTAGAACATTGTTCATAGCCTCTCACAAAGCAAGCAAGCCACTTCCAATCTTGCTCAAGCATTGCTAGGAGTTCTGTAAGTCTCCTATAATCCTTCTTTTTTATTGTGTTTGCTGTTTGCATATCTTGCTTTGTCCAATTTCACTTTGTGCACAAAAACCCCTTTTGAAACTCAAAAAGGACCTCAAAGGGGCCAAGCTTTAAAACTGTGTTTTTCCATCCCATTTTTCTTCCATTTTGTCAAGTTTTTTAACCTCCTTTGGGTTCTGAAGCTTGCTTAGAAGCAGTTTCTGAACTTCTGTTCAGAAACAGCTTCTGAGTTTGAAAATTCGCATACTTCGCAGAGCAAAGTATTGCTCGCACTGCGAACACACCAGAACCTGACTTCGCAGAGCCAAGTTCTGGCCGCTCTGCGAAGTATGTGAAATTCAGAACATGAATCAGTCATTCAAATGTCAAATTTTTGGGATTCCAGCCCTTGATTCAGAACCTAAAGAGGGTTAAAACCATTTTTGTCCAAACCCAATTCATAATCATGCACAACTTTGAAGATTTCACAAGTTCGTGCGACAAATTTTGAGTAACTTGTGAAACAAGTTATGTTCTTAATATTTTCCAAAACCAAGTTTGAGCAGCAAGCAAAGTTCGTCTATTTCAAAACAAACTTGAACAACCATGTTGTTCATGATTTTCAATCCAAACGCGAACTTAAGCCGAGCTTGCTCACTCTTTGAAACCCAAACTCAAGATGAGCCGAACTTGTGAACTTTCCAAATTTGTGTATGTTTTATGATCCTTGTTCATCATTTAAACTTGAACTATACCCGTTCTTGAGTTTCAATAACTTAAGCAACAAGTATTGTTCATGATTTTAATAAACTCGAACAACAAACTTGTTCGTGATCCCCTTCTTTTTACTTTTCCTTTTAAGGCATTTTTTGGTTCCCTTTGAGATACCTTAGAGTCCCGACCAAACCAAACTTGAATGAAACGGGAATGGCTTGACGTATGTCTCCCCAAACCTCGGTTGTACGAATGCGTGACGTATGTCTCGTCGCTCGGGCAACCGTCATTCCACCCTTGACGCGTCTAGCACGCTCAACCTTCCCTTGGCCCCCTTGTGGCCATTTTTACCCTTTTCTTGGCCCTCGTGGTCAATCCGAACCCTTCGCGCCCTTGAGCGTCCATTTACGCCTTGCGCGAATTTTTCGCCCTGTGCGTCTGTTCGTCTTTTTTATTTATTCAAAACATTCACGCCTTGCGCGAGTTTATCGCTTAGCGTCCATCTTTCACCTTTTTAAAACTTTGTACGTCTTCGTACGTTTTTAAAAACCTTTGTTCAAGTCCGAGTGGAAAACTTTTTATCAAATCATTTACCTTTATGCATTGTCGTCAGTGGCAAGTTCGGCAACAACCCGAACAACTGACATTTACTTTTTATTTCATGTCGTCAATGGCCAGTTCGGCAACAACCCGAACAGTTGACATTTATTTTCATTACTTTTTCTTTTTCAAACTTTTTTCGCTCGGACGCGATCAAATCTTTTTTTAACTAAAACGAACCAACGTACAAACTTTTTCTACCAAAGAACTACGTACGCTTTGAATTCTCCGACTACCGGGAGATACGTAGGAGCAAGATCGACATCTTGTCAAGCCCATTAATAAAAAACTTGTTTTTCCCTTTCGTTTGTTTTTATCTCTTTCTTCATCTCGCATTATGTTTTTATATTTTCTTTCATATATGTTTAAACACGCAAGTAAAACATCGAAGCATTTTAAGCCTAAGCCGACTAAGAGGTTCCCGTTGAGTACAACGGATGTGAGGGGTGCTAATACCTTCCCCTCGCATAATCGACTTTCGAACCTAAGATCTTTTCTCAAGGTAATTTAGAACTTTTTTCCTTTTTCCCCGAAAAATTAAAAGTTCAGTCGTAATTTAGAATTAGTGATTCAAAGCTTCCCCAATAGCTTGACATCCGAAATTCGACGCGACAGAAATGGCGACTTCACTGGGGACCATGCATTAAACATTTTGTTTGTGCATAAACGAGTCGAGCCTATCTCAGTCGGCTTTTAGGCTAATTTGTTTCATTTTACTTGCGTGTTTATATTTCTTGTCATGTACTTGTTTATTCTTTACGCTTTACATATATATATATATATATATATATCATTTTGCTTCATATTCATATATATATCAATTGTGGGGGTTACTTGAGCGATGTTACTCCACATTGTTCGGGTTAATGCCGGACGTGTTTGGCTCTCTACCCGAGCTCGAGAGAAAACTAAGTTAGAAGGAGGTTGTGTGCGGAAGCCCGCGTTGACGTACGTCCGTGAGGTAGGATGCCCAACCCCGCTTAGACGAGATTTTCATATGGAATTAATTGAAGTCATGTCGACGTATGTCCATAGACAACCCTAATTCCATATGAGATTGATGACTCTAAGGACCTCTTCTTAGGAATCTTACCTTTAGAGCCTACACGTGAGGATGGGGGGAAATTTCGAACATACATATCACACCCATGCATAGCATACATTCACATTCATGGAAAATAATTTTCACATATCACTTTGCTTTATAGGAATTTAAAAAAGGAACAATCAAATATTAGCAAAAAGAAATATGGATTCCGGAAATAAAAGTACGCTCGCTTTCAAGGTTAAAGCTCCTAGGGTGGAAAGTTTGTTAGCCTTAAGTAAGAAGCTCTCCCCGGTCAACAAGAGTATTTTTGAAGCAAGCTATGGGTTAATACTTGATCTCTTACCCGTAAGGATAGATTCAACGGCCTTAACCACTTTGGCACAATTCTTCGACCCACCACTCCGGTGCTTTACATTTCAAGATTTCCAACTATCTCCAACTTTGGAAGAATTCGAGAAGATCTTGGGTTGTGGCATGAAAGGTCATGAACTATATCTCGGTCCCGGGAAGGACCCCACATTAGAGACCATCGCCGAATCCTTATACCTTGATGTCCAAGAAGTAGCATCTAACTTGGAAATTAGAGGAAATGCTAGGGGATTCACAAGAAAGTTTTTGGAAGCCAAAGCTCGGGATTTACTAGCCAACAAAGAGGGAATGGCATTCAACGCCATCTTAGCCCTTTTAGTCTACGGGATTGTTTTATTCCCCAACATGGATGATTTCGTAGACTTTCCGGCTTTAGAGGTATTCATGATTAAAAATCCGGTTCCCACTATTTTGGCGGATTTTTATCACTCCCTCTACTCTAGGCATGAACAAGCAAGGGGACGCAAGATTTCTTGTTGCACTCCTCTAGTGCAAATTTGGATGATGTCCCACGTGCCAAGAAACCGAGACTTTGTGGAAAACCGGGACAAGCTCAAATGGTCACAACGGATGACGACCCTTGTCGCAAAGGACATCCATTGGTTTTCTCCAAATTTAGAGGACCCGGAAATTATCCTCAGTTGCGGGGACTTCCCTAATGTACCCCTCATTGGTACTAAGGGATGTATTAACTACAATCTGGTCCTCTCTCTCCGACAACTAGGTTTTTCAATGGAAGACAAACCTAATGACCTTTTGTTGGAAGCTTTCTTTTTAAGGGAAGGCGATCAGGACCCGGCATTGCTAGAGAGAATCCGAGGAGCGTGGGACCAAGTACGCAAAGGAAGGGTCGGCAAGAGGAATTGTGTTGCCAAACCCCTTTATACTCAATGGGTGAAGGAGAGAGTTAAAACAATCAAGTTACCCTTTGTGGTCATATGCCCTCCAAAACCTCCTACACCTAAACCTATCACAATCATTCCCAACCAAGAAGCGGAGGAACTCAAAGCTAAGATTCGAGGGCTCCAAAACAAAAACGGAGACTTAGAATTAAAACACCTCCAAACTTTGGGAGAGATCACTAGGACGAAGAGAGATCGCGATGAAGTAACAAACTCTCTCCTAGTATGCCAAAAACGGCTAAAGATCTCTGAAGGGAAGAGAAATTGGATAGGAGGCGGCTTGGTTAGTGCGGATGCCAACCTTGTGACCAAGGACGAAGAGTTGGAAAGAATCTTGCATTCCAACCAAGAGCTCAAGAAGTTCGGCGAGCTAGCTATCGAAGCTCAACGGAAATGGAGGTTGAAGTTTCAAGAGAAAAATCAACAGCTCCAAGAAGTGGTCAAAGACTACAAAGAGCAGCTTCAAACCGAACGCGTCCAACGGCAAAGACATGAGAGCCTTTCTCATCAAGGGAAACTACATTGCAATCGCCTCGAAGCGAACATCAAGAAATTCAAAGAATACTTCGATAAGATTGCAAGAGAGCATGGGAACCACATCGCACGGCTCCTTGATGAGATTAGACATGCAAATATCCAGCTAGCCCAACGAAAGGAAGTGATTGAGTCTGTATGGCAAGATGCCTCCCGACTAAGTGAGGACTTCACTAGATTAGTCGCATTCTCAAACTTAGTCATCGCCGAGCTTCCGAAGAGAATTGCAAGGGCCGAAATGGTCATGCCATACTTTGTCATCCCTACGGAAATCCAGAAATTTATGAAGTTCTGCAAGGACACATTAGATTTCTATAGGGAGGAGATAGGCAAGGCCGAAAGACGAGCGGCTGTTTGATTTGTATTAGCATTAGTTACACTTTGTAATTTCAATGTTATTCAATCAAATATATATTTTTAATTTTCCGGTTTCTAATACTTTTAATTGCTAATATTAATTGCACACTTTTTTAATTTCCTTTATAAAGCAAAGCAAAAAATTTTTTCATGCATACATCATTCATCATCATACATACGGTCATCCTCGAGTCCAAACTCATTTCCCTTTTCTTATCCTCAGGATTTCTTATAATCCAAATTGAGTCTTCAGTGTTTGCATTCTCTCCGCAACACTACGTGTCTTCTCGTAAGGAAAAGTGGCTCATCGTCCCGAGGTAACCCACTCCTACAATACCCGAGCAACCCTAAAGAGGAAAATGGAGAATCTCGAGCAAGAGAATCAAGATCTTCGTGAAGAAGTAACATCTATGAGAACGGAAATGGAAAAACTAACGGAGTTAGTGAAACTACTAGCAGCCGCACAAATCCCGGCACCTCCTCCTCCCTCTAGCTCCCAAGCTCCAGCACTAGCTTCTACTTCAACGCCGACCCTACATGATGGAACTCAGCGCTACACTAAACCCCCCGGTTGCACATGGGGTATGCCACTTGATTTTGGTGAAGAGTCCGTCCCCATTCCCACTACCCTTCAAGAAACCCCGGTCACTCAACCCGAGGTTACCTTTACCCAGGCTGCTGCGGCCTTCACTACACCCGTGGTTCATACCACTCAAGGTGATTACGGGCCTATCTTTCATGCCGAAAATTTAGGCGCCCAGGATAGGATGGCGGATTTCCTTGAAAAATTCGGTGAGATGCAAAAGGAGATTAAAGCCCTCCGAGGGAAAGATTTATTCGGGAAGGACGCCCATGATCTCTGCCTAGTACCCAATGTCAAGATCCCTCCTAAATTCAAGGTCCCGGATTTTGAAAAGTACAAAGGGAACACTTGCCCGCAAAGTCACTTGGTAATGTACGCAAGGAAGATGTCAACGCAAACCGACAACCATCAGCTGCTCATCCATTATTTCCAAGATAGCTTAACCGGTGCCGCTTTAAAGTGGTACATGGGTTTGGATAGTACCAAAATCCAAACCTTCAATGACTTGGGAGAGGCGTTTGTCCGACAGTACAAATATAATTTGGACATGGCCCCGGACCGGGACCAACTCCGGGCTATGGCCCAAAAGGACAAAGAGACCTTTAAGGAGTACACACAAAGATGGAGAGAGATAGCAGCTCAGATTAGCCCGTCTCTAGAAGAAAAGGAAATGACCAAGATCTTTTTAAATACCCTTGGTTCCTTTTACTATGAACGAATGGTTGCCAGCGCGCCAAGTGATTTCACCGAAATGGTAAGCATGGGCGTACGTTTGGAGGATGCGGTCCGAGAGGGACGCTTAGTAAAGGAAAGTGCTCCGTCTAGTAGCACAAAGAGATTCGAGGGCAGCTACCCAAGGAAGAAAGAGCAAGATATCGGCACGATTGGCCACGGAGGACCTCATCAAGGGTACTCGGCATATCCGCATGTCTCTGCTATCTCACCTTCCATCTATACACCTCCGAACTACCAAGTTCAAGTCCCGCAAAGATCTCTCCCTCAATATCAACAGTCCTATCAGCAACAATATCCGCAAAATCCACAACAATCATATCAGCAACCACGCCCACAAGGTCAGCAGCAATTCCAACCTCAAGCACCTCAGCAGCATTCGATCCGATACCCATGAAGTACGCGGACGTGCTCCCGGCTTTACTTGCGAGAAATCTCGTACAAACAAGAGCACCACCTCCCGTACCAAGTGTATTACCTCCATGGTATCGACATGACCTTACATGCGCATACCATCAAGGGGCACCGGGCCATGACGTTGAACGTTGTCTTGCTTTAAAGAATGAGGTCCAGAAGCTAGTCCGTACCAAAGTGTTGACCTTCAAGGACTCAAACCCAAATGTCCAAACTAACCCACTGCCGAACCATGGTTCCTCAATCAACATGGTCCAAGAGCACCAAGGGACCACTCCTATTTTGAAAGTCCAAAACATCAGGACTCCTTTGGTTCCACTACACATCAAGATGTGTAAAGCAGCCATGTTCGAGCACAATCATGCTAGCTGTGAAGAGTGTTCAGTAAGTCCTCGAGGATGTATGCAAATCCAAAAAGACATACAAGGACTAATGGACAAGAAGGAGCTCGTTGTCACCAAAAAGGAGGAAAATGTATGTGTCATAATTCCGGAGTTTGATATCCCGGGACACTTGGAGATAGCCTTCAGCAGCCAAGAGCCTGCCACTACTCCACTTGTAATATGCTTACCAGGGCCTGCCCCATACACTTCCAACAAGGCAGTTCCTTATAAATACCTTGCGACCATGATGAACAATGGCCAAGAAACGCCTATCCCCCCTAGCTCCTGTCGGTAATATCACGGACAGCAGTAAAGTGCTAAGGAGCGGACGTGTTCTTCCCACAACGGTCCAAGAGAAGGTCAGCACCCCGGTGTTTAAAACAAAGCCAACCCGGGACCCCTGCACGAGCAAAGAAACGGGTCAGTCTAGTGGGGCAAATGCCGATTCGGATCTCGATGAGGTATTGAAACTAATCAAAAAGAGCGAATACAAGGTCGTGGACCAGTTGTTGCAAACGCCTTCCAAGATCTCTATGTTATCCTTATTGTTGAACTCCGACGCACATAGAGAATCATTGATGAGGGTCTTGGACCAAGCCTTTGTGGAGCACGACATAACCCTCGGCCAGTTCGGAGGCATTGTCGGAAACATCACTGTTTGCAACAGCTTAAGCTTTAGTGATGAGGAACTCCCGGAGCAAGGAAGGCACCATAATTTGGCATTACATATATCGGTAAACTGCAAGTCGGATGCCTTATCCAATGTACTTGTAGACACCGGCTCTTCATTGAACGTAATGGCCAAGACAACCCTCGACCAGCTTTCCTACCAGGGGACCCCCATAAGGCAAAGTGGGGTAGTCGTTAAAGCCTTCGACGGCTCAAAGAAATCAGTGATCGGAGAGGTGGATTTACCTATTACCATTGGGCCATCCGTCTTCCAAATAACCTTCCAGATAATGGATATACAAGCAGCGTATAGTTGTTTGTTAGGCCGACCATGGATCCACGAGGCCGGAGCAGTGACATCCACACTGCATCAAAAACTGAAATTTGTGAAGAATGGGAAGCTAGTCACTGTGGGAGGAGAGGAAGCTCTATTGATCAGCCATCTGTCGGCTTTCTCGTTCATCGGTGCTGATATCGTTGACGGGACATCATTCCAAGGTCTTTCCTTAGAAGATGAGAGTGCCACAAAGAATGAAGCGTCCATGTCTTCTTTCAAGAGCGCACAAAAAGCAATGCAAGGCGACTTACTCCCGGATTGGGGAAAAACCATAAGTCTGCCGGAGCGTAAGCATAGGGAAGGTTTAGGTTTCACTCCGACTGCAAGAGTTACCGAACCAAGCGCTAACATTGAACCGCTCGAGAACATCTTTCGTAGCGCCAGCTTCATTCACTCCACAAAGGAAACCAACGCCATCACTGAAGATGGGCCGGAAGAAACAGCACATGTCCACGTAACGCCCGGAGGAGCTTGTCGCAATTGGGTTGCTATCGATGTTCCTTCTGTTATCCAGTCTTCAAAGTAATGTGTTTGTTTATTTTATCTTTTTCAAAAAAAAAAACCTTTCGCCTCGCCCGGAGCGAAAGGAGACTCATGTAGGGCTTGTTTAATATACTATCATCAATTAATAAAAATCGTTGTTTCTATTACAACTTCCACGTATTTATACGTTGTCTTTTTTCTTTTTTATTTTCAAAAACCAAAAAAACATTTTCTTTTTCAAAGAGTCCGCATTTTTCATCGTTTACTAAAATCAGTCATCCATCACATGCAGACTAAGCACCCATAAACCTGTCGAACACCTTAGCCCTAGACTCCCTCCCAACTTTGAATTCCCGGTTTACGAAGCGGAAGAGGAAGAGGATGAAGAGATCCCGGATGAGATCAAGTGCCTACTAGAGCAAGAGAGGAAGACCATTCAGCCTCACGAGGAAACAATAGAGATCATCAACTTGGGTTCCGAAGAAGAAAAGAAAGAAGTTAAGATTGGAGCGTTATTGGATGCGCCCGTCAAAGAGAAAATAGTCAAGCTTCTTGAAGAATATGTGGATATCTTTGCATGGTCATATCAAGATATGCCAGGATTGGATCCCGAAATTGTGAAGCACCACTTACCTCTAAAACCGGAATGTTCGCCAGTCAAGCAGAAGTTGAGAAGAACTCGCCCGGACATGGCTCTTAAGATTAAAGAGGAAGTGCAAAAGCAGATTAATGCAGGATTTCTCGTTACCTCGGAATATCCTCAATGGTTGGCCAACATAGTGCCAGTTCCCAAGAAGGATGGTAAAGTCAGAATGTGTGTCGACTATCGAGATTTAAACAAGGCTAGTCCGAAGGACGACTTCCCTTTACCTCACATTGACATATTGGTTGACAACACCGCCAAATCCAAGGTTTTCTCCTTCATGGATGGCTTCTCGGGGTATAATCAGATTAAAATGGCTGTTGAAGATAGAGAAAAAACGTCTTTCATCACGCCTTGGGGCACCTTCTGCTACCAAGTGATGCCTTTTGGCCTAACGAATGCGGGTGCTACCTACCAAAGGGGCATGACTACTCTCTTCCACGACATGATACACAAAGAAATCGAAGTGTATGTCGACGACATGATTGTCAAATCAAGAACGGAAGAAGAGCATGTCGAGTATTTGTCAAAAATGTTTCAACGCTTGAGAAAATATCGGCTTCGCCTGAACCCCAACAAATGCACATTCGGCGTGAGATCAGGAAAACTCCTAGGTTTCATTGTCAGTCAAAAGGGTATCGAGGTAGATCCCGATAAGGTTAAAGCCATCAGAGAAATGCCTGCTCCTCAAACTGAGAAGCAAGTAAGGGGATTTCTAGGACGTTTAAACTACATCTCTAGATTCATATCCCATATGACAGCCACTTGTGGACCCATCTTCAAGCTGCTCCGCAAAAATCAAGAAGTGGTATGGACAGAAAATTGCCAAAAAGCTTTTGACAGCATCAAAGAGTACCTGTTAGAACCTCCAATACTCATTCCTCCAGTCGAAGAAAGACCGTTGATCATGTACTTAACCGTATTGGAGGACTCCATGGGTTGTGTACTCGGACAACAAGATGAAACCGGTAGAAAAGAGCACGCCGTCTGCTACCTAAGCAAGAAGTTTACGGACTGCGAATCCCGATACTCTCTACTCGAAAAGACTTGCTGTGCATTAGCCTGGGCTGCTAGGCGTCTTCGCCACTACATGCTTAATCATACTACTTGGTTGATATCCAAGATGGATCCAATTAAGTACATCTTTGAAAAACCCGCCTTAACCGGAAGGATCGCCCGTTGGCAGATGTTGTTGTCAGAATACGACATCGAATACCACACTCAGAAAGCCATCAAAGCCAGCATTCTCGCTGACCATTTGGCTCATCAACCAATTGAGGATTATCAACCAATCAAGTTTGACTTCCCCGATGAAGAAATCATGTATCTAAAGATGAAGGATTGTGACGAACCGCTACCCAGTGAAGGTCCAGATCCCGAATCTAAGTGGAAGTTAATCTTTGATGGAGCTGTCAATGTCTATGGCAACGGAATTGGGGCAGTCATTGTCACCCCCGAGGGCAAACATCTCCCTTTTGCTGCAAGACTATCATTCGACTGTACAAACAATATGGCAGAGTATGAAGCTTGTATCTTAGGAATTGAGGAAGCCATCGATCTAAGGATCAAGAACCTCGACATTTACGGAGACTCAGCTCTTGTGATCAATCAAATCAATGGAGATTGGGAAACTCGCCACACCGGCTTGATCCCTTACAAAGATTACGCAAGACGCCTGCTAACCTTTTTCAACAAAGTCAAGCTGCACCATATTCCTCGAGACGAGAATCAAATGGCAGATGCTCTAGCAACCTTGTCTTCTATGTATGAGGTCAGTCGCCGGAGCGAAATTCCAACAATCAAGGTTCAACACCTAGAAAGGCCCGCACATGTATTTGCAGCCGAAGCAGTCGTAGATGACGAACCATGGTTCCACGACATCAAGTGTTTCCTCCAAAAGCAAGAGTACCCGCATGAGGCATCCAACAAGGATAAGAAAACTCTGCGAAGATTAGCCGGCAACTTCTTTCTAAATGGAGAAGTTTTATACAAGAGGAATTTTGATATGGTGCTGCTCAGATGTGTTGATGAGCAGGAAGCGGACCTCATAATGCATGAAATACATGAAGGCTCCTTCGGAACCCATTCCAGTGGGCACACAATGGCTAGGAAAATCTTAAGAGCCGGATATTACTGGATGACCTTGGAAAGCGATTGCTACAAGCATGCCAGGAAATGCCACAAATGTCAAATCTATGCGGACAAGATCCACATGCCACCAACGGCTCTGAATGTCCTCTCATCACCATGGCCTTTTTCCATGTGGGGCATTGACATGATTGGTAGGATCGAACCCAAAGCTTCAAATGGACATCGCTTCATCCTAGTAGCAATCGACTACTTCACCAAATGGGTTGAAGCTGCATCGTATGCCAACGTCACCAAACAAGTGGTGGTCTGATTTATTAAGAATCATATCATCTGTCGATATGGTATTCCTAACAAGATCATCACGGACAATGGGACCAACCTAAATAACAAAATGATGAAGGAGCTATGCAAAGAGTTTAAGATCGAGCATCATAACTCTTCTCCTTATAGACCTCAGATGAATGGTGCGGTTGAAGCTGCAAACAAAAACATCAAGAAAATAGTGCAAAAGATGGTAGTCTCATACAAGGATTGGCATGAGATGCTACCATATGCCTTGCACGGGTACCGTACTTCAGTACGTCCGTCGACAGGGGCAACCCCTTTCTCTCTAGTATACGGCATGGAAGCAGTGCTCCCCGTAGAAGTCGAAATCCCGTCATTGAGAATCTTGATGGAAGCTAAGTTGTCAGAGGCTGAATGGTGTCAAAACAGATACGATCAGTTGAATTTAATCGAGGAGAAACGCATGACAGCCTTATGTCATGGACAACTGTACCAACAAAGGATGAAACAAGCTTTTGACAAGAAAGTTCGTCCTCGGGAAATCCAAGAAGGAGACCTCGTGCTCAAAAGGATCCTATCGTTTCAACCTGACTCTAGGGGCAAATGGACGCCTAACTACGAAGGCCCGTATGTCGTCAAGAGAGTATTCTCCGGAGGAGCCTTGATTCTCATGACAATGGACGGCGAGGATTTTCCGCGTCCTGTGAACTCCGATGTAGTCAAGAAATACTTTGTCTAAAAACAAAAGAATAGCTCGGTAAGTCGAAAACCTGAAAGGGCAGCTTAAGCAAAAAAGAGCGTCTCGGTGGACTGAAAACCTGAAAGGGCGGTCCAGGCAAAAATTAGAGACAAAAAAAAAAAAAAAACAAAAATAGCTATCCTGATAGGTCAAACATCTGAAAGGATGACCTATGCAAAAATTAAGGATCAAAAGACAAAGTAACTACATCGGATTGGTCGTGATCTACTCGGGGCACATCAATTGTCTGAAGACTCCGAATTGGAAGCATCCAAACAAGGAATTCAAAGTTATTAGGGATACTAGTGGCCATCGCGTTCAATGTACCCTTCCTCTCATATTTACCCTTTTTAGACTTTGTAAGATTTGTGGAGCCACGCCTTTGGCAGGCTACCACCCCTTTAATGCATTTCATTTCCCAACATTCTTTACCATTTTTATCAATTTCTTTCATTCATTTTTATTCTTGATGGTAGTATTTCAAAAAAAACAACAAAAAAAAAACTTTTCCAAAATTTATTTCATGAGTCTTTTATTTTTTATCAATAACAAACACATTCCTTTTCGAATTCGTGAATATTCGGAGTGTACATCGATATCTGTCCTTAAAACAGATAAGGTTTCGCAGGCCGAGCATGATCAATCGCAAAAAGGATTTCCCCAACAAAATCCTCGGCGAATTAATCGGAAATTCCCCAGTGGAGTTAAGAGCCCGAAAGGACAGTTCAGGCCAGGACTTGCTAACCAAAGCGTAAGCATTCCCTGCGGAATCGCTAGTTCTTCTTCCCAGCGGATTAGTACAATCCCCAGTGGATTAACAAACTCCCCAGGAAGTCAACATTTGTCCTACTCTCTAAAGCCCAATTCCCATCGGCATCGAAGGCTGGATATCGATCATGCTTCCAAAATGATCCTTATATCCCCAGCAAAGTCACAAGCGAAGCCCAATCTTATTGGCATACCCCCCCAGTGGAGTCTTACATCATCCAAGCCCGACTTTACTCGGCATTCAAATCATAATCCCCAGCGTCCCACGTGACGTCTGTCATCCCCCAGGTCAGCATAATTCATGCATCATATCATAGTCATTCATTAACATGCATCTCATATTCATATCATGCATTTCCCACTTCAAATAGTCGGATGGCATCCCCAGTCTATCTGGTCTAGAGATATCATCCTCATTTTCGCCAAGCGATAGTTCTTTAACGAACAGCTTGTGCAAGTTTTTCATCGTATCAAGGGGCAAATCCTTAACAAACATGTTGAGTATCCCCAGTACAAGTCCATCCCTCACACAACGTCCCCAGTGACAGTCATGCATTCATACATTCATGCATATGCATACAACATATCATACATGGTTATTTCAAACCATCATGAGTCTCACCAATCAATCGCGAGCACTTCGTGAATTCTTTTTTCCCCAGTCTGTCTGTTTCAGAAATGTCACCCTTTTACGCCAAGTGGTAGTTCAAACGAACAGCTTGCGCGTCTTTTTGTCGAGTCTTTACGCCAAGTGGCAAGTTCTTCAATGAACAGCTTGTGCATTCTTTCTCCCCGATTGAAGGGGCATTTCTGTAAGGAATGGCTTGTCAGCCGCATCCCCAGTGTCGTCAATGGCAAGTTCGGCAACATCCGAACAGTTGACATTTTTTTCTTTTGTCGTCAATGGCAAGTTCGGCAACATCCGAACAGTTGACATTTTTTTCTTTTGTCGTCAATGGCAAGTTCGGCAACATCCGAACAGTTGACATTTTTTTCTTTTGTCGTCAATGGCAAGTTCGGCAACAACCCGAACAATTGACATTCTTTTCATTCTTTTGTCGTCAGTGGCCAGTTCGGCAACAACCCGAACAGCTGGCATTTACCTTTTCATTCTTTGTTGTCAGTGGCAGTTCGGCAACAACCCGAACAGCTGACACTTATCCCCAGTGTGGTCTTCTTTTTTTTTATCGTCTTTGCATCCATGTTTACATTATAAGCATTCATAACATTTGCATACATGCATTTATAGCATTTATAACTCGGAAAAATATTTAGTCAAAAAAATGGCGTACTCTATATTTAAGTCTCTTCAACCCGTCCATTTCAAATCACATTTTCAATCTTCGGGACGATGAAACTTAAATAGGGGCATCTGTCATACCCCATTTTTTGACTTATATTTTTGTGTGTTTTATCTTTTATTATTTTCATTACTTATTATTACTTTGTATTATTTCATTCTTGTTATAGTATTTTTGTTTGCATTTTATTAATATCATTACTAGCATTTCCATTATCCTTAATATTATTAATATTATTGTTATTCTATTTTTCTTTAATAATATCATTATTATCCTTTACTACTATTAAGGTTTTATTTTAATTAATATTATTAAGTTTTTATCATTTTATTATTATTATTATTTAATATCATCATTTTTTCATTATTATTATCATCTACTATTTTCCTTATTATCATTATCATTTGCATTGTTTGCATTTTTTATCATCATTATTATCATTATATATTATTATTATTTCTCCATTTTTACCTTTTTATTTTTAAATACAAAAATCAAAAAAAGTGGAGTTCGCAGTGCGAAATCACCTTCGCACTGCGACCTCTGCGAAATTTTCTGCAGATTTTTATACATTGATTTATCTTTTTTGCTTTCAACTACAATTGTTATTAGTAGCATTATTACTTTTATTATTGCTGTTTTGTGACTGATTTGGTGCAGCAAGGCAAGATTTAATGTGTGACATTAAAGGTAAAAGGAAAGAAAGATTTTCTTCCAACCTCTCATGTGATCAAACAAATTGGCTGCCCTTGGTCAGCTCTTGTCCCTCCAAATTGACCCCTCACCCAACCTAAGCTTGCCAGCCAGCTGCTTGATCCCTTTCCTTCCCTTTTTCTCTGCCAAAACCAGTCAAACACAAGTGGTTTTTGTTGCAAAAAAGCTGTTTGGTGTGCCCTGTTTTGAGCTGGATTTCTCCTCCCACACATAAGCCCACATGCTCATTTTGCTTCCCCCAATCTCCCTGTACATGGCAGTACACGTTTTGATTGCTTGACCTTCCAAGATTGCAAGGATTGATCCCAAGAATCATCCCTTTTGCAGCTGCCCTGTTTTACAGTTTTTACCATCATTACCTTCTAGAATTAATGGCATTTGTGGCTGAGATCAGTCAAGACCTTGCCCCTTGGCACAAGGAAAAGCAAGTTCTATCCATTAGCATTAAATGCAAAGTGTTTTAGCCTGGATTTAGTCCACAAACCAGCTAGAATCTAGAGATTTACCATCATTACATAGATTTGCATTTTGGCCTATAAAAGGACTGCCAAGGCACAAGGATCACACACATTGAAAAAGCCAGTTACACACACAATCAATAGACCAATTCAGAGAGCCAATACACACGAAATCCACACAAAAATCCCTTGCATTGTAGCACAAAATCAGTCCATCACAAACAATTAGAACATTGTTCATAGCCTCTCACAAAGCAAGCAAGCCACTTCCAATCTTGCTCAAGCATTGCTAGGAGTTCTGTAAGTCTCCTATAATCCTTCTTTTTTATTGTGTTTGCTGTTTGCATATCTTGCTTTGTCCAATTTCACTTTGTGCACAAAAACCCCTTTTGAAACTCAAAAAGGACCTCAAAGGGGCCAAGCTTTAAAACTGTGTTTTTCCATCCCATTTTTCTTCCATTTTGTCAAGTTTTTTAACCTCCTTTGGGTTCTGAAGCTTGCTTAGAAGCAGTTTCTGAACTTCTGTTCAGAAACAGCTTCTGAGTTTGAAAATTCGCATACTTCGCAGAGCAAAGTATTGCTCGCACTGCGAACACACCAGAACCTGACTTCGCAGAGCCAAGTTCTGGCCGCTCTGCGAAGTATGTGAAATTCAGAACATGAATCAGGCATTCAAATGTCAAATTTTTGGGATTCCAGCCCTTGATTCAGAACCTAAAGAGGGTTAAAACCATTTTTGTCCAAACCCAATTCATAATCATGCACAACTTTGAAGATTTCACAAGTTCGTGCGACAAATTTTGAGTAACTTGTGAAACAAGTTATGTTCTTAATATTTTCCAAAACCAAGTTTGAGCAGCAAGCAAAGTTCGTCTATTTCAAAACAAACTTGAACAACCATGTTGTTCATGATTTTCAATCCAAACGCGAACTTAAGCCGAGCTTGCTCACTCTTTGAAACCCAAACTCAAGATGAGCCGAACTTGTGAACTTTCCAAATTTGTGTATGTTTTATGATCCTTGTTCATCATTTAAACTTGAACTATACCCGTTCTTGAGTTTCAATAACTTAAGCAACAAGTAATGTTCATGATTTTAATAAACTCGAACAACAAACTTGTTCGTGATCCCCTTCTTTTTACTTTTCCTTTTAAGGCATTTTTTGGTTCCCTTTGAGATTCCTTAGAGTCCCGACCAAACCAAACTTGAATGAAACGGGAATGGCTTGACGTATGTCTCCCCAAACCTCGGTTGTACGAATGCGTGACGTATGTCTCGTCGCTCGGGCAACCGTCATTCCACCCTTGACGCGTCTAGCACGCTCAACCTTCCCTTGGCCCCCTTGTGGCCATTTTTACCCTTTTCTTGGCCCTCGTGGTCAATCTGAACCCTTCGCGCCCTTGAGCGTCCATTTACGCCTTGCGCGAATTTTTCGCCCTGTGCATCTGTTCGTCTTTTTTATTTATTCAAAACATTCACGCCTTGCGCGAGTTTATCGCTTAGCGTCCATCTTTCACCTTTTTAAAACTTTGTACGTCTTCGTACGTTTTTAAAAACCTTTGTTCAAGTCCGAGTGGAAAACTTTTTATCAAATCATTTACCTTTATGCATTGTCGTCAGTGGCAAGTTCGGCAACAACCCGAACAACTGACATTTACTTTTTATTTCATGTCGTCAATGGCCAGTTCGGCAACAACCCGAACAGTTGACATTTATTTTCATTACTTTTTCTTTTTCAAACTTTTTTCGCTCGGACGCGATCAAATCTTTTTTTAACTAAAACGAACCAACGTACAAACTTTTTCTACCAAAGAACTACGTACGCTTTGAATTCTCCGACTACCGGGAGATACGTAGGAGCAAGATCGACATCTTGTCAAGCCCATTAATAAAAAACTTGTTTTTCCCTTTCGTTTGTTTTTATCTCTTTCTTCATCTCGCATTATGTTTTTATATTTTCTTTCATATATGTTTAAACACGCAAGTAAAACATCGAAGCATTTTAAGCCTAAGCCGACTAAGAGGTTCCCGTTGAGTACAACGGATGTGAGGGGTGCTAATACCTTCCCCTCGCATAATCGACTTTCGAACCTAAGATCTTTTCTCAAGGTAATTTAGAACTTTTTTCCTTTTTCCCCGAAAAATTAAAAGTTCAGTCGTAATTTAGAATTAGTGATTCAAAGCTTCCCCAATAGCTTGACATCCGAAATTCGACGCGACAGGATACATTAATTTACAATATAAAAGTTTGTACAAAATATTACATCACATTGTAATATTACAATCCAAAGTTTATACAACATCTCGAATACACACACATCATAAGTACAACCATATAATACAATCAACCATAACAAAAAACAACAGCACGATCAGTCCGTAACCTTCTCCTTACCCTTGTTGCGTGCTGATTGCGATCCTGCCTGAGAACCTGCACCAGAAGGAATGGGATGAGACATAATGTCTCAGTGAGCTCTACCCAACCTACTGTTGGCAACTACAGGGAACCTAGGGTCGCCATGCCTACCTTGGCAATTTAGGGGAATTCTAGAATCGCCAAGTCTTATAAACCTGCCTATGACTTTAACTGTAACCTGCCTATTATCTGTAAACTTCCTGTGACTATAACTTTAACTATGACTGTAAAACATAATGCAATAAAGTGTTTTATGTTAGCTGTTAGCGTTGAACAAGCAATTAATCTGAGTTCATTTTACGGAGTGCATCCGGGTGGAGTAACCCCGAAGTACATCTCCCTATGACCCGGTGAAATTCCTATCAATCAGGCTAACACCGGACTCCCTATGAAACGTGTGGACAACCCTCTCAGAGAAGTCCCATCCGGCGAATCCCGGAGTCTGATGAACACGCCCTATGACTGTGAAACGTGCGAGCACGCCATTATCTTTGAATAATTCTTTAACTTTGACATATGAACATATAATCTGTACTATAATTGTATAACATTTCTGTAACATATAACCTATAACTTATGATTCTTGGCTTATCGTTCTCATAAGCCTCCTATGATCGTTGGAGAACCAACACTATAAACCTATCTGTAACTATGATTGTCGAAGCATTCTCATTGCTTTTGTATTCCAAAGGATACATCTATAACTTTAATCACCCGATATAGGGTCTCAACTTAACAAGCTATAAGCCTTCCCTAAGGATCTATTCATTCTCTAAGGGATAGGTCCTTTAACATTTAAAAGAGGTACATAGTCATTGCACGTTGCTTAATGAGTTTGAAGTAGTTTTGAACGGCTGGAATGGTGCAAGTAAAGTTGAAAAACAACATGTTCTGTCCCCCTTCAAAATGGTGACACGATTTTGGAATCGTGTCACGATTTCATGCCCAGAAATCGTGATATGTTCTGCCTGTAAAATCGTGACACGGTTGCAGAATCGTGACACGATTTTACCTGCAGTTGGACAGCATAGGGCAATTTCAAAGCATAATTTTCACCATTCTTGGCACAATCAAACACACTCAAACATCATACAGCTTAAGGCTTATTTCTAAGTCATAAAAACAGCTTATAACATATGAGATCATGTAATTTCATCAAAATAGAGAACTAGGGTTCTATAAGTCTCAATCTTACTCATATAACTATAACTATCAAAGCTTATGCAAAAGGGGTTCTAAACCCTCTAGGAGCTCACCTTAGAATTGGATTGGTGCTGGCTTAACTTTAAGTTTTCAACCCTAGCTTATCCTTCACTTGGTCACTTGATCTTTCCCTTGCTTCCTTTAACTTCCTCTAGTTCCAACTTTCCCAAAACTAAGCTTACTAGTAAGAACTTTCCACAAGAGCCTAGTGAAGACTTGAATCACAAGATTTAGGGAAGGAAGATGGATTATGGAGAGTGGTAGGAGAGGGGCGAAAATGAGAGAAGGAGAGAGCAAAATTTCAGATTTTTGAGTGAGAGAAAATGAGTAGAAAACTTTTCAAATTTTCATATTTATCCATTAGTCATTATTCCCCAATTTACAACTTTGCCACTCCATCTAATTACAACCTTGCCATTGCTTGCACATGAAGTTTCTAACACTTATAACTGTTACATTTAAGTGGGATATTACACTTGTGAAGGGGTATGATCATCGTGACCTGCGTGCTGGCCGATTTAAACCGCCAAGGGTCTGATCCTTCACATTACCGAGGCCTCATTGATCTGATGGTGAATACTATTGTCATCTGGAGGCTGTACGAGGATCAGCGGGACATTATTCTGTTTCATGACATTTGCTTGTACTCCGGTTGGATCATGGCCAACAGTACGACGATGTGCCTTCACTTGCCGGAGTGGGTTCTCAGGCAGTACGGATATGTGCAGTCCATTCTCAGATCTCCTTCACTGTATGTGGCTCTTAATGCAGAGGATGTAGTTGCCGCCTTCTAGGATTATCTGCTCCATCTCCTTCCACAGGCTGATCGGGGTCGGCAGACAACATTGGATCAGTGGAGGAGTTAGAAGGGGTACATGACTTGGTTCTACAGTGTCTATCATCCTATTTTGAGCGACCCTGCGCCCGTTGATGAGTACGCAACTCTTGTCCCTCCTTATGAGGAGGTTATTGTTCAGAAGCAGTATGCCAGGTTCCCGACGCAAAGGTTGTTTGGAACATTACATCTAGAGTGGAGACTGCATTGGAGTATCCTGAGCAGCATCCATACTATCACAGTATGTTGCTGAGCATCCAACAGGATTATTGCATGTTGCAAAGGGGCAGGTTCCCCCAATGAGGACTAGGAGCCATAGTATAGAGAAGTAGGGTCTTTTTTTAGTGTTTTTATGAGGATTATTGCATGTTTGAATGCTTTGTGATGGTTTGTGAAAAAGGAAACAAAAAACAGAGCCTTTCTTTTCAAAGATTGTTGTGTATTCTGGCTGTTTCTTTTTGATTCTGAGTTTGTTCTAAAGATTCCTCTGAAACTAATCTCTAGAATTCTCTCTCAAATTGCTCAAAGATCAGATGAATTGTGTTAAAAAAACTGTGTTAAAACTATGTGTTAAAACTGTGTGTTTTTTCTTCTGAATTGTGTTTAAACAAAAACCGTCCACAATCCTTCTGCATTGTGTTGCTTATATAGGCAAAAATGTGATCATTTGTAATCATGAAAATCCCTTGAAAATAGGGCTGCTATGAACAAGACTTTGGTTAGCATTTAATGCAAAAGGAAGGAAGTGACCTTGCCTTGTGATCTTGGTGAAGACTTTGGTTAATTTCAGAACAAATTGGGGCTGAGTTTGACAGGAATTGCTGGGAAAATGGGAAAACAGGGGCTGTTTGCAACTTGTGATGCTTTTGGGATTGATCTTTGAAGATTTGGGGAAGAAAAACAGGAAAAGGAGAGTGCTGTCCTGTGCAGAGGTTGCGAGAAAACATGGAAAAGGTGATGCACACAGGGGCAGCAGCAGAGAAAAAATAGGAAGGAAGAAATGCTGGAACAGGGGCAGCAGTTTCAGAACCAGGGGCAGCAGTTTTGCAGCTTACCTTGACTGGTTTTGATAAAGGAGAAGGGAAGAAAGAGCAAGGTGGATGCTGGAAAGTAAGGGTCAGCAGCAGGAAGAAATTGGAAGGGAAGAAGTGCTGCCCCTGGGCAACAACTTGCTTGGCACATGCTCCTCCTTCTTTGCTTGGCATTGGCACACGTTTTCTTTCTTTCCTTTCTTTGAAATAAACATGATAATAATAAAAGTAAATGATAATAATAAACACAAATAATAATAATAATAATAATAATAATAATAAAAGAAAGATAAACAAATAAATAATAAAACTCTTTTTTTATTATTTTTTCAAAAGGAGGAAAATAAAAAGTTGACTTTTTTTTGTGTTGACTTCTTTTTTTTTTTGAAGAAGAAAAAAACTTGGACAAAATTAGGGTACAACAATACATATACTTATCCTAGATTAATCCTTGAAAGTTCACGTACATAACTACCCCAAAGCATATCAAAGATCATTGGCAAGGTACAGTTATTTGTAATAAAATTGTCATCCTGGGCAGGTTCGCTTTGCGACCTTGAGCGTCGCTCTGCGATATCCTGCGTCTGGACCTTCAGACTCTGGCAGGCAAGTTCGCTTTGCGACTCTGAGCGTCGCTCTGCGATCACCTGCGTCTGAACCTTCAGACTCTGAAGTCAGCTTCTGAAGCCAGAGTCTGAAGCTTCGTAGAGCGTCTGGAAGCTTCGCTTTGCGAACTCAGCTTCTGATTACTTTGCAGAGCAAGGTCTAGGCGATGGCTAGGCAGTAGCAAAACTCTGCTACTTCGCTTTGCGACCCAGGGCGTCGCTCTGCGACCGTAGCAGAACATATAATTGTCTGAAAAACATGTTTAATCTTGAAAACCTTGGTACCCCAACTGTCCAGTGATCTTTGAAAACATGCCAGGGACTCATTTGAACTATAAAAACTTACTGTGAACCAGGATTAAGCAAGGATCAAGCATATGTATCAAAAAAGGGGAAAAACTTTCCTTTTCCTTATAACTTTAGAAATCTGATGTGATTCTCACACAACAATAACCCAAAAGGGATAAGCTACTCTAAGGAACTCACCATAAAGTTGCTGGTCTTGATAAGCTTCCTTTTTCGAAACCCTAGCTTGGTCTTACTCTTTCCTTACTTTTCCTCAAGCTTTCTTTGCTTCAATCTTTCCCCAAAAGCTTGCTTACTACCACTTCAAGAAATCATAGAAGGAGAACTGATGTTTCAGAGCTGTTGCTGCAACCGAATTCTAGAGGGAGAGGGAGAGAAAATCTGATTTGTAGTGAGAGAATGAAATGAGAAAAGTGAAGAATATTCATACTTATCTCTATTTAAAGCCCGTCACTAAAAATTACCATTTTGTCCCTACTCACTCGTTATTCCTCTGTTACTGATAAAAGCTACGTTTAAGCGGGATGTTACAAATAATATTTCCATAATATATTTTTTTACCACGATAAATATTTTTAGAATACTATTATTTTATATTTTATTTTTATAATTAAACTCTTATTGTTTAGAATAACCGTTGAATTAGTTTTTTATTACTCATCCGTTGGATTGATGTGCACTAATAACATTTAAATTTGTTGAACATTTAAATTTCTCTTAATTTTTTGTCTCGAACATATGTTTTGTTATCAAATTTTAGTTATTTTTTGATCAAATTTTAGTTATAATATTGTTATTCTTTTTTGTTGTTTTCAATAGGTTCCCCGACCAAATTTAATTTTACTCGGGACACCGCCAATATTAAATCTGGACACCATCTCTAAAAAAAATAAAAAATATGTGGACAACTTTACTAATCCAGATTCGACCATTGTTTTACCACATTGTGTGAGGTTAGGTTTTTTCTCTAAACTCAACTCCTATAGATAATTTTGGCATTCTTTGTCACCACAGATTTTATGTTACCAATTTCAATCATCCAATTTCACTTCTACGATTTCATACGTTTCAAATATGATCGACTACTATCATTCCGTAATACGAACTTTTAATATATTTTATGTTATATTTTACATTCTTTCAAAAAATGTTATATTTTACATCAAACATATTATTTTACCGTGTCTTTATATTATTAATATTAATAAAAAAAATAATTTGGATATCTAAACCAGATGAGTTTTTAAATTAATCATTCAAAATCTAACCTATTATTTGACCTATTATTTTTTTAAATTAATCATTCAAAATTGAACCGAACCACATATAATTTTATCTTAGCCAAATGAGATTTATCTCAAAATCGATAGAAATCACATTGCGAACAACCTAGTGACATGTGTCTAATAAAAATCTACGTAGCAAGTGTAAGTTTATATTATAACCTAAGAGGGGGTGAATTAGGTTTTTGGATTTTTAGGATAATTTTTGCGAGTTTAGTGTTCTTAATATTTTTCCAAAAAGTTTATAATGAAGGTATGAACGGAAATGCAGAAAAAATAAAGTGAGTAAGGGAAAGAGAAATAACACAAAAAAGTTATATCGGTTCACCTATAGGTACATTCACTCCCTCCACACCCTGTGAAGGAATTTAACTATATTAGAATTTTTGTTACAAGCAGTCTTACTCTAAGACCCCCTACCAATTTTTCCAACATAAACACAAGATAGCACCCCCACTATCCTACAACAATTCCCACAAAAAAGGTGTTTATGAAGCAATACTACTTTTCAAAAAGGGTTACAAGTGAATAGAAACAAATTTGAAATGGCACATATTCATAAAAATGCTTTTCTGAAGGTAGTAACCGGTTGCTATGTGAGGTGCAACCGGTTGCACCTTGTAACATTCATATATTTTCAAAAACTAACTCATGTAACCGGTTACACATGAAGGTGCAACTGGTTGCACATGACGAAAGCACTTTTGACATCAATTTGATATAATTGAAAATTTAAAGAACATGCATATGCTAATAATAATCTAAAGGCTTCTAATCTTGCTATGGGTGCAAAAGTTTCATCAAAATATATACCTTCTTCTTGATCATAGCCTTGTGCAACTAACTAATCTAGCCTTATTTCTTACTATGATTCCATTTTCATCTAATTTATTTTTAAAACCCCATTTAGTGCCAATGATATGCTTATCTTCAGGCCTTGGTACTAATTCTCAAACTTGATTCTTTTTAAATTGGTTTAATTCTTCTTGCATGACTAAGATCCATTCATTATCATTTAATGCATCATTAACTCTGGTAGGTTCAATTTGAGAAACAAAAGCCATATTTAAACATACATCTTTGAGATTAAGTCTAGTAGATACTCCCTTATTTATGTCACCAATAATGTTATAAATTTGATGGTCTCTATTAGTTCTCCATTCTTGTGGTAGATAGATCATCATTTGTTTGCTCTTGTTGTGCTAATTCATCTTTTTTATCTTCCTCCTTTTGTTTGTTCTATTTTGCATCATGATCTTCATCAAAAATGAATAGCTTTTTCATCCCTGGAGATATTAGTTTCATCAAAAGATACATGAATAGATTCTTCAATAGTAAGAGTTATTTTATTAAAAATTCTATATGTCTTACTAGTGAGAGAATAACCAAGAAAGATACCTTCATTGTATTTACATCAAATTTACCAAGGTTATGTTTTCCATTGTTTAGAACAAAACATTTGCATCCAAAAATATGAAAATAAGCAATAATGGGTTTTCTACATTTATAAAGTTCAAAAGGAGTTTTCTTTAAGACAGGTTTTACCAAAACACTATTATTTACATAGCAAGTCTTACTTACTGCATTAGAACAAAAATATGTGAAGAAGATTTCCTTCATAGACTGGGTTGGGTTTTGATGATAACAACTTCACATCACAAAAAAAAGAAATGATCATGGAGGCTCAAGATTAAGGCTTAGGCTTTATTGTTATACTTTTGTAAGTATGACACTTGTCTTTTGATTTATTATTCTTAACTTATGGAACAACTTAGAATGCTCAGAAAATAATTGCAAACATTTTTTCTAAGTCCTCATATGAAGCAATGCTAAAGCTCTCATGAAAATAAATCACACACTCACAATGATTTTCATATAAATGTGATTTTGCATGAAAATACTTTTTTGCATGAAAAGCCATAGTTTATTATGAATATTGCATTATTACTTTTACCATAAAAATCTATTTAAGCATGTAATTTTTTCTTACATACATTCATTACGTGTTCTTATAGATATGCCTAATTGATCTTTGTGTCCAAAGGCTAACTTATTTTTTCATTACCGTTTTCTTCGGCATGTATTCTTTTCATTACCGTTGGTTTTTTTAAAGAAAAAATATGTTGCCTAATTGATCAATTTTCCAACGGCAACATATTTCGAGTTAATGGCCAACGGTAGCTTTTTTAATTCAAGTGCACACAACGGCCAGTATTTTTCTTAAATGCATTTCATACTTACTATTATGAATAAGTGCCATTTTAAATATGTTTCTATTTATTGGTAAAACTTTTTGAAAAATAGTATTGCTTCATAAGCCTCTATAAATTCAATTGAGAATAAAAACAATTTAGACACCAACTTTCAAACTCTCAATTGTGAATTTTAATATCACTTCATTCAAATTATCATTCTCTTGGAAAACTTTGCCATTCTTTTTCATTCATAAAGAAAGTTTTATGAGCATTAAGTCCATATTGTTAAAGTGGTTTTGATTAAAATAAATAGCCATACATTGTTATTCTTCAATTCTCTTGTAAAAAGTTTCTCGCCATTGTTGGTGGGAATTATTGTTAAAGATAGTGGGGTGATATATCTTGTGATTGTTGTAAAAGATTCTTTGATTCGAGAAGATTCAAAGTCCACCAAAAGTGTCTGGTATTTTTGTTGTAATCAAGAGAGAGAGTTTCTTTCATGTGTTATGTTAGAAAGATTGTCAGGGGATCTTGGGGTGAGATTGTTTGTAACAAAATTTCTAACATAGTGAATTCATTCGCAAGATGTGAAGGGAGTGGATGTACCTATAGGGGAACCACTTTTAATTTCCTTTTGTTCTTTCTATTTCCCTTACTCTCGTTATTTTTCTGCATTTTCATTCAAACTTTCATTGTAAACTTTCCGAAAAAATATCAAGAACACTAAACTTGCAAAGTTTATCCTAAAAAATACAATAACCTAATTCAACCCTCCCCACCCCCCCCCCCCCCCCCCCCCCCCAGTTTGTAATCTAAACTTACAAAATACTTAGGCAAAGTTGTTTCACTCAACATGGTTCTTACTAGTTCTTCCAAAGACTTGTTCTTTCTTTCAACAACACCATTTTCTTGTGAAGGTGTCGAGAAGTTATGCGAAATTCCTTGTTCATCACAAAATTCGTGAAAAGATGCATTTTGAAATCCTCCACCATGATCATTTCGAATTGAAGCAATCTTCAACGATTTCTCATTTTGAACTAACTTTGCATATTTATTAAAATCTTTAAAAACATCATTCTTATGTGCAAGAAATAATGTCCAAGAATATCCAGAGAAGTCATCAACAATTACTAAAGGCATAATAATTTCTAGCAAAACTTCTAATTCTTGAAGAACCAAATAAATCCATATGAATTAGTTGAAGTGGTCTAGAAGTTGAGACTATATTCTTTGGTTTGAATGATACTTTAGTTTTCTTACCCTTTTGACATGCATCACATTATTTGTCCTTAATAAACTTAATTTTAGGCAAACCAACAACAAGATCATGTTTCACTAATTTATTCAAATGGTCCATAGGAATGTGTGCAATTATTTTGTGTCATAGTCATGTATCATTATTGGTTGGCTTAATTGCATGTTTAGTCCCTTACGTTTATTTTAGGTTTCAAGTTGGTCCCTTATGTTCTAAACGTTTCAAGTTGGTCCAAACGTTTATTTTAGGTTTCACGTTGGTCCCTTTTGTTTTAAATGTTTTCAAGTTGGTCCCTTTTGTTTGCGACGTTAGCATAAGTTGGTCCCTTTCAAGTTGACTTTTTACACCTGAAAGTAGGAGTTTCTAATAAAATTTGAGCTCCAATCATGTTCACATTCAGATTCAAATTGGAATTGGATGGAAAACGACGAGAATACCTTCTAGACACACTGCTTGGACGAACTTGAAACGTTTAAAACAAAAGGGACCAACTTGAAACCTAAAATAAACATAAGAGACCAAACATGGAATTAAGCCTTATTGGTTTTAATCACAAGACATTTAAGTTACAAAGACAAGTCATCTAAAGATATCATGAAAATATTGTTTATCCTTTTTCAGACAAGTTTAATTTCATGAGATATCTCATCTTCTATGGTGGATGAATCTTTATTAAAAATGATTTTAAGACCTTTATCACATAATATAATTATACTAAGTAATTTATGCTTTAAACCTTCAACATATAGCACATCATCAATAGTAGTTAAGAGAGACATACCTACTTTACCAATTCCTATAATCTTCCCTTTATTATTGTCTCCATAGGTGACAAATCCTTTAGATTTTGGAGTCAAAGTTGAGAACTTTAACTTGTCTCCCATCATATGTTTAGAGCATCCGCTATCAAGATATCACATGTTGGTTGTGGTTTTCAAGCATTCCTCAAAAAACAAGTTTAAGATTTGCTAAGTACCTAATGTGATTTAGGTTCTTGTGGGTTAATTCCTTTCTTTACCCAAGCAATTAATCTGAGTTCATTTTACGGAGTGCATCCGGGTGGAGTAACCCCGAAGTACATCTCCCTATGACCCGGTGAAATTCCTATCAATCAGGCTAACACCGGACTCCCTATAAAACGTGTGGACAACCCTCTCGGATAAGTCCCATCCGGCGAATCCCGGAGTCTGATGAACACGCCCTATGACTGTGAAACGTGCGAGCACGCCATTATCTTTGAATAATTCTTTAACTTTGACATATGAACATATAATCTGTACTATAATCGTATAACATTTCTGTAACATATAACCTATAACTTATGATTCTTGGCTTATTCTTCTCATAAGCCTCCTATGATCGTTGGAGAACCAACACTATAAACCTATCTGTAACTATGATTGTCGAAGCATTCTCATTGCTTTTGTATTCCAAAGGATACGTCTATAACTTTAATCACCTGATATAGGGTCTCAACTTAACAAGCTATAAGCCTTCCCTAAGGATCTATTCATTCTCTAAGGGATAGGTCCTTTAACATTTAAAAGAGGTACATAGCCATTGCACGTTGCTTAATGAGTTTAAAGTAGTTTTGAACGGCTGGAATGGTGCAAGTAAAGTTGAAAAACAACATGTTCTGTCCCCCTTCAAAATCGTGACACGATTTTGGAATCGTGTCACGATTTCATGCCCAGAAATCGTGATATGTTCTGCCTGTAAAATCGTGACACGGTTGCAGAATCGTGACACGATTTTACCTGCAGTTGGACAGCATAGGGCAATTTCAAAGCATAATTTTCACCATTCTTGGCACAATCAAACACACTCAAACATCATACAGCTTAAGGCTTATTTCTAAGTCATAAAAACAGCTTATAACATATGAGATCATGTAATTTCATCAAAATAGAGAACTAGGGTTCTATAAGTCTCAATCTTACTCATATAACTATAACTATCAAAGCTTATGCAAAAGGGGTTCTAAAACCCTCTAGGAGCTCACCTTAGAATTGGATTGGTGCTGGCTTAACTTTAAGTTTTCAACCCTAGCTTATCCTTCACTTGGTCACTTGATCTTTCCCTTGCTTCCTTTAACTTCCTCTAGTTCCAACTTTCCCAAAACTAAGCTTACTAGTAAGAACTTTCCACAAGAGCCTAATGAAGACTTGAATCACAAGATTTAGGGAAGGAAGATGGATTATGGAGAGTGGTAGGAGAGGGGCGAAAATGAGAGAAGGAGAGAGCAAAATTTCAGATTTTTTAGTGAGAGAAAATGAGTAGAAAACTTGTCAAATTTTCATATTTATCCATTAGTCATTATTCCCCCATTTTACAACTTTGCCACTCCATCTAATTACAACCTTGCCATTGCTTGCACATGAAGTTTCTAACACTTATAACTGTTACATTTAAGCGGGATATTACACTCTACCCGCCTTAAAGAAATTTCGTCCTCGAAATTTAGAAATTACCTGTAAAAAGATGCGGATAGCTCTCCAGCATCTCTGATTCCAATTCCCATGTAGCTTCACCGAAGGGAGAACCTTTCCATATGACTTTAACAATTGGAATCTCTTTGTTTCTCAACGCTTTGACGTCACGTTCAATAATCCATTCCGGTTTGGGCCGAAAAGTCAAATCCGATCTCAAGTCGATAGTTTCCAACTCTACTGGTTGGTGAGGGTCAGGAATGAACTTCCTTAGCTGTGAAACATGGAAAACATCATGTAATCCTGACATCGCCGGTGGCAGAGCCAATTGGTAAGCTGCTGGTCCGACACGTTTGAGTATCTGAAATGGCCCAATGAATCTTGGACTCAATTTCTTTGTCCTGAAAACACCTCGTAGTCCCAGCTTAGGGGTAACCTTCAGGAAAACATGATCTCCCACTTCAAACTCTAGAGGTCTTCGCCTCTTGTCCGCATAGCTCTTCTGTCGACTTTGAGCAGTTCTGATCTTATCCTGAATGGATTTAATCTTTAAAGTGGTCTCCTGGATAATTTCAGGTCCCAAAATACTTTTATCTCCAACCTCTGACCAACAAAGCGGTGATCTACACCTCCTGCCATACAGTGCCTCATAAGGTGCCATTCCGATGCTAGAATGGTAACTATTATTATAAGAAAATTCAATTAAAGGCAGATGGTTATTCCAACTTTCTCCATCCTCTAAAATGCATGCACGTAGCATATCCTCTAACGTCTGTATAGTTCTCTCAGATTGTCCATCTGTTTGAGGATGATGCGACGTACTCAACTTTAACCTTGTTCCCAAAGCCTTTTGAAAAGCTTTCCAAAAGTGAGAAGTAAAGATAGGATCTCTATCTGACACAATGCTGGTTGGAACACCATGTAGTTTCACAATCTCCGCTATGAACAATTCTGCATACTGAGCAGCCCTGTACGTAGTCCTAACCGGTAAAAAGTGAGCATACTTAGTTAACCGGTCGACAACTACCCAAATAGAATCATGTCCCCGTTGAGTCCAAGGTAACCCTGTTACAAAATCCATAGAGATCTCTTCCCATTTCCACTGAGGGATTTCCAATGGTACAAGCATCCCTGCAGGTCTCTGATGTTCAATCTTCACTTGTTGACACACAATACATCGCGATACGAATTCCGCAATATCGGCCTTCATCCCCGGCCACCAATAATCTTTCTTTAAATCTTGGTACATTTTAGTGGTACCTGGGTGAATACTGAAACTACTCTTGTGTGCCTCTTCCAAAATCAACCTTTTTAAACTAGTATCATTAGGATCACAAACTCTACCTTCAAACAGCAGAGTACCATCTGATGCCCTTGAAAACTCTGACTGTCCAATCCTCCTCTGAAGATCCACATCCGACTCTTGAGCTTGTGCGATTTGGGATCGCAAATCACAAGTAACCTCTAATCTTTGCAACAAAATGCCATCACCCATCTCCGTAACTCTGAGATTAAGATCTCTAAATTTCTCATACAACCCACAAGTATGCATCAGCACTTCTGCTCTCATCAAGGATTTCCTGCTCAAGGCGTCAGCAACTACATTCGCCTTTCCCGGGTGATACTTTAACTCAAAATCAAAATCCTTTAAATATTCCATCCATCTTCTCTGTCTCATGTTCAGTTCCCGTTGATCGAACAAATACTTTAAACTTTTGTGGTCACTGAATAAGTCGAATTGTGCTCCATATAAATGGTGCCTCCATACTTTCAGAGCAAAAACTATAGCTGCCAATTCAAGGTCATGAGTAGGGTAATTCTCCTCATGAGATTTAAGCTGTCGTGAAGCATAAGCTATTACATTACCTTCTTGCATGAGCACACTGCCTAGTCCTTTAGAGGACGCATCACAATACACAACGTATTTCTTTTCGGGATCCGGTATTGCTAGCACTGGAGCCTTGGATAATTTCTTCCTCAAAGTCCGGAAACTTTTTTCACAATCTTCGTCCCAGACGAAAGGCACATCTTTCCTCGTGAGGCGTGTCAAAGGCAAAGCAATCTGTGAAAATCTCATAATAAATCTCCGGTAGTAACCTGCAAAACCCAGGAAACTCCGAACTTCTGTTACATTCGCTGGTCTGGCCCAATTAAGGACAACTTCAACTTTAGATGAGTCTACTGACACTCCTCCTTTAGAGATAACATGGCCTAAAAACTGAATTTCCGATAACCAAAATTCACACTTGCTGAATTTTGCATATAACTGATTTTCTCTGAGAATGTCCAAAACGATCCTCAGATGCTGAGCATGTTCCTGTGAGTCCTTTGAATAGATCAAGATATCATCGATGAAAATTACTACAAACTGATCCAGGTAAGGCTGGAAAATTCTATTCATGTAGTCCATAAATTCTATTCATAATGTCCGTAACGTGTTCTGAACGCCGTCTTGGACACATCTGACGATTTGATACGAATCTGGTGGTATCCTGATCTGAGATCTATCTTTGAAAACAATGCGGCTCCTTTGAGTTGATCCAAAAGATCATCAATCCTCGGTAATGGATACTTGTTCTTAATTGTTACTTTATTCAGCCGACGGTAGTCGATGCACAATCTCATACTACCATCCTTCTTCTTAACCAACAACACTGGCGCACCCCAGGGTGACACACTGGGCCTGATGAAATGTTTCTGAATTAAGTCTTCCAACTGAGACTTCAATTCCTTTAACTCTGACGGTGACATTCTATAAGGCGCCACTGATACTGGCTCTGATCCTGGGATGAGATCAATAGAAAACTCAACTTCCCGTTCCGGGGGTAAATTGCTTATATCAGAAGGGAAGACATCTAGATAATCACTGACAACAGGAATGTCACTGGGACTCAGTTCTGATTCTGAAGTCACAGTAACCATCACATAAAAACCCCTATCCTGAGCACACATAAGCTGAGTAACTCTAAATGAAGGTTCGGAACTTCCCCCCATCCTCACATGTAGGCTCTAAATGGTGAAATTTCCTAAGAAGAGGTCCTTAGAGTCATAGACCTCACATGGAATTAGGGTTGTCTATGGACATACGTCGACATGACTTCAATTAATTCCACGTGAAAATCTCCTCTAAGCGGGGTTGGGCATCCTACCTAACGGACATACGTCAACGCGGGCTTCCGCACACAACCTCCTTCTAACTTAGTTTTTTTCTCAAGCTCGGGTAGAGAGCCTCACACGTCCGGCATTAACCCGAACAATGTGGAGTAACATCACTCAAGTAACCCACGCATTTGATATATATATATATATATGATATGAATATAAAGCAAAATAAAGCAAATATAAACATAAAGCATAAATATGAAGTAGATAAATAAAACAAAAGCATGGCGCGCAAATAAAATAAAAACAATTGGCTTAAAAGCCAAATAGGTTAGGCTTGACTCGCTAGTGGGAAAATGGTCCCCAGTGAAGTCGCCAGCTGTGCGCACCTCGTTTTTTAATGAAAAAAAACGCGCAATCCTCCGAGGACGTCCGCGAACGCTCGGAGGGCCTTTGTGAAGTCGCCACCAAAGTTTTTGTGTAAAGGGAACGTTGATAAACCCTTAACTTTTTTTTGAAAGGGAAACGATAATAAAACCCTTGACGATGAGGAAAAGGAATGGTCATCGCAACCATTGTCGGGTTCGGGAGTCGGTTACGCAAGGGGAAGGTATTAGCACCCCTCACGTCCGTTGTACTCAACGGGAACCTTCTATTTGGCTAAAGCTTAAATTGTTTTTTAAATGTTTTGCGCGCATGCTTATCTATGTCAAAAGAAAATATACTAAAAGGGGGAAAAGAGATGAAAACAAACGAAAGGGAAAAAGAAAGTTTTTTTATTATTGCGCTTGACAAGATGTCGATCTTGCTCCTACGTATCTCCCGGTAGTCGGAGAATTCAAAGCATACGTAGTTCTTTGGTAGAAAAAACGTACATGTGTTGGTTAATTTTAAATGGACGATGTTTTAACCGAATTCTTGCGATTAAAACGTAGCTTGTATGCTCGCGCTCGGGAGACTTATTAAGCGTCTTGCTTGTATGCTCGCGCTTGGGAGACTTATTAAGCGTTTGTTTACGAATCGCGCTAGAATGGGCAAAACATGTCCGTTGGGTAAAAGGGGTTGAGTTGGTCGCTATGGGACCAAAATGGGTGCAATGGACTCAAACGAGTCGATCATTGACCGAGGGGACTCCAACGAGTCGGGGGATTGTTCGATTGATCCACTGGGATCAAGAACAGGTACAATGGACTCGGACGAGTCGAACATTGACCTAGTGACTCAAACGAGTCGAGGGATTGAATCTAGTGGCCAAGGGGGACCAAAAGGTTCGGATTGACCACAAGGGGCCAAGATTTGGTTTGGTTATGGTTGGATACGTTGAAAATGGAATGACGATTGTCCGAACGACGAGACATACGTCACGCATTCGTACAATCGGGGCAATGGAGAGACATACGTCACACCATCCCTTTTTCATTCAAGTTTTTGGTAGAATTTTTTAGAAATCCCAAAGTTTATCAAAACATTTGGTTTGAAAACCCAAAATGAAAAGATTTTAGCAATTTTGTTAGAAAACGCACAAGTTCGGCTCGTTTTGCGAACGTTTTTTTTTAAAAAGCGAACAAATTCGGCGTATGTTCACGCTCGGTTTTGAAAATCATGAACAATGTTTATTGTTCAAGTTTTAGTTTGAAATGATGAAATAGCTTGTTTGTTCAAGTTGTTTTTGAGTTTGGGGACATAACTTGTTTTGCAAGTTACCCAAAAAAGTGTTACCCGAACTTGCGAATTTTCCAAATTTATGCAAAATCCTTGACATGGTTTGGATAAAATGAGTTTTAAACCTCCTAGGTTCTGAGCTCTTTGGATAGAACCTCTAAAATTGGCCATTTGGGCACCTAAACTCAGATTCTGAGTTCTGTCTTGGTCGCTCTGCGACCATGACTTCGCACTGCGAACAATGCGAATTTTTGAGTTCAGAAGCTGTTTCTGAACTTTTGTTCAGAAACAACTTCTGAACACACTCAGGACCTTTTAGGTGAGTGAAAAGATTTGAGTTTTTGCAACGAAAAGAGCTGGACCAACCAGTTTTGATGTTTTGAAAACCTTGGGATTTCTTTTGAAATTCAAAAGGGGTTTTTTAGAACAAAGAGTTTTGGACCAAAATGGCTAAGCAAACACAAATGTAAATGCAAAACAAAGGCTCAGAAACTTACAAAGATCCTTAGCAAAGCTCCAGCTGCAATGGATTTGAATTGGTTGAAGATTCTTGCAAAGGTTTTTTGGATATTGGATGAACTTTGAACTTGGCAAGGCTTTGTGTTTGATTGGTTTTTTCTGGTTGTTTGAGTGGTGTTTCTTTGTGTGTAATTCTCTTTGAATTGTTGTATTTTCTGCTCTTTCTTATGCTATGCAATGCTGCTTCTTCTCTTGCCTTGCATCCCTATTTATAGGCCAAAATGCAATCTCTAGTAATGATGGAAAATCCATAGGACCTAGCTGATTTGTGGACTAAATCCAGGCTATTTGGCTTTGCATTTAGTGCTAATGGATAGAGGCAACTCTGCCTTGTGCCAAGGGTTAAGTCTTTGACTGATTTCAGCCACAAAATCAAAGGTTTTAGGATAGCAATGATGAGAAACATGGCTAAATTGCAATTGGCCAAGCTTGGGGATCAATCCTCGCAATCTCAATGGATGATCACTAAAAACGTGCACTGTGATGTGTAGAGATTGGGGGATGAAAAAGGCTACAAATGGCTGGTGTGAGGGGTGAAAAGTTGCTGCCAAAACAGGGTAGGCACTCATGACTTTTGCAAGTGAAAAATCCAGCTGGGTTTGACTGGTTTTGGGGAGCAAGCAGGAAGAAAGACCTCAAGCAGGTGGCTGGCAACCTTGGGGTGGTTAACAGGTCACTTGGAAGGGACAAGAGCTGCCCAAGGGCAAGCCCACTTGCTTGTCACATGCTAGGTTGGAAGAAAAAGCTTCCAACCTTGGCATTAATGGCAAGTCTCTCATTTCTGGTTTTGCTTGGCCCAATTAGCCATGAATGCTGACTAAAATAAATATGCAAATGATATGCAACAAATCCTGGAATTAAATCAAAGAAACCAAAAATCTGCAGAAAAATCGCAGACTTCGCAGTGCGAAGTGACCTTCGCAGTGCGAAGTCATCATTTTTGAAATGTTGACTTTTTTGTTGACTTTGGTTGACTTTGACTTTTTTTCCCCTCTTTGATTTTTTTTTATTTTTGTTTTAAAAGGCTTAGGACAAAATTGGGGTACTACAGCTGCCCCTACTTAATTGTGTCTTTGCATAGAGTGTGTGAGTGCCGAGGGCATCTCATGAACTCTTTGCGAAGATCAATTAGGTAAAAGAAGGACCCGAATTTTGTCCTTCGCGGAATGAAAAAAATTGCAGTGAAAGTAAAATATGCAAATGCAATGATTTGAAAAGGTTGATCGTATCCAGCCGCTAACACTGGAGGTAGATCCACTAGGGAGGAAGGTAATCGTATCCAGCCGCTTACACTGAAGGTAGATTCCTAAAGGCAAAGGTGATCTTATCTAGCCGCTTACACTAGAGGTCGATACCTGAGATAGGTAATCTTATTCAGCCGCTAACACTGAAGGTTGATTCCTAACGGGGATAGTGATCTTATTCAGCCGCTTACACTGAAGGTCGAAACACTGAGGAAAGGTAATCTTATCTAGCCGCTTACACTAGAGGTCGATACCTTAGATAGGTAATCTTATTCAGCCGCTTACACTGAAGGTCAACTCCTAACGGTGATAGTGATCTTATTCAGCCGCTTACACTGAAGGTCGAAACACTGAGGAAAGGTAATCTTATCTAGCCGCTTACACTAGAGGTCGATACCTGAGATAGGTAATCTTATTCAGCCGCTAACACTGAAGGTCGATTCCTAACGGTGAGGATAGGTAATCTTATCTAGCCGCTTACACTAGAGGTCGATACCTGAGATAGGTAATCTTATTCAGCCGCTAACACTGAAGGTCGATTCCTAACGGGGGAGTGATCTTATTCAGCCGCTAACACTGAAGGTCGATACACTGAGGAAAGGTGATCTTATCTAGCCGCTTACACTAGAGGTCGATACCTAAGATAGGTAATCTTATTCAGCCGCTTACACTGAAGGTCGATTCCTAACGGGGGAGTGATCTTATTCAACCGCTAACACTGAAGGTCGAAACACTGAGGGAGGTGATCTTATCTAGCCGCTTACACTAGAGGTCGATACCTAAGATAGGTAATCTTATTCAGCCGCTTACACTGAAGGCCGATTCCTAACGGGGGAGTGATCTTATTCAGCCGCTAACACTGAAGGTCGATACACTGAGGGAGGTGATCTTATCTAGCCGCTTACACTAGAGGTCGATACCTAAGATAGGTAATCTTATTCAGCCGCTTACACTGAAGGTCGATTCCTAAACTGAAATGGTCTTACCTTGAATAGGTGCCCGGTTTTGAACCGAAAAACATGATTGTATGATGCATGATATGCCTCATGTTATCTTATGCAGTATGCAATGTAATATGATATGAGATAGACTCAATCAAGGTTTCCCGCTGGGGAATCAGGGACAGTTTGTGAAGGAGGTTCACTGGGGAACACTTACTTAACTGTTGATGGATGCTGGTGAATATGTGATACTCACTGGAGAATCCTTGTTGAGGATGCATGACATGAACATGAAATGCATGTGTATGAATGATTTGGATATGCATGCATGAATGAATGATATGTGTGTATTATGTTATGCATGATATGTGGGATGCATGTTGAATGCGGGGAGTTAAGATTGGATGCCGAGCAAGGTCGGGTCTTTCCTGGGGATTTGTGGTGGTCTGCCAATGATGATTGGACTTTTTGTTTTGGGTTGAGACTCCCTGGGGAATGTCAATAAGGTTTGGCTTCATGGGGATATAAGGATCATTTTGGAAGCATGATCGATATCCAGCCTTGTTAGGTGTTTGGATGTTTAGGGTGTTTACTGGGGAATTTTGTTCCTCTTGTGCGACTGATAAACTTGATGAGACGAGATTAGACCGGCAAGGTAAAAAGTGGACCGGTATAAACATTCGGTAATCCTCGCGGGGATGACGTTTTAGGGGATATATTCGGATATGGACGGGGTAAGACCGCGATAATTGATAAAGGATAAATACCTCGTGGGGATTGTTAATCCGCTGTGTAAATCATGCTAAACCGCTGAGGAGCAGAACTGATGGTTCCGCTGGGGATGCTTGTGCTTTGGTTGGTCAGTCTTGCTTGAATCGTCCCTTCAGGCTCTCGATTCGACGAGGATATTCCTTTTTGATTCACCGATGACCAGAAATCCCTTTAGCAATTAACCGTGCTTGGCCTGCGAGGTTTATCTACTCTTATGGATAGATATTTATGCACGCTTTTAAGTACTCACAAATTCAGAGAAAATGCATTTGTTATTCAAAAACATAAAAGATTCCATGTAAATTTAAAAAAAAATTATACTATCATAAAAAAGGAAATTTTGACAAAAGCAAAAGACTTCGCTTGGGAAGAATTTTGTTAATGGGGAGGTGACCTGCCCCTAAGGTGTGGCTCTTTTAACCGTGTTTGGGATTGCTGATGCCAATTGGGCCCTTTGGTTGGATGTTTGAGGAATGTTAATGACAATTGGGCTTTTTGTAAATTGCAAGGAGAGTGCCAAGCATGGTTGGGCTTTGATGGTTAGTTGCCGAGCGAGGTCGGGCTTTGATGGTTGGTTGCCGAGCGAGGTCGGGCTTTGATGGTTGGTTCATATGAAACTTGCGCATGCAATTTTAATGCCCCCATTATTCCGAGATTGTACTGAAAAAATTGAAATAAATACCACACAAAAAATCATATCGTACAGTTCAAATTAATAACATGTCTATCAATGAACAAACCTATCACTCATTTAAGTAAAAGAAACAAACTGAATGTTAATGTGGTGGGTATTGAATACTCATCCGGCAAGTTTGCTAACATTCCAATCGAGTTATGTGTCCATCCAATTATTGTTTCTTAAAAAACATGAAAGCATTGATCAAAAGGTCTTTGAGGGTTGTAATTTGGCTGGGTTACAAAAGAAATGTCATATGTGGGGAAATTGAATTCAAATGGCCAAGCAAGGAGGAACATTCTTTCTAACTTATACCTTTTCTTGTCCAAATCACCATTTTTGGTGGCTTACAAACGCTCTCTCTTTGATCTCGACAACTCTTGGATTTTATCGATCTTTTTTCTTTTCTCTTTTCTTTTTCTTGGTTTGCTTTTCTTTCTTTCTTTCTTTTCTTTGGTCGTCAAGATCAATTAAGAAATTCAATGTTGCTTGACTTTCACAACCTTCCCCTTTTTCCCAACTTGTTTCAGTATGATACCCTAATTGAATGTTCCTTCCTCTTTTGGCAAGGGACACTAATCATGATGGTTTAAGGGTTCAAAAAATTGAAAGGAAATTATCAGAATTCAGTGATGTTTTAACTATGAACTGAAAATATTATTTTTTTTTTACAAACTCCGGCAATCTCATTAAGCAGTTGAGCTTATGAAAGTTGGCATTTCATAGTTAAAAATTCTGATTTGTTAGGCTCGAAGGGGTTTTAACAAATACTCACTTCTCACAGGGTGGGCTATTTGTGGTTGATTGTTTTCTCTCGTTTTCAAACAAATGCCTTGATCATGTCAATACTTTTATGCAATTAAAAAAGAAAATTCAGATTTAACATAAAAAGATCGAGCTAAACAAAAATGTCGGTCTCCTGCATATGTATTATGATAACTTTGAGGATTCCTCACATCTAGCTGGTTCTAAAATGGTTCATAGAACAAACATATTAAATAACGCAAATTGTATGGTATAACTTGGTATGGAATATACATTCTCCTTTCACGTTTAATCATGGAAAAAATAGGAAACATGCATTTTAGCTTTGCGAAAATTAATCACATTTACCATTACCATTCGTCTATGGTTAAAAAACTTTGACTTAATCCGTTGCGGAAAGATTTATTGAATTCACATTACCGATGATCTATAGCGAAAATTTCGATATTCACGCATATTAAAATTAAGTAGGCATGATGATGATGCAAAGGTTAAGCAATAAAAGCAAACGTACTCAAATAACAAAACAAGAGTGCAAATATAGCTACAAAGTATCAAACATAGAAAGCTTCTAAAGAGTGTACGAGAAAAATGACATAAACATAAACAACAAAACATGAGAAAGCATAATAAAAGAAAAAGGCCACTCAAGGAGTGAAAGTCTCATCATCCTCAGTCTCCTCATCCTCGTCATCCTCGTCCTCATCATCCTCATCATCTCCTCCCTGGCCTCCGGCCGCTGCACCACTGCCTCCAGCCTCTGCATACTCTGGCCTATCCCCGGGCCAACGACCATGAGCTGCGAACATCTGGGGTGTCGGTATCTGATCGTCGGGATCTGTCGGCCTACCCAGCTGCCTCTGAAGGCGATACATGGAATCATGCATCATGGTCATGTATCGATGAGTGGAGGCATTCTGCTCCAATATGAAAGTGCAAGTGTGATGATCCCCTGATGCCGGTGGAGGTCTAGGCCGTGGCTGCTGTACCCTCGCCGCTCTCCTCCTTGTGCAGTGTCTGGAGATATACTCATCTGTAATTGGGTTCTTTATGGTCTCGGACACATGAGGAGGGATGGCTACTCGGGCTTCCCGGCAGAGTCCCATGATAAGACCCGGGAAAGCAAGCGGGCACATCTTCTTGGCCGGTGGCTTGATGCCACTCTCGACCACTATCTTAATCTCCTGGCAGATTGCCCTGGCCACATCTACTTGTTTATTGGTGAGGATATAGTAGATTAGGGGGGTCACGTCCAAGGTGGTGGTGGAGGTATGGCTTCTAATGTGGGGTCCTTTCCCGGACCGAGATAGAGTTCATGACCCTTCATGCTACAACCCAAAATCTTCTCAAACTCTTCCAAAGTTGGCGCTAGTTGGAAGTCTTGAATTGTGAAGCACCGTAGAGGTGGGTCGAAGAATTGCGCAAAAGTGGTTAAGGCGGTTGAATCTATTCTCATGGGTAGGAGATCAAGGATTAGCCCATAGCTTGCCTCGAAAATATTCTTGTTGGCCGAGGAGAGCCTTTTACTTAGTGCTAACAAACTTTCCACCCTAGGAGCTTTAATTTTGAAGGCGAGCGTATTTTTGTTCCCGGAATCCATATATCTTTTTGCTAATATTTGGTTGTTCTTTTTAAATTCAAATAAAGCAAAATGATGCGAAAATTACTTTCATGAATGCAAATGATATGCAAGGGTATGGTTTATGAAGGTTCGGAACTTCCCCCCATCCTCACATGTAGGCTCTAAATGGTGAAATTTCCTAAGAAGAGGTCCTTAGAGTCATAGACCTCACATGGAATTAGGGTTGTCTATGGACATACGTCGACATGACTTCAATTAATTCCACGTGAAAATCTCCTCTAAGCGGGGTTGGGCATCCTACCTAACGGACATACGTCAACGCGGGCTTCCGCACACAACCTCCTTCTAACTTAGTTTTTTACTCAAGCTCAGGTAGAGAGCCTCACACGTCCGGCATTAACCCGAACAATGTGGAGTAACATCACTCAAGTAACCCACGCATTTGATATATATATATGATATGAATATAAAGCAAAATAAAGCAAATATAAACATAAAGCATAAATATGAAGTAGATAAATAAAACAAAAGCATGGCGCGCAAATAAAATAAAAACAATTGGCTTAAAAGCCAAATAGGTTAGGCTTGACTCGCTAGTGGGAAAATGGTCCCCAGTGAAGTCGCCAGCTGTGCGCACCTCGTTTTTTAATGAAAAAAAACGCGCAATCCTCCGAGGACGTCCGCGAACGCTCGGAGGGCCTTTGTGAAGTCGCCACCAAAGTTTTTGTGTAAAGGGAACGTTGATAAACCCTTAACTTTTTTTTGAAAGGGAAACGATAATAAAACCCTTGACGATGAGGAAAAGGAATGGTCATCGCAACCATTGTCGGGTTCGGGAGTCGGTTACGCAAGGGGAAGGTATTAGCACCCCTCACGTCCGTTGTACTCAACGGGAACCTTCTATTTGGCTAAAGCTTAAATTGTTTTTTAAATGTTTTGCGCGCATGCTTATCTATGTCAAAAGAAAATATACTAAAAGGGGGAAAAGAGATGAAAACAAACGAAAGGGAAAAAGAAAGTTTTTTTATTATTGCGCTTGACAAGATGTCGATCTTGCTCCTACGTATCTCCCGGTAGTCGGAGAATTCAAAGCGTACGTAGTTCTTTGGTAGAAAAAACGTACATGTGTTGGTTAATTTTAAATGGACGATGTTTTAACTGAATTCTTGCGATTAAAACGTAGCTTGTATGCTCGCGCTCGGGAGACTTATTAAGCGTCTTGCTTGTATGCTCGCGCTTGGGAGACTTATTAAGCGTTTGTTTACGAATCGCGCTAGAATGGGCAAAACATGTCCGTTGGGTAAAAGGGGTTGAGTTGGTCGCTATGGGACCAAAATGGGTGCAATGGACTCAAACGAGTCGATCATTGACCGAGGGGACTCCAACGAGTCGGGGGATTGTTCGATTGATCCACTGGGATCAAGAACGGGTACGTTGGACTCGGACGAGTCGAACATTGACCGAGTGACTCAAACGAGTCGAGGGATTGAATCTAGTGGCCACCGGGGACCAAAAGGTTCGGATTGACCACAAGGGGCCAAGATTTGGTTTGGTTATGGTTGGATACGTTGAAAATGGAATGACGATTGTCCGAACGACGAGACATACGTCACGCATTCGTACAATCGGGGCAATGGAGAGACATACGTCACACCATCCCTTTTTCATTCAAGTTTTTGGTAGAATTTTTTAGAAATCCCAAAGTTTATCAAAACATTTGGTTTGAAAACCCAAAATGAAAAGATTTTAGCAATTTTGTTAGAAAACGCACAAGTTCGGCTCGTTTTGCGAACATTTTTTTTAAAAAGCGAACAAATTCGGCGTATGTTCACGCTCGGTTTTGAAAATCATGAACAATGTTTATTGTTCAAGTTTTAGTTTGAAATGATGAACATAGCTTGTTTGTTCAAGTTGTTTTTGAGTTTGGGGACATAACTTGTTTTGCAAGTTACCCAAAAAAGTGTTACCCGAACTTGCGAATTTTCCAAATTTATGCAAAATCCTTGACATGGTTTGGATAAAATGAGTTTTAAACCTCCTAGGTTCTGAGCTCTTGGGCTAGAACCTCAAAAATTGGCCATTTGGGCACCTAAACTCAGATTCTGAGTTCTGTCATGGTCGCTCTGCGACCATGACTTCGCACTGCGAACAATGCGAATTTTTGAGTTCAGAAGTTGTTTCTGAACTTTTGTTCAGAAACAAGTTCTGAACACACTCAGGACTTTTTAGGTGAGTGAAAAGATTTGAGTTTTTGCAATGAAAAGAGCTGGACCAACCAGTTTTGATGTTTTGAAAACCTTGGGATTTCTTTTGAAATTCAAAAGGGGTTTTTTAGAACAAAGAGTTTTGGACCAAAATGGCTAAGCAAACACAAATCTAAATGCAAAACAAAGGCTCGGAAACTTACAAAGATCCTTAGCAAAGCTCCAGCTGCAATGGATTTGAATTGGTTGAAGATTCTTGCAAAGGTTTTTTTGGATATTGGATGAACTTTGAACTTGGCAAGGCTTTGTGTTTGATTGGTTTTTTCTGGTTGTTTGAGTAGTGTTTCTTTGTGTGTAATGCTCTTTGAATTGCTGTATTTTCTGCTCTTTCTTATGCTATGCAATGCTGCTTCTTCTCTTGCCTTGCATCCCTATTTATAGGCCAAAATGCAATCTCTAGTAATGATGGAAAATCCATAGGACCTAGCTGATTTGTGGGCTATGCATTTACTACTAATGGATAGAGGCAACTCTGCCTTGTGCCAAGGGTTAAGTCTTTGACTGATTTCAGTCACAAAATCAAAGGTTTTAGGATAGCAATGATGAGAAACATGGCTAAATTGCAATTGGCTGTAACGACCCTATTTTCGTATATTATATTTTTATATATTTTATTTTATGGATTTGCATTTAAAAATATTTTCTAGTAATCGAGGAATAATTATTTAGCGCGAAGATAAGTTCGTAATCGAGTTTTTAGGGTTTTGGGCGAATTTGGGCCAAGAGGATGAATAGTTTTGGGCTTTTGAGTTTATGAGTAGTAATGATCCTATGTGGAGGAGAGTTAGTGAGCTTGGATTGGATAGAAGGCTAGGATTGGTCCTTGAGAGTTAGTAAGGATGGAAGGCCAAGATTGTTTTGCTTGGATTATAAGATTATCACAAAGATTTTGTGAATCACTATTCACTCTCTTTGAGAAGAAAACGTGAAGGAGAAGAGAAGGAGAAGAGCAAGAGAAAGCTAGGGCAAGTGAAACAAAAGGAAAGCTTGAGATTGTTAGAGATTTTGAGAAGGTAAGAGAGTTAGTATTGCTTCTTCATAAGTGATGTTGAGAAGGGGAGAATGTCTATTTCTCCATCCCAAACTTCTCATTCACTTTGTCTAGGTTTTGATAGAAGTTTTTATGGTTTAAAGATGTTAAATGATCATGTTATGCTTGCTTGATGCTAAGTGATGTTTATCTATGATTTAGAATCCTTTTGTGAGGGTTATGATGTTTTGGAGTTCAAAGGAAAAGTTTGAAAGGTTTAGTGTTTTTAAACCCTAATTTCTTTGCTAGATGCAAGCCTTGCTTGGGGTTGTTTTTAAATGATGTCTTGTGGTGGAAAGTTGTTTTTAATATGCCCTGGATGTTTGGGTAATCTTGAATGGGAGAAAATGGTGGAAAAATCACATTTTTACATGATTTTGTACTGATACGGTCGCTGTAGCGACGCACCATCGCTTGTAGCGACCAGGCAGGATAATTCCCTGCCTATCCGCGCTTGAAGCGACCACACTGGCGCTTGTAGCGACCATGCTCGCTTGTAGCGACCGAGGGTTCGCTCGTAGCGACCAGGCAGGATAATTCCCTGCCTGTCTGCGCTTGTAGCGACCAAGGGCTCGCTTGTAGCGACCAACCCTGGACAGGCCAACTTCGTTGAGTTGTTCTGGAGGTCCTGGTGCGCGCGGGGATGGCTTTTTGATACTGTATTTTTATAATACATTTTGGAAACCTTGCCCACCATTTAAACTCATTCTTAATGTTTTCTAAAGATTATTTGTTTCAAGAAAGGCTTGAGTAAAACCCTAGCATGTGTGTGGATAAGTTATCAAAGTGTGTGGGTTATCCTTTGGAACCCTTATGTGTTTGAGATTGTTGAACATGGTTGAGTATATACATGTTGTGTCTTATGATATGGCCATGAGCGCCTAGAGGTTGTGTTGTTGTTGTTGTTGTTGTTGTTGTGATAATTATCAGAGTGCTGATAATTTAGAGGTTGTGTTGTTGTTGTTGTTGTTGTTGTTGTTGTGATAATTATCAGAGTGCTGATAATTAGTTGTGTTAGTAAGTATTATATATTTACTAAGTGAATCATCATGCATTTCATGATTGTATGATATCCGTGTGCGGATAAGAAATCCAAGAGTGCTTGGTTATCAAGAGTGCTTGATAAGGATATAAGTTTATCCAAAATGATTTGGTACCACATGCATTAGTGAATGCATTTTGAGGCATGCATCCTTTGTGACATTAGTGTTCATTTAGGAATTATGTGTGCATAATGGTTGTTAAATGGTAATTGTTATTGATGAGTTTCGTATCTTTGGCAATTACGTGTTGTGGTTTGGTTATGTATAATAATGTGTTATTTATACATGTTTATTAGTTGTGATACTAACACTCTCTGTTTTGTGTTATGTGCTGGATCTTTGGGGATCCAGATTATCAGATTGACGAGACTACCGTTGAGGAGTAGCGTTTTGCTGTATAGAAGTCAGTGTAGTGGTGAGGGCATAGCTCAGCTATCCTTACTCTTTTTGTACTAGGTGTTGTATCCTAGTTAGAGTCTAGGGCTCTGATATTTGTAACACTATTTTGGGGTATCTGAACTCGTATGTATGCATTTGGCAATGGTCTCTGTTGTAGAATTGCCTATTTTGAAATCTTATGTGTATATTTTGTGTAATATATATGCATGTTTGGTTATAAGTTGTGATGGTTATTCTTCCGCTGCTGTGTTTGTGAATCAAATATGTTTTGATTTCTGGTGATGTTTATTAGAAATTGTTTTCCATAATGTTGTAACTTCCTATGTCCTTAACGTTTTCTTTATTAAAGTTAATAATCGGCGGTTAAGGGTTAGGGTGTTACAATAGTTGGTATCAGAGCAGGTCGATCCATTGGATCAATTAAGTTTAGTATACCCTTTGTGTAACATGTGTTTCCTTAAACACTGTGTTCTCACTTGTGTTATGTGATGATTGGTAGTGTGTGGATATGACGCAACGAGCACTTGCGGATGCGATGGAGCGGATGGCGGATGCCATGGCTCAGGATGCTGCTAGTAGGACTGCGGATAGAGCCGCACAACAAGCTAGAGGAGGCAGAGAAGATGAGCTGAGGCTCGAGAGGTTTATGAACAACAAACCGCCTATCTTCAAGGGAGGATACGATCCAGATGGAGCTCAGACTTGGTTGGAAGGGATTGAGAGAATTTTCGGGGCTATGCGTTGTCTGGATGCGCATAAGGTATTGCTAGGAGCGTATGTTCTCCATGATGAGGCTGATCATTGGTGGGGAAATGCTAGTCAGAGGTTGGGAGTAGTGGTGGCAAGTTTGGAGGTAATAGGAATTGCTTTAAGTGTGGACAACCGGGACATCGTATGTTTGAGTGCCCGAAGAATGATGGAAAATGTTTCAAGTGTGGTGATCCTAACCACAAAGCTGATCAATGCAAGAAGGGTGTTGTGTGCTTCAATTGCAAGGAAGAGGGTCATAAGAGCAACGTGTGTAAGAAGCCTAGAGCGGCTGGAGGAAAAGTGTTTGCTTTAGATGGTGGTGATGCGAAGGCGGACAACTTGATCAGAGGTACATGCTTTATCAATAATACTCCTTTGTCTGCTATTATTGATACGGGTGCTACCCATTCGTTTATTTCTGTGGATTGTGTTAAGAGGTTGGGTCTTAAAGTAGAGAATATGATGGGACGCATGGTTATAGAAACGCCTGCGAGTGGTTCGGTATCAACTACTCTAGTTTGTGTTGACTGTCCAGTCATTATGTATGATCGACACTTCGGAATGGATTTAGTCTGCATTCCGTTGAGCGGAATAGACGTTATCTTTGGTATGAACTGGTTAGAATTTAATCAAGTTCATATCAACTGCGGTAAGAGGACGGTTACATTCCCAAGACCGGAGCCAGAGTTGTGTTCGAAGCTCATGTGTTGTCGAGAAGTGGTAAGATCAGTGAAGGCTCAAGAGGACGTGTTTGCTATGTTTGCTTCGTTGGGAGTGGAAGAGAAGATGGAGGTTGATGCGTTGCCAGTGGTGCGTGATTTCCCAGATGTTTTTCCAGATGACATTTTGGATTTACCACCCGAGAGAGAGGTTGAATTCGCAATTGACATCGTACCTGGCACTAGTCCAATATCAATGGCGCCGTATCGTATGTCAGCTGCAGAGCTTGAAAAGTTGAAGGAACAATTGGAGGAATTGTTAGAGAAAAGGTTTGTGAGACCGAGTGTATCGCCGTGGGGTGCGCCGGTTCTGTTGGTGAAGAAGAAAGATGGTAGTATGCGTCTGTGCATTGATTATCGTCAGTTGAATAAAGCAACTATCAAGAACAAGTATCCACTTCCGAGGATAGATGATTTGATGGATCAGTTAGTGGGAGCCTGTGTGTTCAGCAAGATTGATTTGAGATCGGGATATCACCAGATAAGAGTGAAGGCGGAGGATATACCAAAGACTGCTTTCAGGACAAGGTATGGTCACTACGAGTACGCCGTTATGCCTTTTGGAGTTACTAATGCACCTGGAGTGTTTATGGAATATATGAATCGTATATTTCATTCCTTTTTGGATCGATTCGTGGTGGTCTTCATAGACGATATTTTGGTATACTCAAAGACGGAAGAGGAACATGCCGAGCATTTGAGGATTGTGTTGGAGGTGTTGCGCGAGAAGAAGCTTTATGCAAAATTTTCTAAGTGTGAATTTTGGTTGCATAAAGTTAGCTTTTTGGGTCACGTTATTTCAAGTGGTGGTATAGCAGTGGATCCTGCTAAGGTAGAAGCCGTGCAAGATTGGGGAACGCCGGAGTCTGTTACTGAGATCCGAAGTTTTCTTGGTTTGGCCGGTTACTATCGGAGGTTCATCGAAGGATTTTCAAAGTTGGCGTTGCCGTTGACACAGTTGACTAGGAAGGGTCAAGCTTTTATTTGGGATGACAAGTGTGAGCAGAGTTTCCAAGAGCTGAAGAGGAGGTTGACATCTGCACCTGTGCTAATTCTGCCAAATCCGAAGGAACCGTTCGTGGTTTATTGTGATGCGTCGAAGATGGGTCTAGGTGGTGTGTTGATGCAGAGGGGACAAGTCGTTGCTTATGCATCAAGACAGCTGAAGATTCATGAGAGGAACTATCCTACGCATGATTTGGAGCTAGCTGCTGTCGTGTTTGTTCTCAAGATTTGGAGGCACTACTTGTATGGGTCAAGATTCGAGGTTTTCAGCGATCACAAGAGTCTGAAATACTTGTTTGATCAGAAGGAGCTCAACATGAGGCAAAGAAGATGGTTAGAGTTTCTTAAGGACTATGATTTTGAGTTGAGTTATCACCCGGGTAAGGCTAATGTGGTAGCCGATGCGTTGAGTAGGAAGTCTTTGCATATGTCGTCTCTGATGGCGAAGGAACTGAGATTGATTGAAGAATTTAGAGACCTCAGTTTGGTTTGTGAAAGAACAACCAGAAGCGTGAAGCTAGGAATGTTGAAGTTGACGAATGATTTTCTTGCAGAGGTTGTGGAAAAGCAAAAGTCTGATGTGAGATTGACAAAGCTTAAGACGCTCATTGAGCAAGGGAAAAAGGTAAACGTTGAGATCGATGAGAAAGGTGTGATGAGGTGTCATGGAAGGTTGTGTGTACCTGATGTGCCTGAATTGAAGCGGATGATCTTGGAGGAAGGTCACAGAAGCAACTTAAGTATTCATCCTGGTGTTACTAAGATGTATCAAGATCTGAGGAAAATGTTTTGGTGGCAAGGGATGAAGAAAGAGATCGCCGAGTTTGTTTTCGCGTGTTTGACTTGTCAGAAGTCCAAGGTGGAGCATCAGAAGCCGTCGGGGCTATTGCAACCTATGTTTATTCCAGAGTGGAAATGGGATAGTATTGCGATGGATTTTGTAAGCGGTTTGCCGAAGACGTCGAAAGGTAACAATATGATTTGGGTAGTTGTCGACAGGTTAACGAAATCTGCTCATTTCATAGCTATCAAGACCGGTATGTTAGTACCGAAGTTAGCTGAGATTTATGTCGAGCAAATCGTGAGATTACATGGAATTCCGTCAAGTATTGTATCAGATCGAGATTCCCGTTTTACTTCAAGATTTTGGGAGAGTTTGCAAGAGGCGTTGGGGACTAAGTTGCGGATGAGTTCTGCTTATCACCCGCAGACGGATGGTCAGTCGGAGAGGACAATTCAATCATTGGAGGATTTATTAAGATCGTGTATTTTGGAACAAGGAGTGAGTTGGGAAGCTTGCTTACCATTGATTGAGTTTACGTATAACAACAGTTTTCATTCGAGCATTGGTATGGCACCTTTTGAAGCGTTGTATGGAAGAAGATGTAGAACACCTTTGTGTTGGTTTGAGTCGGGAGAAAGTGTGGTGCTTGGACCTGAGATTGTGCAACAAACAACCGAGAAGATCAAGATGATCCAAGAAAAGATGAGAGCGTCGCAGAGTCGTCAGAAAAGCTATGCCGACAAGAGAAGAAAGGATATAGAATTTCAAGAAGGAGATCATGTGTTTCTAAGAGTTACATCGACTACGGGTATTGGACGGGCTTTGAAATCGAAGAAGTTAGCATCGAGATTCATTGGTCCGTATCAGATTTTGAAGAGGATTGGGAAGGTGGCGTATAGGATTGCGTTACCGCCGTCGTTGTCAAATCTACATGATGTTTTTCACGTGTCTCAATTAAGGAAATACGTATCGGATCCGTCACATGTGATTGAATCGGACGAGATACAAGTGAGAGAGAATTTAACGGTTACAACGGTACCCTTAAGAATTGAAGGACAAGAGATAAAGAGGCTCAGGAACAAAGAGATTTCATCGGTGAAAGTCGTTTGGGGAGGCCCAGCCGGTGAATATGCGACATGGGAGCTCGAGAGCAAGATGCGGGACTCCTATCCAGAGTTGTTTTCAGGTATTTTCGAGGGCGAAAATTCTTTTTAGGGGGGTAGAGTTGTAACGACCCTATTTTCGTATATTATATTTTTATATATTTTATTTTATGGATTTGCATTTAAAAATATTTTCTAGTAATCGAGGAATAATTATTTAGCGCGAAGATAAGTTCGTAATCGAGTTTTTAGGGTTTTGGGGCGAATTTGGGCCAAGAGGATGAATAGTTTTGGGCTTTTGAGTTTATGAGTAGTAATGATCCTATGTGGAGGAGAGTTAGTGAGCTTGGATTGGATAGAAGGCTAGGATTGGTCCTTGAGAGTTAGTAAGGATGGAAGGCCAAGATTGTTTTGCTTGGATTATAAGATTATCACAAAGATTTTGTGAATCACTATTCACTCTCTTTGAGAAGAAAACGTGAAGGAGAAGAGAAGGAGAAGAGCAAGAGAAAGCTAGGGCAAGTGAAACAAAAGGAAAGCTTGAGATTGTTAGAGATTTTGAGAAGGTAAGAGAGTTAGTATTGCTTCTTCATAAGTGATGTTGAGAAGGGGAGAATGTCTATTTCTCCATCCCAAACTTCTCATTCACTTTGTCTAGGTTTTGATAGAAGTTTTTATGGTTTAAAGATGTTAAATGATCATGTTATGCTTGCTTGATGCTAAGTGATGTTTATCTATGATTTAGAATCCTTTTGTGAGGGTTATGATGTTTTGGAGTTCAAAGGAAAAGTTTGAAAGGTTTAGTGTTTTTAAACCCTAATTTCTTTGCTAGATGCAAGCCTTGCTTGGGGTTGTTTTTAAATGATGTCTTGTGGTGGAAAGTTGTTTTTAATATGCCCTGGATGTTTGGGTAATCTTGAATGGGAGAAAATGGTGGAAAAATCACATTTTTACATGATTTTGTACTGATACGGTCGCTGTAGCGACGCACCATCGCTTGTAGCGACCAGGCAGGATAATTCCCTGCCTATCCGTGCTTGAAGCGACCACACTGGCGCTTGTAGCAACCATGCTCGCTTGTAGCGACCGAGGGTTCGCTCGTAGCGACCAGGCAGGATAATTCCCTGCCTGTCTGCGCTTGTAGCGACCAAGGGCTCGCTTGTAGCGACCAACCCTGGACAGGCCAACTTCGTTGAGTTGTTCTGGAGGTCCTGGTGCGCGCGGGGATGGCTTTTTGATACTGTATTTTTATAATACATTTTGGAAACCTTGCCCACCATTTAAACTCATTCTTAATGTTTTCTAAAGATTATTTGTTTCAAGAAAGGCTTGAGTAAAACCCTAGCATGTGTGTGGATAAGTTATCAAAGTGTGTGGGTTATCCTTTGGAACCCTTATGTGTTTGAGATTGTTGAACATGGTTGAGTATATACATGTTGTGTCTTATGATATGGCCATGAGCGCCTAGAGGTTGTGTTGTTGTTGTTGTTGTTGTTGTTGTGATAATTATCAGAGTGCTGATAATTTAGAGGTTGTGTTGTTGTTGTTGTTGTTGTTGTTGTGATAATTATCAGAGTGCTGATAATTAGTTGTGTTAGTAAGTATTATATATTTACTAAGTGAATCATCATGCATTTCATGATTGTATGATATCCGTGTGCGGATAAGAAATCCAAGAGTGCTTGGTTATCAAGAGTGCTTGATAAGGATATAAGTTTATCCAAAATGATTTGGTACCACATGCATTAGTGAATGCATTTTGAGGCATGCATCCTTTGTGACATTAGTGTTCATTTAGGAATTATGTGTGCATAATGGTTGTTAAATGGTAATTGTTATTGATGAGTTTTGTATCTTTGGCAATTACGTGTTGTGGTTTGGTTATGTATAATAATGTGTTATTTATACATGTTTATTAGTTGTGATACTAACACTCTCTGTTTTGTGTTATGTGCTGGATCTTTGGGGATCCAGATTATCAGATTGACGAGACTACCGTTGAGGAGTAGCGTTTTGCTGTATAGAAGTCAGTGTAGTGGTGAGGGCATAGCTCAGCTATCCTTACTCTTTTTGTACTAGGTGTTGTATCCTAGTTAGAGTCTAGGGCTCTGATATTTGTAACACTATTTTGGGGTATCTGAACTCGTATGTATGCATTTGGCAATGGTCTCTGTTGTAGAATTGCCTATTTTGAAATCTTATGTGTATATTTTGTGTAATATATATGCATGTTTGGTTATAAGTTGTGATGGTTATTCTTCCGCTGCTGTGTTTGTGAATCAAATATGTTTTGATTTCTGGTGATGTTTATTAGAAATTGTTTTCCATAATGTTGTAACTTCCTATGTCCTTAACGTTTTCTTTATTAAAGTTAATAATCGGCGGTTAAGGGTTAGGGTGTTACATTGGCCAAGCTTGGGGATCAATCTTTGCAATCTCAATGGTTGATCACTAAAAACGTGCACTGTGATGTGCAGAGATTGGGGGATGAAAAAGGCTACAAATGGCTGGTGTGAGGGGTGAAAAGTTGCTGCCAAAACAGGGTAGGCACTCATGACTTTTGCAAGTGAAAAATCCAGCTGGGTTTGACTGGTTTTGGGGAGCAAGCAGGAAGAAAGACTTCAAGCAGGTGGCTGGCAACCTTGGGGTGGTTAACAGGTCACTTGGGAGGGACAAGAGCTGCCCAAGGGCAAGCCCACTTGCTTGTCACATGCTAGGTTGGAAGAAAAAGCTTCCAACCTTGGCATTAATGGCAAGTCTCTCATTTCTGGTTTTGCTTGGCCCAATTAGCCATGAATGCTGACTAAAATAAATATGCAAATAATATGCAACAAATCCTGGAATTAAATCAAAGAAACCAAAAATCTGCAGAAAAATCGCAGACTTCGCAGTGCGAAGTCATCATTTTTGAAATGTTGACTTTTTTGTTGACTTTGGTTGACTTTGACTTTTTTTCCCCTCTTTGATTTTTTTTTGATTTTTGTTTTAAAAGGCTTAGGACAAAATTGGGGTACTACACACCGTAATGCATTTTCCCACTGTATTTACAAGCAGCACTCGCCTGGGTTGGAAACGACTGCTTACCCCTCTTAGGAGAGCCCTTAGGCTTATTCTCATTGTACCTATCTTGAAATTTCCTTTTCTCTTTTCATATGCTGCAGCTTTCTCTTTAGCGGTCTTGGCAAAACCCGCTTCCGCAACCAAACTATCGTGAACCATCTCGTCATAGCTGGTATTCCTTTGAAGGCTCACTGCTGTATCAATTTCACCTCTCAACCCACGCCTATACTAATTCATCTTCCAGTTCTCATTACCGGCATACTCGTTGTGAGAGGAGTAATATGACAACTCTTCAAACTTCTTTGTAAACTCGGTGACTGACATGCCACCTTGTTTCAACTCAAGAAACTCTTGTTCTTTCTTTACTTTATAGGACATCGGGATATACTTCTCTATCATCGCTTCCTTGAAGTTATCCCAGTTAATCTCCGTGTCATTTGCTATCATTCGGCGTTGAGCAGATTCCCACCAATCTTCTGCTGCGCCTCTGAACTGGTTAGTAGCCAACAATACTTTACTTTCTTCGGGGCAATCCACCATCCGGAACACTTTCTCAATCTGCTTTAGCCATCTCTTGGCTTCTGGAGGTTCACCTTCCCCATTAAACTCAGGAGGGTGGTTTCTGTTAAATTCCCGGTAGGACGGATTAGCCACTACTGGTGGTGGTGTCTGCTGCTGAGCATCTTGTCCATGGTGCATCATCTCCATCCATTCATGCTGAGTTTGGGCCTGTTGTTGGGCTTGTTGCTGCATCATAAGCATCATCTGCTGATGCTGTAACGCAGCCTGAGCTTGCTGCTCTTGGTACTGTTGCTGCAACGTGATAACACGCAAAATACACTGTCTAAGTAACTTAATTTTTTTATTTGTTTTAGGGTCATTTGTTGTGTTTTGCATGATATCTGCTGGGATTTTGATGTGATTCAGGAACTTAGGGTGTAGAAAGCAAAAATGAAGAAAAACGGTAAAAAGGAAAAAAGGCTAAAAAAGTCCACAAGTCAAATGGGAAGTCAACACCTATAGTCAGATTGAAGAATTCCTCTCCACTTTCAGAAGCAGTTACCTCCACTTCCTCCATGTTCTCCACCTCTTGGGACACTATCAGAAGCACTACTGATGAATTTGTTGCCTATAAATAGACCTTGAAGAATCAGTTTTTAGGGACCCAATTTGTAAAACCTTTTGCTACCGTATAATTTACAAGTCTCAAAAACTTTTGTTTCTTTACAATATTGAATTTAGTAGTATACCTCTTATTCACTCCAATCGCCGTTTCCTTATTATTATCCATTCAAATTAAATTAGTTTCATGTACGTGTTGTTTTAATTCCATTAATTCTATTGCTGCTGCACATATCTATCTAATTCCAATTTCCTCGTTTTTCTTATTACTTCTGCCAAATATTGTCCAATTCCAATTGCTTCGACCGTGCAAATTCAATTCAATTCAATTTGCGGCTGTTAAATTGAGTTTCCAGTGCTTAAAATTACCACGGTTGAATTTGGAAATTGTTATTGCTACTGCCACGTACTATTCCAATTGAGCTTCTTGCTGGCTGCTGCATTTTAAAGTTGTAATTCCATTCGATCCCAATTGCTTGCAACTGCTGATGCCGTGGCTGTTATTTTTATTTTAGAAGTATCCATCATTAACAGGTTCTGTTTACTTTGTTTATATTCAATTCACTTTGTTCTTTTGCTTCTCTGTTCCGGTTATAATGAATAACATAAACAATTCTTTATTTACTATTTATACTATGTCTGAGTAGATTTTTATAGAGTCCGGAATGTGATGAATGTCGTACCAATGGTACTCTGTTAAGTTGTATGATTAGAAATTGTAACAAGAATTATTTTTAAGTCTGAAAATTCTGATTTTTAACGACAAATATTTACAGTGAAAGCTGAAATAACGCGATACCGGTTTCATATCGAAAGAGTGAAACATGTATCTGACCGTAGAATAGTCAGGAATTGATTTTAAAATTCAGCGACAGCGTTTTTTATAATTAATTTAGAAATTACAAATTTCCAAAATGAGATTTTAAAACTGTAACTGTGCATGCGAAAGCTGGCAGTTATAAGCTTAAAATCTGGTAACGGACGCGCGAAAGCCGACGGTACCTTTAAATTTGCTTTCTACTAAAAATAACTTTTCAAGCAAAAACTGATTATTTTTTAAACAGAGTTTTTGAAGTTGTAAGGCGTACGCGCGAAAGCGGTCGAATAGATTACAAAGTCAAGAATTCGGTGTCGTACACGCGAAAGCTGGCGACCCCTTTAATTTAGTCCTTTTTACGCGCGAAAATATTTTCCTGTTACAATAATAAAAAAAATAACTTAATAAGTATTCACGGTCGACGCGATTTACATTCCGGTCTCTCGTCATTAAAAATAATTAAAAACAAGTTAATTTCCTAATTTTTGCAACCAAATTAATTAGCATCGCCTTAGATAAACAACGTGACAATAGAAAACGGTACTTGACATTGGTCTCTGTGGATACGATACTTTTTATACTAAAACTGATATTTCCGTGCACTTGCGGACCTTTCAAGTTTTTGGCGCCGTTGCCGGGGACCAATTTTGGCAATATCGTAACTCCGTTGTCACACCGTCTAGACTAAGGCAATTTTTTTCCTTTAATATTCCGTCAATTGTATACCTAGTACTCGCTCTTCTGAGGACGAGTTAGAACAACCGATCGACGAAATCGAGCGTCTTTTTCGCGTTAGACGCCAAATAGAACGAATACACGCCCAAATGGCCAACGAAAACCGTCCTCTTAAGGACTTTGCCATCCCCTCTCAGGATGAGCCACACTCAAGTATTGTTAACCCGACGATTCAGGCTAACAACTTTGAGTTGAAACCCTCTCTGCTGCAAATCATGCAGCAGAACCAGTTTTCCGGAAACCCAACGGAAGACCCGAACCTGCACCTTGCTACCTTTGTGCGGTTCGCTGAAACGCTGAAAGCGAATGGCGTCGACCCTGAAGCCATTCGCCTACGTTTATTCCCTTTCTCCCTTAGGGACAGAGCCAGCGCATGGCTTGATTCCCTACCGTCAAATTCCATTACGACATGGAATGAATTGAAGAAAGTGTTCCTCGCTAGATATTTCCCGCCGAGCAAAATGGCACAAATGAGGAGCCAAATTACCTGCTTTAGGCAGAAGGACGGAGAGTCGCTCTTTGAAGCATGGGAGAGGTACAAAGATCTTTTGAGAGCTTGCCCACATCATGGGTTAGAAAAGTGGCTGATCATTCACACTTTCTACAATGGTCTCCTGTACAATACAAGGATGACCATCGATGCCGCTGCAGGAGGAGCTCTCATGAACAAGCCATTTAATGAGGCTTGGGGCCTAATTGAGGATGGCCCAGAACCATTACCAGTGGGGGAACGAACACGCTCTAACCGAGAAGGGCCAGCCAAAGGCAGGAATGTATGAAGTTAGCAACTTTGACCACCTGAGCGCTAAAGTAGATGCGCTATATAAAAAATTAGACAGTCTAACCATCACTCCACCTGCCCCTGTAGCTGTTGTAGCACCTAACTGTGAGGTTTGCGAGACACCTGGACACACTCCTACTGAGTGTCATCTGTTAGTAGGGACAGACCAGGCAAACTACGCGCATGGTAATCCATATGGACAAAAAAATTCTAATTTGCCATATAAGAATAACAATCCTACCTTTGCGCCAAACCCTGCCCCCATTGCACCCCCTGGTTTTCAAGGAACCCCTATTGCTCCTAAAAAGTCCAACCTAGAACTGATGATGGAAAACTTTGTCATGGCACAGTCTCAACAGAACAAAGAATTCATGAATCAGAACATCCACACAAATGAAATGATTAAGCAGCTTGCATCTAAAGTTGACACAATGGCTACCCATAACAAAATGTTAGAAACACAAATTGCACAAGTGGCCCAACAACGAGCAGCTGCGCCTTCGGGAACCTTCCCTGCGCAACCTCAACCAAACCCGAAAGGGGAGCTGAACGTTGTTACCTTGCGTAGTGGAAAAGATTTAGAGAGCCCAGGTGAGAAGAAAGGCGCTGAGATGGAGTCTATGCCCACTAAGAGTGAGCAAATCCTAAAGAGAAAGGAGGTGGTGGAGGAAGAAAAAGAGAAACCATATGTACCTCCACCCCCTTACAAACCTCTGATCCCTTTCCCTCAGAGACTAGCTAAATCAAAGAGTGAGGGACAATTTAAGAAATTTATTGAGCTCTTGAAGAAGCTCCATGTAAATATCCCTTTCACAGAGGCCATTACTCAAATGCCCTCTTACGTCAAATTTCTAAAAGAAATTTTGACAAATAAGAGGAAAATCGATGACGATGATATTGTTGCACTCACTGAAGAGTGTAGCGCTATCATCCAGAATAAGATGCCACCCAAATTGAAAGATCCAGGGAGTTTTTCAATCCCTTGTGTTATTGGCAACTACGTCATCGATAAAGCGCTCTGTGATTTGGGTGCTAGTGTGAGTCTTATGCCCCTTTCCGTCTGCGAGAGACTCAACCTAGGAGAGCTAAAATCGACCAGGATGTCCTTACAACTTGCCGATCGATCTATCAAGTACCCGGTAGGAATACTGGAGGATGTACCATTGAGAATCGGCCAATTGTACATTCCCACCGACTTTGTGGTGATGGACATCACTGAAGACTCATCTATCCCAATCCTCTTAGGAAGACCTTTCCTAGCTACGGCTGGTGCCATCATAGATGTAAAGAAAGGAAAACTTACCTTTGAGGTCGGGGATGAAAAAATCGAGTTCATCTTGTCAAAATTCATGAAAAACCCCTCCATCAACGACACGGCTTGCTTAGTTGATATAATTGATGAATGCATTAAGGAGCATGCGTCAGGACCACCTGTCATTGAGGAAATGGACGTGTCCTTCACTGAAACTAAGGGAGACGAGGCAAGTCCCCATCAAGAAGAATTGGATGTAAATCCAGTTCATCAAAATGAATGCCTCGCCCTTCTTCCCGCTCCGACTCAAGAGAAGCCGAAATTCGAAATGAAAGAGCTACCCAAGAACCTTAGGTATGAATTCCTAGGATTTAACCGACCAGTCATTGTAAGTGCTGACTTAGGAGAGACTGAAAATGAGAAACTACTTGCTGTATTAAGAAAATACCCGGAAGCAATAGGGTACTCAATCGATGACCTCAAAGGTATTAGCCCTTCAATTTGTATGCATAAAATTTTACTCGAAGAGGACTACAAACCCTCTAGAGAACATCAAAGAAGGCTGAACCCAAACATGAGTGAGGTTGTTAAAAAGGAAGTACTAAAGCTTCTGGATGCAGGTGTGATATACCCTATCTCAGACAGCAAGTGGGTGAGTCCAGTTCATGTGGTACCAAAGAAAGGAGGGATGACAGTGGTGAAGAATGAGAAGGGAGAGTCTGTGGCCACACGTACGACCACTGGATGGCGCATGTGTATAGACTATAGGAAACTAAACAAAGCCACAAGGAAAGACCACTTCCCTCTCCCATTCATAGACCAAATGCTTGAGCGCCTAGCTAAGCATTCCTACTTCTGTTATCTTGATGGTTACTCAGGATTCTTTCAGATCCCTATCCACCCGAGTGACCAAGAAAAGACGACCTTCATGTGCCCTTATGGAACGTTTGCCTATCGGCGAATGCCTTTCGGGCTATGCAATGCGCCCGCCACCTTTCAGAGATGTATGATGGCAATCTTTGGGGAATTCCTTGAGGATATCATGGAAGTCTTCATGGATGACTTTTCAGTATGCGGGTCAAGCTTTGAGGTTTGTCTGGCAAATTTGGAGAAAGTCCTTGAACGATGTGTGAAAGTTAACCTGGTACTAAATTAGGAAAAATGCCACTTCATGGTGAAAGAAGGCATAGTCCTCGGACATCTAGTGTCTGAACGAGGAATAGAGGTTGACAGAGCAAAGATTGAGGTGATTGAGAGGTTGATGCCTCCTACCACAGTAAAAGAAGTCTGAAGTTTTTTAGGTCACGCTGGTTTCTACCGGCGGTTCATTAAGGACTTCTCAAAAATCACTAAACCACTGACATGTCTTCTGATGAAGGATGCTGAGTTTATCTTTGATGAACAATGCCTAGAATCCTTCCAAAAGCTAAAGAAAGCGCTAATCTCTGCACCAATAATGCAGCCTCCAGACTGGAATCTTCCTTTTGAGATTATGTGCGATGCGAGCGACTATGCAGTTGGTGCTGTCTTAGGACAGCGAAAAGACAAAAAGATGCATGCAATTTATTACGCTAGCAGAACCCTTGATGATGCTCAAGTTAATTATGCAACTACTGAGAAAGAGCTTCTGGCCATTGTTTATGCTATGGACAAGTTTCGTTCCTACTTAGTTGGATCGAAAATTATAGTCTACACTGACCATGCAGCCATCAGGTATCTGCTTAGCAAGAAAGACGCAAAGCCTAGACTGATTCGGTGGATATTGCTACTACAAGAGTTTGATCTGGAGATCCGTGACAAGAAAGGAACGGAAAATGTAGTGGTAGACCACTTGTCTAGGCTGAGTGACGTGAAGCGAGAGGAGCTTCCCTTAGACGACTCTTTCCCTGATGATAGACTGATAGCTTATGTACAGACGCAGGCACCTTGGTATGCTGACTTTGTCAATTACCTCGCTGCTGGGGTCCTGCCTCCTGACATGAACTATCAGCGGAAGAAAAAGTTCTTTCATGATCTAAAACATTACTATTGGGATGAGCCTTTCTTGTTTAAAAGAGGCGCCGACGGTATCTTCTGTCGATGCATCCCTGAGGAGGAAGTGGAAAGCGTCCTTACCCATTGTCATACCTCACCCTATGGTGGGCATGCAAGCACGACCAAGACTGCCTATAAGATTCTCCAAGCTGGGCTATACTGGCCCAGCCTCTTTAAGGATGCTCATGCGTTTGTTGCGAAGTGTGACCAGTGCCAGCGCACGGGAAACATTTCCAAAAGAAATGAAATGCCACTCAAGAGCATCCTAGAGGTTGAAATCTTCGACGTGTGGGGTGTCGACTTTATGGGACCTTTCCCATCCTCCATGGGTAACAAGTTCATACTCGTAGCGGTAGATTATGTGTCAAAATGGATAGAGGCCATTGCCTCTCCTACAAATGATACACGAGTAGTCATTAAGTTGTTCAAGAAAACCATCTTCCCTAGGTTTGGAATCCCCAGGTTAGTCATAAGTGACGGCGGATCTCACTTCATCTCAAAGCAATTTGAAAATCTTTTAAAGAAGTATGGAGTGAGGCATAGAGTTGCAACCCCTTATCATCCACAAACAAGCGGCCAGGTGGAAGTCTCTAATAGAGAAATCAAATCAATCCTAGAGAAAACTGTCTCGACCTCGAGAAAGGATTGGGCTGCCAAGCTTAATGATGCACTCTGGGCCTACAGGACCGCCTACAAAACACCTATCGGGACCACACCGTTCAAACTTGTCTATGGGAAGTCATGTCACCTTCCGGTGGAACTAGAGCATAAAGCTTTTTGGGCTGTTAAAGCCCTTAACATGGATTATCAGGCTGCTGGAGGAAAAAGGGTGTTAGAATTGAATGAGCTGGAAGAACTTAGGTTAGACGCCTACGAAAATGCCAAGATATATAAAGAAAGGACGAAAACATGGCATGATAGGCGCATAATTAGGAGAGATTTTAAAGAGGGGGAGCTTTTGTTACTGTTTAACTCCAGGTTGAAATTATTCCCTGGAAAGCTTCGCTCCCGTTGGTCTGGGCCGTTTCAGGTAAAAAGAGTAACGCCATCTGGCGCAGTGGAAGTTTGGAGTGAACCCACTGGCTCGTTTGTAGTAAATGGGCAAAGGTTGAAGCATTACACTACCGGAGAGAATGTTGAGAAATGTGCTTGCTTCACCTTGAATGAACCTTGAGAAAGTGAGCATTAAGGAGTCGAGCTACCGACGTTAAATGAAGCGCTGCGTGGGAGGCAACCCATGGGTTTTAGTTTAGTTTAGTCAGCAAAGTGAATAAAAAGATGAATCCTAGTTGATCAGCACCATAATCTACCCCCTCCCCCATATTTTCATGCTAACTTTCCTGCAGGTACACACCATTTCATGATCAGGCGTATGTACACGCCCCCTGCTGACCCCAACGACGATTGATATGTTAGGTAGTGTTTTTCCTTTTCTTTTTTTATTTCATTGAGGTCAATGTCAGTTTTAAGTGTGGGGGAGGAATTTCCCACCTTAATAGTCTAATTTTAAATTTTTGAGTCAATAAAATGTGTGTTTTTGCTTTGTTGTTTAATTCTCCCGCTTCTTGAACCAATAAATATTGTGTCATAATTTCAAATTTTCTGCTTCTCAAATTTAAGGCTGAGTTTGATGATGATTATGTGCATGAAAACACCTTCTGCTTTTTGAGTTTTACTAAACCCACATCAGTTTCATTGTGAACCCTTCTCTCTGAGAAATTCACAAAGTTGCAGTCTTTGAGTGAGTGTGTAGATTGGTATTTTAAGGAACGTAGTGTCTAACTTTAGGTGGTAAAATTTGTCTTCAAAATTTCAAACAAAAAGTAGTATAAGTTAGTGTGGGGAATAAAAGTAAATGGTCAAAATAAGGTGTAAATAAAAGGGGTCAGAGCACAAAAATATGAGGCATTGACTTGGGTTGGTATGACTCACCATCACTAACTTCCCGGGGATGATATGGTTACCCTCAAAAATAAAAATAAAAACGCTTCTGCAGTTCCCCATATGCTAAGCGAATAAACACCACGAAGACTAAAATGGCCAAAGAAAAAATTCCCACCTAGTTTATATGAAATGGAAGTGAAATTTTGTCGATGAGTTTACTTTTAAAGTTAAAACCTATTTTCTTCATAATGCTCTTTTTACACAGGAGCAATAAAAGGGCTGGACTTCACACACACACACTCACTTGAAACTGTTGTTGGGTTGATATGATTCATGAAAAACACTTAGGTTGTGATAAGTGCACCCTGAGAACAAAGCCTCGAAAAATAAAATGCGATGAATTTTTGGTTGATTATGTCTTTTCTAAATTGTGTTGCTAATGTTCCTTGCCTTTTGCTTGAGGACAAGCAATGGTTCAAGTGTGGGGGAGTTTGATAACACGCAAAATACACTGTCTAAATAACTTAATTTTTTTATTTGTTTTAGGGTCATTTGTTGTGTTTTGCATGATATCTGCTGGTATTTTGATGTGTTTCAGGAACTTAGGGTGTAGAAAGCAAAAATGAAGAAAAACGGTAAAAAGGAAAAAAGGCTAAAAAAGTCTACAAGTCAAATGGGAAGTCAACACCTATAGTCAGATTGAAGAATTCCTCTCCACTTTCAGAAGCAGTTACCTCCACTTCCTCCATGTTCTCCACCTCTTGGGACACTATCAGAAGCACTACTGATGAATTTGTTGCCTATAAATAGACCTTGAAGAATCAGTTTTTAGGGACCCAATTTGTAAAACCTTTTGCTACCGTATAATTTACAAGTCTCAAAAACCTTTGTTTTTTTACAATATTGAATTTAGTAGTATACCTCTTATTCACTCCAATCGCCGTTTCCTTATTATTATCCATTCAAATTAAATTAGTTTCCTGTACGTGTTGTTTTAATTCCATTAATTCTATTGCTGCTGCACATATCTATCTAATTCCAATTTCCTCATTTTTCTTATTACTTCTGCCAAATATTGTCCAATTCCAATTGCTTCGACCGTGCCAATTCAATTCAATTCAATTTGCGGCTGTTAAATTGAGTTTCCAGTGCTTAAAATTACCACGGTTGAATTTGGAAATTGTTATTGCTACTGCCACGTACTATTCCAATTGAGCTTCTTGCTGGCTGCTGCATTTTAAAGTTGTAATTCCATTCGATCCCAATTGCTTGCAACTGCTGATGCCGTGGCTGTTATTTTTATTTTAGAAGTATCCATCATTAACAGGTTCTATTTACTTTGTTTATATTCAATTCACTTTGTTCTTTTGCTTCTCTGTTCCGGTTATAATGAATAACATAAACAATTCTTTATTTACTATTTATACTATGTCTGAGTAGATTTTTACAGAGTCCGGAATGTGATGAATGTCGTACCAATGGTACTCTGTTAAGTTGTATGATTAGAAATTGTAACAAGAATTATTTTTAAGTCTGAAAATTCTGATTTTTAACGACAAATATTTACAGTGAAAGCTGAAATAACGCGATACCGGTTTCATATCGAAAGAGTGAAACATGTATCTGACCGTAGAATAGTCAGGAATTGATTTTAAAATTCAGCGACAGCGTTTTTTATAATTAATTTAGAAATTACAAATTTCCAAAAAGAGATTTTAAAACTGTAACTGTGCATGCGAAAGCTGGCAGTTATAAGCTTAAAATCTGGTAACGGACGCGCGAAAGCCGACGGTACCTTTAAATTTGCTTTCTACTAAAAATAACTTTTCAAGCAAAAACTGATTATTTTTCAAACAGAGTTTTTGAAGTTGTAAGGCGTACGCGCGAAAGCGGTCGAATAGATTACAAAGTCAAGAATTCGGTGTCGTACACGCGAAAGCTGGCGACCCCTTTAATTTAATCCTTTTTACGCGCGAAAATATTTTCCTGTTACAATAATAAAAAAAAAAATAACTTGATAAGTATTCACGGTCGACGCGATTTACATTTCGGTCTCTCGTCATTAAAAATAATTAAAAACAAGTTAATTTCCTAATTTTTGCAACCAAATTAATTAGCATCGCCTTAGATAAACAACGTGACAATAGAAAACGGTACTTGACATTGGTCTCTGTGGATACGATACTTTTTATACTAAAACTGATATTTCCGTGCACTTGTGGACCTTTCACAACGCCTGCTGCTGTTGCGTCATTTGAGCCCAAAATTGCATATTAGGGTCTCCTCCGGCTTCCTCAGCATTGGCCTGATTCGATCTAGGCCTGCCAGGACCTCTTCTCCTCCCGGACATCTTATCCTAACTGTCATACACAAGTCAAAGTGATCAGTTTCAACCAGATACAACATTTAGAATAATGTCCCGGATCCAAGAGATCCACAAACTTGAATTGTATTTTAATGACCCAAGGCACGGTCTGAATCGACCTGCTCTGATACCAAATTGTAACACCCATAATAAGATTGCCTAGGATCTTATACGAGTATTAAAATTTCGTACTGGATACATTAATTTACAATGTAAAAGTTCGTACAAAATATTACATCACATTGTAATATTACAATCCAAAGTTTATACAACATCTCGAATACACACACATCATAAGTACAACCATATAATACAATCAACCATAACATAAAACAACAGCACGATCAGTCCGTAGCCTTCTCCTTACCCTTGTTGCGTGCTGATTGCGATCCTGCCTGAGAACCTGCACCAAAAGGAATGGGATGAGACATAATGTCTCAGTGAGCTCTACCCAACCTACTGTTGGCAACCACAGGGAACCTAGGGTCGCCATGCCTACCTTGGCAATTTAGGGGAACTCTAAAATCGCCAAGTCTTATAAACCTGCCTATGACTTTAACTGTAACCTGCCTATTATCTGTAAACTTCCTGTGACTATAACTTTAACTATGACTGTAAAACATAATGCAATAAAGTGTTTTATGTTAGCTGTTAGCGTTGAACAAGCAATTAATCTGAGTTCATTTTACGGAGTGCATCCGGGTGGAGTAACCCCGAAGTACATCTCCCTATGACCCGGTGAAATTCCTATCAATCAGGCTAACACCGGACTCCCTATGAAACGTGTGGACAACCCTCTCGGAGAAGTCCCATCCGGCGAATCCCAGAGTCTGATGAACACGCCCTATGACTGTGAAACGTGCGAGCACGCCATTATCTTTGAATAATTCTTTAACTTTGACATATGAACATATAATCTGTACTATAATCGTATAACATTTCTGTAACATATAACCTATAACTTATGATTCTTGGCTTATCGTTCTCATAAGCCTCCTATGATCGTTGGAGAACCAACACTATAAACCTATCTGTAACTATGATTGTCGAAGCATTCTCATTGCTTTTGTATTCCAAAGGATACATCTATAACTTTAATCACCTGATATAGGGTCTCAACTTAACAAGCTATAAGCCTTCCCTAAGGATCTATTCATTCTCTAAGGGATAGGTCCTTTAACATTTAAAAGAGGTACATAGCCATTGCACGTTGCTTAATGAGTTTGAAGTAGTTTTGAACGGCTGGAATGGTGCAAGTAAAGTTGAAAAACAACATGTTCTGTCCCCCTTCAAAATCGTGACACGATTTTGGAATCGTGTCACGATTTCATGCCCAGAAATCGTGATATGTTCTGCCTGTAAAATCGTGACACGGTTGCAGAATCGTGACACGATTTTACCTGCAGTTGGACAGCATAGGGCAATTTCAAAGCATAATTTTCACCATTCTTGGCACAATCAAACACACTCAAACATCATACAGCTTAAGGCTTATTTCTAAGTCATAAAAACAGCTTATAACATATGAGATCATGTAATTTCATCAAAATAGAGAACTAGGGTTCTATAAGTCTCAATCTTACTCATATAACTATAACTATCAAAGCTTATGCAAAAAGGGTTCTAAAACCCTCTAGGAGCTCACCTTAGAATCGGATTGGTGCTGGCTTAACTTTAAGTTTTCAACCCTAGCTTATCCTTCACTTGGTCACTTGATCTTTCCCTTGCTTCCTTTAACTTCCTCTAGTTCCAACTTTCCCAAAACTAAGCTTACTAGTAAGAACTTTCCACAAGAGCCTAGTGAAGACTTGAATCACAAGATTTAGGGAAGGAAGATGGATTATGGAGAGTGGTAGGAGAGGGGCGAAAATGAGAGAAGGAGAGAGCAAAATTTCAGATTTTTGAGTGAGAGAAAATGAGTAGAAAACTTGTCAAATTTTCATATTTATCCATTAGTCATTATTCCCTAATTTACAACTTTGCCACTCCATCTAATTACAACCTTGCCATTGCTTGCACATGAAGTTTCTAACACTTATAACTGTTACATTTAAGCGGGATATTACACTTGTGAAGGGGTATGATCATCGTGACCTGCGTGCTGGCCGATTTAAACCGCCAAGGGTCTGATCCTTCACATTACCGAGGCCTCATTGATCTGATGGTGAATACTGATGTCATCTGGAGGCTGTACGAGGATCAACGGGACATTATTCTGTTTCATGACATTTGCTTGTACTCCGGTTGGATCATGGCCAACAGTACGACGATGTGCCTTCACTTGCCGGAGTGGGTTCTCAGGCAGTACGGATATGTGCAGTCCATTCTCAGATCTCCTTCACTGTATGTGGCTCTTAATGCAGAGGATGTAGTTGCCGCCTTCTAGGATTATCTGCTCCATCTCCTTCCACAGGCTGATCGGGGTCGGCAGACAACATTGGATCAGTGGAGGAGTTAGAAGGGGTACATGACTTGGTTCTACAGTGTCTATCATCCTATTTTGAGCGACCCTGCGCCCGTTGATGAGTACGCAACTCTTGTCCCTCCTTATGAGGAGGTTATTGTTCAGAAGCAGTGTGCCAGGTTCCCGACCCAAAGGTTGTTTGGAACATTACATCCAGAGTGGAGACTGCATTGGAGTATCTTGAGCAGCATCGATACTATCACAGTATGTTGCTGAGCATCCAACAGGATTATTGCATGTTGCAAAGGGGCAGGTTCCCCCAATGAGGACTAGGAGCCATAGTATAGAGAAGTAGGGTCTTTTTTTAGTGTTTTTATGAGGATTATTGCATGTTTGAATGCTTTGTGATGGTTTGTGAAAAAGGAAACAGAAAACAGAGCCTTTCTTTTCAAAGATTGTTGTGTATTCTGGCTGTTTCTTTTTTATTCTGAGTTTGTTCTAAAGATTCCTCTGAAACTAATCTCTAGAATTCTCTCTCAAATTGCTCAAAGATCAGATGAATTGTGTTAAAAAAACTGTGTTAAAACTATGTGTTAAAACTGTGTGTTTTTTCTTCTGAATTGTGTTTAAACAAAAACCGTCCACAATCCTTCTGCATTGTGTTGCTTATATAGGCAAAAATGTGATCATTTGTAATCATGAAAATCCCTTGAAAATAGGGCTGCTATGAACAAGACTTTGGTTAGCATTTAATGCAAAAGGAAGGAAGTGACCTTGCCTTGTGATCTTGGTGAAGACTTTGGTTAATTTCAGAACAAATTGGGGCTGAGTTTGACAGGAATTGCTGGGGAAATGGGAAAACAGGGGCTGTTTGCAACTTGTGATGCTTTTGGGATTGATCTTTGAAGATTTGGGGAAGAAAAACAGGAAAAGGAGAGTGCTGTCCTGTGCAGAGGTTGCGAGAAAACATGGAAAAGGTGATGCACACAGGGGCAGCAGCAGAGAAAAAATAGGAAGGAAGAAATGCTGGAACAGGGGCAGCAGTTTCAGAACCAGGGGCAGCAGTTTTGCAGCTTACCTTGACTGGTTTTGATAAAGGAGAAGGGAAGAAAGAGCAAGGTGGATGCTGGAAAGTAAGGGTCAGCAGCAGGAAGAAATTGGAAGGGAAGAAGTGCTGCCCCTGGGCAGCAACTTGCTTGGCACATGCTCCTCCTTCTTTGCTTGGCATTGGCACACGTTTTCTTTCTTTCCTTTCTTTGAAATAAACATGATAATAATAAAAGTAAATGATAATAATAAACACAAATAATAATAATAATAATAATAATAATAATAATAATAATAATAATAATAATAATAATAATAAAAGAAAGATAAACAAATAAATAATAAAACTCTTTTTTTATTATTTTTTCAAAAGGAGGAAAATAAAAAGTTGACTTTTTTTTGTGTTGACTTCTTTTTTTTTTTGAAGAAGAAAAAAACTTGGACAAAATTAGGGTACAACAATACATATACTTATCCTAGATTAATCCTTGAAAGTTCATGTACATAACTACCCCAAAGCATATCAAAGATCATTGGCAAGGTACAGTTATTTGTAATAAAATTGTCATCCTGGGCAGGTTCGCTTTGCGACCCTGAGCGTCGCTCTGCGATATCCTGCGTCTGGACCTTCAGACTCTGGCAGGCAAGTTCGCTTTGCGACTCTGAGCGTCGCTCTGCGATCACCTGCGTCTGAACCTTCAGACTCTGAAGTCAGCTTCTGAAGCCAGAGTCTGAAGCTTCGCAGAGTGTCTGGAAGCTTCGCTTTGCGAACTCAGCTTCTGATTACTTTGCAGAGCAAGGTCTAGGCGATGGCTAGGCAGTAGCAAAACTCTGCTACTTCGCTTTGCGACCCAGGGCGTCGCTCTGCGACCGTAGCAGAACATATAATTGTCTGAGAAACATGTTTAATCTTGAAAACCTTGGTACCCCAACTGTCCAGTGATCTTTGAAAACATGCCAGGGACTCATTTGAACTATAAAAACTTACTGTGAACCAGGATTAAGCAAGGATCAAGCATATGTATCAAAAAGGGGGAAAAACTTTCCTTTTCCTTATAACTTTAGAAATCTGATGTGATTCTCACACAACAATAACCCAAAAGGGATAAGCTACTCTAAGGAACTCACCATAAAGTTGCTGGTCTTGATAAGCTTCCTTTTTCCAAACCCTAGCTTGGTCTTACTCTTTCCTTACTTTTCCTCAAGCTTTCTTTGCTTCAATCTTTCCCCAAAAGCTTGCTTACTACCACTTCAAGAAATCATAGAAGGAGAACTGATGTTTCAGAGCTGTTGCTGCAACCGAATTCTAGAGGGAGAGGGAGAGAAAATCTGATTTGTAGTGAGAGAATGAAATGAGAAAAGTGAAGAATATTCATACTTATCTCTATTTAAAGCCCGTCACTTAAAAATTACCATTTTGTCCCTACTCACTCGTTATTCCTCTGTTACTGATAAAAGCTATGTTTAAGCGGGATGTTACAAATAATATTTCCATAATATATTTTTTTACCACGATAAATATTTTTAGAATACTATTATTTTATATTTTATTTTTATAATTAAACTCTTATTGTTTAGAATAACCGTTGAATTAGTTTTTTATTACTCATCCGTTGGATTGATGTGCACTAATAACATTTAAATTTGTTGAACATTTAAATTTCTCTTAATTTTTTGTCTCGAACATATGTTTTGTTATCAAATTTTAGTTATTTTTTGATCAAATTTTAGTTATAATATTGTTATTCTTTTTTGTTGTTTTCAATAGGTTCCCCGACCAAATTTAATTTTACTCGGGACACCGCCAATATTAAATCTGGACACCATCTCTAAAAAAAATAAAAAATATGTGGACAACTTTACTAATCCAGATTCGACCATTGTTTTACCACATTGTGTGAGGTTAGGTTTTTTCTCTAAACTCAACTCCTATAGATAATTTTGGCATTCTTTGTCACCACAGATTTTATGTTACCAATTTCAATCATCCAATTTCACTTCTACGATTTCATACGTTTCAAATATGATCGACTACTATCATTCCGTAATACGAACTTTTAATATATTTTATGTTATATTTTACATTCTTTCAAAAAATGTTATATTTTACATCAAACATATTATTTTACCGTGTCTTTATATTATTAATATTAATAAAAAAAATAATTTGGATATCTAAACCAGATGAGTTTTTAAATTAATCATTCAAAATCTAACCTATTATTTGACCTATTATTTTTTTAAATTAATCATTCAAAATTGAACCGAACCACATATAATTTTATCTTAGCCAAATGAGATTTATCTCAAAATCGATAGAAATCACATTGCGAACAACCTAGTGACATGTGTCTAATAAAAATCTACGTAGCAAGTGAAAGTTTATATTATAACCTAAGAGGGGGTGAATTAGGTTTTTGGATTTTTAGGATAATTTTTGCGAGTTTAGTGTTCTTAATATTTTTCCAAAAAGTTTATAATGAAGGTATGAACGGAAATGCAGAAAAAATAAAGTGAGTAAGGGAAAGAGAAATAACACAAAAAAGTTATATCGGTTCACCTATAGGTACATTCACTCCCTCCACACCCTTTGAAGGAATTTAACTATATTAGAATTTTTGTTACAAGCAGTCTTACTCTAAGACCCCCTACCAATTTTTCCAACATAAACACAAGATAGCACCCCCACTATCCTACAACAATTCCCACAAAAAAGGTGTTTATGAAGCAATACTACTTTCCAAAAAGGGTTACAAGTGAATAGAAACAAATTTGAAATGGCACATATTCATAAAAATGCTTTTCTGAAGGTAGTAACCGGTTGCTATGTGAGGTGCAACCGGTTGCACCTTGTAGCATTCAAATATTTTCAAAAACTAACTCATGTAACCGGTTACACATGAAGGTGCAACTGGTTGCACATGACGAAAGCACTTTTGACATCAATTTGATATAATTGAAAATTTAAAGAACATGCATATGCTAATAATAATCTAAAGGCTTCTAATCTTGCTATGGGTGCAAAAGTTTCATCAAAATATATACCTTCTTCTTGATCATAGCCTTGTGCAACTAATTAATCTAGCCTTATTTCTTACTATGATTCCATTTTCATCTAATTTATTTTTAAAACCCCATTTAGTGCCAATGATATGCTTATCTTCAGGCCTTGGTACTAATTCTCAAACTTGATTCTTTTCAAATTGGTTTAATTCTTCTTGCATGACTAAGATCCATTCATTATCATTTAATGCATCATTAACTCTGGTAGGTTCAATTTGAGAAACAAAAGCCATATTTAAACATACATCTTTGAGATTAAGTCTAGTAGATACTCCCTTATTTATGTCACCAATAATGTTATAAATTTGATGGTCTCTATTAGTTCTCCATTCTTGTGGTAGATAGATCATCATTTGTTTGCTCTTGTTGTGCTAATTCATCTTTTTTATCTTCCTCCTTTTGTTTGTTCTATTTTGCATCATGACCTTCATCAAAAATGAATAGCTTTTTCATCCCTGGAGATATTAGTTTCATCAAAAGATACATGAATAGATTCTTCAATAGTAAGAGTTATTTTATTAAAAATTCTATATGTCTTACTAGTGAGAGAATAACCAAGAAAGATACCTTCATCGTATTTTACATCAAATTTACCAAGGTTATGTTTTCCATTGTTTAGAATAAAACATTTGCATCCAAAAATATGAAAATAAGCAATAATGGGTTTTCTACATTTATAAAGTTCAAAAGGAGTTTTCTTTAAGACAGGTTTTACCAAAACACCACTAGTACAAAAAATACTTTTTAGATTCAGGCTTAAGTCGGTTCGCTCTGCCACCCGACTTAAGAAGTGACGCGGTGGCAGTTTCGCAATTCTTCCAAACTTCCTTAAGTCGGTTAGAATGTTACCCGACTTAAGAAGTGATAGAATAGTGAAAAGATTTTTTTTAATAAATTTCTTAAGTCACTAGGTTGACGAACTGACTTAAGAAGTCATTTACTTAAGTTGGTCTGTTGACCACCCGACCTAAGGATTTTTCCCTTTTTTTTTTTGTGAAAAAACAAATTCATAGCAAACCAAAATTGAGACCCAATCTCATCAGATTTCACACCCAAACCCTACCCTTTCACCACAGCTTAACATCAAGAGATTTCTCACCCTTCACATCGAGCATATTAGCGAGCTTCTGCGATTCGATCATCAATCAGCGAAGAAACTTCTCAGATTCTCAGATTCGGTTTTTGCTTGAACATTAGATGCTGAGAGATTTCTCACCATTCACCACCATCGAGCAACCGAGTTAACTCTCATTCTCAACTTCTCATCCAAACTCAACCGAGCTTCATTCTCCACCGTCACACCCATAGCAAGTCGTACTTACTGCATCAGCACAAAAATATGTGAAGAAGATTTCCTTCATAGACTTGGTTGGGTTTTGATGATAACAACTTCACATCACAAAAAAAAGAAATGATCATGGAGGCTCAAGATTAAGGCTTAGGCTTTATTGTTATACTTTTGTAAGTATGACACTTGTCTTTTGATTTATTATTCTTAACTTATGGAACAACTTAGAATGCTCACAATAATTGCAAACATTTTTTCTAAGTCCTCATATGAAGCAATGCTAAAGCTCTCATGAAAATAAATCACACACTCACAATGATTTTCATATAAATGTGATTTTGCATGAAAATACTTTTTTGCATGAAAAGCCATAGTTTATTATGAATATTGCATTATTACTTTTACCATAAAAATCTATTTAAGCATGTAATTTTTTCTTACATACATTCATTACGTGTTCTTATAGATATGCCTAATTGATCTTTGTGTCCAAAGGCTAACTTATTTTTTCATTACCGTTTTCTTCGGCATGTATTCTTTTCATTACCGTTGGTTTTTTTAAAGAAAAAATATGTTGCCTAATTGATCAATTTTCCAACGGCAACATATTTCGAGTTAATGGCCAACGGTAGCTTTTTAATTCAAGTGCACACAACGGCCAGTATTTTTCTTAAATGCATTTCATACTTATTATTATGAATAAGTGCCATTTTAAATATGTTTCTATTCATTGGTAAAACTTTTTGAAAAATAGTATTGCTTCATAAGCCTCTACAAAATCAATTGAGAATAAAAACAATTTAGACAACAACTTTCAAACTCTCAATTGTGAATTTTAATATCACTTCATTCAAATTATCATTCTCTTGGAAAACTTTGCCATTCTTTTTCATTCATAAAGAAAGTTTTATGAGCATTAAGTCCATATTGTTAAAGTGGTTTTGATTAAGATAAACAGCCATACATTGTTATTCTTCAATTCTCTTGTAAAAAGTTTCTCGCCATTGTTGGTGGGAATTATTGTTAAAGATAGTGAGGTGATATATCTTGTGATGGTTGTAAAAGGTTCTTTGATTCGAGAAGATTCAAAGTCTACCAAAAGTGTTTGGTATTTTTGTTGTAATCAAGAGAGAGAGTTTCTTTCATGTGTTATGTTAGAAAGATTGTTAGGGGGTCTTGGGGTGAGATTGTTTTTAACAAAAATTCTAACATAGTGAATTCATTTGCAAGGTGTGAAGGGAGTGGATGTACTTATAGGGGAACCACTTTTAATTTCCTTTTGTTCTTTCTATTTCCCTTACTCTCGTTATTTTTCTGCATTTTCATTCAAACTTTCATTGTAAACTTTCCGAAAAAATATCAAGAACACTAAACTTGCAAAGTTTATCCTAAAAAATACAATAACCTAATTCAACCCCCCCCCCCCCCCCCCCCCCCAGTTTGTAATCTAAACTTACAAAATACTTAGGCAAAGTTGTTCTTCCAAAGACTTGTTCTTTCTTTCAACAACACCATTTTCTTGTGAAGGTGTCGAGAAGTTATGCGAAATTCCTTGTTCATCACAAAATTCGTGAAAAGATGCATTTTGAAATCCTCCACCATGATCATTTCGAATTGAAGCAATCTTCAACGATTTCTCATTTTGAACTAACTTTGCATATTTATTAAAATCTTTAAAAATATCATTCTTATGCAAGAAATAATGTCCAAGAATATCCAGAGAAGTCATCAACAATTACTAAAGGCATAATAATTTCTACCAAAACTTCTAATTCTTGAAGAACTAAATAAATCCATATGAATTAGTTGAAGTGGTCTAGAAGTTGAGACTATATTCTTTGGTTTGAATGATACTTTAGTTTTCTTACCCTTTTGACATGCATCACATTATTTGTCCTTAATAAACTTAATTTTAGGCAAACCAACAACAAGATCATGTTTCACTAATTTATTCAAATGGTCCATAGGAATCTGTGCAGTTATTTTGTGTCATAGTCATGTATCATTATTGGTTGGCTTAATTGCATGTTTAGTCCCTTACGTTTATTTTAGGTTTCAAGTTGGTCCCTTATGTTCTAAACGTTTCAAGTTGGTCCAAAACGTTTATTTTAGGTTTCATGTTGGTCCCTTTTGTTTTAAATGTTTTCAAGTTGGTCCCTTTTGTTTGCGACGTTAGCATAAGTTGGTCCCTTTCAATTTGACTTTTTACACCTGAAAGTAGGAGTTTCTATTATAATTTGAGCTCCAATCATGTTCACATTCAGATTCAAATTGGAATTGCATGGAAAACGACGAGAATACCTCCTAGACACACTGCTTGGACCAACTTGAAACGTTTAAAACAAAAGGGACCAACTTGAAACCTAAAATAAACATAAGGGACCAAACATGCAATTAAGCCTTATTGGTTTTAATCACAAGACATTTAAGTTTTAAAGACAAGTCATCTAAAGATATCATGAAATATTGTTTATCCTTTTTCAGACAAGTTTAATTTCATGAGATATCTCATATTCTATGATGGATGAATCTTTATTAAAAATGATTTTAAGACCTTTATCACATAATTTAATTATACTAAGTAATTTATGCTTTAAACCTTCAACATATAGCACATCATCAATAGTAGTAAAGAGAGACATACCTACTTTACCAATTCCTATAATCTTCCCTTTATTATTGTCTCCATAGGTGACAAATCCTTTAGATTTTGGAGTCAAAGTTGAGAACTTTAACTTGTCTCCCATCATATGTTTAGAGCATATCCACTTTCAAGATACCACATGTTGGTTGTGGTTTTCAAGCATTCCTACAAAAACAAGTTTAAGATTCGCTAAGTACCCAATGTGATTTGGATTCTTGTGGGTTAATTCCTTTCTTTACCCAAATAGATTTACCATTTGGTATACCAACATTTCTAATATAGCATGCATAGGGGTATGACCTTTACTGTTACAATAAGAGCATGTTAGTTTGTTATAAGACATGTTTCTCCTAGAAGTATAGAAGGACTTCTTAATATAAGTCTTCTTTGATTTAAAATTATTTTGTACCTTTCTTAGTTGAACATTGTTATAAGCATTGCTAGATTTGACAAAGATAGTCTTTTTGTTCTGACTATAATTTTCAAATTTAGTATATCTGATTTCACTTCCATCTTTAGCATATCTTTGACTGCTTAGAACACTATCTAATCCATTTTTACCTTTTTCATATTTGCATATAACTTGATTTAATTCATCAATTTGGGATTCAAGAGATGCACATTTTTACAAGTTAGACAATCAATTTTAGTATTTATATTTGATTTAACTTTATCTAACTCATCTTGCATGCTTTTACATTCACTTTCTAAAGATGAAACTATTTTCTTTTGCTTAGTACATAATCTAGAAAATTTTAGACATTCATCATGAATTTCAGTAAATGCATTTTGTAATTCATCATAGGAGGGTTTATTATTACTTACCTCTTGATTTTCATCAACGGATTGATGTGAAGCCATTAATGAGAGATGTGCATGTTCTTCATTTTAAGAATCTGAAGATGAACTTATTTCGTTGTCTTCCCATGCAATATATTCTTTCTTTGATCCTTTGTCCTTCTTTCCTTTAAAGCCATATTTCTTTTGAAGAGTTGGACAATCGACCTTGATATGACCTTGTTTTCCACACTCAAAATATGTAAAGTTTTGATTTGATGTTGGTGTTTCCTTATTCTTGACTAGTCTCTTGCCTTGACCAAATTTGATTGTCTTGTCTTTCTTTAGGAATTTCCCGAATTTTTTTACTAAAAGATTTATGTTGTCATCTTCTTTCGAACTATCTTCTTTTTGATTTACATTTGACTCCGCCTTCATGGAAATAATTTTATGTTTCTTTTTAACTTCTTCATGTTGTTCCAATCGGCTAAGTTCCAACTCATGTTCTTGTAGTTTTGCAAATAGTGCCACCAATGACATTTTTGCTAGGCTTTTCTTTTCTTAAATGGTTGTCACCTTTGGTTACCATGCTCTTGTTAATGATCTAAGAACCTTCAAATTCAAATCATTGTTAGTAAAAGTTTTTCCTAGGGTGGTGAGATGATTGGCTAAACGAGTAATTTTTTTTTTTTGCATATCTAGAATTTTGTCTCCTAGTAACATTCTAAACATTTCATATTCTTGGGAAAGGGTGTTGAGTCTAGATCATTTTACTTCTTTGGTTCCCTCATGGGTGGTTTCTAAAGTATCCCATATTTCTTTGGCAGTCTTACAATTTGTGATCCTAAAGAATTCATCCATCCCTAAGGAGGAAGCAAGGATTTTTATGGCCTTCTTGTCATATAGAACCTTTTTGTGATCATCATCATCCTGAGATGTTTCTAGTTTTGGTGATCTTATGCCATTTACAACTGTAGTGGGAATGTGAGGACTATTTTTAACCGTGTTCCATATTTCTGGACCTTGTGCTTCAAGAAACATTTGCATACGTATTTTCCAAAAATTATAGTACTCACCAGTGAAACATGGTGGATGGTTTAATGCCATAATCCCGGATCAAAGGAGCAAGTTACCTTAACACTTGCTTTAATGCCAATTGTAATTCCTAAAGGCAACGTGGGGGGGGGGGGGGGGGGGGGGGGGGATTAAGGTTGCACGATTTTTGTGAGTTTATGCGCAAAGGTTAATTAATCGGAAGCGAAGTTTGTTAAAGGTTAAAGAATTTAGCAAAGGTTAAAAACTAGTGCAGAAAATAAAGTGCAAAAATAAAAAAGACAAGGACGTATAATGGTTCCCCTTCTAACCTGAGGGTATGTCCCGTCCTTCTAACACCTTTAGATGATTTCCACTATGTTGAGAATTTTGTTACAAGCAAGTCTCACTCCAAGACTTTTATAACAATCTTCCTACACAAAAACAAGATAGCACCCCACTATCTTCAACAAGAATTTCTATTAAGCACTGATGAAAATCTTACAAACAATGGTTGAAGAAATATTATATGGCTGTATCAGATCAATATCACTTTTCAAGTGAATATAACTTAATTCTCATAAACCTTTTTGATATGAAATATGGACAATGTTTTTGATGTTTCAAAGTTTAAGTGAGAAAGTGATACTTTGATCATAGATTTTTGAATATGAAAGTTGGTTTTTGTTGTTTAGATGTCAAATGTATTTATAGAGGTTGTTGAAAAAGTTCATGAAGTAAGACACCCCTTGAAAGGGGTTCCATGAACCATTACAGATCATTTGAATCGCACCAGTTCATCAAAAATTGAAATTTGACAGGCGGTAATTGGTTACGTCGTTTTGGTAACCGATTACATGTTGTAACATTAAAAAATATTTACAAAACACTGAACATGTAATCGGTTACTCCATTCATTGTAACCGATTACATCAACGTAAAAAACAATTTTTCATCCATTTTAAGAGCTTGCTTCACATAGACTCTTATATTTAACTTAGAAAATGATTTGTGATTATGTTCCAATGAATTTTTTAGCATTCTAAGTTATATAGATGTTGAAAATGATAAATCAAAGATAAGGGCCATAATTAAAACTATTTAATTATACAATCCAAGTGTCTTCATCTTGTGCCTACATATTATTCTTCTTTTGTGATGTCATTTGTTATCATCAAAACCTAACCAAGTCTAAAAAAGAAATCTTCTTCACAATAATGCTCTTCAACTAGCAGATGACGTGATCTCTAGGTTAAGGTATAGGAATGATTATCATGCCTTCGCTCGAACAAGAACACTACTAAATTTCTTATTTTCTACTAACCTATTAATTGAATATAAGTATGATTGCATGGATTATGATTCATCTTTAGGGGAAATTAAAAGTATATGCCTTATCTAGGCTAGAATCTCCCACGGTTAAATTATGGGGTCATATACGAACTTTCGTATATGAAGGCTAGGTCATAACTTATAATAAACATAGTTAATTCCTACAAAAAAAAGGTAGAGGGGATTCATCTAAACCCTAATCTCCTTTAATATTCTTAATCACCCAATCCTAATCCTAATCTCGCATTGTGCTAGACAATTCAAAACTTGCAAACCCATAAACTCTTTTACTGCATTTTCAATCAATAAATTTTGTTAATTGCTTAGATGAACAACAATCCCTATGTGGATGATAACTTACTACTTTGTTACTTGTTATGATTTTGTGAACTTGCCAATTCTTCCATCATCTTGCCTAAAGTGAAGATATCAACTTCAAGTCATAAAGGTTATATTGTCACATTGGGAGTGCAAAATTTGTTGATGGAGCAAGAATTTAGTCGAGGTTCAGATGAATGTCCTCAATTGTGATTTCATTTGTTTCAAGTGATTGATACTTAGGAAGAAACTATGTCCCTCAGTTGTGGGTTTCCTAACTTCTCCACTAGAGTGTTAGGCATGGTAATTGTTTTCGTGTAAAGATAAAGGCAGAAAGGTAAATAGACAAACAAATTTAAAATAAGCTTGTTTTATTACTTGAATGTTCTAATTAAAATGTATGAAATATGTACTTATACAAAAAACTATGCCTATTAGCCAAATGACATGGCAAACAATTATAAGCTTTTACTCGGCTAATTTTGTGAGTCTTTCCTTCTTCACGTCATGATCCATTGACATCATCCTTGATGTATAGTTCCATGATGATCGTTCTTCTTCCGTTATCTCTCATTGTGGTTAGTGGCTATACAAACATGAAATGTGGGTTTTGTGCATCATTGTCAGTCCCACTATGTTATGACTAAGTCTGAGGCCTATATGACCTACATACTATGTTAGTGGTATTGATAAAATATCAAATCCCCTCCCTCAACTACTCTAGAAATAACATAACCTTTCCCTAAGCTGGAAGATTTCTTCTCCTAAAGTTCAGTCGCCTAGTTGTCGATATCGGCTAGTAGAATATACATTTTTTTAGTTGTAACATTGATTTTGGTCAAAAACAGAGTCAATAACATGATTTTGGTCAAAAAAAATTAAATAACTTTAATTTTGGTCAATAAGAGAATCAGTAACATTCATTAATATTCATTAACTATTTTAAATTAATAAACAAATATCTGTAACTGTTATTTGACTTCCTTTCAAAAAAAAATTGTTATTTGACTTTGAAAAGTTTATTCATTATTTTATTTTCATTCAAAATTTACATTTATCATTCATGCATATCAGTCATTTATTCATATAAAAAGTAGTTTTCTTCTTAAAAAAGTAAATTAAAAATTATAGGTTTTTAATTCACACCGAAAAAAGTCAAGTCAAATTAAATAATAAACATTCCTAAAAAATGTGTCAATTTATTTTTCTCTGAACAATAAAGAATTATAAGACTTTATAAACTCTCATTGTCTCTGAGGAGTTTCTCTACCTTAAATTGAGACATCATCCTCTCAATCTAAAATTTATGATATAGAATACAATCAAAAAATGAGATATTAATCTTTATTAGATTAATTGTTGCTTCATTTCATATATGATGAGGGGTTCATATCATAATCTCAATCATGGGACGTTTCGTGCAATTGTAAACATATAATGAATACAATTGTAGATGAATAACTTTGAAGCTTTGATTAAGTAAGCTGAAAAGGAGTTTGAAATTTCCTCTCTCGCCATGTGAAAATGACTCGCCGTGCTTTCAAACCGGTATGTATAAACTTAAAATAATTCCAGATTCACTTACACATACATTCACTTATACACACATACATTTACATATACTAATTATTTATGTATTTGTTACATTATTATTAAGAAAAAGACAACAGAGAATATAACAATGCTCTTTGTGTCGAGAAAAAAGAGCTCCATACCGAAAATATCCTTATACTAATTATAGAGAAGATCACACTTTGTAAAACTTGTGAACTTCACATGCAAACGATGAGAAAGGAGAATGCTAGGCTGAAAGAAAAGGTTAGTAAACTTCTTTCGTTGATGATATTTTAATTTTAATTAAGTATCAATGATAAAAAAATTCATTTTTTTTGGATAAAAACAATATTTAAAAAACCGGACTGAACTAGTTAGTTTAATTTGTGAACAAAAAATCGATCAGTTCGTTAACTGGTTTGACCATATTTGTATTGCATCCTGGATGAATAGATCAATTCACAGTTAAACCAGAATTGATTCAATAAGTTCATATTTTTTTACAACTTTTTCATTATAATTTTTTAATACTTTAGCTTTTATTTTTCAGCATATTAAATTGTGATTGAACCGATTGAACTATGACTTGAAAGTCTCACCGGTTAAACATGTTGCCCGACTTTTAAAACATTGGATATAAGGACTAGTTGCAAGATCAATACTTTTTAATTAAATATTATTTATTTATGAAACAAATTTGACATTTTCATATTGAGAGTAGCAATACGGAAGGAAGAAGATACCACAACGTGAAATTAAACAAGATTATGTTGTAATAAATTTATTTCCAAGACTCTCATAAGTTTAAATTCCACTAGCTAAACCAAGCAATTGATGGAATGTGAAAGTTTATGATGCACTTAGGAAATGAAACAGTTTAGAGTAGTTAGTGGAATTTAAACAAAAATTTCATAGTTGACCAAGAAGTCCTAAAACAAATGGAGAAACTACTTTGAATATTTTCGTTTCCTAAGTGCATCATAAATTTCACAATTGAACTTCCAACAATTGTTTGGTTTAGTGGAATTTAAACTTCTGAGAGTTTTGAAAATGCATTTATATCAACTTAAGTTTGTTCAAATTCATGTTGTGATATCTCTTTCCTTTTGTACCTTGCTACAAGGGTGGGCACTTTCTCAATATGATCATGTGAAATTTGAATTATAAACAAATAATATTTAATTAAAAATTATTGATCTTTCAACTAGCCCTTATATCCAATGTTTTAAAAACCAGACAACAAGATAAACCGGTGAGACCTTCGATAATAGTTCAGTCGGTTCAATCATAATTAAATCAGATGAAAAATTAATAAAAGCAAAAATATGAAAAAGTATAATACAAAAATATGAACTAATTGAATCAGTTGTTGTTTAACACTGAATTGATCTAGTTCAACCAGGCTGCAATATAAATATGGTCAAACAAACCAACAAACCAATCAATTTTTGGCTCACCAATTGAACAAATTGGTTCGGTTCGGTTTTTAAAATATTGGTTTTATCTAAAAAAAATGAAAAAATTTATCATCGATATTTGATTAAAATTAAAATATAATCAATGAAAGAAGTTCACAAACCTTTTCTTTCAGCCTAGGGAAAGGATAACCCCCACATGTTCCCAATGTGTGATCTTCAATACCTCTCCTATAATGATATTTTAATACAGATCTCTTTTTTCCTAGCACGAAGAGCATTGTTATTTGCTCTCTTGTGTTTTTTCTTAATAATAATGTGACAAATACATAAATAATTAGTATAAATGAATGTATATGTGTATAAGTGAATGTATTTAATCTAAGGTGACTAGTGGAGCTCTCGAACTTGCAGCATAAGAAACCAAGGTATATAAATGTAGATGTTCTCAATAAAGATTTTTGTTTGTTTTTAAAATTAATATAAGTTATAAAATATTCATGGATAAGACACTTCACAATGCAATTGGTTATTTTGTATTTAATCTATATGCATAGTATCTTAACAAATAATTTGATTCTTTGAGGCTTTTGTTACTTTTTCAACTTACAGGTTTCCAATGCATTGATTACATGTATTTTCATAAATACTTACTACATATGGTTTTTAAAAAGTACCTCGGGAGCACTCGTTAACATTTTCCTTTATATATTAGGTAGTGTATAGTAAAAACGAAACTATTTGAACATTCATTTATACAATGAATAAGGACACTTAAATTTCATGAATGTGAGAGTAGTGTAAAGAAGAAAGATATAACAAGGAAAGAAAAAGAGAGGAGAAAAAAAACTGAAAAATGTGATATATGATTAGAAAATATTGAAATAGAAAAGATTGTAAAAATAGGTTATCACGTGTACTTTTTAATGAGTCATTTAATTTCAGTTCTGCAACATCATATACAAATTGCCAATAAAAATCACATTTGTTATTCCTATACCATAGATTCTATACCTCACATACAACATAATTATGATGTGTTTTTTTAGTGGAACATATTTACAATGTATTATTTCCTTAAAGATGCAATTAATCATTAACCTGATGTTATGAATGAGTTGCATAATTAGACATCTCTTTATATGTAAATTGAATTTGCGGTCTCCTTTGTTAAATAATAAAATATTAGGCTTAAGTTTGTCAAAAATAAAATAAAATATTGGGTTTAAGCTATTTGTGCCTTTATATTAGTAAGTTAGGAAAATTGTTCTTCTCCCAAACAAAATTGCTCACTCCCACGTAAACTACCGAAAATTACCTCAACGTGACTTAAGTCACATTCGGCATCATCAACGTGAGTTAAGTCACGTTGAGCCAATATGAGTTAACTCATGTTCGGTATATGTCAACGTGACTTAACGTGACTTAAGTCACGTTGTGTTCTGTTATAGAAACAAAACATGCAAACATTCTGCCATCACAATTCAAAAACTCCCAAGTGCGAATTCTCAACTCCCAAGTGCGATTTTCATCACCTTTGAGCAAAACAACATCAAATTCTACTTCCATCACAAGTAAGTGTTCTCTAACCTTCTGCATTGAGTTTTTTTTGGTTTAAGTGTTAAGAGTTTTTGGAGAAATTTCACAATTTTAGGTTTTTAGGGATTTGAATTGCATGCTAGATTTTAGGATTATTAATGATCAAATATGTTAGAAATTGTAGTTTAGATGTTGTTTAGAGTAAGTTTCACTCCAATGTGATAGTTTAACGTTTAGAAATTGTTAGATTTTATGTTGAACTCTAGATGTTTGATAAAATGTCTCAATGAAAATTTGTTTGATTTCTGCATTGTTAATAAGGGGTGTAAACGGTTCAGACAAAACAGACAAAACCGAAAGTCCAAACCAAACCAAACCAAAAATGTATCTGATCATGTCTGGTTCAGTTCAAAACCGACCGAACCAATCTAAACCAAACTTCTTTGATTCAGTTCTTAGTTTTTCATTTTGAGATCCAAGAAACCGATGAACCGAACCAATGCTAACCCCACTCCCCATTTTACTAGTAATATCACTTCTCACACACACTTATGATTAGACTCAAAATTAAAGACAAACATAAAATGTAACACCCATACTAACTTTAACTAGTATATTAGCATGTGCGTTAAACTGATACTGGATACATTTAAAAATTTCAATAATAATAATAATGATAATAATAATACATCACAAAAGATTGAATACAAGTTTACTCGTTGTACAAATAATCCATTGCTTTTACAATACTTATACAATGTCCAAAAAGCTCCTGAGCTGGTACACGACGAGCAACTGTACTCCATCTAGTATCCCTCTGAAAAATCCCATCACGAACCTCTGACTTACCTGTAAACCTGCACCAGAAGGAATGGGATGAGACATAATGTCTCAGTGAGCTCCAGCCCAACCAACTGTTGGCAACCTCGGGGAACCTAGGATCGCCATGCCTACCTTGGCAATCTTGGGGATTTCCTATGATCGCCAAGTCTTTACTTTATCCTCAAGGGCAATTATCTGCCTATGACTATGAATCTGTCTGTAATTATATCTCTGACTATGACTATAACTGTAAACCGCCTATAACTGTAACTGCAACCTATCTGTAACTATCACTGTGAACTACCTGTAACTATAACTCAGTGATCGAGGGGAAACCTAGGATCACTTTCTGATAACTATCCATAACTATAACTGTGAGTTTCCTATGACTATAACTGTAACTGTCTACAACTTTAACTATAATCTGCCTTTAACTGTAACTATGACTATAACTGTGAAACATAAAACAAATAAAGATTGTTGGGTTTTTGTAGATTGGCTACATTTTGCAAAAACATCTACTAGCCAGATGCTGGGACAGATGCTGTAGCATATGGAAAAGCACTATGTGACTTGTGGTTTTCGCGCCAGCTAGCACTTTATTTTTTGTACGCAATCTTCCAAAGATTTGCTTGGAGTTTTATTTTCATATAGCTTGTTGATCAAGGCGCGTGTATCTGATGATGTGTAAAAGGCGGTCTTGCCTTGGTATTTTTCCACAAGATATCATTCTATATTTGGAAGCTTTTTATTGTCTCTAGAAGATTTTCCAGCTGGACCGGACAATGTCCACGCTTTGTTTTGAAGCCCAAACCCGTGCTATCTCAGTATTATATATTTGTGAAGACAAACCCTAATAGGGCAACTAAAAACCGTGTGTGTTATAGCAAAGCGTGTGTTTAAGGTTTTTAGGGTCTCTTTTGTTAATTGTGAGCCTTGCTTGTATCTCCCTGATTCAAGCTAAGGACTGAGTTTGTTTGAGTTGTAATTGTAAGCTGCTCCTAAGCTTTTAAGTACGGAGTGAGTATGTGTTTTTAGAGTGAGTTTCTCTTGGTTGTGTTTTCGTGTGGTTGATAACAATATTGTCTGTGCTGTTGGTAGGAATTGAGACGGGGTCTCATATCTAGGAGTTCCTAGATAGAGTTGACACTGGTAGGGTCTTGGTGCAAAGTCAAGTAGTGTGTTTACGTTGGTCTTTTCACTAGAACTATAATAGTGGATTCATTCCTGGATTGGTATCCCCCAGAGTAGGAGAGTTGCTCCGAACTGGGTTAACAAACTCACTGTGTACTTTATCTTTCTGTTGTGTTCCTTTTATTTATGCTTTGTTACGCTGCGTTATTTTAATTGTAGTTCTGAGTAGACAAGTGCTCGGACAGTTGTGCCAACATTGTGCACAGCGTCTGTCAGTCAGGTTGCCAGGAATTTCAATTGGCATCAGAGCAGGCACCCTGTTCTGTGTGGGTGAGCTCCAGGGAAAGAATTTTCTGGCTTAATGGATAAAGAAGGAGGACTGGTGAACAGACCACCCCTGTTGGATGGGTCGAACTATGACATTTGGAAATCACGCATGACAGTATTCTTGAAATCTCTAGACAGCAGAGCTTGGAAGGCTGTGATTAAAGCATGGGTTCCTCCTAAAATAAAAGCATGGGTTCCCCACGGTGGGCGCCAACTGTACTGGCAGTGAGTACAATATTTCTAGAAACTAGGGTTTCTGTGCTGTGTTTAGGTCATGCCTCGGGAATGGTCCCAAGGTTACTATTTGTAGCCTTTCCTGGGCCTACCCGGTCATGGTTTTGGGCCTAAATCGTAAAGGGCCAAAACCATGACTTGGGCGCCCTCGTCAGCTGCTGAGGGCGCCCCCAAAGGGTTATTTGTGATTGTCAAGTGGGCTCCCTCCTTGGAGGACGTCCAACCCTATTTTAAGGGTTCACACCCTTGGCTTTGGGGTCTTAATTCCTAGATAGTGAGATCTACGGTCCACAGCCCAACAAGCACGAGTCTTGGTACAAGGCGAAGTGATTAAATTGTTTACAGGGGGTCTGTCTATGATCCTTTGCCCGACAAGTGGGGCTTACTAGTCACGAAGCCATGAAAAAATTTTATGAATACTAGCCCAACGTGGGTGTTTAAACCCTGCGTGGGTACTAGCCCAACACGGATACTAGCCCAACGTGGGTATTAGCTCCATGTTTTGTTTTGTGTACCTTAGTGGGCGGCACTAGCCCTACGAGAGTGTGGGCGCCAGCCCAACGGGAATATTTATGCTAGCCCAACAAGCACAAGTCTTGGTACAAGGCGAAGTGATTAAACTGCGTATAGCTCGCCGCGTCCTTTAAACCACGTATTGAGGACGCCTCTTACTGGGATCCGACGGCTGGTGTGAGGCGACCGTTCGCTCTTGCTGACGTGTCCGAATCGTAGCGGTTCTCGGAAATCGTGCCAACTTAAGTGACGTCATCTGCGCGTTTTCATAGGCTTTTTCGCTTTTAACTGAAACAGATCTACTTTCCCTTGTACTTTCAGATTCTCCTTATCCCTTTTTCTTCCTTTGTCTCCGTCTTTTCCTTCCTACTCGTTCTCTTTTTCTCGTTCAAGCGGTTGCGGTGTTCGTGGAGAAAATTGCAGCTTACTGTTTTACGGATCGTCCGGAGTACTCGTTCGCTTCTCAAGCCCTCCATTTGTCTAGATCCAGGTACCTTACTTGATCTCGTTCTTTTTGTTTTAACATCCGTAGTATGGTGAGAATTAGAGAGTGCGATGCGGCGGGTAGGGAGTTATCCCCAGCTAATTCGGAGGAGAGGTGTAGGTTGTGGGGGGAGAGCGTTAGGCATGCGAGACGCTCTGATGGAACCATGGATTGGGTGATGTTCGATAAGGCCTACTATGGCCACTCCCTTGAGACGGAGTCTTCGAGTGGTTTGGACAGGGGTGAAGCGGGGAGTATTAGTGGGGATTCATCTGACGTTATTGTTCGTTCTGTTCGCCCAGGTCCGTTCTGTAGGAAGGGAATTTGTTACATGGCGTCTTCTAGTGATTCAGAACAAGAGAGTTTTGCCGACGAGGTGCTTCGTTCTGAGTCTGTGTACTTGGACTCGCAACGGGTGGCGTTTTTCCGGAGTAAGCTGCACGTGTCTTCTACGGGATTTGAGGAGGACGTGGTTTTGGAACCTTGCCTTCCGGGCGAGAAAGTGTGCGCACAGAGGCCGAAAAGTCTGAAGAGTGAGATGTTCCATATGTACACCGCTGTTTTTGAAGATCTGGGCGTGAAGTATCCCTTCACGCCTTTTGAAGTTGACATGCTCAACTGTCTCAATGTCGCGCCTTCTCAGCTGCAGCCGAATAGCTGGGCTTTTATCCGCGCCTTTGAGATACTTTGTGAGGGATTGGGCTTCCAGCCCTCGGTTGGGTCCTTTTTTACTTTCTATGGTACGAAGGGGGTGGATAAGCAGTCTTGGGTGTCTGTCAGTGCGCACCCTGGTAAGAGGCTATTTCCGCCCTACGCCTCTCATTACAAAAATTGGAGACAAACATTCCTTCGGGTTCGGGGGCGAAAAGGTTGTGAGGCGGCCGTAGTATGGGTGGACGGTAAGCTGAGGTTTCCCACATGTTGGACGAGTGCTCCGGCGTCCATCATGGGTTTTGAATATGAGAAGCTGGACGCGTACGACCAGGGCGTCGTCTGTTTTTTGGACAAGATGTTGCCTATGAACATCCGGGAATTATTGAACAGGGAAGGTGACGTAGATAGCCTAGACGAGTATTTACGTGAGTCACATTCATTTGCTCAAGCCTATGTTTTGTATTTATATTGTCTTGTTCTTGACCTTTCGCTTTATTTTTTGTAGAGGATATGGCGCCCATGACTGCGGCAGAGAGGAAAAGGTATCTCGAAGAGATGAAGGCGAAGAAGGCTGCTGAGGGAACGGCGACCACTGATCCCACGGGACTTATTACTCGTAAGCCAAAGAGGAAAGCCGATCACCCACCCGAAGTTCCAGCTGAGAGCCTTCCGGCGGCTCCGCGCGATAGGAGGTCGCCCGGGAAAGATAATAAAGGGAAGGCAGTTGCAGAGAAAAAAGGGAAGAAGACGCCCTCTCCTTCCCTGATTGGCGCCGTCAAAACCAGCAGCTCGGTGCCGTCCTTCTGGGACAAAGGTTTTGACTATGGTGCCTACGTGAAGGAGAGGCTGGTGTTCAATCCTGAGGATGCAGAGTCGGGAAGTCAGGGCGCTGTGCCTTTTATGATGAAGGATATGGGGATCCATTGTCTGAGGACTATGTTGCTTATAGACTCGGTTGACCGTAAGTATGAGGAAGTGGTGCAGAATGAGGAGGCCCTTCAAGCTACGGTGAGGGCGTTGGAGAAAGAGGTGGAGGAGGCCGGGAATGCTAGGGAGAAAGAGGTGCGGCAGGCTAGGGAGGCGGTGACGCTTGAGTTTGAGAAACGCATCTCCGATCTGAAGATTGGTTATGCGGCAGATCTTGCTGGAAAGGACGGTGTCATCGCCAAGCTACAAAACGATGTCGCGGCTGGAGCAGAAAGGGAGGCTCAACTCAAGGCCGAAGTTTCTGAAGCGAAGGGCGAGCTGGCTCTGAACTTTGATGCTCGCTTTGAAAGAGCCAAGGCACAATTTGCCCTCCTCCATCCTGGCGCCGATACCTCCGCTTTTGATCCTTTTAAAATTATTGTAGATGGCGTCCTAGTGGACGAACCCTAATTTTGTTGTTGTAATTTTAACTCCTTGACTTATTTTTAAATTCATTACTCTGCTTGGAATTTGTGTTCGTGATGTATCATCTTCGCTTTTACACTTTTATTTTCCTGCAAGCTTAAGCATTTTGGAAGGTCTCTCCTGGGCGGTAATTCTATTTGTTTCGCGACGGCGTCGACCGTTTTAGGCGTGTTTCTTTTTAGCGCTTGATGCCACAGGGTTCCTTTATAAGGTTTTCCCAACGATCTTGTTTTGTGCTCGCGACGTCTTAGAGCCCTCTTGGGGGTTAAGGAATTAGGCGGCGATCTTGTTTTTCGGCTCGCGACGTCTTAGAGCCCTCTTGGGGGTTAAGGAATTAGGCGGCGATCTTGTTTTTCGGCTCGCGACGTCTTAGAGCCCTCTTGGGGGTTAAGGAATTAGGCGGCGATCTTATTTTCGTCTCGCGACGTCTTAGAGCCCTCTTGGGGGTTAAGGAATTAGGCGGCGATCTTATTTTCGTCTCGCGACGTCTTAGAGCCCTCTTGGGGGTTAAGGAATTAGGCGGCGATCTTATTTTCGTCTCGCGACGTCTTAGAGCCCTCTTGGGGGTTAAGGAATTAGGCGGCGATCTTATTTTAAGCTCACGACGTCTTAGAGCCCTGTCTTTTAGGGTTAAGGGATTAGGTGGCTCTTTTCTTTGTAAGCTCACGACGTCTTAGAGCCCTGTCTTTTAGGGTTAAGGGATTAGGTGGCTCTTTCTTTGTGGTTAACATATCATACGGCGAGCTCATTTGAGATTCGGCAATGGCGATCTGCTAAATGCAATGAGAGTAAGACGGACAAGCAATATATATATATAACATTAATAAAAAACCGGGGCCTCATTAAAAACCCCCATTACTGCGGGGGGAAAAGAGTGCCCCTTACTGTCTTACTACTTAACTGTACAAAAAGCGAATTTATAAGATAAAAAACGGTAAGAACTAAAGAGGCTTTGTCTTCCCTCCAGCTCGCCCTTGAGTTGTCATGGCGAGTTCCGTCCTGCACTGCCCTCGATCTTTTTCATCATCCTGCGGTTGGCTGGTTCTGTCCATAATATCAGCTCCTTCTTGATTTCATCACATTCTACTTCTTCCTTCCTGGTCCTGAAAATTGGATTGGCCGGCTTTGGGCGAAGCATCAGGAAAGGAGTACTCGTTTCCTCAACCTTCCTGGCCTCTCCGTGTTCTGCATTTTCTTCATCAGCATTGGCTCTCGAATTGACTGGCTTCAAGTGGGGTACCAAAAAGGGAGTACTTTCTTCCTCAACCCTCTCGATCTCCTCGGGCTCCGTATCTTCTTCTTCAACATTATTATTTCCTTCCTCGACCTTCTTGATTTCCTGGACATGAATTTCTTCTTCTAGGCTGGATACAATGAGGTTCACTTGGTGCACTTTTAGGTTACTGCTTCCTTTCTTCTCCTTCTGAATCTTCAAGCTATTGTGGTAACACTCTCGGGCTGCTCGCTGGTCTGCTCTAATGGTACCAACCCGCCCATCATCCAGCGGGTATTTCATGACGAGGAATTTGGTGGAAAGGTAGGCGTCGAGGGCGTTAAAGGCTGGGCGGCCGACGATGACATTGTAGGAACAGGGCGAGTTGACCACCAAGTATCTAACCCTGATGGTCTTAGCATTACTACCTGTACCGAATGTTGTTTTCAGCGTGATGTATCCCCGGACGTGCACCTGTTCCCCTGTAAAACCGGCCAGTATTCCTTTAAAAGGCTGCAACTGCTCTTCGTCTAGACCCATCTTCTCAAAAGCAGAATAATAGAGGATGTCTGCAGAACTGCCTGGATCAATCAACACCCTCTTGACGTCCCAGTTGAAGATTTGGACGGTGATGACCATGGGATCGTCATCGTGAGGAATTACCCCCCCACGGTCTTCACTTGAGAAAGTGATATCCACCTGGCGCTCTGATCCCTTCTTGGTGTGGTCATCAAGCAACATTATTTGTCTGACATACTTCTTCCGGGAGGTGCTGGACTCCCCGCCTCCTGCAAAACCACCAGATATGGTGTTCAAGGTGTGGCGCTCTCCTTCTTTCGCCACTTCTTTTTCTCTCTGGGGGTCTTCGTGGGGGCGCCTGTCCTCTCCTCTACCTTCCTTCACATATCCCCTCAATCTGCCGTTCTGAATCAGCTTCTCTATTTCCCTTTTCAGATGTATACAATCGTCTGTAGTGTGTCCCTTGATGCGGTGATATTTGCACCAGGCATCCTTATCGTTCCCCATGATTGTTCCTCTCGGCGGCTGAGGCTCAGGGATGATTCTGGAATGGCAAACTTCTCTCCAGATTTGTTCACGGCGGGTGTTGAGGGCCGTGAAGGATTCTGGAGGGGGTGGGCGCCTATCCTGACCCTGGCGTTTGTATGGCGCTCGGTCTCTGCTACTGGACGGGTAATAATTGCGTCGATGATCATATCCGTAGGGAGCACGCTCCCTGGAATCTCTTGCCTTCTTCTCGGCGTTACTTTCTTCCCCCTTTATATAACACTTTGCTCTAGACATGATTTCTTCCATGGAGTCTGCTGGTTTTTGTGCCAACGACTCATTGAACTGGCCGGCGCGGAGACCGTTCTGGAAGGCTCCCACAAACAACTCTTGGTTAGGGTTAATGACCTTGATGGTGGCGTCATTGTAGCGTGCAAGATACTCGCGGAGAGTTTCGTTGGGTCCTTGACGGACGTTGAAAAGGCTGGTAGACGAGACTTTGCGGTGGCGGCTTGCTGAGAACTGGTGCGTTAACTTGCGCGTCATATCCTGGTAGCTGACGACGGAAAATCGAGGCAGGTTCATATACCACCTCAGGGCGGCGTCTTTAAGGGTCCCTGCTAACAACTTGCACTTGAGAGAATCGGCAGCACCGATGACGGCCATTTGAGTGTTGAAGGCGGTCACATGCTCCACTGGGTCGCTTTTTCCATCGAAGGAGGAAAGAGACGGCGGCTTGAAATTCTCTGGTACTGGCGCGTTCCAAACTTCGGCGGAAAGTGGTTGAGGGTCGGGGTCGGCCGATTCATCTTGCTGAGACCCATTTCCTTCGGCGTGTTGCTGCTGTTGGATGGTTTCCATGGTTGCTTGCAAGGCTTCATTGTGGTCGCGAAGCTGCTGGATCTGTTGTTGTAGAGCCTCTAAGGCCGCTGGGTCTGCCATCGCGCCGGCGACGACGGTAGTTTGAGTTTGTATGTTGAGTTTATGACTGGTGGTCAGAGATTCGCACCCTAAACCTCGAATCCCAGGTTTAGATCAGGGTTTTCCAAACAGATGTGGGTCGGTTGTTTGCTGGAGTTAGGGGTAGGTCTAGGGTTGAATCACGGCGGATTCGAAGGCTTTGAGGTTGCTTCTGGGAGATATGGTGGATACACGGCGCTCTGATGGCTCTCAGGGGCCGTGGATCGATCGTTTTTCTCTGGGAGACGGTGGCTAGGTCAGTTTTACCGTAGCCCCACGGTGGGCGCCAACTGTACTGGCAGTGAGTACAATATTTCTAGAAACTAGGGTTTATGTGCTGTGTTTAGGTCATGCCTCGGGAATGGTCCCAAGGTTACTATTTGTAGCCTTTCCTGGGCCTACCCGGTCATGGTTTTGGGCCTAAATCGTAAAGGGCCAAAACCATGACTTGGGCGCCCTCGTCAGCTGCTGAGGGCGCCCCCAAAGGGTTATTTGTGATTGTCAAGTGGGCTCCCTCCTTGGAGGACGTCCAACCCTATTTTAAGGGTTCACACCCTTGGCTTTGGGGTCTTAATTCCTAGATAGTGAGATCTACGGTCCAATCATATACAAATTGCCAATAAAAATCACATTTGTTATTCCTATACCATAGATTCTATACCTCACATACAACATAATTATGATGTGTTTTTTTAGTGGAACATATTTACAATGTATTATTTCCTTAAAGATGCAATTAATCATTAACCTGATGTTATGAATGAGTTGCATAATTAGACATCTCTTTATATGTAAATTGAATTTGCGGTCTCCTTTGTTAAATAATAAAATATTAGGCTTAAGTTTGTCAAAAATAAAATAAAATATTGGGTTTAAGCTATTTGTGCCTTTATATTAGTAAGTTAGGAAAATTGTTCTTCTCCCAAACAAAATTGCTCACTCCCACGTAAACTACCGAAAATTACCTCAACGTGACTTAGGTCACATTCGGCATCATCAACGTGAGTTAAGTCACGTTGAGCCAATGTGAGTTAACTCATGTTCGGTATATGTCAACGTGACTTAACGTGACTTAAGTCACGTTGTGTTCTGTTATAGAAACAAAACATGCAAACATTCTGCCATCACAATTCAAAAACTCCCAAGTGCGAATTCTCAACTCCCAAGTGCGATTTTCATCACCTTTGAGCAAAACAACATCAAATTCTACTTCCATCACAAGTAAGTGTTCTCTAACCTTTTGCATTGAGTTTTTTTTGGTTTAAGTGTTAAGAGTTTTTGGAGAAATTTCACAATTTTAGGTTTTTAGGGATTTGAATTGCATGCTAGATTTTAGGATTATTAATGATCAAATATGTTAGAAATTGTAGTTTAGATGTTGTTTAGAGTAAGTTTCACTCCAATGTGATAGTTTAACGTTTAGAAATTGTTAGATTTTATGTTGAACTCTAGATGTTTGATAAAATGTCTCAATGAAAATTTGTTTGATTTCTGCATTGTTAATAAGGGGTGTAAACGGTTCAGACAAAACAGACAAAACCGAAAGTCCAAACCGAACCAAACCAAAAATGTATCTGATCATGTCTGGTTCAGTTCAAAACCGACCGAACCAATCTAAACCAAACTTCTTTGATTCAGTTCTTAGTTTTTCATTTTGAGATCCAAGAAACCGATGAACCGAACAAATGCTAACCCCACTCCCCATTTTACTAGTAATATCACTTCTCACACACACTTATGATTAGACTCAAAATTAAAGACAAACATAAAATGTAACACCCATACTAACTTTAACTAGTATATTAGCATGTGCGTTAAACTGATACTGGATACATTTAAAAATTTCAATAATAATAATAATGATAATAATAATACATCACAAAAGATTGAATACAAGTTTACTCGTTGTACAAATAATCCATTGCTTTTACAATACTTATACAATGTCCAAAAAGCTCCTGAGCTGGTACACGACGAGCAACTGTACTCCATCCAGTATCCCTCTGAAAAATCCCATCACGAACCTCTGACTTACCTGTAAACCTGCACCAGAAGGAATGGGATGAGACATAATGTCTCAGTGAGCTCCAGCCCAACCAACTGTTGGCAACCTCGGGGAACCTAGGATCGCCATGCCTACCTTGGCAATCTTGGGGATTTCCTATGATCGCCAAGTCTTTACTTTATCCTCAAGGGCAATTATCTGCCTATGACTATGAATCTGTCTGTAATTATATCTCTGACTATGACTATAACTGTAAACCGCCTATAACTGTAACTGCAACCTATCTGTAACTATCACTGTGAACTACCTGTAACTATAACTCAGTGATCGAGGGGAAACCTAGGATCACTTTCTGATAACTATCCGTAACTATAACTGTGAGTTTCCTATGACTATAACTGTAACTGTCTACAACTTTAACTATAATCTGCCTTTAACTGTAACTATGACTATAACTGTGAAACATAAAACAAATAAAGATTGTTGGGTTTTTGTAGATTGGCTACATTTTGCAAAAACATCTACTAGCCAGATGCTGGGACAGATGCTGTAGCATATGGAAAAGCACTATGTGACTTGTGGTTTTCGCGCCAGCTAGCGCTTTATTTTTTGTACGCAATCTTCCAAAGATTTGCTTGGAGTTTTATTTTCATATAGCTTGCTGATCAAGGCGCGTGTATCTGATGATGTGTAAAAGGCGGTCTTGCCTTGGTATTTTTCCACAAGATATCATTCTATATTTGGAAGCTTTTTATTGTCTCTAGAAGATTTTCCAGCTGGACCGGACAATGTCCACGCTTTGTTTTGAAGCCCAAACCCGTGCTATCTCAGTATTATATATTTGTGAAGACAAACCCTAATAGGGCAACTAAAAACCGTGTGTGTTATAGCAAAGCGTGTGTTTAAGGTTTTTAGGGTCTCTTTTGTTAATTGTGAGCCTTGCTTGTATCTCCCTGATTCAAGCTAAGGACTGAGTTTGTTTGAGTTGTAATTGTAAGCTGCTCCTAAGCTTTTAAGTACGGAGTGAGTATGTGTTTTTAGATTGAGTTTCTCTTGGTTGTGTTTTCGTGTGGTTGATAACAATATTGTCTGTGCTGTTGGTAGGAATTGAGACGGGGTCTCATATCTAGGAGTTCCTAGATAGAGTTGACACTGGTAGGGTCTTGGTGCAAAGTCAAGTAGTGTGTTTACGTTGGTCTTTTCACTAGAACTATAATAGTGGATTCATTCCTGGATTGGTATCCCCCAGAGTAGGAGAGTTGCTCCGAACTGGGTTAACAAACTCACTGTGTACTTTATCTTTCTGTTGTGTTCCTTTTATTTATGCTTTGTTACGCTGCGTTATTTTAATTGTAGTTCTGAGTAGACAAGTGCTCGGACAGTTGTGCCAACATTGTGCACAGCGTCTGTCAGTCAGGTTGCCAGGAATTTCAATTGGCATCAGAGCAGGCACCCTGTTCTGTGTGGGTGAGCTCCAGGGAAAGAATTTTCTGGCTTAATGGATAAAGAAGGAGGACTGGTGAACAGACCACCCCTGTTGGATGGGTCGAACTATGACATTTGGAAATCACGCATGACAGTATTCTTGAAATCTCTAGACAGCAGAGCTTGGAAGACTGTGATTAAAGCATGGGTTCCTCCTAAAATAAAAGATGCGAATAATGTTGATACTGATGAGTTAAAACCAGAAGAGGAGTGGTCTACAGCAGAAGACACTGCAGCTATTGGAAACTCTAAAGCCCTGAATGCTTTGTTTAATGGTGTAGACAAAAACATGTTCAGGTTGATTAAACAATGTACTGTTGCTAAGGAAGCTTGGGATATCCTAAAAACAGCTCATGAAGGTACTCAAAAGGTCAAGAAGTCAAGGCTACAACTGCTAACAACACAGTTTGAGAATCTGATAATGAAGGAAGGAGAGAGTGTTCATGACTTTCACATGAATGTGCTAGAATATGCTAACACATTTGAATCCTTGGGGGAAAAGATGTCTGATGAAAAATTGGTAAGCAAAATCCTCAGGTCCCTGCCTAAGAAATTTGATATGAAAGTATGTGTTATTGAGGAGGCCCAAGATATTGGAAATATGAAAGTTGATGAGTTGATTGGATCTCTTCAAACTTTCGAATTGAAGGCTAATGAAAGATCTGAAAAGAAGGACAAGAACATTGCTTTCATCACCAACACTGATGAAGATGATGTGGAGAGTAATTTAGATACTGATGAGAGCATCTCTGAAGCTATTGTGTTGTTGGGCAAACAATTTAATAAAGTTCTGAAGAGGGTGGACATACGCCCTAGGACACATGCTCCGGACAACAGTCGCAGCATCTATAAAAATGTCAACAATCAGAGGAAACCTAGAACTGATGACAAAACCAATCAAAGCAAAGGGGTGCAATGCCATGAATGCGAAGGATTTGGTCACATCAGAACTGAGTGTGCAACGTATCTGAAGAAACAAAAGAAGGTGATGACTGTTTCTTGGTCTGATGAGGATGAATCAGAAGAAGAACCTGAAACTGCAAAACATGTGAATGCCCTGACTGGAGTGTGCACATCTGACAATGAATCTTGTGATGAAGAGGTAACATATGATGAACTGGCTGATTCTTACAAGGAGCTATGTCTCAAAAGTGAGGAAGTTTGTAGAACTTTAGAAAAACAAAAGAGGACCATTGCTCTCTTGCAAGCTGAGAAAGACAAACTTCTGGAAATAAACTCAGATCTCAATGATGAGGTTATCTTACTTACTTCCAAGATTGACAATATGAACAAGCAACTGCGGATGATGAACAAAGGTACTGATGCTTTAGACGAAATTCTGGAGATAGGACAGAAACCTGGAGATTCTAAAGGTATTGGGTTTGACTACAGATCCTTGCCTCATCAGAAACAACTACCGGTGAGACAGTTTGTGCCATCTGTTAGTACTTATGATCATACTATGTCAAGACAGATGCCCCAGCATCAGGTGAGACAACAGGCATCTAGATATAGGCCCAGATCAAAAGGAAGGTATTATGGTTGGGTATGTCACTACTGTGGAAGAAAAGGACATATCAGACCTTTCTGTTTCAAATTATATGGTTACCCAGACAAGACTTATTCACCAAGACCTGATCACACAGTGAAGATCACCAAGAAGCAGTGGAAGCAAAAAAATGATAATTTCACAAGTAACACTGTGGATCCTAGAAAAATAGAACCAGAACCTGATGAGATTGCTCAAATTGCTCATACATCTCTGAGAGTGTCATCCAGAAATGATTGGTACTTTGACAGTGGATGTTCCAGGCATATGACTGGTGATAAAAATTACTTAACTGATGTTATGCCTTATGCTACAAGTTTTGTGACTTTTGGGGATGGAGCCAAAGGAGAAATAAAGGGTGTAGGAAATCTTGTGAATGAAGGCCTACCCAAACTTGATAAGGTGCTTCTTGTGAAAGGATTAACTGCTAACTTAATTATTATTAGTCAACTGTGCGATCAAGGAATGAAGGTCAACTTTACAAAGAGTGAATGCTTAGTTGCTAACAGTAAAGGGGACATCCTGATGAAAGGTGTTAGATCAAAGGACAATTGCTACTTGTGGGTCTCTCAAGATAAAGCAAAGTTATCTACTTGTCTAATAACCAAAGAAGATGAAGTAAAACTATGGCACCAAAAGCTTGGACATCTGAATCTCAGAAGCATGAAGAAAGCTATTGCTGAAGGAGCTATCAGAGGTCTACCAAAACTCCAAATTCAGGAAGGAAGTATATGTGGAGAATGTCAGATAGGAAAACAGACCAAGATGCCTCACCAGAAGCTGCAACATTTGTCCACATCCATAGTTCTTGAGCTATTGCACATGGACTTAATGGGACCTATGCAAGTCGAAAGCTTAGGTGGTAAGAAGTATGCATTTGTTGTTGTTGATGATTTTTCCAGATATACTTGGATAAATTTCATTAAGGAGAAATCAGACACTTTTGAAAAATTCAAGGATCTTTGCTTACAACTTCAGAGAGAAAAGGATTGTGGAATTGTTAGAATCAGAAGTGACCATGGGAAAGAGTTTGAGAATGGTAAGTTCTCTGATTTCTGCATTTCTGAAGGAATATTTCATGAGTTCTCTGCACCCATTACTCCCCAACAAAATGGGATAGTTGAGAGAAAGAACAGGACTTTGCAAGAATCTGCCAGGGTTATGCTACATGCAAAGAAGCTGCCATTTTTCTTTTGGGCTGAAGCCATGAACACAGCCTGCTATATTCATAATAGAGTGACTTTGAGAAAAGGTACATCTACAACCTTGTACGAGCTATGGAAGGACAGGAAGCCAACAGTGAAGCATTTTCATGTGTTTGGTAGTAAGTGCTATATTTTAGCTGACAGGGAACCAAGAAGAAAGATGGATGATAAAAGTGAAGAGGGAATTTTTCTAGGCTATTCAACAAACAGCAGAGCCTATAGAGTATACAACTCCAGAACCAAGACAGTGATGGAATCTATAAATGTTGTTGTAGATGATGAAGGTAATAATGCTGTGCCAGATGATACGACATTTGACTCAGCATCTGACCTACAGGAAGAGAAGAAAGAAGATGAGGCAAGTAGAAAGCAAGATTCTGAAGTAACTGGTCCAGAGAAGACTGCTCCCAACAAAGGACCATCTATCAGAGTTCAGAAAAACCATCCCATAGATTAAGTCATTGGCGATCCTAACCAAGGGATCACAACTAGAAGGAACTATGATGAGTTATCAAATTCTTGCTTTATATCTAAATTTGAACCAAAGAATGTTAAGGAAGCTCTAACTGATGAGTTCTGGATAAATGCTATGCAAGAAGAATTAACTCAGTTCAAGAGAAGTAATGTGTGGGACTTAGTTCCTAGACCAGATAATGTGAATGTCATAGGTACCAAGTGGGTTTATAAAAACAAGTCTGATGAAAATGGTACTATCACTAGAAACAAAGCTAGACTTGTTGCACAAGGGTATGCTCAAATTGAAGGTGTAGACTTTGATGAGACTTTTGCTCCTGTAGCTAGGTTGGAATCTATTAGATTGTTACTTGGGATTGCATGCATACTAAAATTCAAGCTGTATCAGATGGATGTCAAGAGTGCCTTTCTCAATGGGTACTTAAATGAAGAGGTCTATGTGGAACAGCCTAAAGGTTTCATTGATCCAAGTTTTCCAAACCATGTTTACAAATTGAAGAAAGCTCTATTTGGCCTGAAGCAAGCCCCTAGAGCTTGGTATGAGAGACTTGCTGAGTTTCTAATTAACCATGGCTATAGGAAGGGAGGAAATGACAAAACCTTGTTTGTGAAAGATGAAAATGGTCAGCTGATGATTGCTCAAATATATGTAGATGACATAGTCTTTGGAGGAATGTCTGACCAGATGATAGAGCATTTTGTTCAGCAAATGCAATCTGAATTTGAGATGAGTCTTGTAGGTGAGCTAAAGTTCTTTCTTGGTCTTCAAGTGAAACAAATGGAAGATACTATATTTATCTCTCATAGTAAGTATGCTAAAAATATAGTCAAGAAATTTGGGATGGAAAATGCTGCTCATAAAAGAACTCCTGCTCCCACACATGTGAAATTATCAAAGGATGAGAAAGGTGTGGATGTTGACCAAAGCATGTATAGGAGTATGATAGGGAGTCTTCTATATCTTACAGCAAGTAGGCCTGATATCACACATGCAGTTGGAGTGTGCGCCAGGTACCAAGCTGAACCAAAAATTAGCCATCTGACTCAGGTAAAGAGAATTCTGAAGTATGTGAATGGTACCAGTGACTATGGTATGTTGTATTCTCATGGGGAAAGCACTGTGTTGCTTGGGTATTGTGATGCTGACTGGGCTGGAAGTGCAGATGATAGAAAGAGTACTTCTGGTGGATGTTTCTTTCTGGGTAACAATCTTATATCCTGGTTCAGTAAGAAGCAAAATTGCGTTTCTTTGTCTACAGTTGAAGCTGAGTACATAGCAGCTGGTAGCAGTTGTTCTCAATTGTTGTGGATGAGACAGATGCTGAGTGAATACAATGTCAAGACAGATGCTATGACATTATATTGTGACAATCTGAGTGCAATTAATATCTCCAAAAAACCTATACAACACAGCAGGACTAAACACATTGACATTAGACATCATTTTATTAGGGATCTGGTTGAAGAAAAAATTGTTACTCTTGAGCATGTTGCAACTGAAGAGCAATTAGCAGATATTTTTACCAAAGCTCTTGATGCTAATCAATTTGAAAAATTAAGACGGAAGTTAGGGATATGTTTATTTGAGGAATTGTAGCAATTAATTTATGAGAGGCGTGCAGCTATTATTTTTTCCCTCCTCAACCGCTTGATGCACGTCATTCAAGGAGGTTATTTCCAACTTTCCTTTTTCAAACCTCTCACACGCTACCATCATTGCTTTTGTCTTAACTTCTCCCAACCTCTCAACTCCTCTCTTGCCGCTCTCATCATCATTCAAAAATCGTCCTCTCTTCCTACCTTCAAACACCAAATCATCACAATGTCTGATTCTACTTCTCATCAAAACATGCAAGATCAAACTCCTGAACTTCCCTCTGAAGCGATTATCACCGACGCCCTACCTCTCACTACCATTCTCAGCTCTCCTACAAAGAAGCGACGTACTAAGTTGTCTGCATCTCGAAGGAAGGCTCCTGCAAAATCTGGCAAAGCAACCTCTTCTACTGCGGTGAACACGAGGTCGAAATCGAAAGGTAAGGCATCTACCACTCCCGTTGTTCAACGTATAAGGCTAAGCATGGATGATTTGTACTGTATGGACAATCCATTTATATCGAATGTTGTCGAACCAAATGTTGACCCTTCTGGCAACAAATCTGAGAATATTGCTGTTGAAAGTACTGTAGCTACGTCTGAAACCCTAGGTCCTGATAATCCTAAGGTATCTGACAAATTAGTTGGTGATTTTTCAAATTCCCCTAAGGAACAAGATGTTACTGCTGTTTCTGTTGAAAAGAATGTTATTGATACGGCTGATACTGAGACACCTGTTAATCCCCCTGCCACGACAAAGGATGTTGTGACAGATGCTCAAGAATCTTTGTCACAAGCTAATGAGGAGACTGAAGCAGTGGTTCCAGCCACCCCTGATACTGTGAGTGCTCATGAGAAAGATTCTTCAAAGTCTCAGGATGAAGATACTGAGACTCAGAATGCTGTGAATAATGCTGAGACTGACAATTTAGACCAAGCTGACACTGTTGCTGTTGAGGATGTTGTGCCTGAAGAAAGACCTCAGGAAAAGACTGGTGCTATAGGTGTTGCTCGCAGGACTAGGAGCAAATCTGACAAAACTGCTGCTACTGTTAGTGAAGGTCACAAAGGAAGTAAGAAAAGAACAACCAATACTGGGAAGAAGCCTATGTATGGTCCTCCCAAGGCTGGGAGCAAGAAGGTGGCTCAAAGTGATCAGAAGAAGAAGAGTCTCAAAAGGAAATACCCTCCCTCTAGTGATTCTGAGTTTGAGGTTGCCGAGCTTGATGCTGCCACATCTGGTGGAGCTTCTAGAAAAACAATGAAGGGTATGAAGATCCCTCTAACCATCCCTCCAGCCCCTCTGGATAATGTCTCTTTTCATTTGGAAAGTGGGTCTTCTAGGTGGAAGTTTATATACCACAGAAGACTAGGTCTGGAAAGAAATCTGAAGGAAGAAGTGTTCAAATGTAAAAAGTTGGATGATGTGTTGGAGTATGCTGGGCTGATGAAGACTGTGAAAAATCTGGGTCCCTGTTATGATAAGCTGGTCAGGGAATTTATGGTAAATGTTTCTGATGAATGTGATGATTCAAGGAATCCTGAGTATAGGCAAGTCTTTGTTCGAGGTAAATGTGTCAACTTCTCCCCTCTGGTTGTCAACACCTACCTTGAAAGATCTGTTGAGGATACTCCTGAGCTGGAGGTAACTGAGGACACCATTTGCAAGGCCATCACAGGTAACAAGATTAAGCATTGGCCTAAGCATTTGTCTTCTGCACAACTCTCTCCCATGTATGCTGCTCTGAACAAGATCTGTGCTCAAAATTGGACTCCAACTACTCACTCCAACTCTGTTGCTTCTGGTTTGGCTAAGTTGATTTATGCTGTGGGGACCAAGTCATCTTTTGATTATGGGGCCTACATTTATTATCAGGTTTTGGAGCATGCTAAGTCTTTTGCTATCAAGTTTCCTATTGCTTTTCCCACTCTCCTGTGTGGTATTATTCTTCAGCAACACCCAGACATTTTGATCAGTACTGATGAGCCCTGTAAGAGGCCTGGCCCTATGGCCTTGGATTGTAGTTTGCTGTCTGAGGAACATGCTGCTGACTTAGCTGGTACTTCTGTCCGGACATCTAGTGTGCTCACTAGGAAGCAGATGATTGCAGATCTCACTGAGACTAGTGTGGCTCTTGGAGCTAGGAAGATGAAGATTGACAGGATCATTGCAGCTTTGAAGGCTGAATCTGTAGCTGAGGGTGAGCAGGATGAAGAAGAAGGAGGGAATAAGACTGCTGCTTCTGCTGGTGATACTGAGGATGACTCTGATGACTCTGATGATTTCTGATTTTGTTGTTTTGTTCTGATCTCAATTGTTGTACTCCTTTTGTTTTTGTTGGTGACTGGGCTATGCCCTGATTTTCTTATGCACCTTGTGTGCTTTTGGTCTGTAATATGCACTTTCTATGGTTTTTTCTCTTATGAGTATGCACTATCTGTTATTTGTCAGAATTTGTGGCTAAAAAGGGGGAGTAGATGCATGTACATGTGTGTAGCTTATAGCTTATATTATCTTGGCTGGTTGTGTGCATGGTTATGTATTGGTTACATGTGTTGAGGGGGAGTGCTGTATATGTTGAGGGGGAGTACTGGTACATGTGCTGAGGATGAGTATGTGCGTGTTTTTTTTTTGAGGGGGAGCTGTTTTTTTTTGGTGTGTGGAAATTTATTTTTTCCTGGTGTTGTTTTTCTCCCTTCTCCATGTGAATCCACTATATGAGAGTTTATTTCTCTCTGGTTGTTCCTATGAGGCTAGATGTTTTATCTTTACTGTTGCATGCCTCTGATACTACTTGCAAGTTATCTTTGTCCAATTTGCTCCCTTGGAAATAGTCTCATTATATGCTATGATATTTTCTTTCCTTGCTGTGTGCCTATGTTGACGTGAAGGAAACTTATCTGTGTATCTCCCAAAGAACTGGCTCTAGAGTGTTTTAGCCAAAAATTTGCCAAAGGGGGAGATTGTTGGGTTTTTGTAGATTGGCTACATTTTGCAAAAACATCTACTAGCCAGATGCTGGGACAGATGCTATAGCATATGGAACAGCACTATGTGACTTGTGGTTTTCGCGCCAGCTAGCGCTTTATTTTTTGTACGCAATCTTCCAAAGATTTGCTTGGAGTTTTATTTTCATCTAGCTTGCTGATCAAGGCGCGTGTATCTGATGATGTGTAAAAGGCGGTCTTGCCTTGGTATTTTTCCACAAGATATCATTCTATATTTGGAAGCTTTTTATTGTCTCTGGAAGATTTTCCAGCTGGACCGGACAATGTCCACGCTCTGTTTTGAAGCCCAAACCCGTGCTATCTCAGTATTATATATTTGTGAAGACAAACCCTAATAGGGCAACTAAAAACCGTGTGTGTTATAGCAAAGCGTGTGTTTAAGGTTTTTAGGGTCTCTTTTGTTAATTGTGAGCCTTGCTTGTATCTCCCTGATTCAAGCTAAGGACTGAGTTTGTTTGAGTTGTAATTGTAAGCTGCTCCTAAGCTTTTAAGTACGGAGTGAGTATGTGTTTTTAGAGTGAGTTTCTCTTGGTTGTGTTTTCGTGTGGTTGATAACAATACTGTCTGTGCTGTTGGTAGGAATTGAGACGGGGTCTCATATCTAGGAGTTCCTAGATAGAGTTGACACTGGTAGGGTCTTGGTGCAAAGTCAAGTAGTGTGTTTACGTTGGTCTTTTCACTAGAACTATAATAGTGGATTCATTCCTGGATTGGTATCACCCAGAGTAGGAGAGTTGCTCCGAACTGGGTTAACAAACTCACTGTGTACTTTATCTTTCTGTTGTGTTCCTTTTATTTATGCTTTGTTACGCTGCGTTATTTTAATTGTAGTTCTGAGTAGACAAGTGCTCGGACAGTTGTGCCAACATTGTGCACAGCGTCTGTCAGTCAGGTTGCCAGGAATTTCAAAGATGTTTTAGGTGTTTTATGTTAGCTGTTAACGTTGAACAAACAATTAATCTGAGTTCATTTTACGGAGTGCGGCCCGGGTGGAGTAACCCCGAGGACATCTCCCTATAAACCGGTGAAATTCCTATCATATCAGGCTAACACCGGACTCCCTATAAAACGTGTGGACAATCCTCTCGGAGAAGTCCCATCCGGCGAATCCCGGAGTCTGCTGAACACGCCCTGTAACTGTAACTGTAAAACGTGCAAGCACGCCATATCTTTGATCTTTAATTCTTTAACTTTGATATATAAATATACATAACTGTTACTTTAAACATATAATAGAAATCATGTAACTCTTAACCTATAACTTATGAATTCTTGGCTTATCGTTCTCATAAACCACCAATAATTGTTGGAGAACCAACACTATAATCTTATCTGTAACTTCAAATGCCGAAGCATTCCTATTACTCTTGTATTCTAATCCGAATACATCTATAACCTTGTTCACCTAAAATAGGTTCTTGACTTATCCAAGTCATATGCTTTTCCTTAAGAGTTAACAACTCACAAGTAATGGAATCAATCTATTAAATTCCTATTCTCATACTCTGAAATCTGGTGATCCTATCAAGGATTCGACATATCGTTGTCATATGCCGCTATTAGGGTTTACATATTCCTATAACCTTAGTTCTTACATTTCCCAAGCCTTGCCTAATCCTTGCTCCTACACTTTCACAACCTTTGGAAGCCTTTAGAATGAGTTAAAATGGTGGTTAATGTTTCTAAAAAGTATTAGGAGAAAACATTTGGAAAAAGCCATGCCCGCGCGCACCAGAACCCCCAGAACAGCTCAACTGAGTTGTGCTGTCCTGGCTTGGTCGCTACAAGCGCCAAGCTGGTCGCTACAAGCGCCAGTAGGCAGGGAAAAATCCTGCCTGGTCGCTACAAGCTACGGCTGGTCGCTGTAGCGACCATGACAGTATATGTCATGTATAAAAATGTGTTTTTCCACCATTTTTGCCCAATCAAAGGTACCCAAGCATCCCAAACATGCTAGGGATGATTTTCTATTACAAATTGATAGTTTAAAACATGTATGAGCAAGGATTTAGCAAGTATAGGAATTTAGGGTAAAAACCATAAACTTGCCTATGAAGAAAATCACTATAAATTTCACAAAGAGGGGTTCTAAAACCCCAAGGGAGCTCACCTTAAACTTGCTTGGTGCTGGCTTAGCTTGCCTTGTCCTTTTCCTCAAAACCCTAGCTTGAGCTTCCTTGCTTTTCTTTTATTTCTTCATGTTCCAACTTTTCCCACAACCAAGCTTGCTTGAAATACATGATTCTAGGTTGAAGTTTGATGAATTGGAGCTTGATGATGGCAAAGGAGAGGGAGGCGTGTGCCTAGAGAGAGAGGGAGAGGAATTTTTGAACTTAGAGAGAGAAAGGAAATGATAAATATGAAAATAATCATGTTTATCCCCTTTTATAACTCTTCCTCTCATAATTACAACATTGCCATTGCGTTCGTTTAATTCCTGTAACACTGTTAAAGTCACGTTTAAGCGGGATATTACACTTTACCCCCCTTAAAAGAAATTTCGTCCTCGAAATTTAGAAAATCCTTATGAGATTCTGAAAAGATAAATCCTTTCTACCTTTTTCTCTACTATGAAAATTTCCTATTCTTTTTACTCATTGGGATTCCATGGCAACTCTAGGGTCTGGCATGTAGATTGGTCACGTATCTCGATTAAACCATATTGATTAAAACTTGTTCTTTAGCCATAATTTCCATCTCTGTAAGTCAAAACACATGACAATCTCTTTCCGGCCGAAAGGTCTGATGCATGTTACATAACTATCACCAGTTGGGACGTATGGTTATCTAAACCAACATATCCATCTTATCTGACTATGATCTCTGTTCGACATATTTCTTGTAAATCCAATTTAAAATTATTAAGTGTTGGATTTCCCTTACTAAATTTTATCCGTCCTTCATTCATTGACCGTTCAATCTTAACCTGAAGACGTCAGGTTGATCTGTTTTCCTCAATATTCCAACTTTACGAGGAATCTATTACTTTACTTTTAATTCAACAGAATTCTTGTCTTTAACTTTCGCCTCATAAGACGACCTTTTACTGTTACATTCGTATCATTCTTCGTATAGATTAGTCTTGCACTGCAAAGCATCTGATGTTGAGTATTCTCAAATGGAAACAAAGTCTATTGCAATTACCTTCACGATTCAAATATAAGGTAATGATTGAACTTAAGGTACAAGTTCCTTTCTTTCTGACATCCTGGTGTAACTATTACCACAACCATAAGTATTTCTCACATTCCCACTGCGGGAACCCTAAAGCTCGAGAAATCTTATGAGCCACTCGTGCTCCGATTTAATTAATCAACGACAACGCGTATCCAAAGGTCTTAGGAGCTTTCTTCTTTCCAAAACTCTGACAATCTTGTATCATTCAAGATATTGTGAAGAAGATTTCCTTCCTTGTGACTTGGCTGGGTTTTGATGATTACAAGACTACATCACAAAAAGAAGAAAGCTTATGGAGGCTCATGGATCAAGATGATGAACAAGCTTAAGGACTTAGGGTTTTAAATTATAATCATTGTAAGTATGGTCCTTATCTTTTGATCTATCATTCTTAGCATTGTTTATATCTTAGAATGCTCAGAAAATAATTACAATCATTTTTTCTAAGTCCCCATATGAAGCAATGCTAAAAATCTCATTAAAATAAATCACACACTCACAATGATTTTCATTTAAATGTGATTTTGTATTAAAATGTTTTTGGATGAAAAGCCATAATTGATTTTGGAAAATTGCATAATTACTTTTTTTTCCTTAAAAATAATTTTAGCATGCATTGTGAAGTATCTTTAGTCCATCACATTCATAGTTGATTATGGATATGAAATCATTAGTTATGCCAAATAATATTTGTTTCAACGTGTTTGTTTCTTATGGCTGAATGTTTCAAAATTTAATGGCATATTTGATTTAATAGCATAATGGATTATGAGGCCAAATCATGTTCCATATCATTTTTTCTAAATATTGTTAGTGCATGATATAAGGTGCAACGGCTAGTTAGTTGGTCTGTGAATGGCCAACGGCTGCTTTTTTAATTCAAGTACACATAACGGCTAGTATTTTTAAATGCATTTTATATTTATTTTATGAATAGGTGCCATTTTAACTATGTCTATTCATTGGTAACCATTTTTCAAAAAATAGTATTGTTTCATAAACATTTTTTTAGCCTCTATATATGCATTTGAGATTAGAAACATTTTACAACAACTTATAACATTTTAACAACAACAATCATTTTCTTTCAATATCTCAAATTGCTATTTTCAATATCACATACTTACAAACTTTCATTATCCTTGTTAGAAAACTTTGAACACACTTTCATATCATTATAAAAGTTTTCTGAGCACTAAGTTATAATCTGTTAAAGTGATATTGAGAAAGATAACAGCCATACAATTTATTATTCTTCAAAAACCATTGTTGTGAATTCTTGCCATAGTTTTGGTGAGAATTGTTGAAAGATAGTGGGGTGCTATCTTGTGTATGTTAGAAAGATTGTTAGGGGGTCTTGGGGAGAGATTGCTTGTAACAAAGATTCTAACATAGTGAATTCCTCACAGGGTTGTGGGGGAGTGGAGTACCAGTAGGGGAACCACTATAAATTCCTTGTGTCCATCTTCTTCTTCCCTACACTCTTTATTTTTCCAAGCATTCGTTCATACATTCATACAAAATTCCGGAAAAATTTACAAGAACACAATAAACCAGAAAAATTATCCATTAAAAGTCATACAACCTAATTCACCCCCCCTCTTAGGTTGCACTCTGAAATTACAGATATTCCTTACCCATTGGATTAATACTTTCTTTACCAATGATTTCAAACTTATGAAAGTCCAGTATAAGTGACGTGTGGCATAAGCCGTTTTACGTATCATCATATAATACAGTCCTTAGCATATAACTTCCATACATGATCGAGTACGTGTACACTACTATCGGGTACCCAGTACGCCGCATCATCGTTGTCCAACTAACGGGACGTCATACTTAGTCAAAATACACTTGAGACAAAACCGTTCCAACTAAGGTCACTCTTCTTGCTCTTAACCCATGCTTGTATTCTTTGAGTATCCACAATCCCATAACGTAAATTATGGTTACATTCCATTGGCGTTATAACTTATTTCGTTCATGAACATTCTCTGTTTTCTAAAAGAAAACTCTATTCTGATTGCTATTCAAAATAGCACTCTTAAACTCTGAATCCTTTATTTCATAACTTCAATTTACGTGGCCTTGTACTATAAACTATGAATAATCCTCTGATCTGTGTAAAACATTTTCTTCCTTTAACTGCTAACATTAAGTTCAAGAATTTCTGAACTCCTCAACTGAGATTTGTTCGGCAACAACAAACCTGTTATGCATATGACTTTCCTGTTAAAACATTACCGACTGCGTACCACGATTACTAACACATGTCTCATGACTATAAATATGTTACACTACTGTCTAAGTAGCATAAACTCTGCGTGATCAGTATACATAATACTAATCATAACCTGTTACATGCCTGTTACATGCGACATGCTAGCATAACGTGGATACGATGCGGAATAACTGCATGCCACGACATAATTCCTCTTTGGTTAAACTTACTACTCAAGTTAACTTTAAGTTACCGAGCTGAAGCAGCTAAATTACCGTATTAGATGTGGCTTCCTTTGCCTTGTACTTATTGTGTTAGGAACACATCCTTTAAATTTCTCAAATTGTTTCGATTCTCTTTCTCATGAATTTCGAGGTCTGAAACATTCCTCGACTTATCTATTAAAATTTCCTGTTAGAACTGATGATAAATTCAAATCATCACTACTTACACATATTCTGTAACTTGAAAATTAATCTCTGAATACCTTTCCTGTAATTCGTCTGGCAAGGACTTCACAACATCCTTTTTCTCTAAACTTCAACTTTGAATTGTCTGTTAACTCATTATTGGATTACTTCTCCGCTGCGCAACTCTGATTTAAACAATTCGCCTTGGAATAGAAGTAGTACACCACTATTATCATATAAAATCTCCTTGGCCAATCCTTTGACTTAATAAATTCATAATTACCATATATGACCATCTTACATTAAAATTTCTCTTGTGGTTTAATTCACCTGTTAAGCTTACTGATTGCTCGACGCTTGACTTTGCGTTTCCTTTCGAACATAAATAAAATTCTTACTTTCACGAAATACACCGAAACCTGTAAACAGTCTTTAACAATGAATACGAGCCCAACGATGCTCCTGTTAAAACAACTTAAGTTCATACATTATTTACTTGTGGTAACTTCTAGAAACATTCTATGACTTCTGGAAATTCTCGTCTTCCGTATACTTGATCGATTAATGAATCGAGTCTCATCCTATAATTATCCGTAGGGATTTCACATCCACAACCTTTTTCCAAGACACTTAGGTCCACATAACTCTAACATAACTCTTGGTTACTTCTCGGATTGCTCCGGGAATAATCCGTCTGGATAAAACTCAACTTTTACCGGCTCTCCTGTAAATTCAAACACGTGATACACCTCTTCGAGTACCCGATTAATAAATCTGTAAGCTTCAATACTTAACATTTTCCATTCGATCCTTCCTATAACTTATTACTGTATTCACAATTTCATTCTAATCTTGTTATCTGAATAATAGTCCATATGTCTTCTCGACCGTTGCCCTCTTCATGGTTTCGAACAATCCAAAGGTATGTATTTTTCTACCATCTTTAACACATACCATCATAAGGTGATCTTTGTCGGCTTACTCGAATACTAGTGTAAGGAGCCCATCAAAAGAAAACATAGAACTCCTTAACATTAACCATAGCTTTAACTGTAACTCGTACGTGAGTGACGATCTTCCTGCTTAATCCTCGAAACCGGTCTGCTTTAATCTGACAACATAAGATTCATTTTTTACTTCATACCCTTACCGGGGGTTTCCTTCACTTCTCGCTAAGCTTGCGTTCCTCGTACAAAGCATCTTGATGACCCATAACAACGGAAGATAATCTGTTTCCTCTGTCCAATATTCACTTAATCCCTGAATAAGTCTCTTACCTATCGGATGTTAAGATCTCATCCGTTCCAAGTGCACAAGTCCTTCCATCCTTACACACTATAACCTTACTAGAAGTACAAAGCTTCCAAAATTAACTGATCATTCCTTATTCCAAGTCGCTGGCTTGGTACCGTAATTCTTTACCCTACACATCTCTTCGGAGAAGCCATCGCTCAATGATGCATCCAACTAGTTAAGGTACTTGACCTTACTCTTAGATACTCTTTAAATACCTCTTATATTCCTGAGACTTTGCCATTAACTGGCTTGGTTACTTCACTGTTAAAGAATCATCCTTTGGTATTAAATACCTTGCCAATTCTGTCTTAAAATCTGACGCCTTAACCTTCACCCTTCGCACACTTCTTTCCTCCTTGGTCACATTCAACTCTCGGATATTTGTCCTAACTGTCATATACTAGATTGAGTTGATCAGGCTCAACTAGATGTGACATTTAGAACAACATCCGGAACCCAATGATTCAACTACTTTTATTGAATCTTAAATGACCCATGGCACAGTCTGAATCGACCTGCTCTGATACCAATTGTAACACCCATACTAACTTTAACTAGTATATTAACATGTGCGTTAAACTGATACTGGATACATTTAAAAATTTCAATAATAATAATAATGATAATAATAATACATCACAAAAGATTGAATACAAGTTTACTCGTTGTACAAATAATCCATTGCTTTTACAATACTTATACAATGTCGAAAAAGCTCCTGGGCTGGTACACGACGAGCAACTGTACTCCATCCAGTATCCCTCTGAAAAATCCCATCACGAACCTCTGACTTACCTGTAAACCTGCACCAGAAGGAATGGGATGAGACATAATGTCTCAGTGAGCTCCAGCCCAACCAACTGTTGGCAACCTCGGGGAACCTAGGGTCGCTATGCCTACCTTGGCAATCTTGGGGATTTCCTATGATCGCCAAGTCTTTACTTTATCCTCAAGGGCAATTATCTGCCTATGACTATGAATCTGTCTGTAATTATATCTCTGACTATGACTATAACTGTAAACCGCTTATAACTGTAACTGTAACCTATCTGTAACTATCACGGTGAACTATCTGTAACTATAACTCAGTGATCGAGGGGAAACCTAGGATCACTTTCTGATAACTATCCATAACTATAACTGTGAGTTTCCTATGACTATAACTGTAACTGTCTACAACTTTAACTATAATCTGCCTTTAACTGTAACTATGACTATAACTGTGAAACATAAAACAAATAAAGACGTTTTAGGTGTTTTATGTTAGCTGTTAGCGTTGAACAAACAATTAATCTGAGTTCATTTTACGGAGTGCGGCCCGGGTGGAGTAACCCCGAGGACATCTCCCTATAAACCGGTGAAATTCCTATCATATCAGGCTAACACCGGACTCCCTATAAAACGTGTGGACAATCCTCTCGGAGAAGTCCCATCCGGCGAATCCCGGAGTCTGTTGAACACGCCCTGTAACTGTAACTGTAAAACGTGCAAGCACCCCATATCTTTGATCTTTAATTCTTTAACTTTGATATATAAATATACATAACTGTTACTTTAAACATATAATAGAAATCATGTAACTCTTAACCTATAACTTATGAATTCTTGGCTTTTCGTTCTCATAAACCACCTATAATTGTTGGAGAACCAACACTATAATCTTATCTGTAACTTCAAATGCCGAAGCATTCCTATTACTCTTGTATTCTAATCCGAATACATCTATAACCTTGTTCACCTAAAATAGGTTCTTGACTTATCCAAGTCATATGCTTTTCCTTAAGAGTTAACAACTCACAAGTAATGGAATCAATCTATTAAATTCCTATTCTCATACTCTGAAATCCGGTGATCCTATCAAGGATTCGACATATCGTTGTCATATGCCGCTATTAGGGTTTACATATTCCTATAACCTTAGTTCTTACATTTCCCAAGCCTTGCCTAATCCTTGCTCCTACACTTTCACAACCTTTGGAAGCCTTTAGAATGAGTTAAAATGGTGGTTAATGTAGTACCCAAATTTTGTCCTAAGCATTTTAGACAAAAAAATCAAAAAAAATCAAAGAGGGGAAAAAGTCAAAAGTCAACAAAAGTCAACAGAAAAGTCAACATTTCAAAAATGATGACTTCGCACTGCGAAGCTCACTTCGCACTGCGAAGTCTGCGATTTTTCTGCAGATTTTTGGTTTCTTTGATTTAATTCCAGAATTTGTTGCATATAATTTCCATAATTATTTTAAGTAGCATTCATGGCTAATTGGGCCAAGCAAAGCCAGAATTGAAGGACTTGCCATTAATGCCAAGGTTGGAAGCTTTTTCTTCCAACCTAGCATGTGACAAGCAAGTGGGCTTGCCCTTGGGCAGCTCTAGTCCCTCCCATGTGACCTGTTAACCACCACAAGGTTGCCAGCCACTTGCTTGAGGACTTTCCTCCTGCTTGCTCCCCCCAAAACCAGTCAAACTAGCTGGATTTTTCTCACTTGAAAAGCCATGATTGCTACTCTGTTTTTGCAGCAGCTTTTCACCCCTCACACCAGCCATAAGTAGCCTTTTTCATCCCTCAATCTCTGCACACTACAGTGCACGTTTTCATTGATCAACCATTGAGATTGCAAGGATTGATCCCCAAGCATTAGCCAATTGCAATTCAGCTTTGTTCTTCATCATTACCTTCTAGAATTGGTTGAATTTGTGGCTGAAATCAGGCTGAATCTTGCCCCTTGGTACAAGGCAAGGTTGCCTCTATCCATTAGCATTTAATGCAAAAGGATCCAGCTTGATCTTAGCCACAAATCAGCTGAATTTAGGGATTTAGTAATGATGAAAAAGATTTGGTTTTGGCCTATAAATAGAAGGCAATGCCCAAGGGAACAAACACAATCAACAACAGCATTTCAAGAGCAGAAACTCTACTCATTTTAACCTACAAACCCTCACAAATAACCAGCAAAAAATCAATCCAACACAAAGCTTTACAAAGTTCCAAAACCATCACCAAATATTCAAACCTTTGTGAAAGCTTTCAACCAAATCAAATCAATTGCAGCTGGAGCTTTGCTAAGGAGTTCTGTAAGTTCCTAAGCTTTTATACTGCATTTATAATTGTGTTTGCATAGCTATTTTGGTTCAAAACCATTTGATTCTAAAAAACCCCTTTTGAATTTCAAAGAAATCCCAAGGTTTTCAAAACACCAAAACTGGTTTGTCCAGCCTTTTTCACCCCAAAAACTCAAAGCTTTTCACCCACCTATAAGGTCCTGAGTGTGTTCAGAAGTTGTTTCTGAACAAAAGTTCAGAAACAGCTTCTGAACCCAAAATTTCGCATGCTTCGCAGTGCGAAGTCATGGTCGCAGTGCGACCATGACAGAACTCAAAATCTGAGTTTTTGTGTCCAAATGACCAATTTTTGAGGTTCTAGCCCCTGAGCTCAGAACCTAAGAGTTTTTAAGCCCATGTCTTTCAAACCATAACAAGGATTTTGCATAATTTTGACAAAATCACAAGTTCGTATGACCATTATGTGGATAACTTGCAAAGCAAGTTATGTTCCCAAACTTTCAAAACCACATGAACAAACAAGCTATGTTCATCATTTCAATTTAAACTTGAACAATAAATATTGTTCATGATTCTCAAAACTCAAACATGAACATACGCCGAATACGTTCGCATTTTCGCAAAATGAGACGAACTTGCGTTTTTCTAGCAAAAATTGCTAAACCTTCCCATTTTGGGTTTTCAAACCAAATGTTTTGACATACCTTGGGATTTCTAAAGGATTCAACCCAAAAACATGAATGAAAAAGGGATGGTGTGACGTATGTCTCTCCATCGCCCCGATTGTACGAATGCGTGACGTATGTCTCGTCGCTCGGACAATCGTCATTCCTTTTTCAATATGTACAACCCCAACCAAACCAAAACTTGGCCCCTTGTGGTCAATCCAAACCTTTTGGTCCCCCGTGGCCATTAGAATCGCCCGACTCTTCGAAGTCCACTCGGTCAATGATTGACTTGTATGAGTCCATTGCACCTCTTTTGGTCCCATAGCGACCAATTAACCCTTTACCCTAACGGACGTACCTTTTAACAATTCTAATACGATTCGTGAACAAAACGCTTAATAAGTCTCCCAAGCGCGAGCATACAAGCTATACGCTTAATAAGTCTCCCGAGCGCGAGCATACAAGCTACGTTTTAATCGTAAGAATTCGGTTAAAACATCGTCCATTTAAAATTAACCAACACATGTACGTTTTTCTACCAAAGAACTACGTACGCTTTGAATTCTCCGACTACCGGGAGATACGTAGGAGCAAGATCGACATCTTGTCAAGCACAATAATAATAAAAAAACTTTTTTCTTTCGTTTGTTTTTATCTCTTTCCCCCCTTTTACTATATTTTTAACATAAATGAACATGCGCGCAAAACTTTTAAAAAACAATTCAAGCTTTAACCAAATAGAAGGTTCCCGTTGAGTACAATGGACGTGAGGGGTGCTAATACCTTCCCCTTGCGTAATCGACTCCCGAACCCGACAATGGTTGCGATGACCAAATCCTTATCCTCGTCGTCAAAAGGGTTTTATTATCGTTTCCCTTTAAAACAAAAAAAAACTTAAGGGTTTATCAACGTTCCCTTTACACAAAAACTTTGGTGGCGGCTTCACAAAGGCCCCCTCCGAGCGTTTACGAACGACCTCGGAGGATTTGCACGTTTTTTAAACGAGGTGCGCACAGCTGGCGACTTCACTGGGGACCCTGTTCCCACTAGTGAGTCAAGCCTAACCTGTTTGGTCTAAAGCCAATTGTTTTATTTTCTTTGCGCGCCATGTTTATTTATTTTATTCATACATGTTATATTTATGCTTTATGTTTATATTTGGTTTATCTGCTTTATATTCATGTCATATATATCAAATGCGGGGGTTACTTGAGTGATGTTACTCCACATTGTTCGGGTTAATGCCGGACGTGTGAGGCTCTCTACCCGAGCTTGAGAAAAAAACTAAGTTAGAAGGAGGTTGTGTGCGGAAGCCCGCGTTGACGTATGTCCGTGAGGTAGGATGTCCAACCCCGCTTAGATGAGATTTTCACGTGGAATTAATTGAAGTCATGTCGACGTATGTCCATAGACAACCCTAATTCCATGTGAGGTCTATGACTCTAAGGACCTCTTCTTAGGAGATTTCACAATTTAGAGCCTACATGTGAGGATGGGGGGAAGTTCCGAACCTTCATAAACCATACCCTTGCATATCATTTGCATTCATGAAAGTAATTTTCGCATCATTTTGCTTTATAGGAGTTTAAAAAGAACAAACAAATATTAGCAAAAAGAAATATGGATTCCGGGAACAAAAACACGCTCGTCTTCAAGCTCAAGATTCCTAAGCCAAGCACAATCATTCCCAACAAAGTGGAGGAAGAGCTTAAGGTTAAAATTCGGGAGTTAGAATTGAAGCACCTCCAAGCTTTAGGAGAGATTACTAGGACGAAGAGAGATCGTGATGAAGTATCACATTCTCTCCTAGTATGCCAAAAACGGCTAAAAACCTCCGAAGGGAAAAGAGATTGGATAGGAGGCGGCTTGGTTAGTGCGGATGCCAACCTCGTAGCCAAGGACGAAGAGTTGGAAAGAATCTTGCATTCCAACCAAGAGCTCAAGAAGTTTGGCGAACTAGCCATCGAAGCTCAACGGAAATGGAGGTTGAAATTTCAGGAGAAAAATCAACAGCTCCAAGAAGTAGTGAAAGACTACAAAGAGCAGCTTCAAGCCGAACGCGTCCAGCGGCAAAGACATGAGAGCCTTTCTCATCAAGGGAGGCTAAAGTGCAATCATCTCGAAGAAGACATCAAGAAATTCGAGGAGTACTTCGACAAGATTGCAAGAGCTCATGGGGACCACATTGCACAACTACACGATGAAATTAGAAGTGCAAGAGTCAAGCTAGACCAGCGCAAGGGAGTGATTGAGTATGTATGGCAAGACGCCACCCGATTAAGTGAGGATTTCACTAAATTGGTTGCATTCTCAAATTTGGTAATCACCCAACTTCCAAAGAAGCTAGCGGAGGCCGAGATGGTCATGCCCTACTTTGTCATCCCTATGGAGATCCAGAAGTTTATGAAGTTCTGCAAGGACACCATAGATTTCTATAGGGAGGAGATGAGCAAAGCCGAGAAGCGAGCGGCTATTTGATTTGTAATAGCATTAGTTACACTTTGTAAACAAATGTTATTTAATCAAGTATATTTTGAAGTATAATCAATTTCCCGGTCTTTAATATTTCGAATTTGCTAATATTAATTGTGCACCTTTAAACTCCATAAAGCAAAATAAAAAAAAAAAACGCATATTTTGCATACTCATAGCATACATACATCCACATGCATCTTCATGCATTTTTCAAAAAAAAAACTCATTCATTCCCATTCAAACAGTTCAAAGCAATCATAGCCCGAAAACCCCGAAAGCCCTCGGTCCAAGAACCAGATATTCAACACTCGTACGGAACACGAGCTAACAAACAAAGGATCATGGACAATTTGGAACAAACTCAAGCGGCTTTGAGAGAAGAGGTTGATGGAATGAAGGGAAAGATGGATCAGATGCTAGAGTTAATGCAAGCTCTATCGGCACGAGAAAGTAACACTCGCCCAACAACGGATGCATCCAATGTGCAATGGCCTCTTTATGGTTTACCTCAGAATTATACCCCACCATTCGAAAATGAGGGTCATGGACCACCCCCACCGCTCACAATCCCCGTAAGGAATGAAGAGCGTCGTCCTCAAGGAACTTCCACTACTCAGCATGAAGTAATTCCCCATGATGTGGAAAATAGCCAGCTAAGGCAATCCGCTCCCGACACCACCCACCAAGACAATGATACTACCCAAATGTATCGAGTTTTGGAAGAAAGGTTGAAAGCTGTCGAAGGGTTCAGCTCATACGGTGCCCACAACGCCTTGGATATGTGCCTAGTGCCCGACGTGGTAATTCCTCCGAAGTTCAAAGCACCGGACTTCGAGAAATACAAAGGAATTCAGTGCCCTCGGAACCATCTAAGGATGTTCTGTAGGAAGATGGCAGCCTATGCAATGAACGAGAAACTCATGGTGCATGTGTTTCAAGATAGTTTAAGCGGGGCGTCCTTGGATTGGTACATGCAGCTCGAGCGTACTCATGTCCAAACTTGGAAGGATCTAGCCGATGCCTTCCTAAAGCAATACAAATATAATTTGGACATGGCTCCAAATAGGATGCAACTACAAAACCTCCTACAAAAAAGCAACGAGTCCTTCAAGGAGTACGCTCAGCGGTGGAGAGAACTAGCTTCTCGTGTACAACCACCACTATTGGAAAGAGAGCTTGTCGACACTTTTATGGGCACACTTCAAGGCCCATATTACGACAAGATGATTGGAAGCACGTCTGCCGGTTTCTCCGATCTAGTCATGGTCGGTGAAAGAATAGAAGACGGAGTAAAGAGAGGAAAAATCCAAGGCTCTCTAGAAGCTCAAAGCGGAGCTAGAAAACCCCCCAGCAACTTTCACAAAAAGAAAGAGGGGGAGACAAATGCCGTTCTAGTGGGACCATCCTACCCACCACCAAATCAAATGCCTCACTACCACTATCCTTATGTGGCAGCAGCAACGGCTCAAGGGCGTTACTCACCTCAAGTGATTCCCGCAAATCCACCTCGACAACCAGTAGTGTTGCCGCAGCAAAATCAACAGCAACAACAACAAGGCGGGTACCCATCAAAGAATCAAGCGGGCTCGAGGAACAGTTATTTTAATAGGCAGTTTGATCCTGTACCTATGTCTTATGGTCAAATCTTGCCATACCTAATCCAAAAGGGTATGGTCGAGACAAGACTACTACCACCAATGTCGCCACCATATCCACATTGGTACGACGCAAACGCCAAATGTGATTTCCACGCAGGATCCGTGGGGCACAATGTTGAAAACTGTAGAGTTTTCAAACACAAGGTGCAGGATCTTATTGACAAGAAGCTGTTATCCTTCAAAGAGGAAAACCCCAATGTGAAGAACAACCCATTGCCGGGGCATGCGGGTCCCTCTGTAAATGCGGTGGAGGAACAAGAGGACTTTGGTCCAATCAAAAGGGTATCCAATGTTAAGACTCCCCTGTCAACTATAAGGGAGCGTTTAACCGGCTTTGGATTATTCAAGGAAATGCACGCCAACTGTGAAGCCTGCAAGGTCAACCCAAATGAGTGCGAAGAGTTGAAGAGCTGTCTTCAAGAGTTAATGGACCAAGGTTGGATCCAAATTGGCTATATAAAGGATGGCACGGACGTTGCTACCTTAGAGTCTAACAACTCAAAACCTCTCGAGATCCCATACCAAAGGAGAGAGGTACCAATGCCAATACAACCCATAACATTCCACGTACCTGCACCCTTCTCTTTTGAAAGCACGAAGAGGGTACCATGGAATTACCAACCTGTGGCCTATGTGGAAGGAAAACCACTAGCCAAAATTGAGCCCAGCATCACTAACATTACCGGTGTTGGAGGAATGACTAGAAGTGGTAGAGTCTTCGCTCCGAAAGAACTCGGGAAGACGCCAGCCGTACTACCAAGAGAAACGCTCAAAGAAAAGAGCGTGGAGGAAGAAGAGAACCAAGCGGGGCCTTCTCAAAAGACAATCCCGCAAAAAGAGGCCGAAGAGTTCCTAAGGATAATCCAAAAGAGCGAGTATAAAATCATTGACCAGCTAGGTCAAACTCCCTCCAAGATCTCCATGCTATCCTTACTACTCAGCTCGGAAGCACACCGAGAAGCACTGTTGCGGATCCTCAGTGAGGCACATGTCACCAAGGACATTCCGGTGGACCAATTCGACGGGATAGTCGGAAATATTACCTCAAGTAGGTACTTGGGTTTCATTGGCGATGAGCTACCCGACGAGGGGCACATTCATAACCGCGGCTTACATATCTCCGTGAAATGCATGGACCACATCCTCTCAAGAGTGCTAGTGGACACGGGGTCGTCATTGAATGTCATGCCCAAGACTACCCTCCTCAAACTATCATGTGAAGGGACAGTAATGAAGCCCAGCGCCTTGGTCGTGAAAGCTTTCGATGGGTCAAGAAGAGCCGTTATAGGGGAGATCGACTTACCAGTCCAAATCGGACCTAAGGTTTTCACCATAACCTTCCAAGTCATGGATATTAATCCAACATACAGTTGTCTTCTCGGACGACCATGGATCCATGCGGCCGGAGCCATTACCTGTACCCTGCACCAGAAGCTGAAGTTCATCATTGATAACCAAATGATTGTAGTTTCCGGGCAAGAGGACATGATGGTAAGCCATCTCTCATCTTTCCGTTATATAGAAACGGATGAAGAAGCTGTGGACGTCCCATTCCAGTCTTTGGAAGTGGCGAATGTCGTGACGTTGAGCTCGAAGCCCAAGGAAGAGGCTAGGACAGCCATGTCATCATGGAGGGCGATAAGAGAGGCCCTAGAAGAAAGCCGACCTACCGGATGGGGCAAATTAGTGGACATACCGGAGAAGAAAAATCGCTTCGGGTTGGGGTATCATCCATCAGCCGGAACTTTCTCAAAGCCTTCAAAGCAAGGGATCCTCCCCATTTTGGAAACATTCATCAGTGCGGGGTTTATCCATGAAGAGCAAGTGGCTCTACTCGAAGACGTAGACGAAGACGTGCCTGATTTGGTGTACCGTTGCGCTTCGGATGAAGCTTTGAACAATTGGAGGGCTATCGCAATTCCCGAGATCATTACCAGGATCAAGTAATGAACCATGTTTGTTAGTTTTTTACTTTTAAAAAAAAATCATTTAGCTCTGCCCAAGGCAAATGATTAGTCGTGTGGGGCCCCCATGTTTAAAAGTTATGAATAAAAACACTCTTTTATGTTCATTTGAGTCTTTTTCTTTTTGCATTTGTTTTTAAAAAAAATTTTTTTACAAAAAGCCTAAAAAAAATCATACTCATGCAGATCAACAAATCCACCCTCCAAAAACAACACTGCCTTAAACCCTTATGACTTCGATTGCCCGATTAATCAAACGGAAGATGATGAAGAGGACGATTATGAACCGCCTGAAGAATTGTCTAGACTTGCAAATCAAGGGGATAGGGTAATACAACCTCACCAAGAATCAGTTGAAAAGGTCAACTTGGGGACCGAATAGGATAAGAAAGAGGTCAAGATAGGAGCCTCCCTGCACGAGGATGTGAAAGAAAAGTTGATCAAGCTTCTGCAAGAGTACGTGGACGTATTCGCTTGGACGTATCAAGACATGCCGGGTTTAGACCCTAACATCGTTGTACACAAGCTTCCACTCAAGCCGGAATGCCCGCCAGTGAAGCAGAAGTTGAGAAGAACTCGACCCGATATGGCTCTCAAGATCAGAGAGGAGGTCAAAAAGCAATTCGATGCCGGCTTCTTAGCTGTAACCAAGTATCCAACATGGGTTGCCAACATTGTGCCAGTTCCGAAGAAGGATGGCAAGGTGAGAATGTGTGTGGATTATCGGGAGTTGAATAGAGCAAGCCCAAAGGATGATTTCCCGCTACCACACATCGACATATTGGTGGACAACACAGCCCAATTCTCAGTCTTTTCCTTTATGGATGGCTTCTCGGGCTATAACCAAATCAAGATGGCTCCAGAGGACATGGAGAAAACTACGTTCATCACTCCATGGGGGACATTCTGCTATAAGGTAATGCCGTTCGGATTAACAAATGTCGGGGCAACATACCAAAGAGCAATGGTGACTCTTTTCCACGACATGATCCATAAGGAAATTGAGGTCTACGTCGACGATATGATTGCCAAATCCCAAACAGAGGAGGATCATCTAGTCCATCTGCAAAAACTTTTCGAACGCCTAAGAAAATTCAAGCTGCGCTTAAATCCTAACAAGTGCACATTTGGCGTTAGATCCGGGAAGTTATTGGGCTTCATCGTCAGCCAAAGAGGTATTGAAGTGGATCCTGATAAGGTAAAGGCCATCCAAGAAATGCCAGCGCCAAATACCGAGAAAGAAGTCCGGGGTTTCTTAGGAAGATTGAACTACATCGCAAGGTTCATCTCGCACATGACAGCTACCTGCGAACCAATCTTCAAACTGCTAAGAAAAAACCAAGCCGTTCATTGGAATGAGGATTGCCAAGAAGCGTTTGACAAGATCAAACAATACCTGCAAGAACCACCAATTTTAATACCTCCGGTTCCGGGTAAACCCCTCATCTTATACCTAACCGTACTTGAAGGATCAATGGGTTGTGTGTTAGGACAACAAGATGAAACGGGAAGAAAAGAGCACGCAATCTACTACCTAAGCAAGAAGTTTACCGACTGTTGTCATACCCGATTTTTGACCCGTTTTTATTTCCTTTCTCTCGTCTTTTAGGCCAGAAATTTTCGTCGTTTCGGACGAAATTTCGGCAGGGAGGTATTTTAAAATACCTCATTTTTGTTCCGAAGGCAACCGTTTTTATTTTATTTTATTATTATTATTATTACTTATTACTTTTTATTTTATTTTTTATTTCTCTTTTTTTATTAGGTGTTTTACATTATTTTCGTTTTTGTATTATTATTATTTATTTTATTGTTTTCATTTTTTTTTACTGTCCTTTTACTTCTTTTTATTTTTTTTATTTCAGTCCATTTTGTCCAGGCCCAGAGGGGCAGTTTTGTCCTTTCCTTTTTTTACTCTGATTTTACTATAAATAGTGCAATTAATGCACTGTTCAAGTACACAGTATCAGTCAGAATTTCCCAGCCACCTTGAACCACCAACACCACCACCACTAGTCAAATTCCGGCCACCACAAAAAAATCAGAAAACCACAAATCAAACTCATCACAACCGCAAAATTAAAACCCATCATAAACTGATTCAAAATCAGATTCGGCTCTACCACAAAACCAACATCACAAACCAAAATCATCTCACAACCAGTCCAAACCCAAACACATCACCACGGCAAGGCTTTACAAAAGAAAACGATAAATCGCAAACCAAAGTCAGTCACGTAAATCACACCATCAACACATTCCGAACCACAAAACACAGCGAACCACACAACAACAATAACTAAGAACCAGATTCGCATCAAAAGCCATAGAGGCCGAACCAACTGAGCCAACAACAACGTAAAAAAATCAGATTCAAATCAGAAAAGAACAAGTCACAACCGAGTCTAAGCGAGCAGAATCCGAACCCAAAGAAAAGGTTAATTTCTTCAAAGTTAAAACCTAGATCTAGTTTTTTTTCTTTGAGTTTTTTTCGGATTCATGTAAGGAAATGGAAAGATGGAGAGGATATGAGAGAAAAGGGTGAGAACATGAGAGATTTTGAGAGGATGTAAACGAATATGAAGAGAGTATGTGAGAAGACTTGAGAGAAAGAGAGAAGATGTGAAAGAAATGGTGGGACGTGAGGTACAGAGAGGACGTGAGGAAAATTTTGAGAGAGTAAGGAAAGAAGATAAGGTGAAGAAAGAGAAAGAGGAGTAAAAATGAAATAAAAAACCAGTTTTAGACTTAAATAGGCAGCTGGACCGGTCTGGTTCTTTCGGACCGAACCAGACCGGTTTTCTCTCTGGACTCTGCTTTTTGGACTTGGCCCATCCTCCTTCTTCCTTTTATTTTTCTGATTACTACTCTTTTAATTTCTGCACTCCCCTTATTATTTCTGCACCCCCTTTCTTCCTCTCTATTCTTTTATTTTTTTTTATTATTTCTTATTTCTTGCATTTTTTTTATTTCTTTTATTTTAAGCACTTTATTTATTGCTTTTAATTTCCAGTACTATGCATTTTTTTTATTTTTTTTATTTTGTTGCATCATATTTATTTTTTTGTCTTGCATTTTCCATTTTCTTTTATTTTATGCATCATATTTAATTCTATGTCTTGCATTTTTTATTTTCTTTATTTATTTTCCAGCACCATATTTAATATTCAGTCTTGCATTTTATTTTTCAGCTCCATATTTATTTTTTTTGCCTTGCATTTTTATTTTCTTTTATTTTACGCATCATATCTATTTTATTGTCTTGCATTTTTATTTTCCTTTAGCATCATGTTTATTTTTATTGTCTTGCATTTTTATTTTATTTTCAGCATCATATTTATTTTATGCCTTGCATTTTTATTTTTTTTTATTTTTTTTTTACTTTAAGCACCATATTTATTTATTGTTTTACATTTTATGCATTTTTTATTTCTTTTAGCATATTTACTTTAATGCAATTTTTATTTTATTTTTTTGTCATTTATTTTCTTGCCATTAGAATGTATCTAGGTCCAATGTAAATAAAATATAAATGAGAACATGCACCGACACCACATTTATTTTTATGCTTTATGTCGAGGGCGATTATGTAATTTGGACCGTATCCGAGGAAAAGGACCCTCACTTGATCCAACGTCATTTTGAGGGATCCGGCGCGTTAGATTTTCTCAGCATAATTTAGTCTCAGGACCTTAGGACCTAATCAAAATCTTTCTCAAAAAAAGTCAAAAAAAGTCAAAACTCAAAAACATTTTATAATCAAAATTTTCAAAAAAAGTCAATTTTATCTTTCTTTTCTTAATCAAATTTTTAATCAACCTTTAATCAATCAAAACTTGCTTTCTTCAAATTAAAATCAATCAAACTCACTTTTTTTTATCCTTCTATGCCTTTACGGCCTCTCATCTTTCTTAAAACCTTTTTCAAACTTTAAAATTAACCAAAACAAATCACTCAGCTTTTTACCCCGAACTACGAGATTTTGATCCCGCTCGGGTACGTAGGCAAAAGACTTTGTCTTTCCAAATCAATAAAATAAACAAAACATTTTCCTTTCTTTCACTTTCATCACTTTAATCTTTTCACACTTAGGCATTTATTTATAAACAAATAATAATTTAGCATAAAGATAAAAATAAGCAAGAGGTTCCTATAGAGTACTATAGACGTTTAGGGTGCTAATACCTTCCCTTTGCGTAACCAACCCCCGGACCTTTGATCTCTAAAAAATAGGGTTTTTCGAACTTTCTCCCTTTTCCTCGGAAAAATAAAAGATCGGTGGTGAGCTTAAAATTGTGAGTCAATGCTAATTAATAGCTTGATATCCAAAAATCACCGCGACAGAAAAATGGAGACTTCACTGGGGACCAAAATCCTAAGTGGGTTAAACCTATCTTGTTTTTCTTTATCTTTATGCTTTGTTATTATTTGTAATTGTAAATATATGCTTAAGTGTTTACCTTTTTTACGTGAGTGGTGAGATAAGTCCTACACCCGGACTTAAGGGAAACATAAGATAGGACGGTGGTATAATCAAAGTGTCTTTCCGAGAGTAAATTTCGGATGTGGCTCATGTGATAACCCCACTCAATGGAGGAATCTTGGAAGTATTACTATGTCGGCATGAGTAAGTCGTGTTCGGCGTTGATATTTTCAAGTGACCTATGAAGTTGACGACCTTTAGTTACCTTTAACCCATCTTGGCCTTTTAGGACGTAGTGCGGTGGCTAACCAAGAGTAATCTTGAATTAGTTGATACGCGATACTACACTCAAACGAGACTTTCTTACAAATATTATTGGATCGGGAGTCAATCTCGTAACCCGACGATATTTGGAAGGGGTTGAGGACTTTGGGAACTTGGTAGAACCCGTGATACAGGTACATGTGAAACCATAGTCCTTACCAAATGGCGTGTTTACCCTTAACTCCAACATTATGGACTTGACCTCACCATGTTTTCTCCGCTCTTTAACATAATCATGCATGCATGCATTCATTCATAAACATTTTTTCATCAAGTATCAAAGGACTTAGACAAGTTTTGTTGTAAACATCATAGGGATGAACTTCACAAAGAGGAACACTCAGAAGTACAATTTCAAAAGCTTGGATGTGACAAACTTAAGGAAGCTAGGATCTTTAGTGACTAGTCCGGAGAATTTTTCAAACTCGTTATGGGAGATCATTCGGCATCCTCAAGTTTGAAATATCGGGACTTTTTCAAGATTTCCACTGTTGAACTTCTGAGCATATCCCTTGGCTTTGTTCCAAAAAAGGGGATTGTTTGTAACATTTTAAATGACACGTTTAAACTACGATGTTTACAATTACTTCGACAAGACCTTCGATTACAAAACTTTCTTTAAGCATAATCATGCATCATACTGCATTCATAGTTTCTAAATCGAGTCTCACACATTTTGTTCACCAATAAAAGGTTAATCTGCCGCCGTCAAAGAAAGTGGCCCGACGTGTTCATTGCAAGCCTACTCGCATTCACAACACTCGAGCACATCAAAGAAAAAGAATGGATCTGTTAGAGCAAGAAAACCAAAACCTCCGGGAAGAGGTAGCTAGTCTCAGGGAGGGGGTGGAGAAGTTGACCTCCATGATGAATGCTTTGTTAGCTTCCCAAGCCCAGGCGTCAGTTCCTCAGCCTTTCGTCACTACTATTGAACAGCCACTTTACCATTGCTTCACCTTTCCTGCTCAGCAAGAGGCAGAGCCTGTCTTTCATGCCGAAAGTGTTGGAGCCTTTGATAAGATAGATGAGCTTCAAGAGAAATTTGATGGGATGCAACAAGAAATTGAAACCCTCCGTGGAAAAGACTTGTTTGGCAAAGATGTTCGAGAACTCTGCTTAGTTCCTGACGTTGTAATACCGCCTAAGTTCAAGGTCCCTAACTTTGAAAAATACAAGGGGAATTCGTGTCCACGTAGCCATCTGGTGATGTACGTGAGGAAGATGTCTATGCACGCTAATAATCACAAGCTTCTTATCCACTTCTTTCAGGACAGTCTGACTGGTGCTGCTTTGAAATGGTATATGAACCTGGACAGTACAAGCATCCGTACTTTCAATGATCTTGGCGAGGCTTTCATCCGCCAATATAAGTATAATCTGGATATGGCCCCAGATCGTGACCAACTTCGTGCTATGACTCAGAAGGACAAGGAAACATTCAAAGAGTATGCTCAACGCTGGAGGGAAGTGGCAGCTCAGGTTGTCCCGCCATTAGAAGAAAAAGAGATGACCAAAATCTTCTTGAAGACCCTTGGTCAATTCTATTATGAGAAGATGGTTGCCAGTGCGCCAACAGATTTCACCGAGATGGTTAACATGGGAATGCGTCTGGAAGAAGGAGTCTGAGAAGGACGTTTAGTCATGGAAAGTGCTTTTGCTGCCAGCAGTACAAAGGGGCTTGGGAATGGTTTTTCAGGAAAGAAAGAGCAAGAGGTAGGTATGGTGGCCCATAGGAAACCTCAGAAATAGTATCAACGACAGCCTCGACAACAGAATCAGGTTCAGCGGACATCCCAGTTTGATCCAATCCCCATGGCATATGCAGAGTTGCTCCCCGCTTTGCTTGATAAAAATCTTGTTCAAACTAAGGCACCTCCGAAGGTACCTGAAAAATTGCCAAGGGGGTATAAACCTCTTAAAGCTAACAAACTTTCCACCTTAGGAGCCTTGATCTTGAAAGCGAGCGTATTTCTATTCCCGGAATCCATATTTCTTTTTGCTAATATTTGGTTGTTCTTTTTAAATTCCTATAAAGCAAAGTGACATGCGAAAATTATTTTTCATGAATGCAAATGGATGCAAATGTATGGTTTATGAAGGTTCGGAACTTCCCCCCATCCTCACGTGTAGGCTCTAAAGATGAGATTTTCTAAAAAGGTCCCTAGATTCACGGATCTCACATGGAAGTAAGGTCGTCGATTGCGAACTTCGCATGACTTCAATACATTCCAAGTGAAAATCTCCTCTAGGCGGAGCTGGGCATCCTACCTCACGGACATACGTCAACGCGGGCTTCCGCTCACAACCCCTTCCTAACTTAATTTTTTCTCAAGCTCGGGTAGAGAGCCTCACACGTCCGGCATTAACCCGAACAATGTGGAGTAACATCGCTCAAGTAACATCCCCGCAATTGATATATGATATGAATATAAAGCAATATAAAGCAGTTATAAACATAAAGCAAAAGAATGACATAAACAAAAGAAATAAAAGCATGCACACAAAAAAGAAATAAAAACATTTAGCTTAAAATCCAAATAGGATAGGCTTGACTCGCTAGTGGGAAAAGGGTCCCCAGTGAAGTCGCCAGCGGTGCGCTCTTGTTAAAAATGCGCAATCCCCCGAGACGTGTACGAACACTCGAAAGGCTGTTGTGAAGTCGCCACCAAAGTTTTTGTTTAAAGGAAACGTTGATAAACCCTTAAGTTTTTTATTTGAAGGGAAACGATAATAAAACCCTTTGACGATGAGGAAAAGGACTGGTCATCGCAACCATTGTCGGGTTCGGGAGTCGATTACGCAAGGGGAAGGTATTAGCACCCCTCACGTTCGTTGTACTCAACGGGAACCTCCTATTTAGCTAAAGCTTAAAATGTTTTTAAATGTTTTACGTGCATGCTTGTCTATGTAAAAGGGAAAAAGAAAATATGATGAAAGGGGAAAAAGTTGTTTTTTATTATTGTGCTTGACAAGATGACGATCTTGCTCCTACGTATCTCCCGGTAGACGGAGAATTCAAAGTGTACGTAGTTCTTTGGTAGAAAAACGTATATGTTGGTTATTTTTAATGAACAATGTTTTGACTGAATTCTTGCGATTAAACGTGCTTGTATGCTCGTGGATGGGAGGCTTAAGCGTATAGCTTGTATGCTCGCGCATGGGAGACTTAAGCGTTTGTTTGAAATCGCGCTTAGAATAGATAAAACATGTCCGTTGGGGGAAAAGGGTTCGAATTGGTCGCTATGGGACTAAAAAAGGGTGCAATGGACTCAAACGAGTCGATCATTGACCGGAGTGACTCACACGAGTCGAGAATGGTTCGATTGATCCAACGGGATCAAGAAAAGGTACAATGGACTCGAACGAGTCGAACATTGACCGAAGTGACTCACACGAGTCGAAAAATTGAATCTAGAGGCCACGGGGGACCAAAAGGTTCAAATTGACCACAAGGGGCCAAGGATTGGTTTGGTGTGGTCGGGTGCGTTGAAAATGGAATGACGATTGTCCGAACGACGAGACATACGTCACGCATTCGTTCAATCGGGGCAATGGAGAGACATACGTCAAACCATCCCTTTTTCATTCAAGTTTTTGGTTGAATTTTTAGAAATACCAAGGTTTATCAAAAACACTTGGTTTAGAACCCAAAATGAAAAGGTTTTAACAAATTTGTGAAAAAACGCACAAGTTCGGCTCAAGTTTAAAAAAGGTTTTGAAAAGTAAACAAGTTCGGCTTAAGTACGTTTGATTTGAAAATCATGAACAAGGTTTTTGTTTAGGTTTGGTTTTGAAAACAATGAACTTAGCTTATTGCTCAAGTTTATTTTGAAAGTTTGTGGACGTAACTTGTTTTACAAGTTATCCAAAAAAGGTTGCTCGAACTTGCGAATCCTTCAATTTTATGCAAAATCAATGATATGGTTTGGATAAAATGAGTTTCCATCCACTTAGGTTCTGAGTTCTTGGGCTAGAACATCAAAAATTGGCTGTTTGGGAGCCTAAACTCAGATTCTGAGTTCTGTCATGGTCGCACTGCGACCATGGCTTCGCACTGCGAACAATGCGAAATTTTGAGTTCAGAATCTGTTTCTGAATTGTTGTTAAGAAACAACTTCTGAACAATCTCAGAACCTTTTAGGGGAGTGAAAAGCTTTGAGATTTGTCAATAAAAAGAGCTGGACAAACCAGTTTAGATGTTTTGCAAACCTTGGGATTTCTTTGAAATTCAAAAGAGGTTTTTAGAGCAAAAAGGATTTGAACAAAATTTAATATGCAAGAACAACTATAAGTGAAAGATAATGACTTAGAAAACTTACAGAGATCCTAGCAAAGCTCCTGCTGCAAGGAAATGAAATGAACTTGAATTGGTTGGAGGTTTGCAAGGTTTGAACAAAAGCAATGAACTTGTGTAATGCTTTGTGATTGAACTGTTTTTTGCTAGTGGTTTAGTGCTGCTTCAAATGCTCAATTGCTGGTTTTTTCTGGTTGTGGTGAGTGAGTGTAAGTGTGTTTTTTTTCTAAGTTTCAAAGTGTCATTGATCCCTTATGCATTGCTTCCTATTTATAGGCCAAAACCAAATCAATTTTCATCATGAGAAATCCCCAAAATCCAGCTGATTTGTAAGCTAGGATCAGGCTAAATCACTTTGCATTTAATGCAAAAGTGAAGAGGTGACCTTGCCTTGCTGCAATGGTCAAGACTTAGCCAAATCCAGCCACTAATTCAATGGATTTTGGATAGAAATGATGATGAAAACAGGGCTGGTTTGCAATTGGTTGTCCCTTGGGATTGGTCCTTGCAATCTTGAGGGTTAAGCAATAAAAACGTGCACTATGATGTGCAGAGGTTGGGGGAAACAAAAGGCAACATGTGGGCTGGTGTGAGGAGGAAGAAAACCTGCTGAAAAACAGGGCAGCACTCATGGCTTTGGGCAAGTGAAAACCAGCTGGGTTTGACTGGTTTTGGGGGGAGAAAGCAGGAGGAAAGTCCACAAGCCGGTGGCTGGCAACCTTAGGGTCAGTAGCAGGTCACTTGGGAGGGACAAGAGCTGCCCAAGGGCAAGCCAACTTGCTTGGCACATGCTAGGTTGGAAGAAAAAGCTTCTTTCCTTGGCTTTAATGGCAAGTGCGTCAATTCTCACTTTGCTGAGCTCAATTAGCCATGAATGATGATAAAAACAATAATAAAAATGATATGTAATTGAAATTCTGGCCAGGCAATACTTAAGAGAAACTAACAGATTCTGAACCAGCAGATTCTGAACTATACGCAGGGCACAATAGTTTGCTTAAAACAGAGCACACACAAACACAATGCAAAGCAAGAAGATAAAGTGCAGGAAAGTAAAATGGCACAAGGTTTGTTAACCTAGTTCGGAGTAAACACCTCCTACTCTGGGGGATACCATTCCAGGAAGGAAATCCACTATTGGATTTAATCATTAAGACTCAGACACTGACTTCCAGTTCTTATCCCAAGCAATTAACCTCCACCTAGTAAGACTTCTACCCAACTCTGAGTAATAGAATCCACTATCTTCCTATTCAAGTAACTAAACCCAGTTATTGAAACCCTTAATCAAAAACACTCTGTTTTTCAGAAAACTTCAAAAACACAAAGACTTCATTCGTACCTAAAGGCTTTGAATGAATTACAACTCAATCAAACACCTAAACCAACTCTAACAGAGTGGTGCACAATAAAGCTAAAAGCTTAAAATCCTAAGACTCAATTCTCTGATCTTAAACTCTATAAATTCGTCGTGAGTTGAATAGCAGCAGCCCTCCTCCTTATATAGCCTTCAGTCTTGCAGCATAAATAACAAACTAATCTTCTGAATTGATTTGTTACTGAAATAAGATTGGTCCAATAATGTAACAAATAAAACTGTACTGAATCTTTTAAAGATTATAACAGGAAAATATGAATTTCATATCTTTGAACCAAATCTTCAATAAAATCTTCTTCAAACAAACCAGCATTCTAGAAGCCATATGCGTGGAAAAATCCTCAATAAATCTTGCAAAGATTCGCATAGAAAAACCTTGAAAATAATCTGCTTCTGATGAAGTCAACATAAGTCAACGCTGGCATCAGAACCTGAATCAGCTTCTGAAGTGCTACAGTGCTTCTGATGAACATTCAGCTTCTGATGTAATTTTCAGCTTCTGAACAGCTTCAAATGAGAAAACTTCCAACTGAAGAAATGTTCTAATCATGGAGATGCTTCTATTCAACACTTTGGTTTTGCCAAAATATGCAGCTGATAATACTGAAAAATATAGTATTTATTTTTAAGTATTTTATTATTTTCTTTGCATTTTAGTATTATTATTATTATTTTTTATTGTGTATTACAAGTATTTTCAGGAACTTATATTAATAAAAAAAGGCCACAAAATAAATGCAAAGTGGATAAAAACACATTGAGAACAGTGCCAGCCACACAACTTCAATACATGGCGCCAGGCACATGCATAAAAAGTGTGGCGCTGGCCACACAATACAACAATGTGGCTCTGGCCACACAATACAACAATGTGGCTCTGGCCACACAATAGAACAATGTGGCGCTGGCCACACAACCAAAATAGGTGGCGCCAGCCACACAAACTCAACACATGGCGCCAGCCATGCAATAGTGATAAGCACCACGTGTTCTTTGTGTTCCTCTTCTTCCGGTGCAAGTTGCTACGTGTTCCTCTTCTTCCGGTGCAAGTTCCTATCTATGCGTGCGAGATTAGCTCAACGGAACAGCGAATTTGAAGACAGATATTTTTTCTTCTCAAGCTTATAAATAGTCACCAGTAGTCAGTGTACCGGGGGACGCGAAATTTTAGATTTAGTTAATATTTTTAGAGCTTTTCACGGAGCATTTAAGGTGTGGTTTGCAGCTTTCGTTTTCTCAGTTACGTTCCTGTACCAGTACTAGTTGAACTAGTATTTTGTAAGTTTCAATTCAGTTTTTATGTTTTAAATTTAATTTCAGATTCTGTTTATTTATTACATGTTACTTCAACTTGTTTATTTTAAGTTTTCATCGTTTCACTTATTTAATTACTGCTCTATTATTGTTCTGATATTTAATTATTGATTACTTTAATTCTGTTTCCAGAATTCTTATATTCATGCTTTGCTTAACCGTTAATAATCTAAATAGTATGTTTATATTTATAACTATGTCAGGCTAATTTTATATAACTGGAATGTAAATTAGGAAGCTGATTTGGGTTCAGTAATTAAATTGTTAATATTAATATTAAACTAGTTTTCGGTCTCATTTTTTAAATTTAATTAAATAATTTTGCACGATAGTGAAAATTAACAAAGGTATGAATCAACAGCGCGACAGTGTGAGATTTGTACTAGATAGTAAAAACTGGACATTAACTTTAAACACCGCGACAGCTTTTTAAAGTTAATTAAACTATATTAATTTTCAAAAAGTATTTTATAAATAAATGTGAGAACGAGAGTGAAGCATTCATTTATATAATATAGTATCAGTTCAATAGCGCGACGGCGTGAGTTCTATATTTTTAAACTAATATTGTTTGCGAAAACTAGATTCTTTTCTAATTAAATTGTATTGATTTTCAAACAGTATTTTCATAAATAAATGAAACAGTGACAGTTAAACATTTATTTATTTCTATATAATATAACTCAATAGAACGAGAGTGTGAGAGGCGTATTTTTAAATCAATGTCAATTTGTTAGAAAGTAACATTTTTCCTAAAAACAGTGTGATTGCCGAATCCGATGAAGCAACTGAAATAGACATTCCAGTTTAGATTAATCATATTATCAAATTTTACTCTAGTCATATTTTAATTCCCTTTACAATTAATTATTAGCCTTAACCTTACATTGTATTAAAAACATAAGCGAAAGATTGAAAAAAAATAGTCCCTGTGGGATCGATATCTTTTATAACTACACGATAGGTCTGTGCACTTGCAGAAATATCGCATCAAGTTTTTGGCGCCGTTGCCGGGGACTGTTTAGTAAATTATTCGCTATTTAGTTTTTAATTTGTGACGATTAAGGCGACCCTTTTACTTAGGTTGTATGCCCAATACTCGTACCTCCGAAGAACCAATAGAACAACATATCCCTGAAATAGAGCGTTTTATCCGTTTACAACGCCGAATCCGCGAATTTCAAAGGCAATTTGAAATCCCACCTATGGCGAACAACACTCGTCCTCTAAAGGACTATGCAGTCCCGTCTGAAGAGGAACCTCATTCAAGTATAGCACCCCCTGCCATCGAAGCAAGGAACTTCGAATTGAAACCTGCGCTGTTGCAAATTGTGCAACAAAACCAATTCTCTGGTTCCCCTACGGAGGATCCGAACCTCCACTTGTCAGTGTTTGTGCAGTACGCAGACACGATAAAAGCCAATGGTGTCGAACCCGAAGCAATACGACTCCGTCTTTTCCCATTCTCTTTAAGAGACAGAGCTAGAGCTTGGCTCCAAGCTCTACCTTCGAACTCCATCACTACATGGAACGAATTGAAGAAACAATTCTTGGCCCGATATTTCCCGCCAAGTAAGACAGCTATGTTAAGAGCCCAAATCAACGGATTTAGGCAAAAAGACGGAGAATCACTCTTCGAAGCATGGGAACGATTCAAGGATATGATGAGACTCTGTCCACATCATGGTTTAGAACAATGGCTTATAATCCATACCTTCTATAATGGGCTGCTATATAACACAAGACTTGCCATAGACGCAGCCGCTGGTGGAGCACTGATGGATAAACCCTACCAAGAGGCCTCTCAGCTTATAGAAAACATGGCCCAAAACCATTATCAATGGGGAAGCGAACGCGCTGCCTTAGAAAAATCCCAGACTAAGGGCGGAATGCACGAAGTAAGCGGCATAGACCATGTCAATGCTAAAGTAGATGCCCTTTCTCATAAGATAGAGAACCTAACCTTAAATTCCACGGCTACTGTAGCTGCAATGCAACCAAACTGTGAACTATGTGGAATCCCTGGGCACACACCATCTGACTGTCAATTACTAGCCGGACTCGACCAAGTAAACTATGCCCAAGGGAACCCTTACTCTAATAACTTTAACCCTGGTTGGAAGAACAATCCTAATCTCTCTTACAAAAGCAATAATGCACTTTACCCTCCTGGTCAATCACCTCCAGGTTTTCAAAAGCCAATGGGTCAACAAGCTGCACCTTATCCACCAAGAAAGTCTAACTTTGAACTCATGATGGATAAATTCTTAAACCAAAACAATCATACAAATGAATTGGTGAAACAATTAGCAACCAAAGTAGATGCCATTGCCACTCATAACAAAATGTTAGAAACCCAAATATCTCAGGTGGCACAACATCAAGCAGCTCTTGCCGCTCCAGCCGGCACTTTCCCAGGACAACCCGAACCAAATCCTAAAGGGCATGCGAATGCCTTACATGCTGTAACTACTAGAAGTGGGAAAGAATTACAAGATCCAGTTGCTCGTATAGTCAAAAACCGAGAAAGCACCGAGAAAACCAGTGAGATGAACGAAAAAAGTGAACCCTCAAAAGACCCTGTAAGAGAATCCGAAAACGCCAAATCAGAGGATAAGGAGGAAACGAAAGAAAAAGATCCACCTCCTGTTTACAAAACACCTATCCCTTTTCCGCAAAGATTAGCAAAGCCGAAAACGGATGGTCAGTTTAAAAAATTTGTGGAAATTCTGAAACAACTTAACATAACAATACCTTTCTCAGAAGCCATAGCTCAAATGCCAACCTATTCTAAGTTTCTCAAAGAAATTCTGTCAAACAAGAGGAAACTAGATGAAGATAGTACATTAGCACTTACTGAAGAGTGCAGTGCCATATTCCAAAACAAGATGCCACCTAAGCTAAAAGACCCAGGGAGTTTTTCGATTCCTTGCGTAATAGGCAACTTCGTAATAGACAAGGCACTCTGTGATTTAGGAGCCAGCGTTAGTCTTATGCCCCTCTCAATTAGCAAAAAGTTAAACTTAAGTGATCTAAAACCTACTAGGATGTCCCTGCAGCTAGCTGATCGATCAGTCAAATACCCTGTAGGTATCTTAGAAAATGTTCCAGTAAGAATCGGCCAGCTATATATCCCTACAGATTTTGCAGTAATGGACATCACGGAAGACGCCTGTATTCCTATTCTTTTAGGAAGACCTTTTCTAGCCACTGCAGGGGCAATAATAGACGTAAAGCGAGGAAAACTCACTCTTGAAGTGGGAGAAGAGAAAATTGAGTTTATTCTTTCTAAATTCATGAAAACACCCGCAGTTGAAGACACATGCTATGCTATAGATATAATAGACGAGTGTGTTAAAGAATTAGAGAAAGAATTACCTCAAGAAATAGACATTCCAAAACCTGCTATAAACGAAGACCAAGCCTCACTCCAGCCTTGCGTAGACGACAGCGTAGGAGAATATCCTCTGCTCACACTTAATCCTATGCCCGCACCTAAACAATCTCCACTAGAGCTCAAACCGCTACCCAAAAATCTTAGATATGAATACTTAGATGATGATCAAAATCGTCCAGTTATAGTGAACGCTGACCTAAATCCCATAGAGACAGAAAAATTACTAGATGTCTTAAGAAAATATCCTGCAGCCTTAGGGTATAACATCTCCGACTTGAAAGGTATAAGTCCCTCTGTGTGTATGCATCGAATCTTACTAGAAGAAGACGCAAAAACCTCGAGAGAACACCAAAGGAGAATAAATCCTATTTTAAGTGAAGTGGTGAGAAAGGAAGTGTTAAAACTCCTGGATGCAGGCATCATTTACCAAATATCTGATAGTAAGTGGGTCAGCCCTGTTCACGTAGTACCTAAGAAAGGAGGACTTACAGTAGTGAAAAATGAGAAGGGAGAAGCTGTTCCAAAACGAGTCGAATCAGGATGGCGGATGTGCATTGATTATAGAAAATTAAACAAAGCCACTCGTAAAGATCATTTTCCTTTACCTTTTATCGATCAAATGCTCGAGCGTCTAGCTAAGCACTCCTATTTCTGTTACCTAGACGGATACTCCGGATTTTTCCAAATCCCAATTCACCCCGATGACCAAGAAAAGACTACTTTCACCTGTCCTGTTGGTACCTTTGCCTATAGGCGAATGCCATTTGGATTATGTAACGCCCCTGCAACTTTCCAACGATGTATGATGGCTATATTCGCTGATTTTATAAACAACATCATGGAAGTCTTCATGGACGATTTTTCTGTATACGGGGAAAGTTTCGAAAGTTGTCTAGCTAATTTAGAATTGGTTTTACAAAGGTGCGTGAAAGTGAACCTAGTACTTAATTGGGAAAAATGCCATTTCATGGTTCAAGAAGGACTAGTATTAGGGCACATAGTATCCAATAGAGGAATAGAGGTTGACAAAGCTAAAATAGAGGTAATTGAAAACCTTCAACCTCCAAAAACAATTAGAGAAATACGAAGTTTTCTAGGACACGCTGGTTTTTATCGGCGATTCATAAAAGATTTCTCTAAAATAACTAAGCCTCTAACCGGTCTTTTAATGAAGGACGCTGAATTCATCTTTGATGATAAATGTATGGAAGCATTCCAGCTCCTTAAGCAAGCCTTGATTTCCGCACCTATAATGCAACCTCCTGATTGGAATGAACCCTTTGAAATTATGTGTGACGCCAGCGATTACGCTGTAGGAGCCGTTCTGGGTCAAAGAAAAGACAAAAAGCTACATGCTATTTACTATGCGAGTAGAACCTTAGACGCGGCACAACTAAATTATGCCACAACAGAAAAAGAACTCTTAGCTGTAGTCTTTGCAATCGACAAATTCCGCTCCTATTTGGTAGGAGCCAAAATCATTATTTACACCGATCACGCAGCAATCCGATATCTCCTAAGTAAAAAGGATGCAAAACCAAGACTTCTGAGATGGATACTGCTACTACAAGAGTTCGATCTTGAAATTAAAGATAAGAAGGGAATAGAAAATACAGTGGCAGATCATCTATCTAGACTTGATGATATCAAGGAAGAGGGAATCCCAATTAACGATGATTTTCCCTGTGATAGATTAATTGCCCAATTCGACCTTTCTCCTAACGAAGATGAAGTCAGCTATGAATACACCGAAACCGCGCTAGCACAAACCACAGTTCCGTGGTACGCTGATTTCGCCAATTACTTAGCCGCTGGAGTATTACCACCTGATCTAACCTATCAAAAGAAGAAGAAGTTCTTTCATGACGTTAAACAATATTATTGGGATGAGCCTCTTTTATTTAAAAGAGGCGCTGATGGCATTTTCCGTCGATGCATCCCAGAAGAAGAAATTGAGAGTGTTCTTAAGCACTGCCACGCTTCACCTTATGGCGGACATGCAAGCACGTCCAAGACTGCCTATAAAATCCTCCAAGCGGGACTCTACTGGCCCAACATTTTTAAAGATGCTCATGCTTTTATTGCAAAGTGTGACCAATGCCAGCGAACCGGGAATATTTCCAAACGAAATGAAATGCCACTTAATAACATTTTAGAAGTCGAAATCTTTGACGTTTGGGGAGTAGATTTTATGGGACCCTTTCCATCCTCCATGGGTAATAAATTTATACTCGTAGCAGTAGATTATGTGTCAAAATGGATAGAGGCTATAGCCTCTCCTACAAATGATACACGAGTAGTAATTAAATTATTCAAGAAAACCATCTTCCCTAGGTTTGGAGTCCCCAGGTTAGTCATAAGTGATGGCGGGTCTCACTTCATGTCAAAACAATTTGAGAAGTTATTAAATAAATATGGAGTGAAACACCGAATTGCAACACCTTACCACCCACAAACAAGCGGCCAAGTTGAAGTCTCTAATAGAGAAATCAAATCAATCCTAGAAAAAACTGTTTCCATCTCTAGAAAAGATTGGGCCGCCAAGCTTGATGACGCTCTCTGGGCTTATAGAACAGCCTACAAGACGCCCATAGGAACTACCCCATTCAAACTCGTATACGGAAAGTCATGCCACTTGCCGGTAGAATTAGAACATAAAGCTTATTGGGCAGTTAGAGCCCTTAATATGGATTATCAAGCTTCTGGTAATAAAAGAATATTGGAACTACATGAATTAGAAGAACTAAGGTTAGACGCCTACGAAAATGCTAAGATATACAAAGAACGAACTAAAAAATGGCATGATAGGCACATACTTAGGAGAGAATTCAGAGTGGGAGAACTCGTACTGCTTTTTAACTCTAGGTTAAGGTTATTTCCTGGAAAACTCCGATCGCGATGGTCGGGACCTTTTGAAGTCACTAGAGTTTTCCAAAGCGGCGCTGTAGAAATAAAAAGTAAATCACAACAAACATTTATTGTTAATGGGCAGCGTCTAAAACTTTACTATTTCCCAAACAATGATAATTATTATTCTAGTCTTAAACTAGATGATCTCCCTCCTACGAACTAGAATATTTATTATGTCGAGCTTCCGACGTTAAATGAAGCACTGCATGGGAGGTAACCCATGATTTCCTCATTTTTGTTTTTGTTTTTTTTGTTTTCTATATATTATTCTTTATATTTGAATTATATGAGAGTGGGAATTATAATTATTATTGTGGTCAGCACTAACCTATGAGATTGCTTCTGAAATAACAGATTTAGATTTAAAATTTCGAACAACAAAGACGAAATGGGCGATAACCAGATTGTTTCCTTCAGAAGTAACACACAAAGTTTTCCATGATTTTGTTCTTCCTGACCCGCAAAGAACTGATGTTCGTAGCTTCAATAATTTTTTGTATTTTCCACCCGATGATGAAGCCCCCACGCACATTTCTGAAAATGTAGCCGCTGGTGGGGGCGGCACTTTTGTTCCACCTGCACATGCCACAGATTTTTCTAATCTTTTTGCAGGAAGTTCTTCCTCCTCGCGACAAAGTACCATCGATGATGTACTCGATGAGATGCGCGCCCAGCATGCTCTAAATAACGAACGCGATCGAAGACAACAGGAAATGATGGAACAAATGCATTCATTGCAAGCCCAGCAAACTCAACTTCTCCAAAATCAACAACAGATGCAGGGCTATTTCAACCAATGGGAGACTGAAAATGCACGACGTGATCAGCAGCTCGACCGTGTCATCTATGGCATGAGTGAATTGAGACTGCAGTTTGATAATTTTCAAAGACGCCAGCAGCCTCCCGGTGATAATAATTAATTCAGGTTTTGCGTTCCTTTTCCTTCTTTTAAGTCGCAACATTGAGGTCAATGTTGGATTTAAGTTTAGGGGAGGACTTTATTGCTTTTATTTAGCTTAATTTTATTTCAGTTTATATTTGCAAATAAATTTTTCAGTTATTTTTAATTTCTCCAAAATCTTGAGCTATAACAAAATTTTTTGAGAAACAAAACTTTTAATGTTCCAAAGTCACTGACTTAATTAAGACTGAATTTCCTTGTTAGTATATTTTCATACTGGCTATATCATTTTAACACCTTAAATTTCTTAATTATGTAGATCAATTTGGGACATTTGCCAGAAATCCCGAGCTTAAATTTCTTGACACTTTACTAATCCTTGAGTAAACCCATAGGTAGTCGGCACCATCTACGATCACTATCTAAGTAGTATAGTTGATGAATATAAGTGAATGACTTCGAAACAATATATATATATATATATATAATAAAGGTAGTATAAATCTGAAAAGGGAATACGCATTCTAAGTCAGGTGACCCTCACCCGGTCATTTAACCCAACTGCGAAATACCTCTAAGATATAAAACTATCCTGTGCTAAAAAGGCAATAAATAATATGAAAAAGAATCGGGTCATAATCACTAACAAACTCACTACCATGTGTGTGAAATAGATAACGGGCTTAATGTGATTACCAAGGGTAAAAAAGGGGATGACGAAAGAAGAAATGAAAGTTAAGTTCGGGTATGGTAAAATAGTTCGGAACGGTCTATATAAGGGAGAAATTCATGATCATATTTGATTTGTGTTTCCATGATATTTTTAGTATGGTAATTGGACTGACTTGTTTTACTTGGTCAAGATTAAATAAGTGACCCAAGGGATGTCTTATGATTTGTTTTCTCTACCACTTAATGATATATCTTTTTGCTTGAGGACAAGCAATGGTTCAAGTTTAGGGGAATTTGATAATACTGAAAAATATAGTATTTATTTTTAAGTATTTTATTATTTTCTTTGCATTTTAGTATTATTATTATTATTTTTTATTGTGTATTACAAGTATTTTCAGGAACTTATATTAATAAAAAAAGGCCACAAAATAAATGCAAAGTGGATAAAAACACATTGAGAACAGTGCCAGCCACACAACTTCAATACATGGCGCCAGGCACATGCATAAAAAGTGTGGCGCTGGCCACACAATACAACAATGTGGCTCTGGCCACACAATACAACAATGTGGCTCTGGCCACACAATAGAACAATGTGGCGCTGGCCACACAACCAAAATAGGTGGCGCCAGCCACACAAACTCAACACATGGCGCCAGCCATGCAATAGTGATAAGCACCACGTGTTCTTTGTGTTCCTCTTCTTCCGGTGCAAGTTGCTACGTGTTCCTCTTCTTCCGGTGCAAGTTCCTATCTATGCGTGCGAGATTAGCTCAACGGAACAGCGAATTTGAAGACAGATATTTTTTCTTCTCAAGCTTATAAATAGTCACCAGTAGTCAGTGTACCGGGGGACGCGAAATTTTAGATTTAGTTAATATTTTTAGAGCTTTTCACGGAGCATTTAAGGTGTGGTTTGCAGCTTTCGTTTTCTCAGTTACGTTCCTGTACCAGTACTAGTTGAACTAGTATTTTGTAAGTTTCAATTCAGTTTTTATGTTTTAAATTTAATTTCAGATTCTGTTTATTTATTACATGTTACTTCAACTTGTTTATTTTAAGTTTTCATCGTTTCACTTATTTAATTACTGCTCTATTATTGTTCTGATATTTAATTATTGATTACTTTAATTCTGTTTCCAGAATTCTTATATTCATGCTTTGCTTAACCGTTAATAATCTAAATAGTATGTTTATATTTATAACTATGTCAGGCTAATTTTATATAACTGGAATGTAAATTAGGAAGCTGATTTGGGTTCAGTAATTAAATTGTTAATATTAATATTAAACTAGTTTTCGGTCTCATTTTTTAAATTTAATTAAATAATTTTGCACGATAGTGAAAATTAACAAAGGTATGAATCAACAGCGCGACAGTGTGAGATTTGTACTAGATAGTAAAAACTGGACATTAACTTTAAACACCGCGACAGCTTTTTAAAGTTAATTAAACTATATTAATTTTCAAAAAGTATTTTATAAATAAATGTGAGAACGAGAGTGAAGCATTCATTTATATAATATAGTATCAGTTCAATAGCGCGACGGCGTGAGTTCTATATTTTTAAACTAATATTGTTTGCGAAAACTAGATTCTTTTCTAATTAAATTGTATTGATTTTCAAACAGTATTTTCATAAATAAATGAAACAGTGACAGTTAAACATTTATTTATTTCTATATAATATAACTCAATAGAACGAGAGTGTGAGAGGCGTATTTTTAAATCAATGTCAATTTGTTAGAAAGTAACATTTTTCCTAAAAACAGTGTGATTGCCGAATCCGATGAAGCAACTGAAATAGACATTCCAGTTTAGATTAATCATATTATCAAATTTTACTCTAGTCATATTTTAATTCCCTTTACAATTAATTATTAGCCTTAACCTTACATTGTATTAAAAACATAAGCGAAAGATTGAAAAAAAATAGTCCCTGTGGGATCGATATCTTTTATAACTACACGATAGGTCTGTGCACTTGCAGAAATATCGCATCAGCAGCCAACACCAAAAGACTCAACAATCTCCCCCTTTGGCAAATTTTTGGCTAAAACCATCCAAGTTCTTCAATCTCCCTTATAATCAACTCAGCAATGAAGAACTCCACAATGACATATCATAGCATAGTTTAGGCAGCGGATTCAGCTATGTTAAACACCAGCTTCAGCTTCTGAACACCCTGAAGCACACATAAGATACTGATCAACTCCTGATCATCACAAACATGATATCAGAGCTACTGATCAACTCCTGATCATCACAACACTCCCCCTGCAACTCAGGTTCTCATACAAACTCCCCTTGACTACTGAACTACAGGCAAAAATGGTATCAGAGCACACTTCAGGAGCTGAACACAAATGTTCTTCAGGACCACTACACTTCTACACTTCAGGACCACATCATCACTCAGGTATATAACAAGCTTGTACTCCCCCTGAGACACAAACTCCCCCTCAATAATATCTTGACAGCTCTTGTTATATTGGTTCTGAACTCTGAGCTTCACAAGTAACTTCTGAACAACACTGAAAGCTGAATTTGAACTAATTCTCTGAGGAGCAACACTTGGTATCACAGAGCCAACACATTACATAAGATTTTCTCCCCCTTTTTAGCCACAAAATTCTGACAAATCTCAGACTTCAAATAGGGAACCAAAACTACATATGCAAAAGTAGTCTCAGACTCTGACTTAGGTTCAGGATCACACTTAGCAGAGGCACAACCGGCAGGTACTCTAGCTTCCTCACATCCAGTTTGCAGTAATTGCTATAACTCTTCATGCAAACACACACCTACCTTGCTCCTTAAGTTTTCAAACTGCTTAGCATCCAAGGCCTTTGTGAAAATGTCAGCAACTTGTTCTTCAGTAGCTACATGTTCCAACTGAACAATCTTGTCCTCCACAAGGTTTCTGATAAAATGGTGTATGATGTCTATGTGTTTCGTTCTGCTGTGCTGAATAGGGTTCTTAGAGATATTAATAGCACTCAAATTGTCACAAAATAGGGTCATGGTTCCTTGATTAATGTTGTACTCCTCCAGCATTTGTTTCATCCACACTAGTTGTGAACAACTACTCCCAGCAGCAATACACTCAGCTTCAGTAGTTGACAATGAAACACAGTTTTGTTTCTTGCTGAACCAAGAAATTAAGTTATTTCCTAATAAGAAACAACCTCCTGAAGTGCTCTTCCTGTCATCAGCACTTCCAGCCCAGTCAGCATCACAAAATCCCATCAATTCAGAACTTGAACTGTGTGAATACATGATTCCATAGTCACTTGTGCTATTCACATACTTCAGGATCCTTTTAACTTGTGTCAGATGACTCATCTTAGGATCAGCTTGATATCTTGCACATACTCCAACAACATAAGTGATATCAGGTTTGCTTGCAGTTAAATACAATAAGCTCCCAATCATGCTTCTGTATTGACTTTGATCAACTGATACTCCATGTTCATCTTTGGTTAGCTTTAGATGAGTAGCAGCTGGTGTCCTCTTAAGAGCAGCTGATTCCATTCCAAACTTCTTCACTATGTTCTTGGCATATTTACTCTGAAAAATGAAGATTGTATCTTCCATTTGCTTGACTTGTAGTCCAAGAAAGTAAGTAAGTTCACCAACTAAGCTCATTTCAAATTCTGACTGCATCTGCTGAACAAACAATTTGACCATCTTCTGAGACATCCCTCCAAACACTATATCATCCACATAAATCCGAGCAATCATCAGACTCCCATTTTCATCTTTCACAAACAAAGTTTTATCAGAACCTCCTTTTCTGTAACCTTGAGCCACAAGAAACTGAGTCAGCCGGTCATACCATGCCCTTGGTGCTTGCTTCAATCCATATAAAGCCTTCTTTAACTTGTACACATGTTCTGGAAACTTAGGATCCACAAAACCTTTAGGCTGTTCAACATATACTTCTTCTTGCAAATATCCATTCAGAAATGCACTCTTCACATCCATCTGGAATAATTTGAACTTGAGAATGCAAGAAACACCCAACAGCAGTCTTATGGACTCTAGTCTGGCCACAGGTGCAAAGGTCTCATCAAAATCAAGTCCCTCAACTTGAGTATAACCCTGAGCAACCAACCTTGCCTTGTTTCTGACTACAGTTCCATTTTCATCTGTTTTATTCTTGAATATCCACTTAGTCCCAATCACATTCAGCCCTTCAGGTCTTGGAACTAGATCCCACACTTCACTCCTTTTGAATTGATTCAACTCATCTTGCATTGCTTCAATCCAAAATTCATCAGTTAGGGCTTCTTTCACATTTTTAGGCTCAACCTTTGACACAAAGCATGAATCAGTAGCAGCAGCATCTGATCTCCTGGTTCTGACACCTTGATCTAAGCTTCCAATGATTAAGTCTTTAGGATGATCCTTCTGAACTTTAATTGATGGCCCTTTACCATTTGGAACTTGATCTGGTTGATATTCTGCTTCTTCAGACTCTGAATGCTTTTCTGCTTCTGAAGTTTGTTCTTCTGAGGCTTCAGACTCTGGAACAACTTCAGCCTCATTCTTTTCATTCTCAGTAGACAAATCATCAATAACCACATTTATGGACTCCATCACAACCTTGGTTCTGGAATTAAACACCCTGTAAGCTCTGCTGTTCACTGAATAACCCAGGAATATGCCCTTATCAGACTTAGGATTCAGCTTTCTTCTATTCTCTCTGTCAGCCAAGATATAGCATCTACTCCCAAAAACATGGAAGTATTTCACAGTTGGCTTCCTCCCTTTCCACAATTCATACAGAGTAGATGTTGTTCCCTTTTTCAAAATGACTCTATTGTGTATGTAACATGTTGTGTTCATTGCTTCAGCCCAAAACATATATGGCAGCTTCTTAGCATGCAGCATAACCCTTGCACATTCTGCTAATGTCCTATTCTTCCTCTCAACTACACCATTTTGCTGAGGTGTGATAGGTGCAGAGAACTCATGCTTTATACCTTCAGAAGCACAGAATTCTGAAAAACTCTTGTGTTTCAAATTCTTTGCCATGATCACTTCTGATCCTGACTATGCCACAGTCTTTTTCTCTGTGTAATTGAATGCACAGGTCTTTAAATACTTCAAAAGTGTCAGACTTCTCTCTAACAAAGTTGATCCATGTGAATCTTGAGTAGTCATCTACCATAACAAAAGCATATCTCTTGCCTCCAATACTCTCAACTTGCATAGGCCCCATCAAATCCATATGAACAAGTTCTAGTACTTTAGTAGTTACCTTGTGAACTAATCTGGGATGAGACTTTCTTGTTTGTTTACCAATTTGACAATCACCACAAACATTGTCCTCATTGATCTTCAGATTAGGTACACCTCTGATAGCTTCAGTACTTAGGATTTTCTTCATGCCTTTCAGATGCAGATGTCCCAGCTTCTGGTGCCAGAGTTTGACTTCCTCTTCTGAGCTCATAAGACAAGAAGTCAGACTTCTTTCTTCTTCAGAAACCCACAAGTAACAGTTGTCTTTGGATCTGCAGCCTCTCATCTGAACCTTCCCTTCTAGATCAGCAACAATACACTCTTGCTTGTTGAAATTAACCTTCAATTCTTGATCACAAAGTTGGCTAATACTGATCAGATTAGAAGTTAATCCTTCCACCAGTAGCACATCATTAAGTCTTGGCAAACCTTCTCTGATCAAGTCACCAATACCCAGAATCTGACCTTTTACACCATCTCCAAATGTCACACAACTTCTGGAGTATGATCTGATATTGCTCAGCAGCTTCTTCACACCAGTCATGTGCCTTGAACACCCACTATCAAAATACTAGTCTTCTTTTGAAGTGGCTCTCAAAGAAGTATGATCTATAAGACCTACATTCTGAACTTTGGGCTTCCATACCTTCTGAACATTGTGTCTGATAGCAGCTGGTTCCACTCTTCTATACTGAAAATGTTCAGGATAGCCATAAAGTTTGAAGCAGAATGGTTTGATATGCCCTTTCTTTCCACAATGATGACAGACCCATGGATGATTCCTCCTCCTTCTATTTCTGAAAGATTTCTGGGGTTGCTTCTGAGGTAGCATCTGAACATGCATCTGAGGTCTCTTCTGAGCTTGCTTTTGAGGTCTCATCTAAATATGCTTCTGACCTTGCATCTGGGCTTGCTTCTGAGGTCTCTTCTTTGATGTTCCAGCCATAGAATCATGAGCTTGAGTAGCAGGAACAAAACTCATCTGTTTAGGAATCTGAGTCTAATCAACAAAGCCTAAACCAGTTTTTCCTTGTTGCTGATTCCCCAAAATGTCCTCCAACTTATCAGTAGCAGAGTTCAACATCTTCACTTGCTTCTTCATTTGATCAAGTTGGGAGTTCAGTTGATTCACTTCTTCTTTTAAATTTGAATTCAGCACTAACAGTTCACCTTTTTCAGCCTCCAGTTGTAGAATAGTCTCCTTCTGATCCAAAACTTGTTTGCAAACCTCAGCACTTCTGGTATACAGCTTCTTGTAGTTATCAGCTAGTTCATCATATGAGGTTTTAGCAGCTTCAGACACAGATGAGGCTTCAGACTCTGAGTCAGACTCTGAAAAAGTCTCAGACTCTAAAACAGATTCCTTCTTCAAGATAGCTCCTGACCTCACAACCAGACCAGTATCACACATATCAGATTCACTAACATCATCATCTTCAAAACCATCATCAGACCATGCAACAGCTAGGCTTTTCTTCTGTTTCTTAAGAAAGGTAGGGCATTCAGATTTGATGTGTCCATAACCCTCACACTCATAGCACTGCACACCTTTAGCTTGGTTACTTTTCTCCTCAGACTTGGTCTTCTTCTCATCAGTTTGTTGCTTTTTGTTATTGAATCTGAAATTCTGACCTTTGGCTTTGGCTTTTCTGTTAACATTCTTCAGAATCTTGTTGAATTGTTTTCCCAGCAACACTAGAGCTTCTGATAAGTCATCCTCCTCAGACTCTTGTTGATCATCAGCTTTAGTATTCACAGTAAGAGCTATACATTTCCCTTTCTTATCAGGCTGTTTGCAGAATGCAGTCTCAAAATTTAACAAAGAACCAATGAGCTCTTCAACCTTCATAGCAGAAATATCATGAGCCTCCTCAATTGCTGTCACCTTCATATCAAACCTTCTGGGCAGGGACCTGAGGATTTTTCTTACTATCTTTTCATCAGTCATCTTTTCTCCAAGTGAATCAAAAGAATTTGCCATGTCCAGCACATTCATGTAAAAATCCTGAATAGATTCATCTTCCTTCATCTTCAGGTTCTCAAATTTGGTGGTCAGCAGCTGCAATCTGGACATCTTCACTTTAGAAGTTCCTTCATGAGTTGTCTTTAAAATTTCCCAGGCCTCCTTTGCAACAGTACATTGTTTGATAAGTCTGAACATGTTCTGGTCCACACCATTAAAGATTGCATTCAAAGCTTTTGAATTTCCCAGAGACAAGTCATCTTCAGCTCTGGTCCACTCCTCTTCAGGCTTCAACACTCCAGTTTTGTTACCATCTTTGTCCAAAACCTCAGGATGTTCCCAGCCTTTTATCACAGCTTTCCAAGTCCTGCTGTCAATAGACTTTAGAAAAGCACACATCCTTGACTTCCAATACTCATAGTTTGTGCCATCTAGTAGGGGTGGTCTATTGACATATCCTCCTTCTCTATCCATGCTTGCCAGAAATTAATCCTCTGGATCTCACCCAAAATACAGGCAGGGTGCCTGCTCTGATACCAATTGAAATTCTGGCCAGGCAATACTTAAGAGAAACTAACAGATTCTGAACCAGCAGATTCTGAACTATACGCAGGGCACAATAGTTTTCTTAAAACAGAGCACACACAAACACAATGCAAAGCAAGAAGATAAAGTGCAAGAAAGTAAAAAGGCACAAGGTTTGTTAACCCAGTTCGGAGTAAACACCTTCTACTCTGGGGGATACCAATCCAGGAAGGAAATCCACTATTGGATTTAATCCTTAAGACTCAGACACTGACTCCCAGTTCTTATCCCAAGAAATTAACCTCCACCTAGTAAGACTTCTACCCAACTCTGAGTAATAGAATCCACTATCTTCCTATTCAAGTAACTAAACCCAGTTACTGAAACCCTTAATCAAAAACACTCTGTTTTTCAGAAAACTTCAAAAACACAAAGACTTCATTCGTACCTAAAGGCTTAGAATGAATTACAACTCAATCAAACACCTAAACCAACTCTAACAGAGTGGTGCACAATAAAGCTAAATGCTTAAAATTCTAAGACTCAATTCTCTGATCTTAAACTCTATAAATTCGTCGTGAGTTGAATAGCAGCAACCCTCCTCCTTATATAGCCTTCAGTCTTGCAGCATAAATAACAAACTAATCTTCTGAATTGATTTGTTACTGAAATAAGATTGGTCCAATAATGTAACAAATAAAACTGTACTGAATCTTTTAAAGATTATAACAGGAAAATATGAATTTCATATCTTTGAACCAAATCTTCAATAAAATCTTCTTCAAACAAACCAGCATTCTAGAAGCCATATGCGTGGATAAATCCTCAATAAATCTTGCAAAGATTCGCATAGAAAAACCTTGAAAATAATCAGCTTCTGATGAAGTCAACATAAGTCAACGCTGGCATCAGAACCGGAATCAGCTTCTGAAGTGCTACAGTGCTTCTGATGAACATTCAGCTTCTGATGTAATTTTCAGCTTCTGAACAGCTTCAAATGAGAAAACTTCCAACTGAAGAAATGTTCTAATCATGGAGATGCTTCTATTCAACACTTTGGTTTTGCCAAAATATGCAGCCAACACCAAAAGACTCAACAGTAATAATAATAATTACAAATGAAATAAATCAAAGAGATTAAAAAATCTGCAAAAAATTCGCAGACTTCGCAGAGCGAAGGGGACTTTGCTCTGCGAAGTCCTCATACCAGGAATGTTGACTTTTTGTTGACTTTGACTTTTTTCCCTTTTTTTTTTATTTTTGTTTTGGAAAGGCTTGGGACAAAATTAGGGTACAACAGTAGGTATTCTTATTATTTCTCCTTTGAATATACCAACAAAATTTAAGTTCAAAATCAATGGTTATTGCTCCAATAATTGAATATGAAGCCTTAATAACAGGACTTGAAATTCTGTTAGAATTGGGGGCAAAAGATGTTGAAATAAAAGGGGATTTTGAATTAGTTGTGAAGCAATTAACAAAAGAATACAAATGCATAAGTGAAAATTTAATTATGTATTTTGTTGTTGCTAATTCTTTGTTAAAATGTTTCGACTCTGTTAATATTCAACATGTGCCTTGAATTGAAAATCAAGAGGCAAATGATTTGACACAAGTTGCCTCAGGATATAAAGTTTCTAAAAAGAAGCTACAATAATTGATTGAAATCAAGGATATGTTGATTTCGACTGAACATCCCTCGACAAAATTGTCAATGCCAAAACTTGTGGGGGAAAATCAGATTTCGACAATCTACAACTTGAAAATTTTGATTTTTTTTTGAAATTTTTGCCATTGACAATATGTCAAATAATGATTGGTGAAAAAGATTGTTGAATGCCTTGAAAATCCAACAGGAATATTTAGTGGGAAGATTAAATAAAGAGCCTTAAACTATGTCATTATTGGAAATGAATTATTTAAAAAGACTCCCGAAGGAGTACTGCTTAAATGTCATAGTGAAACTGAGGCATATTTAACAATTTCCATTGTTCATAGTGGAACTTGTGGGTCTCATCAAGCATGCCATAAAATGAAATGGATTTTGTTTCGACAAGGAGTATATTGGTCAACTATACTAAAAGATTGCATAGAATTTGCTAAGAGTTGTCAAGAATGTCAAAAACATGCAGGAATACAGCATGTGCATGTAAGTGAATTACATTCAATTATGAAACCTTGGCCATTCAGAGGATGGGCTTTAGATTTGATTGGTGAAATTCATCCTTCTTCATCAAAAGGCCATGGTTACATTTTGGTAGGAATATATTTAAGGTGAGACAAACACAAGAAAGGGGGGTTGAATTGTGTTGGATTTTTCTTTTTCTTTTTCTTGGTGTTCACAAGCTGTTCGAATCTGTGGTGTACAGATTCTAATACAGAGTTTGAATGTAGCGGATAGTACAAAAACACAAAGATAAAGATAATGACAGAGAGAGAGAGAGAAAGCAAACACAAATCAATTTTATACTGGTTCCTCCTACAACCTAGGAGTAGTCCAGTCCCCTTGCACTTCCAAGGGATTTCACTATAATCACACAGGATTACAAATTGCTCAATGACAACTCCAAGAGACTTCCATATGCTCAAGCACACAGCTCAAGACTTCCTGCTTTAGGACTCTTCCTAAAGACTTCCTTGCTTAAGCACACCTGCTTAAGACTTCTTGCTCTAGGACTCTCCTAAAGACTTCCTTGCTCAAGGACAACTCCAAGAGACTTACAAGTGCTCAAGCATACAGGCAAGAGACTTCCAATGCTCTAAGGACACACATAAGAGACTTTTATTTGCTCAAGGTTTAACCAAGAGACTTATATGCTTTAGCTTCAGAAGCTAAAGACTTCTAATTTGTTTTACACCAGATTTAACAATGATTAGTGTATATGAACAAATGAACAGACTCTCTACAACTCTAGGATGTATAAGATACAAAGTTTGGTAAGAAATATCCTAAGTGTTTTGCGTTATATGATTTGATAGAGTAATGACACAATTTAATAAGAAAGTTTTGTTGATCTTCTTCATGGTCTTCAGCTCCTTTTATAGGCAGAGATTTGAGAGACGTTGGAGAAGAGTGTCAGCGCAAATAGAGTCGTTGAGAAGATTTGATGAAGAACTTTGGTCCTTTGCATGATATGGATAATCCAGTTGGATGGTCTTTGAATTTTCCTTTGTTGAAAGAAGAATTATATGTTGCATTTCTTTGTTCTTGATGTCCTTTGTTTGATAATGCACGTAGACAGAAGAAGACAAAAGAACTGCACCTATCAGAACCTTGATAGTGACAATTCACAAAATAGGACAAAACCTACGTGAATTCTGGGTTCGTCATAACTTACTCAAGTCTGAGGGTGATCCAAGTCTGTAGTGTCTGCTTCTAAGTCTGATGACCATCACAGAGTCTGTTGAGTTGCCTCTCCAGAATATGTGTGGTACCCGTCTTCTTAGGACGTTGACTTCTGGTTGAACTTCCTTTGGTCTTCTACCATAGTCTTCTTAGCTTCTCTTGGTCCTTCTGATGCTCTTCATATGTTCATCCTTGATAGAGAAATTCTTCCTTGATTCTACACATTTGAACATATGTTAGTAAATCAATTGTTCTTCAATACTTTGTTATCATCAATACCTTAGAGAAATTGTCCAAGGCACTTCTTGTATCAACAATCTCCCCCTTTTTGATGATGACAAACACAAGTATTTTGAACAATTGTTGTTAATCTAATTAACAGTTAGACTTCAGGGTATGAGGTCTGCAAGCTCCCCCTGAGTCTGACAATCTCAGGTTGAGGTTTGCAAGCTCCTCCTGAGTCTGTGATAGGTCCATTAAGGTGAGGTTTGCAAGCTCCCCCTAAGTCCTATTCCCAGTTAATTATAAATTCATTCTTAGTCAATCTTAAGCACATCAGAACAAATAATCAATAAGGCATATCAGATCATCAACAAGATATCAGATTGATCACACAGAGGTTTGTAAGCTCCAATTAATTCCAATCTGATACCCATCAAAACATCAGACTTTGATCATACAGAGGTTTGCAAGCTCCGTTTAAGACCAGTCTGATATCCCATCAGTTCTAATAAGATTAACATTTGAGCTCAATATTTTTCATTTTCAATTTTATAACATAAAAAATTTACAGAAAAATAAAAGGTTTCCTTATTTTCTATTTTGGCTCAGTGTTCAAATGCTTTCTTCTACTCCCCTTTTTGTCATCAACAAAAAGATATGCAAGTTTAAACAGTTATAGCATATTTAAGCTAGTTAATGATAAAAACATGCATAAAATTACAAAATTTAAACATAAGTAGGAGTGCAGAATTAAGAGTACAACACAAAATGTTCAAGGACATAAGTGCATAATAAAATAAACATCCTAATTATAGTCCTTTGGCAGCCAGCATCTGAATCAGTCTCTTGATATTATCATTTGTTTCCTATGAAGTTGCTTCTACTTTCATTTGAGCTTGAGTCAGATTCTCCATTTTTGTGTTCAATCTCTCCCGTGATTCCTTCAAAGATGCTATATCATTCATCATCATCTTCTTTTCCCTTCTCCATTACAGATTTCTGACTCTCCGAAACAGATTCCAGAGATTGAGTTGTGGTAAGAGGGAGTTCATTAGTCACTTCTGTAGGTTTAGTAGATACTTCTGCTGGTTCTTCTTCAGGTGCAACTTCCAAAGCGTTTCTTCTGAGGTACACAGGTTCCATCACCTTCCTAACATCTTCCAACCACTTCAATTGATTCCTTGTCAGATGGCAGTATAGTTGATTCTTCAGGTGGACAGTAGATGCAAAAATATAGTCACTCAGACATTCCCATGGGTAATTGATCAACCAAGAATATACAGATTCATGACTTCGGGCAAATATCTTCTAAGCCCTAGCACAAATTCTATTGAATATTTCTTTAAGGTCATTTGTGGTGGTAGAGGGGAAAATAGGCATGGAATACTCATTATTTCCAAGACTTGTTGGTCATTGTTATGCACACGGGGTGGTCCCAGGTATTGATCACCTTCAGATACTTCTGGCAGGGCATCTGTCTCAGCTTGAGAAAGCTGGATGTTTTTGTTTAGTTCAACGGTGTCAATTACAATATGGCTAGGCTTTTCTGTGCTGACATGAGCATCTTTAACATAATTGTTGATGCTCACTGTGTATGCTGCCCAGGCATCAAGGCAAGATAAAGTGGAGTTTGGATTTGGTGGTGATAAGGGTGGACAAATTTCTGGGATTTCTTGAGGGATTTGTATGGCTCTTTGTTTGGTTTGTCGTGAGGATGGTTTAAAATAGTTAAACAGATCACCATCACTATGTCAGATCAGATTGTCTAGGACATCTGAGTCAGTTTCCTGATGGGTGGATTTGGGTGAGCTTGTGGTAAGGATAGTGGAGACTTTTAATGACGAAGGATCAAAATAAACTGTGTTGAGAGCATGATCAATACTATAGAGATTCCGAGTGACTTTCACCTTGTCCTTAAATGAAGGTTCTTGGATAGCAGTTTCTGAGACTTGCCTACTGACTTCCTTTGTTTGTTTAGTTTCCTTTACTAGCTCAGGAGCTTTTTTCGTAGGATCTTAGAGCTTGATCTTGTAAATGGATGACAGTGCCAGATCATCAAGTTTTTCTTCATAATATTCCTAAGATTGTTTGGCCGTCTTTGGTACTTGAGTGACTATCTCAACACCCTTCCTTTTGACTTCAGTAGCAGCAGATGTATCCTCCTCCTTCTGAACCACTATCTTCTTCTTATTGTTGGCAGGTGATGTTATTTCCTTATTAGAGGCCTTTCTATTAGACTTCTTTCCATCCACAGCTTCTGGAGCATCAGGGATATCTTCCAAGTCAATCATTGCTCTAAAATCCCTCTTTGCCTGTGATGCCAAATCTGTCAGTTCCTTTGTGGCCAGATTCTTGATGATTGAATGGAAGTCTGAGATAAAGGGTTTGCATCTTTTTCTGACTGAAAATCCAAATGATTTCTTCACATATTTTAATTCTATGATCTTCATATAGCCCATAAGGTCAGCTATCATGACATGAGCTGTTTCTTCTCCAAGGTGAACGTACCCCATACTTTGTATCTTCTGTATTATTTTCAACTGATGGAATAGTTCTGTGAGGAGTCTTGGATAAGCAATCATCTTTTATTTCTTCCTCTAGGAATTGTCAATGGTTGTACAGAGGTGATGGAATATGTATCCTGCCAAAGTTATCCTTATGTTTTTGTTTAGCTGCAGAAGCATCACTTTGTGAATGATACTTGGTTGGTATGTTCCTCCTGCCCTGGGTATTATGCATTGAATGACGAATTTTAGCATAATCATTTCCTTGTCGTGCATATTGGTGGCTCTTTCCTTCATGTTCTCCTTGTTTTGCCTGCTATCTTCATTTTCATCCTTAGTATCTTTTTCTTCTTCTGGTATTTCCTTGTAGAGAGTCTTTTTGATGTCTTCCCCAAACTTTGAAGACAATTCATCCTATTCAGTTAGAAATCCAGTATTCTCCAGCCCTATTAACTTGTCTATGGTGGATTGAGTGATTGTAATTTCAATCCCCATTACTGATGATTTTATTTCCACCTCTTCTCCTTCTTTAGTAGGTTTAATAATCCATAATCCAGAAGTCCCTGACAAACGTTAAGTAGCAGGGTCCATTCAGAATCTCAGAATTTCATCCAACCTAACTCTTCAAATCTTGCCTTCATATTGTATATGTTCCTTGTGAATGATTCGAAGTCCACAATCTGCTCCTTTACCAGTTTTAGTTCATTAACCTAAATCTTCAATGTCATTTTCTTGAGAGTTGTTGAACCTTGATTAGATGTTGACTTAGTCGAAGACATGATTTTGAGTTTTGACGTATTCTAAAGGTTTGCTTTTGAAAGGAACTATTTTTTTTAAAAGGATTGAAGATGAACGTGTGGGAGGTGAAAGTGAAAAGTGTGTGATTTTGATTAAGTGATTTTAATTAATGACAGACAAAAGAAATGATTTAATGACAAAGGGGGCGCGAGGTTTTAGTATTCAACGCAAGCCATCATTGCCTAGCAGTTATTATCCAGCAATTAAGATACACGTCAGACAAAACTTCCCTTTTTAATGTCACGTAAATGGGCCAGATGTCAATAAAGTACACATGAGACCTTTCCACTTATGTGACACATCAGAGCTTGTGTTGTCTGAGTCTGAAACATCAAATATTCTGATCTAGGGAGATATTTTATTCCCTGCAGACTTGGTCATAGAAGATTTTGACATAAATGACCTCTGTGTCCTAGCAGATTCTGAGTTTCATCATACCTTAAGTTTCTTGAATAACAGAAGCCTATCATACCTTTACATGGATTCTAAGCATTCCATTTGATGATCCTCTTCTTTTTCTTCATCTGATTTTCAACACTATTTTTGTATATCTTTTCAGCTGGCTTTGATATTTTTCATCAAGCCTCTCTTGTTAGCAGATAAAGTAGGTATATATATTCTTCAACTAGTAGAGTTTTAGAAGTATATATACCATGTATGCCTAGATTTTTAAGGATATTCATATAAGAGTATACTGAGTGAATTATGACATCAATTGATTCAGATAGATTCAGATGTTTAGATTATAACTGGTATACCTAGACTGATAATGATACATTCTCAGTTAGTTTCTTTAGACCAAATGAGTTCTGAGATATTACCCAAGTCCTCAATTTTAGTTACCAGCTATGTCAAATTTGTATCTTCATCAGTTTTCTTGAAAATTATTGAGGATAAGTTCAGATGAGAGATTTCTTAAAGTCTGAAGAAACAAAAACATTGTTGTTTGAAGGAATTGTTTTAAAAATTTCTATTCTGCTAACTCCTCATAAGAAGTTCTAACATATTGTTGTAATTCTGGTAGTCTCTTGACTAGTTCAACATATTAAGCTATAGAGGTTACTCTATAATCACCATGTTGTAAGATTGTTGATCCAGAATTATCAATCATTGTTTGCCCAACAATTAGCACTTCTTTTGATGCCCCCAAAGACTTAAGGAACATTGTTCCTTTCTTAGACTCAAGATTTTTAACAATTTAACAAGCTGGTGACTTAAATAGATTCATACACACTAATAATTGTTTTCACATAACCAGATTATGCTAAGCCTTTTTATGATGACATCTATCAAATTTGAAACATAAATTTGTACAGAAAATTAGGATAAGAATATTTTACCAGTAGTCACCCTCCTCTGATCTTCCTTGTCCTTCTGTTCTGGAACTTGATGGCTTCTGAATCTTTAGTTGAACCTTTGTTAGGACTCTTGCTCTTTCAATTTCAGATTCTGGCCTGCTTGGAATTTGTAACTCAGAGTCATTTGACTCTGCTCTTCTCCATCTCTGTCATTCTTCCTACTCCTTCTTTATAATCCTTGCTCTTTGTGCAGATAGATTGACCCAGTTTGATTCCTTTAACATAGTTGATTAGAAGCTCTTGAGGAATTAGATCATATGTGGTTACAGATCTGCAGTCATGATTCTCAATACTTCTTTTCAGCACGTTGATTTCTTCTTCCAGAATGTCATTTACTACCAAAAGTTGTCCATGTTTTTCTTCCATATCCTCATAGCTAGCTTTCAACTAATTAAAGTTGTTATTTAGCCTTGAGTAGTCTCTTGACATTATTTTGATTTTGGTGCAGAGATCTTTGATTGATCCAATTAACTCTCTCTTGGCTAGTTCAAAGAAATCCTTGAAGACATCATCAAGGTCTGAATCAGATTCAGTATCTGATGGTGTTGTAACTACCAAACCTAGATTATCTTCTTCTGCATCCTTGTCATCTTCTGCCTCCTCATCAAACTCATCCCATGTTGCTTCTGTACCAACATGTCCAAACAAATCAATGTGAAGTAGTTCTATAGATCTTGAAGTAGAAACAATGTCTTTGGATTTAAAAGAAGTTTTTACAATTTTTCCTTTTTGGCATGCTCCACAAAGTGCATCTGAGTGATAGTTAATGTCTGGTAAGCCTCTGACCAGTTGTAACTTACTAAGCTTAGAGATTAATCTCCAGTTAGCATGTCCCAACCTTCTGTGACACATCCATTTCTCATCACTCACTGATAGAAGGCAAACTACCTTCTGATCAGCCAAATCAGAAAAGTTTATCTTATAGACATTGTTTTTCCTTTTTTCTTTGAACACAATGGATTTCTCACAAGTGTTGATTACTGTACAGTGACTCTTATTGAACATCACTTCATAACCATTATCACAAAATTGACTTATGGTAAGTAGGTTATGACGTAGTCCATCTTTTAACCTAACATTATTGATAGAGATAGAAGAGTTACCAATAATCCCCATACCAATAATCTTTCCTTTTTGGTTTCCTCTAAACCCCACATTTCCTCCCTTTTTCATGGTCAGGGTTTGGAACATAGACCTTTCTCCTGTCATATGTCGCGACCAGCCACTGCCCAGGTACCATGACTTCTGCTTTTCCATTCCTCTTAAGCACATCTGCAACATAGACAATTTCAAACTTAGGTACCCATATCTTTATGGGTCCTTTTGGGTTAGTTCTGAAAGGTTTAGGCTTCATTTGTGTTTCATTCCTGAAGTCATAAGACTTTGATTCATTCAAGATTTGATTCTAGGACTGAAATTTTTTTATCTTGAAATCATCTTAGTTTTAGTTGATGGACACTTCAGAATCTGAGTCTTCAAAAGTTTGACTCTGATCCCTTCAGAACTTGAGACTTAGAAGTCTTTGGTTCTGATATTTTCAGGATCTGAACTCTTGAAGTCTTGGATTCCGATTTCTTCAATACCTTGGACTTAGGAACCTTTGATTTTGATTTATTCAGAATCTGAGATTCTGAAGTTTTAGGTTCTGACTTGTTTAGAACTTGAGTTTTGTTGGCTTCTGACACAAAATTCACTTTCCAACCTTTCTTAATGTAATCAAAACCAAATGACAGGTTGACTTTCTTAGGTTTGCTCAACAAATCTTCGGAGAAGCCAATACCTTCACCATAGATCATAGAAGCTACCTTGCTTCTGTCAATATTGGTCATAATAAACTCTTGAAGTGCCATATCTTCCTCACTCAAGGGTTTATCAACCTTCTTATCAGTCAATTCTTTCATAAGTTCAAAGTTCTTATCTTCCAGTTCTGATATCAGAAGATGATCTTTATCATTTTCATTAATCAGCCAATCAAGTTTTTCTTTCAAATTTTTTAGCTCTTTTGACTTCTTATGATAATGATTGATAAGATCCTTGATAGTATCAACAAGTTCAGATCTAGTGAGTTTAGAGTATACCTCATCTTCATCCTCAGAGTCTGACTCAGATTCTGCATCAGAAGATGATGTAGCTACCAAATCCAGGTTTGCTTCTTCTTCATCGTCTTTGTCAGAATCTAACTCTTTATCAAGATCATCCCATGTTGCCATGAGACTTTTCTTGAGCTTGTCTCTAAAACTGCTTGATTTTGAGTTTGTCTTCTTAGACTTCTCCTTTGCCTTGTCCTTCTGCAAATCTGGACAATCAGCAATAAAATGACCAGGCTTCTTGCAGTTGAAGCAACCCTTCTAATCTTTTTTCCTTGAACTAGATCCTTTGAAACCACTGCTTCTATTTGAGAACCGCTTGCTCTTCTTAGCCAGATACTGAATTCTTTTGGAATGCATGGTCATCTCTTCAGCTTCTGGATCTTCTTCATAACCTCCATCAGGAGACTCTTCATCAAACTCATCAGCTTTGAGAGCCTTTGAAGACTTACCCTTAGACTTCAGTGCAATAGACTTTGATTTCTTGGCAGGTTCATCTTCATTGAGCCCTAACTCATGACACTTTAGAGAGCTCACAAGATCTTCAAGAATCTCTTGCTTCCTCTATAGCTGTCACCTTAGGTCTCCACTTAGCAGGCAGGCTTCTTAGAATCTTGTTGACATGATCAGCAATAGAATATCTTTTCTTTAGAATCTGAAGTCCAGACACCAGAGTCTGAAATCTTGAGAACATTGTCTCAATGTCTTCATCCTCAACATCAACATCAACATCAACATTATAAACTTCAATTGACATCATAACTATATATACTTAATTACTGTAATGTCAAATGGAGCTTAAATGAACCCTATTATCTATACTCATGTCCAAGGATCATTTCTACACTCAACTAAATCAAAAATTATGTTTTCGACAGATCCTAATGGTTCAACAAGGTGTTGGGCGCCATGAGTCAGTATCCTAACCCTTGATTGTGCGCTAGGTTCCAAAAATTAATGACCTACGTTGGTAAGCGCCCAGAGAAAAACAATGTAGCAAAATTTCACTATCTAAAAGTCCCAAAAATATATAAATATCTCACAAAACAATCTCAAATGAAATCTTATATCATGCAATTAGAAACTAGCATTTAATATTTAATCAATTTTCTTCAAAACACAAAATGATTCATGCACGTCAATTTCCTTCACTCACCAACAATTTCATTAAAATCCATGAAAGACACAACCAAGAATAAAAACCAAAGACATTATATTCACATTCATACTTCCACGACTAAAAAAAGTAAAATTAGTGGGGGAAATTTAGTTAGGAAAAACATGAAACCCCTCTCTAATTCAATCACTAAATTTTGCGACCAAGAAATTTGTGAAGGATTTTATTTTTTCTGTCACTAATTTCCCTCTCTGATTTTGCTTTTCCTAGTAGTGTTCTTACACTTAATTAAAAGGTCTAGTACGAAAGTGTCGGCGACTCATGAGAAGTAAAGAATTTCAATTGACGCCCCAATGTCTACCTAGATTGTAACCGGTACCCAAGACTTTCCTCTATACTCATAAGAATTTCTTACAACCTAATTTTGCGCCACTTTAATTTCTTACAGTGCCTATTTGTACAAAGCATAACTAGTATCTTTTAAACAGATACTTTTTCTGCCTATGTGTAGATTCCTCAAGCTAGTAATATCAATCTTAATACGACCTACTTGTAACATGCACATTTGTATTCATCAATATCCATTAATCATATTCTACCTAGATTATCAAATATCTAGTACTTACTTATCCCATTACTATCTATATCTTTTCCACTTGTTCTTTACTAACTTAGGTTTAATAACAATCTTGATAAGTCTAATAAATGCTCCTACTTTCATTATCTTGTTAGTGAGTGAAGGAAATTGACATGCATGAATCATTATGTGTTTTGAAGAAAATTGATTAAATATTAAATGCTAGTTTCTAATTGCATGATATAAAAAGAAAAAACATGCTGAAGAAAAAACATGCTGAAGAAAAAACATGTGAAGGGAGTGGATGTACCTATAGGGGAACTGTAACATCCCGATTTTTTCGTATTTTATTATTTAATTATTTTATGTGTGCTTAATTGTTTATTTTGGTGATTTATTGAAATTTGGGAGTTGAGGGGTATTTTAGTAATTTTGGACGAGTGGCATAATTGTAATTTGTGAGCAATTCAAATTTGAATATAGTGGTGTATAAGTAAATTAGAGGGGGTGTGAGCTTAGTAAAAGTGTAGTGTTATTTTTAGTGTCATGAGAATGGACTAAGCCCATTAATGTGAGTTAACCTAGTTCATTAATATATAAGAAAATTGTGTAGTGATATTTTCATTAGGTCTTCACAATTAACACAAAACTAGAGAGTGGTAGAGAGAGAAAACAAGAGAGAAACTTGGAGAAGAGAAATCTAGAAGAACCAAAGGAAAGATTGTTAATTTCAAGTGGGTTAGCAAGAGAAGTGAAGAAACTAAGGTAAGAGGGAAGACTATCTTCATCAATTAGTTTTAATAAGCTTGGGGTATGTTTGAGAATTGTAGCTTATGATTAATTGTTGCTGAATTGTTGTGATTTTCGTGCTCATTTTTATTGATTATATTAAGCATGTCAAAACTTGATAATTTCATGCTTTCTTCATCTTAAACTTCATTTTTCATTATGTTAAGTTGATACCTTGATGAATTTTGATGTTTGTGATGATTAATATGATGATCAAGTGCTGTTTGGTGATTTTGTAATTGATTATGAGTATAGGTATGTAATTTGTTTGAGAAATCATGAAGTTATGTGAGATAAGTTGTGAATTAAGTGATTTTGTGAAAAGTGCTTATTTGACTGAATATGCTTAATTTGCTGCTAGTACTATGTGTTACCGTTGAGATTATGATTGTGAGCAAGAAACTATGTTTATTGTGTGAGTTGTTGTGAAATAAGTTGTTGTTGGTGTTTTGGGAAAATAGCTTAATTAAGTGAAAAATGAATAAGTTATTGATAAACTGAGAATGTTGTTGGTGGAAGAGTTATAGTAGGTGTGTGTAGTGATGTTAAACATGTTGGAATGAAGTTATTTAAGGTGGGTATGTTTGTTTGTTAAATTTGGGTGAAAATGGGTTTTGAGACGAACTTTGAAATTTACCGGAAAATCTTTGGAATTGATGTTTCCTTAAGTACCCATTGTTCAATTTGAGTATATTGATCATGGGTATAACTTATAAAATGTTTTGGGTGTGTTGGGATTGAATTAAGTAATTTAAAAGTGATTTTGGGGTGAAAAACATGTTTTAAAAACTGATTTCTAGTGGTTGACTCTGCTATTATCGTGCCACGATGAGGGTCTATCGTGCCACGATATTGAGCCCATAATTTGGGTTCAAGTACTGGAAATATCGTGCCACGATGAGGGACCATCGTGCCACAATGAGGGCCAGAATTTTGTGTTCTGCACTGGAAATATCGTGCCACGAGGGGATGCCATCGTGCCACGATATAGGCCAGGTCAGAAACCCAAATTCCGCTTTCATTTGGTCTTTTTACCATTTTATGTTGTGAACTGGGTTTTGGTGTAAACATGAAAGTTGTAGTCATGGATGTTAGCTTTCATATGACATTAGTTTGACTTCATTTAGATTTCTAGAACTTGAGTCATAAGTGATTTACTACACATAGGTCATGACGCATTTTTTGTGAAAACTTCTGCATACTTTTCCAATGAACCATGAAGCATCCTTATAATTAATAATGATTCTAAGGGAGCTTTTAGAGCTAATAAATGAGTATGTATTGACGGTGATATTTAAATTGATAATGGTTATGATGTTGATGATGATGTTTATAATGTCATTAATGATGCTATTAATGATGTTTGAGTAAATGATGGTAATACATGTTGTGTATTAAGTGACGATATTTGAATACTTGACTTGATGTGTGGCCTTAGTGATTTGATAATGCGTTAAGTGGAGTTGTGGTGATGATATGTTATATGACGGAGAGAATCGTATAACAAATGATGAGTATATTTTGTGAGCATTGTCGAGTCTCTATGTGGGTCCATGAATTCATAAGTCAGACCGGAGATCGTATGATGATTTCATGGCGGGGTTTAAGCCTCAGGGATTTCATCGGAGATTGTATGGTGAATTCATTGCGGGGTTTTAGATCTCGGGGAGTTCATCGGTGGCGGTACCGTAAAACATATAGAGTCGTCTAGGAGCATTGCATAAGTTGAGTCTTATGTATTAATGTGTTGATGAGAATTTGTGCATCTAAGTGGTAATTGTGCATTGAAGATGTGATGTGACGAATTGTTATAATTAACTTGTTAATTGTTTATCGATGATGGTATGAATTGGATGATTGTAAATGATGAGTTGATATGATGGAGTAGTTAGACTTGTATGAGAATATGATTATGAGTTACGTGTTCTTGAATTTCGGATAACCCAATTTGTTATGTTTGAATAATGTGATGATATGAACGTTGTCTGAACTACACTTGTTTATTATTTCCTATTAATGAATGTATATTTTACTCTCCAGTGGCTTTGTTGTCGCCTCATCCCTTGTGGATGTAGATTTGCAGGATTGAACGCTTGCTTCCAGTGAGTCGTGATGGGTTGTGGCTTGACGCCTAACTCATGTTTTATGCTTTGCTTGGAGACGTCTAGAGTTGGGATGATCTAATTAGGATGTCGTCTGGGATTTTATTTTTCGTACTGTGTTGGATTTATTTTGAGTGATCTTTATAATCCAGATACTTATGTATTTATTTTGAGATGTTTTGAGATGACCGAGATGATTATATGTATGCTGAGACATTCCGCTGCGATATGTTTATTTATATTGATGAGATATTCATATTATACGTTTAATATGAGTTTTATGAAGAAATTTAAGGTTCCAATTGCATGCTAATTGTTTATTTATCGTTGAATAGTAGTCTCGGGGATCGGGTCCTTATAGGAACCACTATAATTTCCTTTTGTTCTTTCTCTTTGCCTTATTCTCTTTATTTTTCTGTATTTTCATTTAAACTTTCATTATAAACTTTCTGGAAAAATATCAAGAACACTAAACTTGCAAAAATTATCCTAAAAAATACAATAACTTAATCCCCCCCAGGTTGTAATCTAAATTTACAAAATACTTAGGCAAATTTGTTTCATTCAACATGGTTCTTACTAGTTCTTCCAAAGACTTGTTCTTTCTTTCAACAACACCATTTTCTTGTGAAGGTGTCGAGAAGTTATGTGAAATTCCTTTTTCATCACAAAATTCGTCAAAAGATGCATTTTGAAATCCTCCACCATGACCATTTCGAATGGAAGCAATCTTCATCGATTTTTCATTTTGAACTAATTTTGCATATTTCTTAAAATCTTTAAAAACATCATTCTTATGTGAAAGAAATAATGTCCAAGAATATCTAGAGAAGTCATCAAAAATTACTAAAGGCATTATAATTTCTACCAAAACTTCTAATTCTTGAAGAACCAAATAAATCCATATGAATTAGTTGAAGTGGTCTAGAAGTTGAGACTATATTCTTTGGTTTGAAAGATACTTTAGTTTGCTTACCCTTTTGACATGCATCACATTATTTGTCCTTAATAAACTTAATTTTAGGCAAACCAACAACAAGATCATGTTTCACTAATTTATTCAAATAGTCCATATGAATGTGTGCAATTATTTTGTGTCGTAGCCATGCATCATTATTGTTGTTAACCACAAGACATTTAAGTTTTAAAGACAAGTCATCTAAAGATATCATGAAAATATTGTTTATCTTTTTTCAGACAAGTTTAATTTCATGAGATATCTCATCTTCTATGATGGATGAATCTTTATTAAAAATGATTTTAAGACCTTTATCACATAATTTACTTATACTAAGTAATTTATGCTTTAAACCTTCAACATATAGCACATCATCAATAGTAGTAAAGAGAGGCATACCTACTTTACCAATTCCTATAATCTTCCCTTTATTATTGTCTCCATAGGTGACAACTCCTTTAGATTTTGGAGTCAAAGTTGAGAACTTTAACTTGTCTCCCATCATATGTTTAGAGCATATCCACTATCAAGATACCACATGTTGGTTGTGGTTTTCAAGCATTCCTACAAAAACAAGTTTAAGATTCGCTAAGTACCCAATGTGATTTGGGTTCTTGTGGGTTAATTCCTTTCTTTACCCAAATAAATTTATCATTTGGTATACTAACATTTCTAATATAGCATGCATAGGGTATGACCTTTACTGTTACAATAAGAGCATGTTAGTTTGTTATAAGACATGTTTCTCCTAGAAGTATAGAAGGACTTCTTAATATAAGTCTTCTTTGATTTAAAATTATTTTGTACCTTTCTTAGTTGAACATTGTTATAAGCATTGCTAGATTTGACAGAGATAGTCTTTTTGTTCTGACTATAATTTTCAAATTTAGAATATCTGAATTCACTTCCATCTTTAGCATATCTTTGACTGCTTAGAACACTATCTAATCCATTTTTACCTTTTTCATATTTGCATATAACTTGATTTAATTCATCAATTTGGGATTCAAGAGATGCACATTTTTACAAGTTAGACAATCAATTTTAGTATTTATATTTGATTTAACTTTATCTAACTCATCTTGCATGCAATTACATTCACTTTCTAAAGATGAAACTATTTTATTTTGCTTAGTACATAATCTAGAAAATTTTAGACATTCATCATGAATTTCAGTAAATGCATTTTGTAATTCATCATAGGAGGGTTTATTATTACTTACCTCTTGATTTTCATCAACGGATTGATGTGAAGCCATTAATGAGAGATGTGCATGTTCTTCATTTTAAGAATCTGAAGATGAACTTATTTCGTTGTCTTCCCATGCAATATATTCTTTCTTTGATCCTTTGTCCTTCTTTCCTTTAAAGCCATATTTCTTTTGAAGAGTTGGACAATCGACCTTGATATGACCTTGTTTTCCACACTCAAAATATGTAAAGTTTTATTGATGTTCGTGTTTCCTTATTCTTGACTAGTCTCTTGCCTTGACCAAATTTGATTGTCTTGTCTTTCTTTAGGAATTTCCCGAATTTTTTTACTAGAAGATTTATGTTGTCATCTTCTTTCGAACTATCTTCTTTTTGATTTACATTTGACTCCGCCTTCATGGAAATAATTTTATGTTTCTTTTTAACTTCTTCATGTTGTTCCAATCGGCTAAGTTCCAACTCATGTTCTTGTAGTTTTGCAAATAGTGCCACCAATGACATTTTTGCTAGGCTTTTCTTTTCTTAAATGGTTGTCACCTTTGGTTACCATGCTCTTGTTAATGATCTAAGAACCTTCAAATTCAAATCATTGTTAGTAAAAGTTTTTCCTAGGGTGGTGAGATGATTGGCTAAACGAGTAATTTTTTTTTTTTCATATCGATAATTTTGTCTCCTAGTAACATTTTAAACATTTCATATTCTTGGGAAAGGGTGTTGAGTCTAGATCATTTTACTTCTTTGGTTCCCTCATGGGTGGTTTCTAAAGTATCCCATATTTCTTTGGCAGTGTTACAATTTGTGATCCTAAAGAATTCATCCATCCCTATGGAGGAAGCAAGGATTTTTATGGCCTTCTTGTCATATAGAACCTTTTTGTGATCATCATCATCCTGAGATGTTTCTAGTTTTGGTGAACTTACGCCATTTACAACTGCAGTGGGAATGTGAGGACTATTTTTAACTGTGTTCCATATTTCTGGACCTTGTGCTTCAAGAAACATTTGCATACGTATTTTCCAAAAATTATAGTACTCACCAGTGAAACTTGGTGGATGGTTTACATTAGGCCATTCACCCAAAAACGGTTTTGCGGAAGCCATAATCCCGGATCAAAGGAGCAAGTTACCTTAACACTTGCTTTGATGCCAATTGTAATTCCTAAAGGCAACGTAGGGGGGGGGGGGGGGGGGGGGGGATTAAGGTTGCACGATTTTTGTGAGTTTATGCGCAAAGGTTAATTAATCGGAAGCGAAGTTTGTTAAAGGTTAAAGAATTTAGCAAAGGTTAAAAACTAGTGCAGAAAATAAAGTGCAAAAATAAAAAAGACAAGGACGTATAATGGTTCCCCTTCTAACCTGAGGGTATGTCCCGTCCTTCTAACACCTTTAGATGATTTCCACTATGTTGAGAATTTTGTTACAAGCAAGTCTCACTCCAAGACTTTTATAACAATCTTCCTACACAAAAACAAGATAGCACCCCACTATCTTCAACAAGAATTTCTATTAAGCACTGATGAAAATCTTACAAACAAAGGTTGAAGAAATATTATATGGCTGTATCAGATCAATATCACTTTTCAAGTGAATATAACTTAATTCTCAGAAACCTTTTTGATATGAAATATGGACAATGTTTTTGATGTTTCAAAGTTCAAGTGAGAAAGTGATACTTTGATCATAGATTTTTGAATATGAAAGTTGGTTTTTGTTGTTTAGATGTCAAATGTATTTATAGAGATTGTTGAAAAAGTTCATGAAGTAAGACACCCTTTGAAAGGGGTTCCATGAACCATTACAAATCATTTGAATCGCACCAGTTCATCAAAAATTGAAATTTGACAGGCGGTAATCGGTTACGTCGTTTTGGTAACCGATTACATGTTGTAACATTAAAAAATATTTACAAAACACTGAACATGTAATCGGTTACTCCATTCATTGTAACCGATTACATCAACGTAAAAAACAATTTTTCATCCATTTTAAGAGCTTGCTTCACATAGACTCTTATATTTAACTTAGAAAGTGATTTGTGATTATGTTCCAATGAATTTTTTAGCATTCTAAGTTATATAGATGTTGAAAATGATAAATCAAAGATAAGGGCCATGCTTAAAACTATTTAATTATACAATCCAAGTTTCTTCATCTTGTGCCTACTGTGCGCTCTCGTTAAAAACGCGCAATCTTCCGAGGACGCGTGCGAACGCTCGGAAGGCCTTGTGAAGTCGCCACCAAAGTTTTTGTGTAAAGGGAACGTTGATAAACCCTTAAGTTTTTTGTTTAAAGGGAAACGATAATAAAACCCTTTGACGATGAGGAAAAGGACTGGTCATCGCAACCATTGTCGGGTTCGGGAGTCGGTTACGCAAGGGGAAGGTATTAGCACCCCTCACGTTCGTTGTACTCAACGGGAACCTCCTATTTAGCTAGAGCTTAAAATGTTTTTAAATGTTTTGCGTGCATGCTTGTCTATGTAAAAGGGAAAAAAGAAAATACGATAAAAGGGGAAAAAGAGATAAAGACAAACGAAAGGAAAAAAAGAAAGTTTTTTATTATTGCGCTTGACAAGATGTCGATCTTGCTCCTACGTATCTCCCGGTAGTCGGAGAATTCAAAGCGTACGTAGTTCTTTGGTAGAAAAACGTACATATGTTGGTTTTTTTTTAAAATGGACGATGTTTTAACCGAATTCTTGCGATTAAACGTAGCTTGTATGCTCGCGCATGGGAGACTTATTAAGCGTTTGTTTAAAATCACGCTAGAATGTTAAAAGGCATGTCCATTGGGTAAAAGGGTTCGAATTGGTCGCTATGGGACCAAAAAGGTGCAATGGACTCAAACGAGTTGATCATTGACCGAAGTGACTCAAACGAGTCGGGGAAAGGTTCGATTGATCCAACGGGATCAAGAACGGGTACGATGGACTCGAACGAGTCGAACATTGACCGAAGTGACTCAAATGAGTCGAGGGATTGAATCTAGTGGCCACGGGGGACCAAAAGGTTCGGATTGACCACAAGGGGCCAAGCATTGGTTTGGTATGGTTGGATACGTTGAAAATGGAATGACGATTGTCCGAACGACGAGACATACGTCACGCATTCGTACAATCGGGGCAATGGAGAGACATACGTCACACCATCCCTTTTTCATTCAAGTTTTTGGTTGAATTTCTTAGAAATCCCAAAGCTTATCAAAACATTTGGTTTGAAACTCAAGATGAAGAGGTTTTAGCAATTTTGTTAGGAAATGCACAAATTCGGCTCATTTTGCGAACGGTTTTGAAAAGCGAAACAAATTCGGCGTATGTTCACCTTTGGTTTTGGAAGTCATGAACAATGTTTATTGTTCAAGTTTGGATTTGAGAGTAATGAACATAGCTGGTTTGTTCAAGTTGTTTTGAAAGTTTGTGGATATGACTTGTTTTGCAAGTTATCCACAAAAGTGTTACCCGAACTTGCGAATTTTCCAATATTATGCAAAATCCTTGAACTGGTTTGAATAACATGAGTTTTAAAACTCCTAGGTTCTGAGCTCCTGGGCTAGAACCTCAAAAATTGGCCATTTGGGAGCCCAAACTCAGATTCTGAGTTCTGTCATGATCGCTCTGCGACCATGACTTCGCACTGCGAACAATGCGAATTTTTGAGTTCAGAAGCTGTTTCTGAACTGTTGTTCAGAAACAACTTCTGAACACACTCAGGACCTTTTAGGAGAGTGAAAAGATTTGAGTTTTTGCAATGAAAAGGGCTGGACAAACCAGTTTTGATGTTTTGCAAACCTTGGGATTTCTTTTGAAATTCAAAAGGGGTTTTTAAAACAAAAGGGTTTTGGACCAAAATTGATATGCAAGCACAATTATAGATGCAAGATAATACTTATAACACTTACAGAAATCCTTAGCAAAGCTCCTGCTGCAATGAACTTGGATTGGTTGAAGGTTCTTGCAAAGGTTTTGAATATTGGTGATGAACTTTGGACTTGTGCAAAGCTTTGTATTGGGATTGATTTTGCTAGTGTTTTGGCTGGTTTTTCTCTGGTTATTTGCAAGTGTTTGTAAGCTGGAATAAATGGATGAGTAGTGGTATATTAATGCTGCAAACCTTTTTGCCTTGCATCTCTATTTATAGGCCAAAATGCAATCCAATGCAATGATGGAAAATCCATAGGACCTAGCTGATTTGTGGGCTAAATTCAGGCTAAATGGCTTTGCATTTAATGCTAATGGATAGAGGCAACCCTGCCTTGTGCCAAGGGCTAAATCCTTGACTGATTTCAGCCACAAATTCAATGGTCTTTGGATAGAAATGATGATGAACATGGCTGGATTGCAATTGGCTATGCTTGGGGATTAATCCTTGCAATCTCAATGGTTGGACAATGAAAACGTGCACTGTGATGTGTAGAGGTTGGGGGATGCAAAAGGCAACATGTGGCTGGTGTGAGAGGGATGAAAAGCTGCTGAAAAACAGGGCAAGCAATCATGGCTTTTGCAAGTGAAAAACCAGCTGGGTTTGACTGGTTTTGGGGGAGCAAGCAGGAAGAAAGTCCTCAAGCAGGTGGCTGGCAACCCTAGGGTCAGTAGCAGGTCACTTGGGAGGGACAAGAGCTGCCCAAGGGCAAGCCCACTTGCTTGCCACATGCTAGGTTGGAAGAAAAAGCTTCTTTCCTTGGCATTAATGGCAAGTCTTTCAACTCTGGCTTTGCTGAGCCCAATTAGCCATGAATGCTGATGAAAATAATAATGCAAATGATGTGTAACAAAAACTGGAATTAAATCAAAGAAACAAAAAATCTGCAGAAAAATCGCAGACTTCGCACTGCGAAGTGAACTTCGCATTGCGAAGTCATCATTTTTGAAATGTTGACTTTTTTGTTGACTTTGGTTGACTTTGACTTTTTCCCTCTCTTTGATTTTTTTGATTTTTGTTTTGAAAAGGCTTAGGACAAAATTGGGGTACTACAGCTGCCCCTACTTAATTGTGTCTTTGCATATAGTGTGTGAGTGCCGAGGGCATCTCATGAACTCTTTGCGAAGATCAATTAAGTAAAAGAAAGACCCAAATTTTGTCCTTCGCGGTACGAAAAGATTGCAGTGAAATGAAAATATTGCTATGCAAATGTAAAAAATGAACAAAGGTAAAAGGTTGATCATATCCAGCCGTTGACACTGGAGGTAGATCTCTAAGGATGGAGTGGTTCTATTCAGCCGCTTACACTGAAGGTCGATCCACTGGGGATAAAGGTTGATCGTATACAGCCGCTAACACTGGAGGTAGATTCACTGGGGATGGGTGTGATCTTATCTAGCCGCTTGCACTAGAGGTCGAAACACTGAGGATAGGTAATCTTATCTAGCCGCTCGCACTAGAGGTTGATACCTAGGAATAAAGTGATCTTATTCAGCCGCTTACACTGAAGGTTGAAACACTGAGGAAGGTAATCTTATCTAGCCGCTTGCACTAGAGGTGGATACCTAGGGATAAAGTGATCTTATTCAGCCGCTTACACTGAAGGTTGAAACACTGAGGAAGGTAATCTTATCTAGCCGCTTGCACTAGAGGTGGATACCTAAACTGAAATGGTCTTACCCTGAATAGGTGCCTGGCGAGTGTAATCATCTCTAGGCGGGGCTAGTACTTAGATTGTTGAAAAGGGAAAACATGATTGTATGATGCATGACATGCTTCATGTTGTTTTATGCAATATGTTATGTAATATGATATGATATGAGGTAGACTCAATCAAGAATTTCTGCTGGGGAAACTCAGCTGGGGAATTGGGGATAGTTTGTGAAGGAGGTTCACTGGGGAACACTTGCTTAACTGTTGATGGATGCTGGTGAATATGTGATACTCACAGGGGGATACTGGTTGAAGATGCATGACATGAATATGAGATGCATGTATGAATGATTTGGTATAATGTATGCATGAATGCGTTTGATATGATGCATATGTTATGTTAAAATGTGGGATGACAGACGTCGTGTTGGACGCTGGGGGTTCTGATTGAATGCCGAGCAAAGTCGGGCTTTGGTTGTGATGGTGTTTGTGAAAGCCAATGATGATTGGGCTTTAGGGTTGTGACTCTACTGGGGAATGCCAATGAAAATTGGGCTTTATTGTGGGCCAATGAATATTGAGCTTTTGTTATTGTGCTTGACAAGATGATGATCTTGCTCCTACGTATCTCCTGGTGGGCGGAGAATTCAAAGCGTACGTAGTTCTTTGTTTTGCCAATGAATATTGGACTTTGGTTTGCCAATGAAAATTGGACTTTGGTTTGCCAATGACAATTGGGCTTTGGTTTTAGGTGATCTCACTGGGGATAAAGGATCATTTTGGAAGTATGATCGATATCCGGCCTTAGTGGATGGAAAAGATGTATGGGGGTGAACTTTATTTGGGGAATTTTGTTCCTCCGACACCCGGGATCTTTGCGTTTTACGCGCCGTGAGCTACGCACTTGTTTCTGCTGAAGGGCATTAGTCTTAAAATAACTGATGCAGAGCTTCAAGTTTTGAGTCCTCTGATGCAATACCGGGGACCAACGAAATTCTTTCGACATTTAACGTCCAAGTAAAAAACACACACATTTTTTTGCAAGTTTTTTTTATTTCCCATATTTCAATGCATTATCTATCATGAATAAAAACACATTTTATGAGCAAGTAAGGACGCATAACAATGAAAAGATTTAAAGATGATTTTGATTCAACGAAGCTTAGTCCCTTGTATGGGTAACTATTCGTGAAAATGTAATCCCTATAAGAGGTGATTACTGAGATAGAAAAAAAGGAAGAAACAAAAAGGCAAATGAAGATTTGCTTGGGCTTCACGCGCTACTTTCCCTATGACTTTGAAAATAACTCGTTTTTGAAAGATGATAATGAGGCTGATTCTTTCCCTCTTGAATTCTGTCCGGACCTCACGTGCCGCAGTCTTTTGCCCTTTTTTTTTGTTTTGAAACCCCTAATTTTTGCCTGGACCGCTCTTTCGAGTTTTCAGTCCACCGGGGTGTATTTCCTTTTTTGATGTCCTTAATTTTTGCCTAGACCGCCTTTTCAGGTTTTCGATCTACCAGGACGCTCTCTATTGCCTAAACCACCCTTTTCGGGTTTTCGATTTAGCGAGCTCTTTTTGTTTTTGGCCTATATATTTTTTGACTGCGCCGGAGTTTATTGATAGGAGGATCCTTGTGGATGGGTAATAACTTTTTTCTAAGCATTAAGTCTCCTTCTCTAAATTCTCAAGAATGAACTTTCTTGTCAAGCTGTCCATGCCACAATGCGGTAAGGTGTTTCTCATTTATGAGGTTTAGTTGGTCAAACCTTGTTTGTGAATGCCAATGAAAATTGGACTTTGGGTGTGTGGATGCCGAGCAAGGTCGAGCCTTTTTTTTTTTTTGGATGCCGAGCGAGGTCGGGCTTTTTGTTTGGATGCCGAGCGAGGTCGGGCTTTTGTTTGGCTTCCGAGCAAGGTCGGGCTTTTGTTTGGCTTCCGAGCAAGGTCAGGCTTTTGTTTGGCTTCCCAGCAAGGTCGGGCTTTGGTGATTGGCTTCCGAGCAAGGTCGGGCTTTGGTGATTGTCTTCCGAGCAAGGTCGGGCTTTGGTGATTGTCTTCCGAGCAAGGTCGCGCTTTGGTGATTGGCTTCCGAGCAAGGTCGGGCTTTGGTGATTGTCTTCCGAGCAAGGTCGGGCTTCGGTGATTGGCTTCCGAGCAAGGTCGGGCTTTGGTGATTGTCTTCCGAGCAAGGTCGGGCTTTTATGATTTTGGATGCCGAGCAAGGTCGGGCTTTTTGTTGTTTGGATGCCGAGCGAGGTCGGGCTTTTTGTTTTTTTTTGATGCCGAGCGAGGTCGGGCTTTTGTTTTTTGGTTGGGAATGCCAATGCAAATTGGGCTTTTATAGAAATTGTGTGTGCCAATGGAAATTGGTCTTTTGTTGGAGATGTGAGGAATGCCAATGACGACTTGGCTTTTTGTGTTTGGGGATTATGGGGAGTGCCGTAACGGCAAATGGTTTCTTTTTTGATGAATTGGGCGACCACTTGTTTGGTCATGTTTGCATAGGAAGCTGCTTCGACCCATTTGGTGAAACTGTTGATGGCAACTAGTATGAACTGGTGCCCTTTTGAAGCCTTTGGCTCAATCATTCCAAACATGTCTATGCCCCACATAGAGAAAGGTTAGGGTGATGTCATGACATTCAGAGGTGTTTGTGGTATGTGCCCCTTGTTGGCATAATTTTGTCACTTCTAACATGTCTTGGCGTGGTGAAAAATAGTCGGCTTCCATGGCTAGCCAATAACAACCTGCCCTTAGAGTATTCACTTATGTATTTTTTTGCATGTCCCATGGCATGGGTTTGGAAGGACTCCTCATGGATTTCTTTGGTGAGCATGACTGCTTCACATTTACCCACACATCTGGGTAAGACCAAGTTATAATTTCTCTTGTAGAGTGTGCCCCCGCAGAGGAGAAACTGTGGTGCTATACTTTTGAGGGTTCTCCTGGTGAGGTTGTATTACCCTATCCTCTTAATCCCCAAGTCTGGACAATCCTTCAGGAGGTTCAAAATCGTCCTTATTATCATCTTCCGTTTGGTTAATTTGAAAATTGAAGTCATGAGGGATCGTAGCAGTGTTATTTTTTGGTGTATGATGATTTTTTTGTAGTGTTTACGAAAATTTATTGCTAATTAAGAACGAAAGAAAAACGAACTCTTTTGAACATAAACTGCAAATTTATTAATGACAGAAATGATTTGAAATATGGGGGTTCATAAAGAGCAAAATTATTTTATTTTATTTTTTAAAAAAAAACATGATAAATTACTTGGACAAAGAAATGATTTCCAGAATTTCGATGGCCCTCCGGCTGCTCGGACCTCATCAGAAACGCCAAAGTACACCGGGTCGAGTACTTCTTTTTTTGGTGTTTTGGTTTGGGGAATGATGTGAGGGTTTTTCTTTGAAATGCATGAAAATGCATGTAAATGTATGAATGCAATGAGTATGCAAAAATATGCCCCTTTGTTTTTTTGTTTATGCAAAAAAGTTTTATGAATGCAAATGTTTATGCAAGGGTATGGTATATGAAGGTTCGACACTTCCCCCCATCCTCACATGTAGGCTCTAGAGATAAGATTTCCTAAGAAAAGGTCCCTAGAGTCATAGATCTCACATAGAATTGAGGTCGTCGATGGACATACGTCAACATGACTTCAATTCATTCCACGTGAAAATCTCCTCTAAGCGGGGTTGGGCATCCTACCTCACGGACATACGTCAACGCGGGCTTCCGCTCACAACCACCATTCTAACTTAGTTTTTTCTCAAGCTCGGGTAGAGAGCCTCACACGTTCGGCATTAACCCGAACAATGCGGAGTAACATCGCTCAAGTAACCCCCGCATTTGATATATATGATATGAATATAAAGCAAAATAAAGCATTTATAAACATAAAGCATGGGAATGACATAGATAAATACAATGAAAGCATGCGCGTAAAGAAAATAAAAACAACTAGCTTAAAAGCCAAATAGAATAGGCTTGACTCGCTAGTGGGAAAAAGGATCCCCAGTGAAGTCGCCAGCTGTGCGCTCTCGTTAAAAACGCGCAATCTTCCGAGGACGCGTGCGAACGCTCGGAAGGCATTGTGAAGTCGCCACCAAAGTTTTTGTGTAAAGGGAACGTTGATAAACCCTTAAGTTTTTTGTTTAAAGGGAAACGATAATAAAACCCTTTGACGATGAGGAAAAGGACTGGTCATCGCAACCATTGTCGGGTTCGGGAGTCGGTTACGCAAGGGGAAGGTATTAGCACCCCTCACGTTCGTTGTACTCAACGGGAACCTCCTATTTAGCTAGAGCTTAAAATGTTTTTAAATGTTTTGCGTGCATGCTTGTCTATGTAAAAGGGAAAAAAGAAAATACGATAAAAGGGGAAAAAGAGATAAAGACAAACGAAAGGAAAAAAAGAAAGTTTTTTATTATTGCGCTTGACAAGATGTCGATCTTGCTCCTACGTATCTCCCGGTAGTTGGAGAATTCAAAGCGTACGTAGTTCTTTGGTAGAAAAACGTACATATGTTGGTTTTTTTTTAAAATGGACGATGTTTTAACCTAATTCTTGCGATTAAACGTAGCTTGTATGCTCGCGCATGGGAGACTTATTAAGCGTTTGTTTAAAATCACGCTAGAATGTTAAAAGGCATGTCCATTGGGTAAAAGGGTTCGAATTGGTCGCTATGGGACCAAAAAGGTGCAATGGACTCAAACGAGTCGATCATTGACCGAAGTGACTCAAACGAGTCGGGGAAAGGTTCGATTGATCCAACGGGATCAAGAACGGGTACAATGGACTTGAACGAGTCGAACATTGACCGAAGTGACTCAAATGAGTCGAGGGATTGAATCTAGTGGCCACAGGGGACCAAAAGGTTCGGATTGACCACAAGGGGCCAAGCATTGGTTTGGTATGGTTGGATACGTTGAAAATGGAATGACGATTGTCCGAACGACGAGACATACTGTGCGCACCTCGTTTTTTTCCTGAGAAAAAGACGTGGAAATCCTCCGAGGTCGTTCGTAAACGCTCGGAGGGCCTTTTGTGAAGCCGCCACCAAAGTTTTTGTGTAAAGGGAACGTTGATAAACCCTTAAGTTTTTTTTTATGTTTAAAGGGAAACGATAATAAAACCCTTTGACGATGAGGAAAGGATGGTCATCGCAACCATTGTCGGGTTCGGGAGTCGATTACGCAAGGGGAAGGTATTAGCACCCCTCACGTCCGTTGTACTCAACGGGAACCTTCTATTTGGCTAAAGCTTAAATTGTTTTTAAATGTTTTGCGTGCATGCTTATTTTTGTCAAAATATAATAAAGGGGGGAAAAAAGAGATAAAAACAAACGAAAGAAAAGAAAAAAAAAAGTTTTTTATTATTGCGCTTGACAAGATGTCGATCTTACTCCTACGTATCTCCCGGTAGTCGGAGAATTCAAAGCGTACGTAGTTCTTTGGTAGAAAAACGTACATGTGTTGGTTAATTTTAAATGGACGATGTTTTAATCGAATTCTTGCGATTAAAACGTAGCTTGTATGCTCGCGCTTGGGAGACTTATTAAGCGTTTGTTCGTGAATCGCACTAGAATTGTTAAAAGGTACGTCCGTTAGGGTAAAAGGGTTCGAATTGGTCGCTATGGGACCAAGAGAGGTGCAATGGACTCATACAAGTCAATCATTGACCGAGTGGACTCCAACGAGTCGGGCGATTGTTCGATTGATCCACTGAGATCAAGAACGGGTACAATGGACTCGGACGAGTCGAACATTGACCGAGTGACTCAAACGAGTCGAGGGATCGAATCTAATGGCCACGGGGGACCAAAAGGTTCGGATTGACCACAAGGGGCCAAGGTTTGGTTTGGTTATGGTTGGATACGTTTGAAAAGGGAACGACGGTTGTCCGAACGACGAGACATACGTCACGCGTTCGTACAATCGGGGCAATGGAGAGACATACGTCACACCATCCCTTTTTCATTCAAGTTTTTGGGTAATTCCTTTAGAAATCCCCAGGTATATCAAAACATTTGGTTTGAAAACCCAAATTGGAAAGGTTTAGCAATTTTGCTAGAAAGCGTCCAAGTTCGGCTCATTTTGCGAAAATGCGAACGTTATTCGGCGTATGTTCATGTTTGGGTTTTGAACATCATGAACAATATTTATTGTTCAAGTTTTGATTGAAATGATGAACATAGCTGATTTGTTCATGTTGTTTTGAAAGTTTGAGCACATAACTTGTTTTGCAAGTTATCCACAAATGGTCACCCGAACTTGTGAATTTGTCAAAATTGTGCAAAATCCTTGTTATGGTTTGAAAAACATGGGTTTAAAAACTCTTAGGTTCTGAGCTCCTGGGCTAGAACCTCAAAAATTGGTCATTTTAACACCTAAACTCAGATTCTGAGTTCTGTCATGGTCGCACTGCGACCATGACTTCGCACTGCGAAGCATGCGAATTTTTGAGTTCAGAAGCTGTTTCTAAACTTTTGTTCAGAAACAACTTCTGAACACACTCAGGACCTTTTAGGTGAGTGAAAAGCTTTGAGTTTTTGGGATGAAAAAGGCTGGACAAACCAGTTTTTATGTTTTGAAAACCTTGGGATTTCTTTGAAATTCAAAAGGGGTTTTTTAGAACCAAATGGTTTTGAACCAAAATTGCTATGCAAACACAATTGTAAATGCAAGATAAAAGCTTGGAATACTTACAGAACTCCTTAGCAAAGCTCCAGCTGCAATGGATTTGAATTGGTTGAAGGTTCTTGCAAGGTTTTGAATGTTGGTGAAGGTTTTGAACTTTGTGATGCTTTGTGTTGGATTGGTTTTTTTCTGGTTGTTTGTGAGTGTTTGTAAGCTGGAATGAGTAGTGTTTTTGCTCTTGAAATGCTGTTATTGTCTGTGTTTCAGAAGTTTGGGCATTGCCTTCTATTTATAGGCCAAAACCAAATCTATTTCATCATTAGAAAATCCCAAAATCCAGCTGATTTGTGGCTAGGATCAGGCTGAATCCCTTTGCATTAAATGCAAATGGATAGAGGCAACCTTGCCTTGTGCCAAGGGGCAAGACTCAGCCTGATTTCAGCCACAAATTCAAAGGTTTTAGGATAGTAATGATGATGAAATAGGGCTGAATTGCAATTGGCTAAGCTTGGGGATCAATCCTTGCAATCTCAATGGTTGATCAATAAAAACGTGCACTGTGATGTGCAGAGATTGAGGGATGAGAAAGGCTACCTATGGCTGGTGTGAGGGGTGAAAAGCTGCTGCAAAAACAGGGTAGGCACTCATGGCTTTTCAAGTGAGAAAATCCAGCTAGTTTGACTGGTTTTGGGGGAAGCAAGCAGGAGGAAAGTCATCAAGCAGGTGGCTGGCAACCTTGTGGTGGTTAACAGGTCACTTGGGAGGGACAAGAGCTGCCCAAGGGCAAGCCCACTTGCTTGTCACATGCTAGGTTGGAAGAAAAAGCTTCCAACCTTGGCATTAATGGCAAGTCTTTCAATTCTGGTTTTGCTTGGCCCAAATAGCCATGAATGCTGATTAAAATAAATATGGAAATGATATGCAACAAAAACTGGAATTAAATCAAAAACATCAAAAATCTGCAGAAAAATCGTAGACTTCGCAGTGCGAAGTGAGCTTCGCAGTGCGAAGTCAGCATTTTTGAAATGTTGACTTTTCTGTTGACTTTTGTTGACTTTGACTTTTTTCCCCCTCTTTGATTTTTTTGATTTTTTGTTTTAAAATGCTTAGGACAAAATTAGGGTACTACAGCTGCCCCTACTTAATTGTGTCTTCGCATAGAGTGCGTGAGTGCCAAGGGCATCTCATGAACTCTTTGCGAAGATCAATTAAGTAAAAGAAGGACCCGAATTTTGTCCTTCGCGGAATGCAAATGCAATGGTTTGAAAAGGTTGATCGTATCCAGCCGCTAACACTGGAGGTAGATCCACTGGGGGATGAAGGTAATCGTATCCAGCCGCTTACACTGAAGGTAGATTCCTGAGGATGGGTGTGATCTTATCTAGCCGCTTACACTAGAGGTCGATACACTGAGGGAGGTAATCTTATCTAGGAGCTTTCACTAGAGGTCGATACACTGAGGGAGGTAATCTTATCTAGGCGCTTTCACTAGAGGTCGATACCTAAGCTAGGTAATCTTATTCAGCCGCTTTCACTGAAGGTCGATTCCTAACGAGCTGTGATCTTATTCAGCCGCTAACAGTGAAGGTCGATACACTGGGGGAGGTGATCTTATCTAGGCACTTTCACTAGAGGTCGATACCTAAGCTAGGTAATCTTATTCATCCGCTTTCACTGAAGGTCGATTCCTAACGAGCTGTGATCTTATTCAGCCGCTAACACTGAAGGTCGATACACTGGGGGAGGTGATCTTATCTAGGCACTTTCACTAGAGGTCGATACCTAAGCTAGGTAATCTTATTCATCCGCTTTCACTGAAGGTCGATTCCTAACGAGCTGTGGTCTTACCCTAAATAGGTGCCCCTGGTTGAACCGGAAAACATGATTGTATGATGCATGTTATGTAGTATGATATGCAGTGATATGCAATGCAATATGATATGGGATGGACTCAAACAAAGATCCCTTCTGGGGAATTGGGGACAGTTAGTGAAGGAGATTCACTGGGGAACGCTTACTTGACTGTTGATGGATGTTGGTGAATATGTGATACTCACTGGAGAATCCTTGTTGAGGATGCATGATTTATGAAATGAAATGCATGTGTATGAATGATTTGTATATGCATGCATGAATGAAAATGACATGATGCATGAATTATGCTATGCATGATATGAGGGATGTTGGTTGGGTGTCGAGCAAAGTCGGTCTTGGTTGTAGTTGTGCCAATGACGATTGGACTCTCTCTTTTTTTGTTTTGTTGGTTGGTTGGTTTGGAAGGACAAGGTCCTTTGCCTACATACCCGAATGGGATCAAAACCGGTGTAGTTCGGGCTTGTCCTGGGGATTTGTGTTTGTCTGCCAATGATGATTGGACTTTTTGTTTGGGGTTGAGACTCCCTGGGGGTGTCAATGAGGTTTGGCTCATGGGGATATAAGGATCATTTTGGAAGCATGATCGATATCCAGCCTTGGTTGGTGTTTGGATGTTCAGGGTGCTTACTGGGGAATTTGTTCCTCTTAAACCTTGGGGCTTTTGCGCTCCGCGTGCCGTGAGTTACGCACTTGCCTTTGCTGAGGAGCATAAGTCCTTTGGGTGCAATATTTGGTGGGAATTACCGCAATTCCTTCGAAATTTACGAAAATTCAAAATAAAAACAATGTTTGTTTGCTTTCTCTCCTTTTTTTTGGAAGAAATTTCTTTTGTTTATTTCCCATGTTTTAAAGCATTTTCATCATGAATAAAACAAAATTTTATGCGCTACTGAGAACATAAAATAACAAAAGGAAGTTTATTCAATGCAGATTTGACCTCTTGAATGGGTAAAAAATACACAAAGTGAGAAGTGGGATAGAGAAAGACAAGAAAAAGCAAAAAGAAAATTGTTGGTTTTGGCACAACACATGCTATTTCCTTATGACTTCGAGATTTTTGTTTTTTTGAAGATGCTGATGAGACCGATTCTTCTCCTCTTGAATCTTGTCCGGAGCTTGGATGCTGTAGTCATTGCCTTTCTTCTTTTGTTAACCCCTAACTTTTGCCTGGACCGCTCTTTCGAGTTTTCAATCCACCGGGGTATATTTCCTTTTTTTTTTGATGTCCTTAATTTTTGCCTAGACCGCCTTTTCAGGTTTTCAATCTAGCAGGACACTCTCTATTGCCTAAACCGCCCTTTCAGGTTTTCGATTTAGCGAGCTTTTCTTTTTTCTTTTAGGCATAATACCTCTTGACTGCATCGGAGTTTATTGAGAGTGGGAACTCTTCTCCGTCCATAGTGGTGATGATCAGGGCTCCGCCTGAGAAAGCTTTCTTTACCACGTACGGCCCATCATAGCTAGGAGTCCACTTCCCTCGGGGATCTTTATGGATAGGTAATATCTTCTTGAGCACTAGGTCTCCTTCTTTGAATTCTCGAGGACGGACCTTCTTGTCGAATGCCCTCTTGAGTCTCCTTTGATAGTTGTCCGTGACATATTGCCGTCAGGCGCTTTTCTTCTATGAGATTCAGTTGGTCGAACCTTGTTTGGACCCATTCAGCTTCTTCTAGCTTGGTTTCCATCAAGACTCTTAACGAAGGAATTTCCACCTCTACGGGAAGCACAGCCTCCATACCGTATACTAAGGAGAAAGGTGTTGCCCCAGTTGAAGTGCGAATGGCTGTTCTGTAGCCATGTAGCGCAAAGGGAAGCATCTCATGCCAATCCTTATATGTTGTTACCATCTTTTGGATGATCTTCTTTATGTTCTTATTGGCTTCTTCTACCGCACCGTTCATCTTTGGTCGGTAAGGGGAGGAATTATGGTGCTCAATCTTGAAATCCTTGCACAACTCCTTCATTGTCTTGTTGTTCAGGTTTGCCCCATTATCGGTGATGATTTTGTGGGGAGTGCCGTAACGGCAAATGATTTCCTTCTTGATGAATCGGGCTACCACTTGTTTGGTTACGTTTGCATACGAAGCTGCTTCTACCCATTTGGTGAAGTAGTCGATGGCAACGAGGATGAAGCGATGTCCATTTGACGCTTTGGGCTCGATCATGTCTATGCCCCACATAGAGAATGGCCAAGGTGAAGTCAAGACGTTCAGTGTAGTTGGTGGCACATGCACCTTGTCGGCGTAAATCTGGCACTTGTGACAAGTCTTGGCGTAGTGGAAACAATCAGCTTCCATGGTTAACCAATAATAGCCCGCCCTTAAGATTTTCTTTGCCATTGCATGTCCATTAGCATGGGTTCCAAAAGATCCCTCGTGGATTTCTTTGATGAGCATGTCCGCTTCATGTTTATCCACACATCTGAGCAGGACCATGTCATAGTTTCCTTTGTAGAGGGTATTTCCACTGAGGAAGAACTGGGATGCCAATCTTCTGAGGGTCCTCTTGTCGGTGTGTGAGACATCTTCTGGATACTCTTGCTTTTCGAGGTATCGCTTGATGTCGTAGAACCAAGGTTTGTTGTCAAGTCCCTCTTCGACTGATGCACATACAACTGGTTTGTCTCTACGATCCATCCTTATGATTGGTGCTTCGTTGTAGGAATTTACTTGGTACATTGATGATAATGTAGCCAAAGCATCCGCCACCTGGTTTTCTTCTCGAGGTATGTGATGGAAGTTGATTTCATCAAAATGCTTAATCAACTCTACAACCCGGGCTCGGTAGGGAATTAAATTGGGATGTTTTGTTTCCCATTCTCCTTTGACTTGATAGATGACTAAGGCTGAGTCACCGTATACTTCAAGGTTTTTGATCCTTAGATCAATTGCTGCTTCAAGGCCTAGGATACATGCTTCATATTCTGCCATGTTGTTGGTGCAGTCAAAGCATAACCTTGCTGTGAATGGTTGATACCCATTTCCTGGGGAGATTAAAACTGCTCCGACCCAGTGCCCCATGGCATTTGAGGCGCCGTCGAAAGTGAGCTTCCATTGAGCTTTCGGTTCTGGCCCTTCATCATCGCTTGTGACTTTTTCGCCATTCAAAGCTACGACATCTTCGTCCGGGAAGTCGAATTGTATGGGCTGATAATCCTCCAATGGTTGGTGAGCAAGGTGCTCGGATAAAACACTCCCTTTGATGGCTTTTTGAGCAACATATTGGATGTCGTACTCAGACAGCAGCATTTGCCAACGGGCTATCTTCCCTGTGAGGGCCGGCTTTTCGAAGATGTACTTGATGGGATCCATCTTCGATATCAACCAAGTTGTATGGGTCAACATGTATTGCCTTAGGCGTCGAGCAGCCCATGCTAAAGCGCAGCAAGTCTTTTCAAGTGAAGTATACCTTGTTTCACAGTCGGTAAACTTCTTGCTTAGGTAGTAGATGGCGTGCTCTTTTCTTCCTGTTTCATCTTGTTGTCCTAATACACAACCCATTGATCCTTCAAGTACGGTTAGGTATAAGATGAGGGGTTTACCCGGAACCGGAGGTATTAAAATTGGTGGTTCTTGCAGGTATTGCTTGATCTTGTCAAACGCCTCTTGGCAATCCTCATTCCAATGAACGGCTTGGTTTTTCCTTAGCAGTTTGAAGATTGGTTTGCAGGTAGCTGTCATGTGTGAGATGAACCTCGTGATGTAGTTCAATCTTCCTAAGAAACCCCGGACTTCTTTCTCGGTATTTGGCGCTGGCATTTCTTGGATGGCCCTTACCTTGTCGGGATCCACTTCAATACCTCTTTGGCTGACGATGAAGCCCAATAACTTTCCGGATCTAACGCCAAATGTGCACTTGTTAGGATTTAAGCGCAGCTTGAATTTTCTTAGGCGTTCCAAAAGCTTTTGTAGATGGACTAGATGATCCTCCTTCGTTTGGGATTTGGCAATCATGTCATCGACGTAGACCTCTATTTCCTTATGGATCATGTCATGGAAAAGAGTCACCATTGCTCTTTGGTATGTTGCTCCGGCATTTGTTAATCCGAAAGGCATTACCTTATAGCAGAATGTCCCCCATGGAGTGATGAACGTAGTTTTCTCCATGTCCTCTGGAGCCATCTTGATTTGGTTATATCCCGAGAAGCCATCCATAAAGGAAAAGACTGAGAATTGGGCTGTGTTCTCCACCAATATGTCGATGTGTGGTAGCGGGAAATCATCCTTTGGGCTGGCTCTATTCAAGTCCCGATAATCCACACACATTCTCACCTTGCCATCCTTCTTCGGAACTGGCACAATGTTGGCAACCCATGTTGGATACTTGGTTACGGCTAAGAAGCCGGCATCGAATTGCTTTTTGACCTCTTCTCTGATCTTGAGAGCCATATCGGGTCGAGTTCTTCTCAATTTCTGCTTCACTGGCGGGCATTCCGGCTTGAGTGGCAGCTTGTGTACAACGATGCTAGGGTCTAAACCAGGCATATCTTGGTACGACCAAGCGAATACGTCCACGTACTCTTGCAGAAGCTTGATCAACTTTCCTTTCACATCCTCGTGTAGGGAGGCTCCTATCTTGACCTCTTTCTTATCCTCTTCGGTCCCCAAGTTGACCTTTTCAACTGATTCTTGGTGAGGTTGTATTACCCTATCCCCTTGATTTGCAAGTCTAGACAATTCTTCAGGCGGTTCATAATCGTCCTCTTCATCATCTTCCGTTTGATTATTCGGGAAATCGAAGTCATAAGGGATTAATGCAGTGTTGTTTTTGGAGGGTGGATGTGTAGATCTGCATGAGCATGATTTTTTTTAGGCTTTTTGTAGAAATTTTTTTTAAACAAATGCAAAAAAGAAAAGGACTCAAATGAACATAAAAGAGTGCTTTTATTCATGATTGTAAATAACTTTTAAAACATGGGGCCCCCACACGACTAATCATTTGCCTTGGGCAGAGCTAAATGATTTTTTTTTAAAAGTAAAAACAAACAAACATGGTTTATTACTTGATCTTGGTAATGATCTCGGGAATTGCGATAGCCCTCCAATTGTTCAAAGCTTCATCCGAAGCGCAACGGTACACCAAATCAGGCACGTCTTCATCTACATCTTCAAGTAGAGCCACTTGATCTTCATTGATAAACCCCGCACTGATGAATGTTTCCGAAATAGGGAGGATCCCCTGCTTTGGAGGCTTTGAGAAGGTCTCGGCTGATGGATGATACCCCAACCCGAAGCGATTCTTCTTCTCCGGTATGTCTACTAACTTGCCCCATCCGGTGGGTCGGCTTTCTTCTAGGGCCTCTCTTATCGCCCTCCATGATGACATGGCTGTCCTAGCCTCTTCTTTGGGCTTCGAGCTCAACGTCACGACATTCGCTACTTCCAAAGATTGGAATGGGACATCCACAGCTTCTTCATCCGTTTCTATATAACGGAAAGATGAAAGGTGGCTTACCATCATGTCCTCTTGCCCGGAAACTACAATCATTTGGTTATCAATGATGAACTTCAGTTTCTGGTGCAGAGTAGAGGTAATGGCTCCGGCCGCATGAATCCATGGTCGTCCGAGAAGACAACTGTATGTTGGATTAATATCCATGACTTGGAAGGTTATGGTGAAAACCTTAGGCCCGATTTGGACTGGTAAATCGATCTCCCCTATGACGGCTCTTCTTGACCCATCGAAAGCTTTTACGACCAAGGCGCTGGGCTTCATTACTGTCCCTTCACATGATAGCTTGAGGAGGGTAGTCTTGGGCATGACATTCAATGATGACCCCGTGTCCACTAGCACTCGTGAGAGGATGTGGTCCATGCATTTTACGGAGATATGTAAGGCGCGGTTATGAATGTGCCCATCGTCGGGTAGCTCATCGCCATTGAAACCCAAGTACCTACTTGAGGTAATATTTCCGACTATCCCGTCGAATTGGTCCACAGGAATGTCCTTGGTGACATGTGCCTCATTTAGGATCCGCAGTAGTGCTTCTCGGTGTGCTTCCAAGCTTAGTAGTAAGGATAGCATGGAGATCTTGGAGGGAGTTTGACCTAGCTGGTCAATGATTTTATACTCGCTCTTTTGGATTATCCTTAGGAACTCTTCGGCCTCTTTTTAAGGGATTGTCTTTTGAGAAGGCCCCGCTTGGTTCTCTTCTTCCTCCACGCTCTTTTCTTTGAGCGGCTCTTTTGGTAGTACGGCTGGCGTCTTTCCAAGTTCTTTCGGAGCGAAGACTCTACCACTTCTAGTTATTCCTCCAACACCGGTGATGTTAGTGATGCTGGGCTCAATTTTGGCTAGTGGTTTTCCTTCCACATAGGCCATAGGTTGGTAATTCCATGGTACCCTCTTCGTGCTTTCGAAAGATAAGGGTGCAGATACGTGGAATGTTATGGGCTGTACAGGCATTGGTACCTCTCTCCTTTGGTAAGGGATTTCGAGAGGTTTTGGGTCGTTAGACTCTAAGGTAGCAATGTCCGTGCCATCCTTTATGTAGCCAATTTGGATCCAACCTTGGTCCATTAGTTCTTGAAGACAGCTCTTCAACTCTTCGCACTTGTCCGGGTTGACCTTGCAGGCTTCACAGTTGGCGTGCATTTCCTCGAACAAACCAAAACCGGTTAAACGCTCCCTTATGGTTGACAGGGGGGTCTTAACATTGGCTACCCTTTTGACTGGACCAAAGTCCTCTTGTTCCTCCACCGCATTTACAGAGGGACCCGCATGCCCCGGCAATGGGTTATTTTTTACATTGGGGTTTTCCTCTTTGAAGGATAACAACTTCTTATCAATAAGGTCCTGTACCTTGTGTTTGAAAACTCTACAGTTTTCGACATTGTGCCCCACGGTTCCTGCGTGGTAGTCACATTTGGCATTCGCGTCGTACCAATGTGGGTATGGTGGCGACATTGGTGGTAGTAGTCTTGGTTCGACCATACCCTTTTGGATTAGGTATGGCAAGATTTGACCATAAGACATAGGTACAGGATCAAACTGCCTATTATAATAACTGTTCCTCGAGCCCGCTTGATTCCTTGATGAGTACCCGCCTTGTTGTTGTTGCTGTTGATTTTGTTGAGGCAACACTACTGGTTGTCGAGGTGGAGTTGCGGGAATCACTTGAGGTGAGTAACGCCCTTGAGCCGTTGCTGCTGCCACATAAGGATAGTGGTAGTGAGGCATTTGATTTGGTGGTGGGCAAGATGGTCCCACTAGAACGGCATTTGTCTCCCCCTCTTTCTTTTTGTGAAAGTTGCTGGGGGGTTTTCTAGCTCCACTTTGAGCTTCTAGAGAGCCTTGGATTTTTCCTCTCTTTACTCCGTCCTCTATTCTTTCACCAACCATGACTAGATCGGAGAAACCGGCAGACGTGCTTCCAATCATCTTGTCGTAATATGGGCCTTGAAGTGTGCCCATAAAGGTGTCGACAAGCTCTCTTTCCAATAGTGGTGGTTGTACACGAGAAGCTAGTTCTCTCCACCGCTGAGCGTACTCCTTGAAGGACTCGTTGCTTCTTTGTAGGAGGTTTTGTAGTTGCATCCTATTTGGAGCCATGTCCAAATTATATTTGTATTGCTTTAGGAAGGCATCGGCTAGATCCTTCCAAGTTTGGACATGGGTACGCTCGAGCTGCATGTACCAATCCAAGGACGCTCCGCTTAAACTATCTTGAAACACATGCACCATGAGTTTCTCGTTCATTGCGTAAGCTGCCATCTTCCTACAGAACATCCTTAGATGGTTCCGAGGGCATTGAATTCCTTTGTATTTCTCGAAGTCCGGTGCTTTGAACTTCGGAGGGATTACCACGTCGGGCACTAGGCACATGTCCAAGGCGTTATGGGCACCGTATGAGCTGAACCCTTCGACAGCTTTCAACCTTTCTTCCAAAACTCGATACATTTGGGTAGTATCATTGTCTTGGTGGGTGGTGTCGGGAGCGGATTGCCTTAGCTGGCTATTTTCCACATCATGGGGAATCGCCTCATGCTTAGTAGTGGAAGTTCCTTGAGGACGACGCTCTTCATTCCTTACGGGGATTGTGAGCGGTGGTGGGGGTGGTCCATGACCCTCATTTTCGAATGGTGGGGTATAATTCAGAGGTAAACCATAAGGAGGCCATTGCACATTGGATGCATCCGTTGTTGGGCGAGGGTTACTTTCTCGTGCCGATAGAGCTTGCATTAACTCTAGCATCTGATCCATCTTTCCCTTCATTCCATCAATCTCTTCTCTCAAAGCCGCTTGAGTTTGTTCCAAATTGTCCATGATCCTTTGTTTGTTAGCTCGTGTTCCGTACGAGTGTTGGAGATCTGGTTCTTGGACCGAGGGCTTTCGGGGTTTTCGGGCTATGATTGCTTTGAACTGTTTTTAGGGAAATGAATGAGTTTTTTTTTGAAAAAGATGCATGAAGATGCATGTGGATGTATGTATGCGATGAGTATGCAAAATATGCGTTTTTTTTTTTATTTTGCTTTATGGAGGAGTTTAAAGGTGCACAATTAATATTAGCAAATTCGAAATATTAAAGACCGGGAAATTGATTATGCTTCAAAATATATTTGATTAAATAACATTTGTTTACAAAGTGTAACTAATGCTATTACAAATCAAATAGCCGCTCGCTTCTCGGCTTTGCTCATCTCCTCCCTATAGAAATCTATGGTGTCCTTGCAGAACTTCATAAACTTCTGGATCTCCATAGGGATGACAAAGTAGGGCATGACCATCTCGGCCTCCGCTAGCTTCTTTGGAAGTTGGGTGATTACCAAATTTGAGAATGCAACCAATTTAGTGAAATCCTCACTTAATCGGGTGGCGTCTTGCCATACATACTCAATCACTTCCTTGCGCTGGTCTAGCTTGACTCTTGCACTTCTAATTTTATCATGTAGTTGTGCAATGTGGTCTCCGTGAGCTCTTGCAATCTTGTCGAAGTACTCTTCGAATTTCTTGATGTCTTCTTCGAGACGATTGCACTTTAGCCTCCCTTGATGAGAAAGGCTCTCATGTCTTTGCCGTTGGACGCGTTCGGCTTGCAGCTGCTCTTTGTAGTCTTTAACTACTTCTTGGAGCTGTTGATTTTTCTCTTGAAATTTCAACCTCCATTTCCGTTGAGCTTCGATGGCTAGTTCGCCGAATTTCTTGAGCTCTTGGTTGGAATGTAAGATTCTTTCCAACTCTTCGTCCTTGGCCACAAGGTTGGCATCCGCACTAACCAAGCCGCCTCCTATCCAATCTCTCTTCCCCTCGGAGATTCTTAGCTGTTTTTGGCATACTAGGAGAGAATTTGATATTTCATCACGGTCTCTCTTCGTCCTTGTGATCTCCCCCAAAGCTAGAAGGTGCTTTAATTCTAACTCCTGAATTTTAACCTTAAGCTCTTCCTCCCCTTTGTTGGGAACGATTGTGCTTGGCTTAGGAATCTTGAGCTTGAAGACGAGCGTATTTTTGTTCCCGGAATCCATATTTCTTTTTGATAATATTTGTTTGCTCTTTTTAAACTCCTATAAAGCAAAATGATGCGAAAATTACTTTCATGAATGCAAATGATATGCAAGGGTATGGTTTATGAGGGTTCGAAACTTCCCCCCATCCTCACATGTAGGCTCTAAATTGTGAAATCTCCTAAGAAGAGGTCCTTAGAGTCATAGACCTCACATGGAATTAAGGTTGTCTATGGACATACGTCGACATGACTTCAATTAATTCCACGTGAAAATCTCATCTAAGCGGGGTTGGACATCCTACCTCACGGACATACGTCAACGTGGGCTTCCGCACACAACCTCCTTCTAACTTAGTTTTTTTCTCAAGCTCGGGTAGAGAGCCTCACACGTCCGGCATTAACCCGAACAATGTGGAGTAACATCACTCAAGTAACCCCCGCATTTGATATATATATGATATGAATATAAAGCAAAATAAAGCAAATATAAACATAAAGCATAAATATGACATGTATGAATAAAATAATAAACATGGTACGCAAAGAAAATAAAAACAATTGGCTTAAAAGCCGAATAGGTTAGGCTTGACTCGCTAGTGGGAACAGGGTCCCCAGTGAAGTCGCCAGCTGTGCGCACCTCGTTTTTTTCCAGAGAAAAAGATGCGCAAATCCTCCGAGGTCGTTCGTAAACGCTCGGAGGGCCTTTTGTGAAGCCGCCACCAAAGTTTTTGTGTAAAGGGAACGTTGATAAACCCTTAAGTTTTTTTTTTTTATGTTTAAAGGGAAACGATAATAAAACCCTTTGACGATGAGGAAAGGATGGTCATCGCAACCATTGTCGGGTTCGGGAGTCGATTACGCAAGGGGAAGGTATTAGCACCCCTCACGTCCGTTGTACTCAACGGGAACCTTCTATTTGGCTAAAGCTTAAATTGTTTTTAAATGTTTTGCGTGCATGCTTATTTATGTCAAAATATAATAAAGGGGGGAAAAAGAGATAAAAACAAATGAAAGAAAAGAAAAAAAAAGTTTTTTATTATTGCGCTTGACAAGATGTTGATCTTGCTCCTACGTATCTCCCGGTAGTCGGAGAATTCAAAGCGTACGTAGTTCTTTGGTAGAAAAACGTACATGTGTTGGTTAATTTTAAATGGACGATGTTTTAACCGAATTCTTGCGATTAAAACGTAGCTTGTATGCTCGCGCTTGGGAGACTTATTAAGCGTTTGTTCGTGAATCGCACTAGAATTGTTAAAAGGTACGTCCGTTAGGGTAAAAGGGTTCGAATTGGTCGCTATAGGACCAAGAGAGGTGCAATGGACTCATACAAGTCAATCATTGACCGAGTGGACTCCAACGAGTCGGGCGATTGTTCGATTGATCCACTGAGATCAAGAACGGGTACAATGGACTCGGACGAGTCGAACATTGACCGAGTGACTCAAACGAGTCGAGGGATCGAATCTAATGGCCATGGGGGACCAAAAGGTTCGGATTGACCACAAGGGGCCAAGGTTTGGTTTGGTTATGGTTGGATACGTTTGAAAAGGGAACGACGGTTGTCCGAACGACGAGACATACGTCACGCGTTCGTACAATCGGGGCAATGGAGAGACATACGTCACACCATCCCTTTTTCATTCAAGTTTTTGGGTAGAATTCCTTTAGAAATCCCCAGGTATATCAAAACATTTGGTTTGAAAACCCAAATTGGAAAGATTTAGCAATTTTGCTAGAAAGCGTCCAAGTTCGGCTCATTTTGCGAAAATGCGAACGTTATTCGGTGTATGTTCATGTTTGGGTTTTGAACATCATGAACAATATTTATTGTTCAAGTTTTGATTGAAATGATGAACATAGCTGATTTGTTCATGTTGTTTTGAAAGTTTGAGCACATAACTTGTTTTGCAAGTTATCCACAAATGGTCACCCGAACTTGTGAATTTGTCAAAATTGTGCAAAATCCTTGTTATGGTTTGAAAAACATGGGTTTAAAAACTCTTAGGTTCTGAGCTCCTGGGCTAGAACCTCAAAAATTGGTCATTTTAACACCTAAACTCAGATTCTGAGTTCTGTCATGGTCGCACTGCGACTATGACTTCGCACTGCGAAGCATGCGAATTTTTGAGTTCAGAAGCTGTTTCTGAACTTTTGTTCAGAAACAACTTCTGAACACACTCAGGACCTTTTAGGTGAGTGAAAAGCTTTGAGTTTTTGGGATGAAAAAGGCTGGACAAACCAGTTTTTATGTTTTGAAAACCTTGGGATTTCTTTGAAATTCAAAAGGGGTTTTTTAGAACCAAATGGTTTTGAACCAAAATTGCTATGCAAACACAATTGTAAATGCAAGATAAAAGCTTGGAATACTTACAGAACTCCTTAGCAAAGCTCCAGCTGCAATGGATTTGAATTGGTTGAAGGTTCTTGCAAGGTTTTGAATGTTGGTGAAGGTTTTGAACTTTGTGATGCTTTGTGTTGGATTGGTTTTTTTCTGGTTGTTTGTGAGTGTTTGTAAGCTGGAATGAGTAGTGTTTTTGCTCTTGAAATGCTGTTATTGTCTGTGTTTCAGAAGTTTGGGCATTGCCTTCTATTTATAGGCCAAAACCAAATCTATTTCATCATTAGAAAATCCCAAAATCCAGCTGATTTGTGGCTAGGATCAGGCTGAATCCCTTTGCATTAAATGCAAATGGATAGAGGCAACCTTGCCTTGTGCCAAGGGGCAAGACTCAGCCTGATTTCAGCCACAAATTCAAAGGTTTTATGATAGTAATGATGATGAAATAGGGCTGAATTGCAATTGGCTAAGCTTGGGGATCAATCCTTGCAATCTCAATGGTTGATCAATAAAAACGTGCACTGTGATGTGCAGAGATTGAGGGATGAGAAAGGCTACCTATGGCTGGTGTGAGGGGTGAAAAGCTGCTGCAAAAACAGGGTAGGCACTCATGGCTTTTCAAGTGAGAAAATCCAGCTAGTTTGACTGGTTTTGGGGGAAGCAAGCAGGAGGAAAGTCATCAAGCAGGTGGCTGGCAACCTTGTGGTGGTTAACAGGTCACTTGGGAGGGACAAGAGCTGCCCAAGGGGAAGCCCACTTGCTTGTCACATGCTAGGTTGGAAGAAAAAGCTTCCAACCTTGGCATTAATGGCAAGTCTTTCAATTCTGGTTTTGCTTGGCCCAAATAGCCATGAATGCTGATTAAAATAAATATGGAAATGATATGCAACAAAAACTGGAATTAAATCAAAAACATCAAAAATCTGCAGAAAAATCGCAGACTTCGCAGTGCGAAGTGAGCTTCGCAGTGCGAAGTCAGCATTTTTGAAATGTTGACTTTTCTGTTGACTTTTGTTGACTTTGACTTTTTTCCCCCTCTTTGATTTTTTTGATTTTTTGTTTTAAAATGCTTAGGACAAAATTAGGGTACTACACATACGTCACACATTCGTACAATCGGGGCAATGGAGAGACATACGTCACACCATCCCTTTTTCATTCAAGTTTTTGGTTGAATTTCTTAGAAATCCCAAAGCTTATCAAAACATTTGGTTTGAAACTCAAGATGAAGAGGTTTTAGCAATTTTGTTAGGAAATGCACAAATTCGGCTCATTTTGCGAACGGTTTTGAAAAGCGAAACAAATTCGGCGTATGTTCACCTTTGGTTTTAGAAATCATGAACAATGTTTATTGTTCAAGTTTGGATTTGAGAGTAATGAACATAGCTGGTTTGTTCAAGTTGTTTTGAAAGTTTGTGGATATGACTTGTTTTGCAAGTTATCCACAAAAGTGTTACCCGAACTTGCGAATTTTCCAATATTATGCAAAATCCTTGAACTGGTTTGAATAACATGAGTTTTAAAACTCCTAGGTTCTGAGCTCCTGGGCTAGAACCTCAAAAATTGGCCATTTGGGAGCCTAAACTCAGATTCTGAGTTCTGTCATGATCGCTCTGCGACCATGACTTCGCACTGCGAACAATGCGAATTTTTTAGTTCAGAAGCTGTTTCTGAACTGTTGTTCAGAAACAACTTCTGAACACACTCAGGACCTTTTAGGAGAGTGAAAAGATTTGAGTTTTTGCAATGAAAAGGGCTGGACAAACCAGTTTTGATGTTTTGCAAACCTTGGGATTTCTTTTGAAATTCAAAAGGGGTTTTTAAAACAAAAGGGTTTTGGACCAAAATTGATATGCAAGCACAATTATAGATGCAAGATAATACTTATAACACTTACAGAAAACCTTAGCAAAGCTCCTACTGCAATGAACTTGGATTGGTTGAAGGTTCTTGCAAAGGTTTTGAATATTGGTGATGAACTTTGGACTTGTGCAAAGCTTTGTATTGGGATTGATTTTGCTAGTGTTTTGGCTGGTTTTTCTTTGGTTATTTGCAAGTGTTTGTAAGCTGGAATAAATGGATGAGTAGTGGTATATTAATGCTGCAAACCTTCTTGCCTTGCATCTCTATTTATAGGCCAAAATGCAATCCAATGCAATGATGGAAAATCCATAGGACCTAGCTGATTTGTGGGCTAAATTCAGGCTAAATGGCTTTGCATTTAATGCTAATGGATAGAGGCAACCCTGCCTTGTGCCAAGGGTTAAATCCTTGACTGATTTCAGCCACAAATTCAATGGTCTTTGGATAGAAATGATGATGAACATGGCTGGATTGCAATTGGCTATGCTTGGGGATTAATCCTTGCAATCTCAATGGTTGGACAATGAAAAACGTGCACTGTGATGTGCAGAGGTTGGGGGATGCAAAAGGAAACATGTGGCTGGTGTGAGAGGGATGAAAAGCTGCTGAAAAACAGGGCAAGCAATCATGGCTTTTGCAAGTGAAAAACCAGATGGGTTTGACTGGTTTTGGGGGAGCAAGCAGGAAGAAAGTCCTCAAGTAGGTGGCTGGCAACCCTAGGGTCAGTAGCAGGTCACTTGGGAGGGACAAGAGCTGCCCAAGGGCAAGCCCACTAGCTTGCCACATGCTAGGTTGGAAGAAAAAGCTTCTTTCCTTGGCATTAATGGCAAGTCTCTCAACTCTGGCTTTGCTGAGCCCAATTAGCCATGAATGCTGATTAAAATAATAATGCAAATGATGTGTAACAAAAACTGGAATTAAATCAAAGAAACCAAAAATCTGCAGAAAAATCGCAGACTTCGCACTGCGAAGTCATCATTTTTGAAATGTTGACTTTTTTGTTGACTTTGGTTGACTTTGACTTTTTCCCTCTCTTTGATTTTTTTGATTTTTGTTTTGAAAAGGCTTAGGACAAAATTGGGGTACTACACCTACATATTATTCTTCTTTTGTGATGTCATTTGTTATCATCAAAACCTAACCAAGTCTAAAAAAGAAATCTTCTTCACAATAATGCTCTTCAACTAGCAGATGACGTGATCTCTAGGTTAAGGTATAGGAATGATTATCATGCCTTCGCTCGAACAAGAACACTACTAAATTTCTTATTTTCTACTAACCTATTAATTGAATATAAGTATGATTGCATGGATTATGATTCATCTTTAGGGGAAATTAAAAGTATATGCCTTATCTAGGCTAGAATCTCCCACGGTTAAATTATGGGGTCATATATGAACTTTCGTATATGAAGGCTAGGTCATAACTTATAATAAACATAGTTAATTCCTACAAAAAAAAGTAGAGGGGATTCATCTAAACCCTAATCTCCTTTAATATTCTTAATCATCCAATCCTAATCCTAATCTCGCATTGTGCTAGACAATTCAAAACTTGCAAACCCGTAAACTCTTTTACTTCATTTTCAATCAATAAATTTTGTTAATTGCTTAGATGAACAACAATCCTTATGTGGATGATAACTTACTACTTTGTTACTTGTTACGATTTTGTGAACTTGCCAATTCTTCCATCATCTTGCCTAAAGTGAAGATATCAACTTCAAGTCATAAAGGTTATATTGTCACATTGGGAGTGCAAAATTTGTTGATGGAGCAAGAATTTAGTCGAGGTTCAGATGAATGTCCTCAATTGTGATTTCATTTGTTTCAAGTGATTGAAACTTAGGAAGAAACTATGTCCCTCAGTTGTGGGTTTCCTAACTTCTCCACTAGAGTGTTAGGCATGGTAATAGTTTTCGTGTATTTAAAACTACACTAAGAAACGTGTAAAGATAAAGGCAGAAAGGTAAATAGACAAACAAATTTAAAATAAGCTTGTTTTATTAGTTGAATGTTCTAATTAAAATGTATGAAATATGTACTTATACAAAAAACTATGCCTATTAGCCAAATGACATGGCAAACAATTATAAGCTTTTACTCGGCTAATTTTGTGAGTCTTTCCTTCTTCACGTCATGATCCATTGACATCATCCTTGATGTGTAGTTCCATGATGATCGTTCTTCTTCTGTTATCTCTCATTGTGGTTAGTGGCTATACAAACATGAAATGTGGGTTTTGTGCATCATTGTCAGTCCCACTATGTTATGACTAAGTCTGAGGCCTATATGACCTACATACTATGTTAGTGGTATTGATAAAATATCAAATCCCCTCCCTCAACTACTCTAGAAATAACATAACCTTTCCCTAAGCTGGAAGATTTCTTCTCCTAAAGTTCAGTCGCCTAGTTGTCGATATCGGCTAGTAGAATATACATTTTTTTAGTTGTAACATTGATTTTGGTCAAAAAGAGAGTCAATAACATGATTTTGGTCAAAAAAATTAAATAACTTTAATTTTGGTCAATAAGAGAATCAGTAACATTCATTAATATTCATTAACTATTTTAAATTAATAAACAAATATCTGTAACTGTTATTTGACTTCCTTTCAAAAAAAATTGTTATTTGACTTTGAAAAGTTTATTCATTATTTTATTTTCATTCAAAATTTACATTTATCATTCATGCATATCAGTCATTTATTCATATAAAAAGTAGTTTTCTTCTTTTTTAAATTAAAAATCATAGGTTTTTAATTCACACCGAAAAAAGTCAAGTCAAACTAAATAATAAACATTCCTAAAAAATGTGTCAAATTTATTTTTCTCTGAACAATAAAGAATTATAAGACTTTATAAACTCTAATTGTCTCTGAGGAGTTTCTCTACCTTAAATTGAGACATCATCCTCTCAATCTAAAATTTATGATATAGAATACAATCAAAAAATGAGATATTAATCTTTATTAGATTAATTGTTGCTTCATTTCATATATGATGAGGGGTTCATATCATAATCTCAATCATGGGACGTTTCGTGCAATTGTAAACATATAATGAATACAATTGTAGATGAATAACTTTGAAGCTTTGATTAAGTAAGCTGAAAAGGAGTTTGAAATTTCCTCTATCGCCATGTGAAAATGACTCGCCGTGCTTTCAAACCGGTATGTATAAACTTAAAATAATTCCAGATTCACTTACACATACATTCACTTATACACACATACATTTACATATACTAATTATTTATGTATTTGTTACATTATTATTAAGAAAAAGACAACAGAGAATATAACAATGCTCTTTGTGTCGAGAAAAAAGAGCTCCATACCCAAAATATTCTTATACTAATTATTGAGAAGATCACACTTTGTAAAACTTGTGAACTTCACATGCAAACGATGAGAAAGGAGAATGCTAGGCTGAAAGAAAAGGTTAGTAAACTTCTTTCGTTGATGATATTTTAATTTTAATTAAGTATCAATGATAAAAAAAAAAATCATTTTTTTTGGATAAAAACAATATTTAAAAAACCGGACTGAACTAGTTAGTTCAATTTGCGAACAAAAAATCGATCAGTTCGTTAATTGGTTTGACCATATTTGTATTGCATCCTGGATGAATAGATCAATTCACAGTTAAACCAGAATTGATTCAATCAGTTCATATTTTTTTGCAATTTTTTCATTATAATTTTTTAATACTTTAGCTTTTATTTTTCAGCATATTAAATTGTGATTGAACCGATTGAACTATGACTTGAAAGTCTCACCGGTTAAACATGTTGCCCGACTTTTAAAACATTGGATATAAGGACTAGTTGCAAGATCAATACTTTTTAATTAAATATTATTTATTTACGAATCAAATTTGACATTTTCATATTGAGAGTAGCAATACGGAAGGAAGAAGATATCACAACGTGAAATTAAACAAGATTATGCTGTAATAAATTTATTTTCAAGACTCTCATAAGTTTAAATTCCACTAGCTAAACCAAGCAATTGATGGAATGTGAAAGCTTATGATGCACTTAGGAAATGAAACAATTTAGAGTAGTTAGTGGAATTTAAACAAAAATTTCATAGTTGACCAAGAAGTCCTAAAACAAATGGAGAAACTACTTTGAATATTTTCGTTTCCTAAGTGCATCATAAATTTCACAATTGAACTTCCAACAATTGTTTGGTTTAGTGGAATTTAAACTTCTGAGAATTTTGAAAATGCATTTATATCAACTTAAGTTTGTTCAAATTCATGTTGTGATATCTCTTTCCTTTTATACCTTGCTAGAAGGGTGGGCACCTTCTCAGTATGATCATGTGAAATTTGAATTATAAACAAATAATATTTAATTAATAATTATTGATCTTTCAACTAGCCCTTATATCCAATGTTTTAAAAACCAGACAACAAGATAAACCGGTGAAACCTTCAATAATAGTTCAATCGGTTCAATCATAATTGAATCAAATGAAAAATTAATAAAAGCAAAAATATTAAAAAGTATAATACAAAAATATGAGCTAATTGAATCAGTTGTTGTTTAACACCGAATTGATCTGGTTCAACCAGGCTGCAATATAAATATGGTCAAACCAACCAACAAACCGATCAATTTTTGGCTTACCAATTGAACTAATTGGTTTGGTTCGGTTTTCAAAATATTGTTTTTATCTCTAAAAAATAAAAAAAAAATTATCATCGATATATTTGATTAAAATTAAAATATAATCAATGAAAGAAGTTCACTAACCTTTTCTTTCAGCCTAGGGAAAGGATCACTCCCACATGTTCCCAATGTGTGATCTTCAATACCTCTCCTATAATGATATTTTAATATAGATCTCTTTTTTCCCGGCACGAAGAGCATTGTTATTTGCTCTTTTGTTTTTTTTCTCAATAATAATGTGACAAATACATAAATAATTAGTATAAATGAATGTATATGTGTCTAAGTGAATGTATTTAATCTAAAGTGACTAGTGGAGCTCTCGAACTTGCAGCATAAGAAACCAAGGTATATAAATGTAGATGTTCTCAATAAAGATTTTTGTTTGTTTTTAAAGTTAATATATAAGTTACAAAATATTCATGGATAAGACACTTCACAATGCAATTGGTTATTTTGTATTTAATCTATATGCATAGTATCTTAACAAATAATTTGATTCTTTGAGGCTTTTGTCACTTTTTCAACTTATATGTTTCATACCATATGTCATTGCTATTTATATATCAGTTAGTGTATGGTAAAAACGAAACTATTTGAACATTCATTTATACAATGAATAAGGACACTTAAATTTCATGAATGCGAGAGTAGTGTAAAGAAGAAAGATATAACAAGGAAAGAAAAAGAGAGGAGAAAAAAAAACTGAAAAATGTGATATATGATTAGAAAATATGTAAATAGAAAAGATTCTAAAAATAGGTTATCACGTGTACTTTTTAATGAGTCATTTAATTTCAGTTCTGCAACATCATATACAAATTGCCAATAAAAATCACATTTGTTATTCCTATACCATAGATTCTATACCTCACATACAACATAATTATGATGTGTTTTTTTAGTGGAACATATTTACAATGTATTCTTTCCTTAATGATGCAATTAATCATTAACCTGATGTTATGAATGAGTTGCATAATTAGACATCTCTTTATATGGAAATTGAATTTGCGGTCTCCTTTGTTAAATAATAAAATATTAGGCTTAAGTTTGTCAAAAATAAAATAAAATATTGGGTTTAAGCTATTTGTGCCTTTATATTAGTAAGTTAGAAAAATTGCTTTTCTCCCAACGTGAGTTAAGTCACGTTCGGCATCATCAACGTGAGTTAAGTCACGTTGAGCCAACATGAATTAACTCACGTTTGGTATATGTCAACGTGAGTCACGTTGCGTGCGTTCTGTTATAGAAACAAAACATGCAAACATTCTGCCATTACAATTCAAAAACTCCCAAGTGTGAATTCTCAACTTCCAAGTGCGATTTTCATCACCTTTGAGCAAAACAACATCAAATTCTACTTCCATCACAAGTAAGTGTTTTCTAACCTTTTGCATTGGGTTTTTTTGGTTTGAGTGTTAAGAGTTTTTGGAGAAATTTCACAATTTTAGGTTTTTAGGGATTTGATTTGCATGCTAGATTTTAGCATTATTAATGATCAAATATGTTAGAAATTGTAGTTTAGATGTTGTTTAGAATAAGTTTCACTCCAATGTGATAGTTTAACGTTTAGAAATTGTTAGATTTTATGTTGATCTCTAGGTGTTTGATAAAATGTCTCAATGAAAATTTGTTTGATTTTTGCATTGTTAATAAGGGGTGTAAGCGGTTCAGACAAAACCGATGAAACCGAAAGTCCAAACCGAACCAAACCAAAAATGTATCCGATCATGTCTGGTTCAGTTCAAAACCGACTGAACCAATCTAAACCAAACTTCTTTGATTCGGTTCTCAGTTTTTCATTTTGAGATCCAAGAAATGGATGAACCGAACCAATGCTAACCCCACTCCCCATTTTACTAGTAATATCACTTCTCACACACACTTATGGTTAGACCCAAAATTAAAGACAAACATAAAATACTACTTAATCCATTCACTTTCTCTCATCATGATCTCATCTCATCACTCATACTCTATTTCATTTCTACTAAAAAAGAAACCCTAGCCGTCAACCACACCTATGACCTAACCCAACGTTCCTCATCATCGCTGAGATCGACCTTGTGTAGATTAGTTTTATCATGTTTATGCCTTCAAAATTTTGAAAATATATCGTTTTCTATGCTCATTTTCTGTACCTTTGAAATATTGAGTAATGTTAGTTATAAAAAGTTGTTTGAAAAATAGAGAACATGAAAAAACAAAATATGAAATACAAAGTTCCATTGAATATTTTAGTATGACATATGCTTTATATATGAAATACAAATTCGTGAGAATATGAATTTTATTAATTATATTTTCAAATAAACCGATCCAAACCAATTAGTTTGGTTCGGTTCTATTTTTGAAAAAGAGCTAAAACCAAACCAAACCGATCCAATGAACATTTCATCGGTTCAGACATTTTTTTGACTGAAAACCGATCCAAACCAAATTTTTACACCCTTATTGTTAATGATGAAATTAGTTATAAAATTGGATTGTTAATGATGATTATAGTGAGTTTGAGTGCAATGTGTTAGTTTAGAGATTGATTGTTGATGTTGATTGTTTTATGTTGTGTAGATATGTTTGAGAGACCGAACATGCTGAGAGGAGGCAGAGAGACCATGACCAGCAATACACGGGCCGATAGGCAGTCTAGGCGCCCTCATGTTAGAAGGAAACATGGCAATAGAAGTGGTGATGGGGAGAGACGTCGTCCCAGAGGTAGTGGACCCGACACAACATTATGAGCAGCCTCAGGCTCAGTGTGAGCAGCATTAGGAGGTGCAGCTTATGAGGAGGCCGGACCGAAGGGTTTTCCTGGGGGCCCTACTGACATCAAAAATTTAAATTGTCTTTTTTCGTGTCAATTGTTATTTTAATTTTACGATTTAATTGTTATGATAAAATATTTTAATTTTTTTCTTTTTTACGCGTCAATTTGATATGTTTTGGTGAAAATATTGGGCTTGGCAATGCATTACATGCTAAACTTTCAGAAGCCACGAGAGCAATTGAGCTAGCTAATGCTCATAACTAGAAGAACCTTTGGTTAGAAGCAGACTATGATCTTGTTATTAAAGCTTTCAAGAACTCTTTCTTAGTCCCTTGGAAATTAAGGAACCAATGGTTGAATTGTCTACAAATTACTAGAGATATGAATTTTTTGGCTACTCATATTTACAGGGAAAGGAACCAATGTGTTGACACCTTGGCTAGTATAGGGTTCAAAGTTGCAAATTTTACTGTCTGGTTAGATATCCCTGATTGTATTAGATCTTCTTATGTGCAAAATAGATTAGGCTTGCCTAATTTTAAGTTTGTTTATCACTAGGGAGGTTTTGGTTTGGCCCCCCTCCTTTTCTTTTGCTGTTTGCTTTCCTCTTTATCTAGATATTTTGGTAGCCTAGCACTTTGCTAGCTACTCTTTTTGAAAAAAAAGAGTCAATTGATATGTTATTTTAATTTTATGATTTAATTTTTATGTTAAAATGTATAATGAATATTTTAATTTTTGTTTTTTTATGATTAAATGGTTATGTCTTTTTTAGTTATTCAATTATTTATATTTTTAACGGTTTGTTGTTCGTTTATGTTTTTGTATTTCAGTTTAGGGAGGATCACTGGATTAACCCTTCCTCGAACGAGAGGAAGATTAGGAGTGACAAGCTGGTAGTCCCGGGACGGGAAGCTTTATGGTTCTGGGAGCGGGTAGATGCATCCGGTTTTGCCCCCCTCATCACTGCCTTGTCCGAGAGATGACATGAGGAGACCAGCAGCTTCCATCTGCCTGTTGGGGAGATGACCGTCACACTAGATGATGTGGCGTGTCTTCTACACATCCCCATCCATGGGAGGCTCATGGACTATGGTGACTGCAACTACGAGTTTGGTGTTGAGCTGTTGAAGAGCGAGCTGGGTATGATGGAGAAGAAGGCTGAGGACAAGACGAACACACAGTGGGGTGGGAATATTAGTATTCCTAACCTGAATAAGGTGTATGATAGACTCATGCATAGGTAATGAGTTGGAGGAGCCTGCTGATCAGGAGGAAGCGGAGGACCTCTAGAGGACTAGGAAGCACTTCATTAAGGCATTTTTGTTGTTCTTTGTTGACGTCACCTTTTTCGCCAACAAGACCAACAAAAATGTTAATCTGATATGGCTTATGGGCATGCGAGACTTGTACAGAGTGCACAAGTGGTTCTGGGGTGGGATGACACTTGCTTTTCTCTAAACCCAGCTTTCAGAGGCTATGGACGCCACAGTTGGCTCCATTGGTGGTTACATGTCTCTACTTAAGGTAGTAATTTTTTCTTTTCTATAGCATATTATGTGAGTTGCTCGTTGTTATTGCCAAAGTAAAAACATTTAGTTTGGCTTATTTTGGCATATTTTTGGGGTTCATTAATTGGACGTTGCAAAAGTGATATTGATATTTGGGATACAATGGGTTCGTTGCTTTGTAAGTGTGCCACGTGATGTATTCTTTTGCAGCAAAATATAGATGTCAAGTGTGTGCATCTATTGATTTTCCCCGGCAGGAGGTGATTAATTCGGTTAGTTAAGTTTGATATGTTTGATTTCTTCACATTGGTTCTTCGGTTTGAGTTGGTTTAGTTTTGTTTGATTTAGTTTGGTTCAGTTTGATTTGATTTCGTTTGGTTCAATTTGTTTGTTTGTTCCTCATGTTTTCTTCTCTTTGGTTGTCTCTCTCTATTCGATCTTCTGATGCACTTCTCCCCCTATTGATTCTTCTGATTGATTGCATTGCATTTCTCCCCCTTTTGATTCTTCTGATTGATTGCACTTCTTCCCCTTTTGATTCTTATTGGTTGCACTTCTCCCTCCTTTGATTTTTCTGATTGATTACACTTCTTCCCTATTGATTCTTCTGATTGATTTTTTTTGACAACCAATATTATTAACAAACCAAATCCTCTCAAGATGAGACGGATGGGAGGCAAAACAACAAAATAGGAAACAAACAAACACAGTATGGCCGCTGAAAGAAGGGAAAAGAAAAATATCCAGACAACACACTAAAACAAAAACAGCCCCAAAACTAAAAACACCAAAACCTTACAAGACTAATCTAGAAAGACAATCTCTAGGATTCCAACACCATTCATAATATAAACAAGTTGGAATATTCAACCAATTCATACTCCATTGCCAAGAGAGCACTTTAATTTGGTCCCCAATCTCATCGACCTCCACCACCTTAGCATTAAAAATACTCTCATTCCTCATCTTCCAAATCACCCAAATAGATGTGTGCCAAATGATCCACCCACCACGCCTAAGCTTTTTACCATACACCGCATTTGTCCAACAATTAAAGTGAATAAACAAATTTGGTGGATTAATAAAAAATATCTCAAACCAAGTCATCGGATTCACCTTGATCACTAGTTTTGCAGGATGCAGTTAGTTATTATGACTATACAGGATAGCAGAAACAGTCAGGTAGCCCTTAACCATACCTTAGCAATCACATTGCAATGCATGAATAGGTGGTTAGCCGTTTCAACACCACTATCACAAAAACAACAACTTCGTGAAGCTTCCGCATCTAACAACCGCCTCTTTGCAAGGTTAGCCCTTGTTGGAGTACGATCTAAAAGCAATGTCCAAGAAAAGGCCAAAGCCTTCGAGGGTGCCAGGCTTTTCCAAAGGTATTTGAACACCATCTCATCCTCCCTTCTTCCTCCCTCCTCTAAAATCCACAACCTCTCTAGAACCAAGTAGCAAGACTTAACCGAAAAAACACCCCCCTCCTCGGGCTTCCACCACCACAAATCCGCACCTTCCCCCACCAAAACACCTTCTAAATTCGCCTTAAGCGATTGCAAAAGATCTACCTCCCAAAGAAACAACTCTCTTCTCCACGAGAATCGCCACCCCCTCTCCTCACCTCCTTGCCTCCAAACTTCCCCCACTTTTACCTCTTTATCCGTAGATAACGAAAATAAACGTGGGAAGCGATCACAAAAAGGCCCATTTAGCAACCACCTATCCTTCCAAAAACAAATATCCATGCCATTTCCCAACTTCCACACCACTTCATTAGAAAACCAACTAACTCCTCCCCCCCCCCCCCCCTCCAAATTGACCACATCCCTCCACCATCTAGAAACAAAAGAAGACAAATTTCCACCACTAGTAGCCACCACACCATTTACGTCTCTACCAATTTATCCCCTAACACCCTCTTCCAAAGAGAATGGTCATCATGTAAAATCCTCCATCTCCACTTAGCTAAGATACTTAAATTAACCAATTTAATATCCCTAACCCCTAAACCTCCCTTTACTTTAGGATGGCACACCTTTCTCCACTTCACCCAACACACTTTTCTTCCTCCCATAACAACACCCCAAAGGAATTTCCTTTGAATGCTAACCACACTCTTCACAATCTTTTCCGGTATTTTCAAAAAAGAAAGGTAGAAAATAGGAACGGAGTTCAACACTGAGTTTAAGAGAACAATACATCCCCCTAAGCTAATACATCTATTACCCTATGAATTTAATTTTCTACCAATTTGTTCCAACATCGGTTCCCAAGTCAACAAGCATCTAGGATTCGCACCCACCGGAAGACCCAAATACACAAACGAAAAGTACCCACACTACAATTAAGAAAATTTGAAGGCATTACCAAAAAATCCGGGGACAAGTTAACACCCATTAAACAACTCTTGTGGAAGTTCACCTTCAACCCCGACACTATCTCAAAGCCCCTTAACATCGCCTTTAAAGTCCAAAGATTCTCCACCATCGCCTCGCCTATGCAAAGATTGTCATCCGCATATTGAAGATGCGAAACCACATTCCCCCCACACTTCACCTGAAAACCTTTAAAAAGGTTACATGACACCGCATTCTCCATAAGCCCACTAAAACCTTCGGCCACCAAAAGAAATAAGAAAGGAGCTAGCGGATCCCCTTGCTTTAAACCTCTTTGAATATGAATTTCTTCCGTCGGACTACCATTAAGAAGAATAGACATACTCCCCCCAAACACACAAGCCTTCATTCGCGCAATCCATTTACCACAAAAATCGGTCCTCCTTAACATATACTCTGGAAAACCCCAATCCACCGAATCATAAGCATTTTCAAAATCCACCTTTAGGATTAAACATTCCCGTTTTCGTTTCTTAGCTAAGTCCACCACCCCATCCCCCAAATATCTCCCTTTTAGAAACGTTGATTGATCTTTTGAAATAATTGGATTCAACACCATTGCCAACCTAGCCGCAAGCACCTTAGAAAGAAGTTTATACAAACTACCTAACAAAGAAATGGGGCGAAACTCCCCAAGAGATACGGGGCACTTCACCTTAGGTATAAGGGTCACAAAATAGGACAATAAACTCTTGGGAAAGACCTCATTTCCATGGAATTGATCAAAGAAAATTCTTACCTCATTCTTCACAAGGTACCAAAATTGCTTGAAAAAAGTAAAATTAAAACCGTCGTGGCCCGGACTCTTATTACCATCACTTTCCTTAACCGCCAATTCAATTTCCATCAAAGTAAAAGGCGCGGCTAACAACCCATTATTTTCTTCGGAAATAGTGGCAAAATCCACACCATCCAACCTCGGTCTCTCCCAAACATTCCTGTCAACATGCCTTTTAAAGTAGCCCACCACCTCCCTTCTAATTTCTCCCGGATTATACACCCAATCTCCCTCCACCTTAAGCGCCTTACTCAAATTCCGGCTAGCCCTACTCTTAATACTTCTATGAAAGTAGTTAGAATTTGCATCCCCCTCTTTAAGCCATTTAGCTCTAGATCGTTGGACAAGCATTGCCTCCTTACTTTTTAACAGCCTCCACAATTCATCGAATTTCTTTTTTCTTACCTCCACTTCATTAGGAGACAAAGAATGACTTTCACTTTTGGCATCCAACTTGACAATAACTTTCTTTAATTCCACCAACCTACCCTCCACATTTCCATACTCCACCTTATTCCACTCTCTAATCACCTCCTTCAAGTACTTCAATTTAGATTTCAAAACAAACCCCATCCACCCACTCCCACCATGCGCCCTCCAAGCTTCCTCTACTACTTTCTTAAAGAAACGATTATCAAGCCAAAAATATTAAACCGGAAAGGTTTTGGCCCCCAATCGAAAGATTCAACCTTGAGCAATAATGGACAATGGTCCGAAACGTCTCTAGGAAGAGCCCAAAGCGTTGCATTACCCCAACAATCCTCCCAACCCTCCGTAATCAAAGCCCTATCAATACGACTCATGGTAGACCCATTTGGATGATACCAAGTGTATTTCTGCCCTACTAAACTTAGATCTACCACCTCCAACTCACCCAAGAACTCGTTGAATAAATTAACCTCAACTCTATGTTCGAAGCTAAAGTCAAAATTCACAACCCTTCTTTCTTCTCTATCCACCACCACATTAAAGTGTCCAATAAAACACCATGCTCCATCCCCCAACAAATTCCTAATCCACACCAATTTCTCCCAAAGCCTCCGCTTTGCCGGTAAATCGCATTTGGAATAGACATTTACCACAAAACATTTATTCTTTAAAGCTCCCCAAAGAAGACAAACTCTAAAAAAACCTTCCCCCACAAAAGAGGCGCTGAGCCCTTTCTTAAAGCTTAGTAAGCTTCAGCTTGAGGGGTAGTGTTAGAACTTTATATTATTTAGTATGTTTTTCGTATTTTGTTTGACAAATTCAATGCTTCTTGTTGATGCATCATGAGTTTGAGGGTAGATGTTAGATAATAAAGTATTGGGCTTAAGCTATTGAGCCTTTGTATTAGTAAGTTAGAGTCCATTAAGTTTTATTATATATTCTCTTATAACATTTTCTAATGTTAATGCTATTGTTATTCTATGAAACATTAGCCGTCTTTGTTCATATTCTCTCTTTTTCTTCTTCAACAACATTAATATAGCTTTTGAGTTCTTTCCCCCATTCATAACATATATTTTTGGTAGAATGTTCTTTCCCCAATTCATAATCTCTTATTAATTATTTCACACATATCAATTCCCTTTCATTTTTGTAGTTTATAACTCGTTGACATGGACTATTGATCTAAATCCCTAAATCTCCAAATTTAATTATAAGGACATATTAGTCATTTTATTGTGCTGAAAATATGTCTTTGGGTGTAACTAGATTAGATAAAATCAAGTTGTAACTAAAAATCCTCTGTCATCTTGCCACAACCACAAAGAGAAAGAAATATAATTTGACTATACTCTACGAATTAACCATACTAGTGTTAGCCCATATTTTTGATAAGCTAAAAATATGCTCTAAACACGCATTAAACGCTGTCTTGAATTTTGAAGCGTAATGAAGAGCAAGAAAATCTTGACAGATTCTATCGAATTGAAGAGTAAGAAGACTCTTGGAAATGTTCACAGGTTCAACGGAATATTTACAAACACAAGGCTAAGGCGAGAAAGAGGACTTCGAACCATTGGGCAAATCGACCTAGCGTATGATCGAATCGAAGCAACAGATTTCTGGACTTAGCACAATTCTGACAAACTTCACAAAACTCAGTTCGACTTCGAGCGATACAACCGTTCTAAGGGGCAGTTAGGTGCATGCAGGGTGTACGTGGCAGGACATTTGGCAGTAGGGTAGTGTTCGACCGTTAGGACAGTTTATTTTCGAAAGTCTATATATAGTAGTTTTTTAGTCAGAAACAAGGTCGCAATTCATTTATACGAAAATCCTTGTAAAACTCAAAGTATCCATGCTATCGAGAGAAACGAGCGAAATGGGATCCAAGTATGAATCTGTGAACCATTCTTTTCTGTAAAGCACATTTTACAATTCTATGCAATTTACTTTTCATGTAAATTTATTTTTCAAGCACTTCAAATTTTATGCAAAGTTTACTGTTTTTCATTTAAATTCTATTCATTTATCTGTTTCGATCGAAACAAAGCATTTGTTTATTAAAAACTTGTTTTCCTTGTTGCTTGTAATCCAAGTGACTCGTATATTTAATCTTCCCAAAACTACAATAAATGTTTATGCGTAATGAACATTCAAACAACTTAAAGAATTCAAACAAAGCACTATGCTCCTGAGATTCACTAGTTGGTCTCGCAAGCAATTAACCTAGACTAGCGGTTGTTTACCAAATTTCAGCGTAAACAAATTGGCACGCCCGGTGGGATCTGTGCTTTATTTGAATCTTCTTTGAAAAATATTTTCGTTTGGATTTGCAAGTTCTATTTTTGCATTCTTTCTGGAAATTGCGTTAGTGCATGTTCTTGAGGAGTGGAAAAATACTCCCTGAAATGGTTAGACCACCACCCAGAAATACAAACACAAATAATATGGAAAATGCAAATATGAATGTTAACAATAATACGTCCGCGCCTTCGAGTGCATTGAACACTTCGAGTGAAGTTGTTGCGAATGTGACTGGAGCAACCATATCCGCTCCCAGTTCTTCGACAATGGGAGTTACTATGCCTATCAATGCGTCAACAGCGATGCCTTTCACCGCTGCAGGCCCTGCAGTTTCGATACCCCAAAATGTAGGGAGCCAGTCATCCCCAGTAAGAGAGGGAGGCACAATCGGCTCTACGTTCAGTATGTCTTTTTCACAATATATGAATCAAGGCAACAGTAGGAATGTGCCATATGGTATGCCTACAGCACTGATGCAAGGGTTACAAACTAGCCCTTCATTATATTCAGAAACTGTGCCTGGCGTTTACTCGCCTACAATCCAGCGTTTGGCCTCTAGTTCTGTTAATCGAAATGCAGCGCCACCATTAACTAATACATCCTTGATGTCTTTAAGGCAACAAATGGATGAAAGTAATCATGATATGGTTAATATGTTGACACAACAAATTGGTACAGTGTTTAATCCTCTGATACAAAATACTAACCAGACTTATCAATTGTTAGCCACCCAGATGGGTAGGATGGCTGATTTCTTTAGGGCTCCTCATGTTCCTAATCAACCAGTCCCCCAGATTCAGAATCTAGCACCCATACAAAACATCCAAATACCAAATAATGCTATGGTGCCTATGCCCAATAACATAGTGGTACAGCCTAATCAAGGACAATTACAAGTGGTTCCAATCGAGCCACAAGTCCAACCACAAGTCCAACCACAAATCGAACCAAATCCAGGGTTAATCTTAGTGAATCGAAATCAAAATGCTGATGAAGTGGTTAGAAATGTCCAACAAAATAACTTAGGGGCACAAAATAACATAGCAAATTTGGTCGAAGCTATCTTAGTCCAAAATGGTCTGAATGTAGGTTTACACAGATCAAACTTTGTTTCTGCCTTGTCAGAATATGTGCTTCAAACTGAACTACCAAGGGGTGTCAAAATCCCAAAATTCACCAAGTTCGCTGGTGACACTAGCGAATCAACTGTTGAGCACATTGCAAGATTTCTGACAGAAGCAGGAGACATAACAAACAATGAAAATTTAAGGATGAAGTACTTCCCAAATTCTTTAACACAAAATGCTTTTACATGGTTTACAACCCTCCCTCCACATTCCATACATAATTGGAATCAATTAGAGAGAGTTTTCCATGAACAGTTTTACATGGGACAATAAAAAATAAGCCTTAAAGAATTGGCAAGTGTTCGACGTAAAACACCTGAATCAATTGATGATTATCTGAATAGATACAGACTTTTAAATGCAAGATGCTTCACCCAAGTCCCTGAACATGAATTAGTCGAAATGGCTGCTGGTGGCCTAGACTATTCGATTAGAAAGAAATTAGATACTCAGTATTTGAGGGACATGGCTCAGTTGGCTGATAGAGTTCGACAAGTCGAATGACTAAAAGCTGAAAAGGCTAGAAATTCTAAATTTCACAAGAGGGAAAAGGTTGCATATGTCGAAGCAGATGATAGTGACCAAGAGTTCGATATCACTTATGAAGATATCGAAGACAATGAGGTTGATTTGGCAGAATTAAAACCTGGACCTCCTTATGTCTGTAAACTCCTTAGACCTTCGAATGGGAAAAATCCTGTTGAACCTAAAAATGATAAATTTGTGTCTAAAACTTTTACATTTGACATAACCAAATGTGATGAAATATTTGATTTATTAGTCACAGATGGCCAGATTATTGTTCCTAAGGGCTTAAAAGTACCCCCAATCGAACAGCAGAAGAAAAGGGGTTATTGTAAATTTCATAATTTCCTTGGCCATAAAACCTCACGTTGTATTATTTTCAGGGATTTGGTCCAAAAGGCTCTCAATGAAGGGAGACTCAAATTTGGTGAGAAACCAAAGACCACTCAGGCGAATGTTGAAACACCTAAAGCTGTTGAAACTCTCTATGTGGAACCTCAAGGAATAATGATGGTCGAAGCAATGGAGGTGTCTCAGGTGCAAGTTCAAGACATATCTGAAGAAGACTACAACGAAAAGATGAAAGCTGTGTATCCTCAGGCTGAAGAGGATTTGATTGATTTCTTGAACAGATGCAAACTCGGAAGCAAGAGTGTAATGCTATGTCCTCGCTGTAGTGCAGTATGTGATAGAGAGGCTACTGAGGGCCTCAAGAAGTACCAAGTTGTCAATAAGGGGGCAAAGCAAAACCAGCGTTTCGATAAAGGTAAAAGGGTTATGGTGCAGTCGAACAACAACCAGAAATCTGGTCGAAAGAATACTTTTGTTCCTCCTGGTTCAATTCCTGTCGAAAAATGGATGCACCAGGGACTCATAAGGTTCAACAAAGGAGCCATGGAAGTGGGTGGTTCCAGTGGAGTGAAACAAATTGGCCCACAGGAGGCCAATAAGTATTCTTATAGGAACAATTACAAGGGTAAGAATCCTATGACAAGGACCCAATGGCGCAGGTTTCAGCGTCAAAGCAAATTGGCTCGACAGAATCTGCAGACTGGCCAATATAAAGAAGTGTCTAGGAGGCCAGCAAAAGAAAGACTCCTTCCTCCAGTGGACGAAGACAAGATGGAAGACGAGGATCTGCTGGATTCTGAACCTGATTTCGATGTCATCTGTGTGGTATCTATCTTGCCATCTGAGTATGATGTCCAATCTGAGGTTACTGAGATCGAAGGTGAATTCGATCATTTTGATATGGCTGACCCAAAGCCAGTATGTTACTATGTTATGAACAATGGCTGCGTGGAAGAACAATTAGCTTCTTTCGAGAAGCCAAGCCTTGGGATGAAAATCCATCTCAAACCTCTTTTCATCAGAGCAAAAGTTGAAAATGTTGGGATCAACAAAGTGCTTATAGATGGGGGAGCAGCTGTCAACTTGATGCCTCAATCTATGCTCTACAAGATTGGGAAACATGACACTGATCTATCTTCCCACAACATTATGCTCTCTAATTATGAGGGCAAAATTGGCTATTCTTTGGGAGCCATACAGGTTGATGTTGCTGTAGGCAGTATAGTTCGACCAACTCTATTCCTGGTGGTACAGTCCAAGGCTAACTTTAACTTGCTATTAGGAAGGGAGTGGATCCATGGAGTTGGGGCTGTACCATCTACTCTCCACCAGAAACTTATTATTTGGAGGAGGATGGGATTGTTGAAAACATAGAGGCAGATCAAAGCTTCTATAGGTCAGAGGTTGACATTGTCACTCCACAAACCTTTGACAAAAATTTGGCTAATATAGCACCTTGTGGTGACAAGGAATCTGCTTTCGAGCCAAGTGACAGTGTTATCCATTCTGTCAAGCTCCATCCTACCCATGGCTTTATATGGGAGAGGGAAGAAATTGGTACTGTTTCCTCTGAAGATGGAGTCATTCCACCAACTGGGTGGAATATATATGAAGATTACTATGACTGAGGCCACTGCATGGGCCAGGATTACGGCTTATATGGCCGAAAATAGATTAAATACGGCCCTTGAGGCTGAGTTTCAACAAAATATGGCAGTTGAAGCCAAGATCGAAGATCAGAAAATCAAAGAAACAAAGGATCGAAGACTTGACTGCATTTATGATGATGAGCCGCTGGGTTTCGAGAAGGATCCTATGAGTGAGGCGCCAAAGATGCAGGCACAAGATCCTTTGGAGGAGATCGATATTGGAGATGGCTCAATCAAAAGGCCAACTTATATCAGTGCCAATATCACTTCAAGTTTAAAAGAAAAGCTGGTGCTTCTTCTTAAAGAATTCAAAGACTGCTTTGCTTGGGATTATAACGAAATGCCTGGGTTAAGCAGACAAATGGTCGAACTGAAATTGCCTATTAAGGAAGGAAAGAGGCCAGTAAAACAATTACCAAGAAGGTTCGCACCAGAAATCATGTCCAAGATCAAGGAAGAGATCGAGAGGCTGCTGAGGTGTAAATTCATCAGAGCTGCCAGGTATGTCGAATGGTTAGCAAATATAGTCCCTGTTATTAAAAAGAATGGAACTCTTAGAGTATGCATAGATTTTAGGGATTTAAATAATGCTACACCTAAAGATGAATATGCTATGCCAGTAGCAGAAATGTTGGTAGATTCAGCAGCTGGCTTTGAATTTCTAAGTATGTTAGATGGTTATTCTGGTTATAACCAGATATTTATTGCTGAAAATGATGTGTCAAAAACAGCATTTCGATGCCCTGGTGCATTAGGCACTTATGAATGGGTTGTTATGCCTTTTGGTTTGAAAAATGCTGGTGCCACTTATCAAAGGGCCATGAATTCCATGTTCCATGATTTTATAGACACATTCATGCAAGTTTATATAGATGATATAATCATCAAATCCTCATCTGAAGATAGCCATTTGGATTACCTTAGGCAGTCTTTCGAACGAATGAGGAAACATGGATTAAAAATGAATCCATTAAAGTGTGCTTTTTGTGTGCATGCAGGAGATTTCCTTGGTTTTGTGTGCATAAAAAAGGCATCGAGATAAACCAGAACAAGACAAAGGCTATTCTTGCGACAAAGCCTCCTTCGACCAAGAAACAGCTTCAATCTTTGCTAGGAAAAATCAACTTCTTGAGAAGATTCATTTCGAATCTAAGTGGCAAAGCTCAAACTTTTTCGCCATTGCTTCGACTCAAGAAAGAGGAACCATTCCAATGGGATGAAGAGCATCAAAAGGCTTTCGATGAAATTAAAGAGTATTTTATTAAGCCTCCTGTACTATGCCTCCTAGTCGAAACAAAGCTATGAAGTTGTATATTGATGCGTCTGACAAGACCATTGGGAGCATGTTGGCTCAGGAAGATGATAATGGCGTGGAGCATGTAATTTATTATCTTAGTCGTGTATTAAATGATGCAGAAACTAGATATACTGCCATAGAAAAACTTTGTCTTTGTTTGTATTTCTCTTGTAGTAAAATTAAGCAATATATAAAGCCTGTTGATGTCTATGTGTATTCTCATTATGATATTATTAAACACATGTTATCGAAGCCTATTTTGCACAGTAGAATTGGAAAGTGGGCTTTAGCATTAACAGAATATTCTTTAACTTACAAGCCCTTGAAATCTGTTAAGGGCCAAATTGTGGCACATTTTATTGTGGATCACTCAGTGATCGAAATGCCTCAAGACTATGTAGATACTGAACCTTGGATTTTGTATTTCGACGGTTCGAAACATAAACATGGAACTGGGATTGGAATCTTAATAATATCTCCCACAAAAATCCCAACTAAGTTCAAGTATAAAATTAAAGGTCTTTGCTCAAATAATGAGGCTGAGTATGAAGCCTTAATCACAGGCCTTGAAATTTTAATTAGCTTGGGGGCAAGAAATGTTAACATAAGGGGTGATTCAGAGTTAGTGTTGAGACAATTAACACAAGAATACAAATGTGTGAAAGAACACTTAGCAAAATATTTTGTTATAGCAAGTTCTCTTCTGAATCATTTCGATTATATTAATATTGAACATGTACCTCGACTAGAAAACCAAGAAGCAAATGATTTAGCCCAAATAGCTTCAGGGTACAAAATGTCGAAGGAAAAGTTAACTCAGTTGATCGAAATAAAAGATAAACTGGTGTTACAAGAGCCATTGAGCACTAATGCCAAAACTTGTGGGGGCAAGTACACCACAAGATAATGAGGATGAAAACGTGGATGATCTTCAGGAAAAAATTCAAATTTTTTCCATTGACAATATGTTGGATAATGATTGGAGAAAATCCATTGTTGAATATTTGGAAAATCCAACAGGTAATGTGGCTCGAAAGACCAAATATAGGGCTTTGAACTACGTGATTATGGGAAATGAATTATTTAAAAAGACTACAGAAGGAATTTTATTAAAATGCCTAAGTGAATCAGAAGCATACTTAGCAGTTTCCCATGTTCATAGTGGTGCCTGTGGATCACATCAAGCAGGACATAAAATGAAATGGCTTTTATTTCGACAAGGTTTATATTGGCCGTCTATGTTAAAAGACTGCATAGAATTTGCTAAAGGCTGTCAAGAATGCCAAAAGCATGCAGGGATACAGCATGTACCTGCTAGTGAGTTACACTCCATAATCAAACCTTGGCCTTTCAGAGGATGGGCTCTGGATTTAATTGGTGAGGTTAAGCCTGCTTCGTCTAAAAACCAACGATATATTTTAGTTGGAATAGACTATTTTACTAAATGGATTGAAGCAGTGCCTTTACCAAATGTCGATCAGGAGGCAGTAATTAGTTTCATTCAAAACCATATTATTTATAGGTATGGTATTCCTGAAACAATTACCACTGATCAAGGTTCAGTTTTTACTGGACGAAAGATGCAAGAATTTGCTCAAGAAACTGGCTTTCGATTATTAACCTCAACACCATATTACGCGCAAGCAAATGGTCAAGTTGAAGCAGCCAATAAAATTATCATTAACTTGATTAAAAAAAATATTGCCCAAAAACCAAGAAATTGGAATAAAACGTTGGATCAAGTTTTATGGGCATGTAGAAATTCTCCTAAGGAATCAACTGGCACTACCCCATTTCGACTGACGTTTGGTCATGATGTTGTACTTCCAGTCGAAATACATTTGCAATCAGCCAGAATACAAAAACAAATGGACATACCAATTGATCATTATTGGAAAATGATGTCAGACGAGTTGGTTGATTTAGATGAGGAGAGATTAAGAGCATTAGAAGTCTTGACTAGGCAAAAGGAAAGAGTTGCAAAAGCTTATAACAAGAAAGTGAAGTCAAAAACTTTTAATGTTGGAGACTTGGTGTGGAAAGTCATCCTGCCCATGGATAGAAAAGATCGAACCTTGGGCAAATGGTCCCCAAATTGGGAAGGGCCATTTAAGATAGTTCAGATTTATTCGAACGGTGCTTATGAGTTAGAGGAGTTAACTCCTGATCAACGTACTTTGAGTATAAATGGTAAGTATTTGAAAAGATATAAACCAGCGCTTCAGGAGATTCGAATAAATCAAGAATAGTTCGAAAAGCAAAATAACTAAAGTGGCAACTTGCGAAGATGCCAATAAAATAAAATATTCGAATTAAAATGGTGGGTTTTATCCCTCATCATACAAAGGTCTTATATTGGATTTTTATCCATCATAAAGTGCTAAGATTTTATTCGAATTACAAAAGAAAAAGTGGCACGTTGATCTTGAAGGGCCTTCATTTCGAATCCACTTCTGAGTCTGATGAATGAAGGTATTCCCTGTTTTCATCATAGGTCGAAAGGAATTCTGCCCAATCAGGGTTCATACTATCAGACTCTGAGGAGGAAACCTCTGGTTGAGCCTTTGAAGGTGATTCGTGTATTTTCCCTTCAAGAGGAGGAGAAGCTCTGCAGGTTCTTGAACTTTCGCCCTTGGAAGAAGGTTTCTTTGTCTTTTTTGAGGAATCAGCAATTTTCTTGTTGTTCTTCTTTCCAGACAGTGCTTTCTTTTCATTGGTGTTCTTAGCAATTTGTTTGCCTTTACCCATGATTTCTCTTTAAAAATTGGTGATGGTGGCTATACTATTATGACTTGCAGAATAGAGTGAGTAAAACGGATAGAGAATGACCATATATATAATGGTAAGATCATTAATAATTCTTCAACCGTTTCCTAATTTTTCTCGGAATTCACGCCACTTCAGTTTGACTGTTTTGGAAACGGATGTTTGATTTATTTTGAAACTAGAGCCAGTCAGAGATATGGCTTAGTAGTTACGCGTTTTGTTTTAGGCACAATCTTATCCGTTACTAAAAAAGAGGGGTTCAGAGTGTATCACTAAAACCAAGTAAATCTTCGATATCTGGCGTTTTCAAATGCTAAAATAGTCAAAGTGACTCGAAGTAAAGATAAGCGCATAATAAAACTTCAAAGAGATTCGAAATGGCAGTTAAAAGAAATTGCCACAAACTGGGCATGTCTTGAACATTACAATCAAAATATGCCAAAAGATGTTCGAAACTGATAAAATAAAAACTAAGGTATTACAAATGTTTGACAGACTCCCAGTACAATTTGGTCAAGCTATTGATCTCTTTATCGAAGACCTGGCGGGCACTCTCCAAGCTCTTAACCTCTTCAAGGATTACTGCAGAAGCACTGTAAGCCTTAAGACCCTCTCGTCCCTTCTCATCAATTCGAGCCTTAATCGAATTGTAAACATCCTCTTTGAGTTGGTTGCGTTTGGCTTCCTCTTCAGCAATTTTCTGCCTATAGTTGTCAATCTGCGACTGCAACACAATGATATGATTTTCCCAATCAGAGATGTTGTCATTGCAAACCTTGATATCAGGGTGCACTTCTTTGGCGAAATTTGCTAATCGATCAACTTCAGCTTGTGCAGTTTTCGCTCTTTCGAGCAAATGGTCATGTGTTCGTTTCTGAGCAGCGAGCCTCATTGCACTGTCTTCATCATGTTGCACAGTTTTGGCCAGTTGGTCAATGATTGATTCGATTTGAAGAACCTTCCCTAAAGTCTCGTCAGTGGTTAAGGGATTGTGGAGTTTCTTCAGAAAGTTGAGATGTCCAAAAGCAGTGGAGGGATTTGCTTTAATTATGCTAGGCACATATTTCATCACAAAATCTGTAGTTAGTTTCAACAAAAGTGAGTCTTGACGTACAGATGAGTTGATTTTTTCTGCTGACTGAGTCGAATCACTGGCCCTGTCACTTGAAGTTGGAGGGGGGGTTTGCTTGGTAAGCAGAAGTCGAAGAGTAGCTGCAGGGTCTGAACTTTGCATATGCATGAATTCTTCTTCAGGCAACCCTAAGCTGGCAGAGAGCTTCGAAGTTGAAGACTCCGGCAAGATTTCTGACCCTCCTACCTCAGCCTCTTTGATAGCTTCATCATCAAATTGGTACCTCTCAGGAGAGGGCGAATAACCCTTGCTCGATTCAGTAGAAACAGCAGCCTCTGGTTGCTCAGTTTCAGATTCGACAAATGTTCCCCTCCGACCACGAGGACTTTCAGGCGCAACTGGTTGATCTGGTTGATCTTCTTTCTGTTGATCTGCCTCAGCAGCAGTTCCTGCTTCTACAGGACTGGGAGGCTCTTCGATAAGGGGGCTTGGAATTTTCTCCGCCCATGCAGGAGCGCCCTCCGCAACATGGCCTTCCACCTGATTCGAAATATAGACGGAATAAAAAGGATGCTAGCAAAGGCAATCTAAGTCATAAAAGAAGAGGTTTGTGGAGAAACCCGTACCTCGATCTCTACAATTGTTGGATTTGGATTAAGTTCTTCAGGAGTCTTAACGCCTCCAGCATCCTCTTTATCTTTATTCTCATGGTCAGCCTTATTATCAACCTCGGTCGAAGCAGGCTGAGATTCAGAAGGAGTTGCCTTTGGTTGATCTTCTGAAGACTTAGAGGATTTTTTCTTCTTCCTCTCCTCAACTGGCTCCTCTGCTTTTCGATCTGCAGCAGTTTCAGGCCTGATTTTCTTGTCTTTCTTCTTTTTCTTCTCTTTAGGCCCCTGAGCCTGGGAACTTCCTAGACCCGTCTGTTCGACAGACTCGGTGAGTGTTGAGCTAGGGGGCGTTTTTCATTTCCTAATAAGAGGAATTTCCTCCTCTTCCTGTTGTCAAAGAAAAGATAAGAAAAGACTAAAGGGATGGACATAAGATCAAGAAGTAAGGTGGGTAAAAGACATTTGAATGGACTTACTTCTTCTTCATCTATAACATAGATGACCTCGGGTATTGATTTCTTAGAGGTTGTAGTAGCCTCAGAACTACTATCTCTCTTCCGACTCTGCCATAATCGAAGTAGAAAGAAGTTAGAAAATGTTGGAAATTAAAACAAGGTAAATAAAATCAGTTACCTTTTCTTGTTTTTCTTTCTTTACTTCTTGGATCTTTATGCCAGTCGACTTCTTGGATTTTTCCCCAGCTCGAGACGATTCTACACCCTTCTTTGTCACCGGTGCTTTGCCTAAACAGATGAAATCGAAAGGCATAAATAAATAAAACTAGCATATATCAATAAGTGACAAAAAAAGTGAGTTTGGTACCTCGAGCAGGGAGCTTCGAACGTATGTTCTCAATAATTGGCTGGGAAAAGCCACTTTCTAACCTGGAGATCATAGCTTTAGTATCTCCAACTGAGTGACTAGAAAAATACTTCCCCCACCATTTTGTGAATTCGGTAGTACAAAAGAACGAAGCATTGTATTCGAATGGATGCAATTCGAATAAGAGCTCTCCAGATGACTTCAGGTATTTCTTAAAAAGCTTATCTGAGAGGTTAGCTCCCCTCAAAACATGTTTGGGGTCTGAAAACATACTCTTGGGTCGAAGTTGAGAAAGCCCAAATTGTCTTGATACTAGATTAGGTTGGTACCCTACCAAGCCTAAGTAGTTCGACTTCACCCCAGTTCTGCATGAAAGTATGGAAGGATACAGGTAAGCTGACCATACTTCATTCACTTCGTCTTCGTTGTCTGGGTCGATGGTTGGGAAATCTTCTGTAAACCAAGCCGGGCCAAACTGTCTCTTATGGAAAGGGGCATGTTGAGGAAGAAAATGCTTGAAGTCCAGGAAGACCTGCATATACTTGAGGAAGAGCCTCTGTGGGCTCTGTTCTAATGTCTTGGGCGTCAGTCGAAGTGCCCTTTGGCCCTCGATAGAACGATTGGCAACTTCTTCAGCATAGTCTTGTGGGATGAATAGTCCCATTTCCTTTTCAAAAGTGGCATTAAGCCACAACTGAAGAAGCCACATTGGGCCGGATACTAGGAAGGAAGAACCATCCTTCGATTTCTTCAGGTCATCACAGGCTTCCCCGATCGAATCATAGAGAACGGCCAGCAAAAGGCGCCCAAGTCCAAATATTCTGCCTTCTCCGATCTACTGGGCCATAGGAATGAATTTTTTTGCCACCTGCAGGGACTTCGAACAGAAGACAAAATGTGACAGCCACAAGGTCCGAAATGCGACGTGTTCTTTGTCTGATACTTCGTCATCATGACCCCTGTTCTCCGCTATATACTTAGCAAACGTTGCCTTTTTAAAATCAACTTTGATATCGTCATTAGTGATGGTGGGGTCATAGGTATCCCCAGTAGGCCTAAGGCCTGTAAGAGCAGCTACGTCAAAAAGGGTTGGAGTAAGCATACCACAAGGAAATTGGAACGTGTTGGTTGCACTCTCGAAGAAGTGCAGTGCAGGGATTAACATCTCTGGTCGATACTCTGGACCAGTCCTGGAGAATTGAATAAGGTCGAAGATCTCATGTCTTTTCCAAAATTCTCCAAAGTCACTTTCGACTCGATCTAGCCAAGAGATATAATCCAGGTTGCCTATATAGGGGGCTGATCGAAATAGCTTGCCAGGTTTACTTAGAAAACTGAAGTTATATGGGTCACTCAGGAATATCCTAGGTTCGCAGGTTGTGAACGAAGGAAATACCTTATCCATGGCCTTCGACAGATTTGGCTGATCTGGAAGAGGCCCACCAAAGGCATAAGTCTGGCCACCCACAGAAAACGGGATCATCACGTTCAACTCCCAAACAGCTTTCTTTGCTGCGTCCCCGTGAGGTTCAGGTACCATATCTTTGCCATCGTTATTGGTGATAGTGCTTGGCCATTTCCCAGCTATAGGAACTTCTTGGTTTTCTTGAGACATTGTCGAAGAAGACGATGAACAGTTCTTACGAAAAGGGTTTTTAATGACGAACTGATTGAATCAATGCCGATGATTCTGATTCCAAGAAAAGGGTTTCTTTACTAGAGATTCAAGAACAAGCGATTGTGAAAAGAAGCAATAGGTTGGTCTGATTCGCAAGAAGCTGTGGAGATTGGGAAGCAAGAGAGTGGGAGAAAAGCAAGAACTGAAAGCAAAACGTCTGAAAACGTTTCAATGGCCATTTTTGGCCTATTTATAGGGTTTTTTAAAAAAAAAAAATATATGTCAAATCAAATTCACTTCGACTTCCTAGTGTGACACGTGTCCCACTTTTACCTAGAAAATTGGAACTCATGATGATAGTGGGAATCGAGGTGACAGTTACACAGTAAACGTGCAATCATGACGCCGTTTCAGTAAAACGTGTAGAAAAAGAAAAAATGTCAACTTCTCATCTTCCTTCGATCACGAATCGAAGCAGACATTTTTTGGGGGCAATTTGTTAGCCCATATTTTTGATAAGCTAAAAATATGCTCTAAACACGCATTAAACGCTGTCTTGAATTTTGAAGCGTAATGAAGAGCAAGAAAATCTTGACAGATTCTATCGAATTGAAGAGTAAGAAGACTCTTGGAAATGTTCACAGGTTCAAGGGAATATTTACAAACACAAGGCTAAGGAGAGAAAGAGGACTTCGAACCATTGGGCAAATCGACCTAGCGTATGATCGAATCGAAGCAACAAATTTCTGGACTTAGCACAATTCTGACAAACTTCACAAAACTCAGTTCGACTTCGAGCGATACAACCGTTCTAAGGGGCAGTTAGGTGCATGCAGGGTGTACGTGGCATGACATTTGGCAGTAGGGTAGTGTTCGACCGTTAGGACAGTTTATTTTCGAAAGTATATATATAGTAGTTTTTTAGTCAGAAACAAGGTCGCAATTCATTTATACGAAAATCCTTGTAAAACTCAAAGTATCCATGCTATCGAGAGAAACAAGCGAAATGGGATCCAAGTATGAATCTGTGAACCATTCTTTTCTGTAAAGCACATTTTACAATTCTATGCAATTTACTTTTCATGTAAATTTATCTTTCAAGCACTTCAAATTTCATGCAAAGTTTACTGTTTTTCATTTAAATTCTATTCATTTATCTGTTTCGATCGAAACAAAGCATTTGTTTATTAAAAACTTGTTTTCCTTGTTGCTTGTAATCCAAGTGACTCGTATATTTAATCTTCCCAAAACTACAATAAATGTTTATGCGTAATGAACATTCAAACAACTTAAAGAATTCAAACAAAGCACTATGCTCCTGAGATTCACTAGTTGGTCTCGCAAGCAATTAACCTAGACTAGCGGTTGTTTACCAAATTTCAGCGTATACAACTAGAATACTTTGAACTTAAAGCATAAACATTACATCCTTTGATTTTTTGAGATTCTACTTTATGAGTGCATAGTTGGGTTTGTGTGTGTTGGTGAGTGAAGAGGGTGTGGTAATGTTAATTTTTTTATTAATTCACTTCACAAACATTGAACAAGAAAAATGTTAACGTTTGAGATTTTAAATATTCACAAGCATTAACCAAAATAGTGAATGTCTAACAGGTACACACTTTTTAATTAAACTGAATATTTATATATTTTAAACCATAGTTGAATTAATATCAAACAGTTGTGTACCTGTGTTGTTTCAGATTCTAAACTCTTACATATTTGTGTTGTTTCAGCTTCTTTGCAATTTCATTTCTTCATCCTTGAACATGTTTGAATTCATATTAATATGGGTTTGAATTGCTACTATTATTTTTCACTCTTTGGCTTTTGTATTTTAATTTTAATTGCCTTTTTTTCCCAAAACTATTTGTTAAAGATGCTTATTATACATGTTATTGTCTCATTATTTACGATCGCCATCTGTCTCTACATAGCGCTAAATTAGGGCTTACTATCTGTCTTGCATATCTTAGCTATAGGGGAAATCTATAGTCGTTAATCTGTATACTACCATAATTTCTTGTCATAATCATATTCATATCATGTTCATAATTAAGTTAGAATGTTAGCGTGAAACAAACAATTAAGCTCAATTCATTTTACGGCATGCAACGGGTGGAGTAACCCCAACCACATACCACTACTGACCGGTGAAAATTCCTATAATATCAGGCTAACACCGAACTCCTCTTGTCGTCGTGCGGGCCATCCTTACGAAAAGTGTCTCGTCCCACTGGCATGAACCTTCCGTGTCCCACTGGTGTGGACAACAAAAGACACAACTTAAATGTTTTATATGTGTGGATCTCCAACTAGGGAGAATCCCATCCAGCCTAATCTGGAGCTTGCGAGGGACACATCAAGTTTGAAGTATTACATATATCTGATACATTATGCTGACTGTATTTCCTTAACATACTTAACTTATCTGAATGTTTTTCTTATTCATGTTAACCTCTTTTCAGGTTCTAAGCATATCGTCTTCATATGCCGTTCCTAATATGGTTATCAATCTACCCGTAATTGTTCTTTAATAACTTATTCTTACACTATTGCAATGCATTAGATGTTAATCATGTTCCTATCCTTGATTCACTCTTAAAAGGACTCAAATGGTATTGGGGATAAGTTTGGGGAAAGTTTAAAGCATTTCAAAATGTAAAATAAGTGGCTTGCCTTGTAAATTTTCAGTTTTTGTACACTGGTAATCGATTAACTCAGGATGGTAATCGATTACCACATCATTCGTAGTTTCAAAATTTCAGCTGGTAATCAATTACCAATGATGTATAATTGATTACCACGGGATCAGAATCACTTTTTAGCATGGCATAATCACTTATTTTGTCTCCAAACTCATCAAAACACTTACCCAACAACATGGAATCAAAATCTAACATTTTTAAACCATGAGAATCAAGCATAAACACAAATAACATCATGCATCACATGGGGATTAAAACTACACATTCATGTAATAAAAAATCATGTTTTCTCACATTTAAGCTCAAATTTACCCCAAGGAGGGAACTAAACTAATTGGAACTCACCTCGAATTTCTGCAACCTTTCAAAATAGCTTAGATCCAGCTTGTAGCTTCTGCCATCACAATAACAACAGTTGCACTTCTTGATTTGCTTAAAACCCTAATCAACTTCCAATTTTTGTACCCAAGCTTCAACTTATACTTCCTTAACCAATGTTGGCTTCTAACCACCACTTTAGTCCTTAATCAACATCAACCACAAGCATGCACCCACAAACTTGAGCTTTAAACAAAAAAATCCCCAAAACTTCTTAGTGTCTTTCTTCAATAAACACCAAAAGAAACCATAACCATTCACTTCTCCATACATGAAAAGCTACATTGATGAGCTCAAAATCAAACCTCTAAACTAACTTATGGAGAGGGAGGCTTGACTGAGAGAGTAAAAGGTAGGAGAAGAGAATTTCAAGCTTGCATTAAGGCTTAATTGTGACAAGGATCATGATAGATGTCGCATGTTGGATTGATTTTGATTTGGGAGATGAATTGGTGAAGTTTGAGGGAAAAGGGAGAGAGCCGTGAGAGACAAAGAGAGGGAAGAGGAGAGAGTTGTTTTATGATGGAGGAGAAATGAGAAGAAAATGAATAAGGGCAGGTGGGATAACTCATATAAATACTAGTACTGAAATTACTTTTATGCCCTTTCCTCAATTCGCAACCTCATATTCCCGTTCGTTCTCAAATCTCAGTTAATTGCCACTGCATCTTGATCGATTAATACGTGGGATATTACACCTTTAGCATTCAAAGATTCTCCACCATTACTTCCCACATACTTAGAGTATCATCGTCATCCTAAAGGTGAGATATCTCCAAACCTTTCAAACCAAACATAAACCCTTTGAGCATATTTAAATTCACCATATTCCTTATCAACCCGCTAAAACATTCCGCCACTAGAAGAAACAATAAAGGTGAAAGAGGGTCTCCTTGCTTTGATCCTCTTTGAATATTAATTTCCTCTGTTGGGCTTCCGTTCAAAAGAACTGACATACTCCCACCACACACACATCCCTTCATCCATGCCACCCACTTTGGACAAAACCCAACTCTTACCATCATATACTCCAAATATCCCCAATCCACCGAATCATAAGCTTTTTCAAAATCAACTTTAAGAATCAAGCAATTTCTTTTGTATTTTTTTCGCATAGTCAATCACCTCATTTATTACCAACACTTCATCCACCAAATTCTGTCCCCTAAGAAAAGCCCTTAGAGAAGACGAAATAATAGAACTTATCACCTACAACAATCTTGCCGCCAACACCTTCGCAAGTAGCTTTTAAAGACTCCATAATAACGATATAGGCCGAAAGTCTTTCAAAGAAAAAGAGGACGCAACCTTTGGAATTAAATCCACAAAGTAGGTCAACAAACATCTAGGTACTATCTCATTACCATGAAATTGATCAAACATGATTCTCACCTCATCTTTTAACAAGTACCAAAACTCTTTAACAAAAGAGAAATTAAAATCATCCGGCCCCTTACTTTTATTACCATCACTTTCTATTACCACCTTTTCCATCTCTTCCACTAAAAAAAGGTTTAATCAAATTTTCCCATGGAATGGACATAACTTGACTTTTAAAAAATTCCACAACCGCCCATCTCACATCACATGGTGATTGCACTCACACCTTGTTCACCTTCAATGCTCTAATAGTATTAATACTAAATCTCTTCTTAACAAACCTTTGAAAATACTTAGAATTTACATATCCTTCTTTAAGCCACTTAGACATGGCTCTTTGCACAATTACATCGTCTTTTGCCTTAAGAAGTCTCCCTAATTCTCCAAAACTATCTTTACGACATTCAACCTCCACTTGATTCAAAAAACCCCTCTCCCCTTTTTCATTCAACCTAGCTATCTCCTCCACCAAGTTCACCACCCTCTCCTCCATACCTTATGATGTAGGCACGGCAAGAAAAATCATACCCAACAAGTATCCAAATGAACCCACCCTGATTTGATGAGTTTTCTCCGCTTTAATTGATTTTGAGTATGGGTGTGGGTTTTCCACATAAAAGAAGGCTTCTCTCTCTAGATAATTATGATAGGATTCAATCAAACAGTACGTTTAAACTATTTTTATATTCCAAATACTTTATTAAAGTTATTAAAAAAAATTCTACACGTAATATCCTCAATAATGTGAAGCAATGTTTTCAATATTTAACATTAAAGTTGTTTAAAAAAATTACAATTAAATTGATTTTTCCTAGATAAAAATTAATGCAAATTTTGAGAAATAACATCAACGATACATGGAGCATATAAATACATAAATAATAATATGGCATCTAACTATTTATTTCGATGTTCTTGATAGAAAATGAACAACCATATTTACTTGTAGTGTGATGGATATATTAATTTGGTCTGGGTTGAAAAATGGATCTACACTTATCATATCTATGGCATAAATTTAAAATCATCAAACTTAAAATTTTGGATACAATTCAGCACTACATTCAAATCAAACTAAACAATCATAGTTTTTTATAAGGGAAGTTAAACAGACATAGTTCATTTTCAAACATATCCTCCTTTTCAATGTCAATAAAACTTAGGACAGCCCCATTTTGGTTAAAGGGAATTTACATTTGTTCATATCAACTTGTTATTTCTAGCACAAAATGGCCCAATTTGACATCTTAATATAGTCTTGTCTCTTACTTCGGAATGTGGTTTTAGAAAATTAGTATTGCATTACATAAATATGATAATGTATTTTTTCCATTTGACATACAAATTGAAATGTGAAGCATAATGGAATAAAATGCTGATATTTTCATGAGCATGTCATCCTGCTTCAATCGATCACAATAAGCCCATATTTCTCCCATGCTGCTTTGACCTCTTTTTAATCTTTATAAAAGTTTTCTTCAGGGTCGTAGAAATACTGCATAATAAAATTGATACTATTGTGTAATTATGACCAATAATATATTAATAAGAGAGGACTTTCCTCAACCTTTGCTCTAAAAGTATGTTTTATTTCTTTCGTAATTTGTTTTTAGTTACCATGAGTAACTAAACCTTCATTTGTTAGAGTTCTAAAATGAACCTTTATAAGTTTGTTGGATCAATTTAATTCAAGTTTTTTATTCAGTTATTTTTTGAGATCTTTTTAATTTTTATATGCAAATATCTTAATGCTTTTATGAATCCTAGGGAGGAGGCATACCTAGGGCATCTTACTGATCATAGAAATAAGGGTTGCAGAAGCTAATTTTTTGTCCACTTTTCTGAACGTTGCATTATAAACTTTATTCTTTGACCTTAGTTAGATAGGGTTAAGACTATCCATTTGTAGAATGACCAAGGACGTGAAAGGGTATGTCGTGTACTTCTAAGATTCAAAGACATAGGTGGAGCCTTTAGATAACAATTGAGAAATACCAACTCCGGTTATGTTTCAATCACTTCTGATAGAGTAAGTCCCCACTTTAATAACCTTAGGAAGGCATACAGACATTGTAGGATTCACAACCCATTATATTGTATCACGTGTATAAGCTTATTATGATCAACATGTGCAACTTGACAACTGGAGGGATGTAACAATCTCATGAATTTATCACTTAAATTGAACCCTTATCTTAACCACAATCTCACACCTCTTTTGTTTCCTTATATTCGTTACTAATTTCTATGACTTTGATAATCAAATTTATAATCCCATCATTCATAGCCACATATATTTCCAACCACAAAACCCCTTAAAGATTTTTGTTTTTTCAATTTTTGAGAAAGAGATTGATTTTTCTGTTTCAATTTTTGAGAAAGTTGTATGTGTTTTGTTGACTAAAGGTGAAAAAAAAGTAGAGTAGATTTTAGAAAATGAAGGGGGTACAAAAACGAATTCAATAGATGAGAGGGTTTGAGTAGCTTCGGTTAAGCATGTGTGGAATTAAGTTTGGTTGAGTGAATCACACTATAAGAAAATTGGCATATAGTGACAGAAATAATTCGTAGGTAAAAGATAGAAAACCATTGGTATAGCCCACAAAGCATATGCCAACGTCACTATGTCTTCGTCGTTTTTAATTTCCATTACCAACGGAAAATTACCGTCACAATGACCTATAGCGATGGGTTTTCTGCCTGTTGGACAAAACGTTGGCTCTATACCCACGGTTTATATCCGTTGGAATAGGATCCATTGGCAACACTTAATTTGCTATGCCCACGGCTGAGTATCCGTTGCTATAGATTTTAGTGACACTGTGTTTCCAACCTTCTTTGTAGTTGGTATAGGTTTTATAAACATTTTTGTTAACTTTAGCATAACCATCTCTTTAAGTAATTTCTTATGTTAATATGTATGATCAAATAAAAAAATAATTGTAACACAAAATAAATAAATATTCAAAATAAATAAAATAATATGATCTTCAACTATATTAAAAATTATCACCAAGTCATACAAGCATGTTAAACTACAAAATAGTTGATAATGTCAAACAAAAAACATCATATTGTACTAAAAAAAACATGCAAAGTCACCCCAATCTCAAATTACAAAAAATTGGATCTTATCCACTTGATTTTCAATTTTATTCCATCAAGAGAAAATTAGCTTCTACTCTTCCTCTTATGCATGATCGATAATAGTGCTATTGTATTCTTTAGGCTTTGTTTGTGAGTTTGGAGGGGAAGGGAGGGGAGGGTTTTGGAAAAAAGTAAGGAGCAGGTGAACGAAATAAAGGACATTGGGAGGAGAGGGCTTTGAAGAGTTCATTTTACTTCATATTAAAAAATCATCCTCATTTCGGGGACTCAAATTGTATTGAAGCAGATTTTGGAGGGTTTATATGAATGTTTCAAATTTAATCTATGTTGTTATAATATTGTTAAAATTGAAAATATATTAATCATAAGCAGTAACTAATCTTTACTCTTTCCAAAAATGTGAAAAATTTCTCAATTTTCCCCTATATTTTCCACCCTCCAAAGCTCTCTCCTCCACTCCCAAACAAAGCCTTAGTGTTGGATTAGGAGAATTCGGTTGGTTAGGACCACTAGAAACGTCTAGAACCAGTTGAAAACAAAATAATACAACTTATTAACTCATCTTTTTTTAATGACATACTTTATTAGAAAGGCACACTCGGTTATACAAATACAACAATTATGTCCTATGCAGGAAAGCCAAAATGACATGAAACAATAACTAGAAACACAAAAAGAATCCACCAAATACCTAAAACACACTAAAACCCTCCTAAGCCATCTAGAAAAAACACCACACCAGCAAAACAGACGTAAAAAAAAGGTAACAACATCCTTCAGCCGAAGCACGAAATAGTGTTGTATAAACAAAAAGGATAAAAGGTAACAAAACAGAAAAATATATTATACTTGTCTGTCAGCTTTTATAATTCACATCTTCACTAGAAATGACTTTGAATAAATGACATCATATTTGCCCTAATTGAATTTGTCCTCTCTTGATTTTCACGCATTTGCTTAAGTTCATCGCGAAATTCTTGATTTTCTAACAAAGAAACTTTTGATTTTTTAGGTTTGGGAATCTTTCCAATACAACCCACACGTCCTCTCTTTTCACGGCCTTGTACTTGAGAAAATATGTCATCCTTCCATGACATATGACTGTGTCTTTGTGGCTAATTGAGATGATCCAAGCTTATTGTCATGTTTATTTAGCTCTTCATGAAACATTAAAAACAACTTCCGTGTCATTTTAATATAAACACCTAAACATTAAAAACAACTCCATGCAAAAACAGGTAAAAAGGTACCCAAGAATTCAACATTATCATGCCTTTGGAATTGGTCAAGGCACTCAGAGTTAGAGGTTGATAAGTACCAGAGACACCAATCAGCATTGCAGTTTGCTGCCAATCTTCTACTGCACTTGTTTTCTGTAAGTAACATCGATCTCATAATTAATTCTTTTCAATGAGTGATATCGTTTATATATCATAACTTCTATTCACTAGTTGTATTTAACATATAGAAATTCTAACCATATTTATATACTTTTCCCAAATACTTGACTTTTCGGTTAACAATCATAGGACTTTGTCATTTTTCACGATCTTTTATGTTGAATGGATTTATTGGCACTCTACCATATATATGGCTAATGCTTACTATATGTCAAACCACATTTATGAAAATACAAATATAAAGCAATGTAAATCAGCAAAGTGAAAAATAGAAGAAATCATACGATCAATCTTGCAGCTTTTTCATTGACGATTGAACCATCTTTACGTGTACGTATATCGATGTAAATCCCCTTACAATTTGGCGATACTCCTTTGCCTTTTTTTCTTTCTAAAGCCAAATAAACAAGTTATATGTAATTGGTTTTATAAATACAATTCACTTATGAAAAGTACAATTAGAAACAAACCTTTTGATCAATCAGTTTGGGGAGGCTTTTTGTGCCCATACAATGAACATCTTCATATTTAGCACAGTTCTGTCTATTGATTTGGCTTACTCTCTTCAAAATCAAAATAATTTTAATCAAAATATAAATTTCACAAAAACTATTGTTTGTAATTTATACACATATTAGCTATGTTACCCTTTTAATAAAGACTGTTACAATAAAGAATTCCATTTGCTTCAAGCGATTGACACTGAGGAGGGAACTGTATCCCTCGGTTGTGGGTTTACTAACTTCTTCAATAAAGTGTTACTGTTGGGAAAAAAACCAGACTTATGAGTCTCTTTAAAATGCGGAAATAATTCTCCCAACCACCTGTGCAATTAAATGGACAACCAGAAAAATCCAATTCCAGAACAGAATAATAATAGCAGCAAAATAAATATCAGACACCAGAATTTTAACGTGGAAAATCCTCTCAATGTGAGAGAATAAAAAACCACGGGACCAAGCCAGATAAATCTTCCACTATGAATAAATAATGGGTACACAATAGTCTTCTAGTAAACACTAGGGAGCAACAATAATCATCACCAAGGTGGAAACTAATCAACAACACAACTTCCACACAAATGGGTAAACTAGCACAACCTAGAGATAGATTTAAACTAATAGTAGAAATTAACTAAGTGATAGAAAACACATACTCAAGTTGTAGCTCAAACCAAGTAACTTTGCTACACACTCTTTATCACTTAGAACCAAAATCTCTTCTTCTCCTCTCCCACGCGGCTGCTGCTATTGTTGTTTTTTCGGCTACTGTGTTTGTTGTTGTAACTAGGGATTCAAAAATCCCTTTCTTTCTTTCACGTGACACATGGGCCAAGCCCATTGGCTTTTGTTTCTTTTTGTATTTTTTTTTCTTTTATTAATTGGTGGGTCCCACTTGGGGAGTGACCCCACCCAACAAATCTCCCCCTCACGACTCAAGTGGGAAGGAGCTGCTCCACCATGCCCGCCTTCTTTCTGCAGTAGATCATCTTCGTCACAGGCAAGGTCTTTGTCATCATATCTGAACCATTCTCGTCAGTATGGATCTTCTCAAGTGAAAACGACTTCAACTCCAATGCTTCTCGTATCCAATGATACCGCACATCTATATGCTTCGACCTGGAATGAAATGTCGGATTCTTTCCAAGATGGATTGCACTCTGACTGTCACAAAACAACACAAACTTCTCTTGCTCAACGCCTAACTCTTGTAGGAATTTCTTCATCCACAAAAGTTCTTTGGCCGCTTCAGTAGCTGCAATATACTCAGCTTCAGTAGTGGATAAAGCAACACATTTTTGTAACCTTGATTGCCAAGACACTGCTCCCCCTGCAAAAGTCATCATGTAACCAGAAGTAGATTTTCTACAATCAAGATCACCAGCCATATCTGCATCTGTGTAGCCATCTAACACAGGATCACCACCTCCAAAGCATAAACATACTTTAGAAGTGCCTCGAAGGTATCTGAGAATCCACTTCACTGCTTGCCAATGGTCTTTACCAGGATTAGAGAGAAACCGGCTAACAACACCAACTGCATGAGCAATATCAGGTCTTGTGCATACCATAGCATACATCAAACTACCAACTGCGGATGCATAAGGAACCTTCTTCATATCTTCTTTGTCATTCTCACTTGTAGGGCATTGTTCTGAACTCAATTTGAAATGACCAGCAAGTGGAGTACTCACAGGTTTTGCTTTGCTCATGTTAAACCTCTCTAACACTTTCTCAATGTAATTGTGTTGAGACAACCACAATTTACCATTCTTCCTGTCACGAGAAATTCTCATGCCAAGGATTTGCTTCGCAGGACCCAAGTCTTTCATTGCAAAAGATTTGCTTAACTCTTTCTTCAAGCTTTGAATCTTCTTAGTGTCATGACCAACAATCAACATGTCATCCACATATAGCAAAAGAATAATAAAATCACCATCAGAGAATTTCTTGACAAACACACAATGATCAGCTGTAGTTTTACCATATCCATGCTTCTCCATGAATGAATCAAATTTCTTGTACCATTGTCGTGGTGCTTGCTTGAGACCATACAAACTTTTCTTCAATCTACAAACAAGCTTTTCTTTGCCTTTGACTTCGAAGCCCTCAGGTTGCTCCATATAGAGCTCTTCCTCCAAATCACCATGAAGGAACGCCGTCTTCACATCAAGTTGTTCAACCTCTAGATTCAAGCTAGCCGCTAATCCAAGCACAACTCGAATAGAAGTCATCTTCACCACAGGTGAAAAAATCTCTTCAAAGTCAACACCTTTCCTCTGATTAAATCCTTTCACAACCAATCTTGCTTTGTATCTTGGTTGGGATTTATTGTTTTCAGATTTTATCTTGTATACCCATTTGTTCTTGAGTGCTCTCTTGCCCTTAGGCAACTTCACCAACTCAAATGTGTGATTCACATGCAAGGAATTCATCTCTTCTTGCATGGCCTTCAACCACTTTTCTTTGTCAACATTTGCAATGGCCTCTTGGTAGTGCTCTGGCTCTCCACTATCAGTAACCGTCACATAGTCATGTGGAGGATATCTCTGAGAAACTTGACGCTCTCTACTAGACCTTCTCAATTCAGGCTCAACTGGTGGCTCAGGAGGTTCCTCTTCAACTGGCTCATTATGGTGAGGAACATGATTATCAGTTACATTCTCATCATCTACCTGTATATCTCCCTCATCAACAGAAGTTTCACTAGGAGGTTTAGGCGCAACATCATTGTAACTTTTAGCATCAGATTTCTGTTTCTCAGCTTTGTCAAAGTCTTCAATGGTTTGGTCTTCAAGAAATATCACATCACGGCTTCTGATAATTTTCTTGTCAACAGGATCCCACAATCTATAACCAAACTGTTCATGACCATAACCCATGAACAAACACTGTTTCGATTTCTTATCAAGCTTGGACCTCTCATCTCTTGGAATGTGAACAAAAGCTCTGCAGCCAAACACTCTCAAATAACCATAAGAGACATCTTTTCCTGACCATACTCTATTTGGAACATCACCATCAAGTGGAATAGAAGGAGAAAGATTGATCAAATCCACTGCAGTCGTCATTGCTTCACCCCAAAAGGCTTTTGATAATTTTGCATGAGAAAGCATACACCTGATTCTCTCATTAATAGTACGGTTCATTCTCTCTGCAACTCCATTATGCTGAGGAGTCTTTGGAACTGTCTTCTCAAGCTTGATTCCATGCTCTTTGCAATACTCTTCAAATGGACCTCTGTATTCACCACCATTATCTGCTCTGACACATTTCAGTTTCCTTCCTTTCTCTCTTTCAACACTTGCATGAAAGTGCTTGAACACACCGAGTACCTGGTCTTTAGATTTCAAAGCAAAAGCCCACACTTTTCTAGAGTGGTCGTCAATAAAAGTAACAAAATATAATGCACCACCAAGAGATTTACTATCCATCATGCAAACATCAGTGTGAACTAAATCTAGAATATTTGGCCTCCTATGAGGACCAGAACTATGAAAGGAAACTCTATGTTGTTTACCAGAAAAACAATGAGTACAAGTTTTTAGAGGTGTACCTTTTACCGGAAGAAAATTTTTCTTCACAAGAATGTTGAGTCCTTTCTCACTCAAGTGACCAAGCCGTGTATTCCACAAATCAGTCGATACATCTTCAACTGCATTCACCTCCTCCTTGCATAACTTTACAGGCATCCTGTAAAGAGAAGTGGGACTTTGCTCCTTTGCTACCACTAGAGACCCTTTGGTGATCTTACAAATGCCACCGCCACCAAAGTAAGTGTGATAGCCCTCAATATCCAAGGCTTTGACCGAAATCAAGTTGAGACGAATATCAGGAACATGTCTAACATTCTTCAACTGAAGCTTGCAACCACTACTAGTTTCAACCCAAACATCTCCCATACCAACAATTTCACAAACTCCTTCATTTCCCATTTTTACCGTGCCAAAATCACCAATGGTATAAGATGAGAAGAAGTCACGCCTAGGAGTAACATGGTATGAGGCTCCCGAATCAATAATCCAAGTTGAGTCATGGCTGACAAGATTTATGGAATCATCATCATCATCACAAATAATGTAGACATCGGTAGCACTATCACGTGCAACTGCAGTAGTGTCTTTATCATTTTTCTTCTCACTACCTTCATCTCTTTCCCTTGATTGATCTCTCTTGAGTATCCTGCAATTTCTTTTCATATGTCCCACCTTGCCACAATGGAAGCATGTAATTTCTTTTCTAGTTTTTGACTTGCTTCTTGACTTGTTGTGACTTTCAGATTTTTCACGCTTATGGAAATTTCTAGTTTGGCTTCTCCCCCGTGACTCTGTAACAAGAGCTTCTGACTGAGTAGGAGTACCAATCAAACCACGCTCCTTTCTTCGAGCTTCTTCATTAAGCATGCTTTCTTTAACCGTCGACATTACCAACTTCCCACTTGGAGCTGAGTTCGTCAGTGTCACAACAAGAACTTCCCAATTATCAGGCAAGGAACTAAGCAATAATAAAGCTTGCAACTCTTCATCAAGCTTAATATCAGTAGCTGCCAACTGATTCACAGTGTTCTGAAACACACTCATATGCTCTGCCATCGACTCCCCATCTTTGTATTTCATATTAACTAGCTTTCGGATCAAACATGCTTTATTTTGCACGTTCTTGCGTTCATACAACTCCTTTAATTTATTCCACATTGTATGAGCATTCGTTTCAGCTTCAACATGAGGATACACACTTAAATCCAGCCACTGTCTGATTATAGCAACTGCCTTTCTATTCATCTTCTTCCAATCAGCATCAGAAGTATCCTTGGCTTTAGCAGAGTCACCCTCAATAGGATCATACAAGTCTTTGGTGTATAACAAGTCTTCCATGAGAGTCTTCCAAAGTGTGTAATTGGAAGAGTTCAACTTAATCATATTTGGCTCAGAATTTTTCTCCATTTAAAATGCACAAAACAAACCAATCGGGCTCTAGATACCACTTTGTTGGGAAAAAAACCAGACTTATGAGTCTCTTTAAAATGCGGAAATAATTCTCCCAACCACCTGTGCAATTAAATGGACAACCAGAAAAATCCAATTCCAGAACAGAATAATAATAGCAGCAAAATAAATATCAGACACCAGAATTTTAACGTGGAAAATCCTCTCAATGTGAGAGAATAAAAAACCACGGGACCAAGCCAGATAAATCTTCCACTATGAATAAATAATGGGTACACAATAGTCTTCTAGTAAACACTAGGGAGCAACAATAATCATCACCAAGGTGGAAACTAATCAACAACACAACTTCCACACAAATGGGTAAACTAGCACAACCTAGAGATAGATTTAAACTAATAGTAGAAATTAACTAAGTGATAGAAAACACATACTCAAGTTGTAGCTCAAACCAAGTAACTTTGCTACACACTCTTTATCACTTAGAACCAAAATCTCTTCTTCTCCTCTCCCACGCGGCTGCTGCTATTGTTGTTTTTTCGGCTACTGTGTTTGTTGTTGTAACTAGGGATTCAAAAATCCCTTTCTTTCTTTCACGTGACACATGGGCCAAGCCCATTGGCTTTTGTTTCTTTTTGTATTTTTTTTTTCTTTTATTAATTGGTGGGTCCCACTTGGGGAGTGACCCCACCCAACAGTTACATACGGTTGATTTTTGGTTTTTTAAGCTACACTAAGAAATGCATAATGGAAAGATAAAGGCATAAAAGGTAAAAGGATAAAAAAAATGTGAAATAAACTTGTATGATTAATTTGTTGATGTTTTAGTTACAACGTATGAACTATGTATTTTAGAAAAAACTATGCATATTATCTAAACAATGTGGAATCCAGTTATGAGCCTTTGATCGGCTAATTTTGTGAATAATGTGTGAGTCTCTATTGCTCTTGTGATTGTGGCACCCCATGTTTGGCTCAGAGTTTCCTTCTTCACGGCATGATCGGGTGACAGCGTCCTTGGTGTGCATGTCATTGAGGATCCTGTATCTTCAGTCATCTTTCTTTGTGGTTAGTGGCTCTACAAACATGAAATGTGAGTTTTGTGCATCATTTTCTAGTCCCACTATGTTATGACTCAGTGTGAGGCCTTTATGACCCATGTACTGTGTTAGCAGTCTTAAGAAAAAATTAACTCTCCTCGCTCGGCTGCTCTAGCAATCAGCCTAACATTGCCCTCGCCCGGGAGGTTTCTTCTGAAGGTGAGAAACACACAAGAAGGGGAGGTTGAATTGTGTTGGCTTTTTCAAATTTTTTCTAAGTGTTTTATCTGGTCAGAGTTTGAATGTGTTCAGAGTCTGACTCATGTTCTGAATTCAGTGGGTAAAATAAACACAAAGAGAGAGAGAGAGAGAGAGAGAGAGAGAGAGAAAGAAAGAAAGAGAGACACAAATCAATTATACTGGTTCATCCCACAAACCGAGAGTAGTCCAGCCCCCTTGCACTTCCAAGAGATTTTCATTATAATCATTAAAGATTACAAATGCTCAAGCACACAAGCATGAGACTTTCAAATGCTCAAACACACAAGCAAGATACTTCTAATGCTCAATCACAATTGAAAGAGACTTCTTACAATCTAACTTAGTCAAATAAAAGATTGTTTGGTTTTACACTTGATATACATCAGAGGTGTAAGCAATTACAAAACAGAGTAAAAAGATTTTAGAATTTCTAAGATATGAACTTGGTAAGAAATTCTTAAGTGTTTATGCGCTTTTGAATTCGACAGGGTAAGGACACTTGTTAAAAATTGCAGAGTGTGTTGATTTCTTCAAGTCCTCAGCTTCTTATACAGAGAAGGAAATGAGAGACGTTGGAGAGGTATCAGCGCATAATTTTAGTCTTTGAGAAGCTTGATCATGAACGTGAGAATGTTCCTTGATTTAGATAATGCCGTTGAAAAGACATTTGAAATTCCTTTGCAGAAAGAGAAATTATCCGTTCATTTTATTTGTCTTTGAATTTCTTTGTTTGTATCTACACGTGATCAGAAGAAGACAAAGTGTACTATCTGAGTCTGATATGGACATCTTCAGAAGACAACAAATCTGACGTCTTCTTTAGTCTTCATTCTTCAAAACCTGATGACCTTTAGAAGCTACTTCTTCAGAATCTGGAACTTCAAAGTCTGATCCTTTAGAAGCTACACTTGTCCAGAGTCTGATGTTCTTCAGAACTTCAGCTTCTCTATAGTTTCCAGATGCTCTTGTATACACTCTTCTAGGATCAAAACATGATTTTATACTATGAAATTTAGTCTATGGTCTTGCACACTTGAGCATATATTAACATATTCAATTGTTCTTTTAATACCTTGTTATCACCAAAACTTCAAAGACATTATATAAACCCATTTTGTTTCAACATCTTCTCCTAAAGCGCAATGGCCCATTTGTCGATATCAGCTAACATAATGTTTATATTTAATTGTAATTTAGAAATACAAAGTAAAAAATTTATTTCAAATAACAAACGGCCCTACATTAGATAACTAATATCTATTCCTACATTTACATAATGATATTTAATGTTACAATTAATTGTATAAATCAATAATATTTTCACTAATATACCTACTTGTATTCATTCTATTATCATGTATGAAATGAACTAAATTTCTTTCATTAACTAAAACATTAATTTTGGTCAAAAAGTAATAATCAATAACATTGATTTTGGACAAAAGAGAATCAACAACATTGATTAATAATATTCATTAATTGTTTTACATATATAAGCTAATTCTATAATTGATATTTGACTTTGAAAAGTATAATTCTATAACTGTTACTTGACTTTGAAAAGGTTAATACTATAACTAATTTACATTCAATTTACTAAAAAAATATAGGTTTTTAATTCTCACTGAAAAAAGTCAAGTCAAATTAAAGAATAAACTTTCCTTAAAAATTGTGTCAAAAAAAAACTTTTTTGAAATTTTTATTAGGCAAAACAGAAAATATATTAAATAAAAAGAAAAGGATACAAAGACTACAGGGAATTAGACCTGACTCAAGAATAACCGAAACATGAATACATCGTGATAAATCAGTCCAAGTAGATCAACTCTAATCTATCCTAACAAAAATTCACTAATCACAGGTGCAACCCAACGAACCCGATATTATCTAATTTATTTTTGTTTATTTTTGTCTTTATTTGGTTGATTGAAAGTTTAAATAAACATGAATTATGCCTCTCATTTTAGACTCTTTATAAATTATGCTCACAAAATACTTTGTTTTATTAATATAATATATATATATATATATATATATATATATATATATATATATATATATATATATATATATATATATCCGTGTCTTTGTCCTACGTTTTATTAGATTACCCGTGTCCGTGTCGTGTCCTGTGTCCGTGTTCGAGTCCGTGCTTCATAGATTCCAGTGAACAACACATTCATCGATGCAATTAATCACATAAATTTTCAGAGGATTAGGATTTTTCAAAGGATTGGGGTTTTGAAGAAATGCTCTGAAGTTGCATCGATGAGGTAAATCTGCAAATTGAAAATTCAGAAAACATACGCACAAAAATAATTCAAATTGGAAATTAGAAAAGGGAAAAAGACGAGTGAACGAACACAGAACACAGAGTGAACGAGAATCAAATCGCCACAAATAGTGAAGAATCTGAAGGTCACGATAATGGAGGTTAGTGTTGAACGAGAATGGAGGTTGAAGGAAGATTGTGAGATGAACGAGTGAACGAAGCTGAATTTCCCATTTATCTTTCTTTTTTGGTTTTAGAATGTTTCTTCATTTATTATAACTTTTATTTTTTTTCTTCTTTTACGTGCTTGTATTCTAAAAGATGGAGGAAGTTGGAGTAACCAACTACCATTGATTGAATTTTCTTACAACAACAGTTACCATTCCAACATAGGAATGGCACCTTATGAGGCCTTGTATGAAAGGAAGTGTAGAACTCCGTTATGTTGGGCAAAGGTCGGAGATAAGAGTATCTTGGGACCGGAGATTATTTAGGAGACTACCCTAAAAATTAAATCTATTCAGGATAAGATGAAGACTGCCCATAAAAGGTGAAGGCCTTTAGAGTTCAATGAAGGAGATCATGTGTTCCTGAAAGTTACACCTAAGTTGGGTTTGCGAGGAGTTTTCAGGACGAAGAAGCTTTGTCCGAGATTCATTGGACCATTTCAGATACTCAGACGTGTTGGTTCGGCAACTTACCAGTTACCATTGCCACCAGTTATGTTAGGATTGCATGACATGTTCCATGTTTCTCAGTTGAGGAAGTTCATTCCCGATCCTTTTCAGCCAGTTGAGTTGGACAATATAGATTTGAAATCAGAGCTGACATTTCAACCAGAGCTGGCGCGAATTGTTGACCGTGATGTCAGATCCTTGAGGAGCAAAGAAATACCTATTGTTAAGGTGGTATGGAAAGGTTCTCCCAATGGCGAACCTACGTGGGAGCTAGAATCAGAGATGCAGAGAAACTATCCACATCTTTTCTCAGGTAATTTCTAAATTTTGCGGATGAATTTTTTTTAAGGGGGTAGAACGTAATATCCCGCTAAAAACTCAGTCAATTACCTGTGTCAGCTTAATGCACCTGAGAAAATTTTAGTAAGAGGGGAAGTTCGGTAAATTCCCTTTAAGACTATAAAAGGACAAGCATCTATTTTTTTCCTTTCATTTCCTACACTCCACTCTCTCTCTATCACTAGAAAATCTCCTCTCCCTTCTCTCTAACCCTCGTCCCTCCTCCTTCCTCATCTCAAGCTTCACCTTTTCACCCAAATTCACCAAGATTCCAACATGCAATGATGAAAACTTAATCCTTATGCCATTGTAATCATGTTACTCCATTGATTCACCATTTTCCCTCTCTAAACTCTCTCTGCCGAGCTCACTCACCATCATGGGGTTTAAGGAAATTGTCCTCTAGCTTAAAATGGTTATGCATGTATGTGTTTTGTGTTGATGGTTGCTTAAATTGGTGTTTAGAGGCAAGAATTAAAGGGAGGAATTGGAGCAGCAGCTTGGGTGTGTAGACCTAAAGTTGCAAGCTTAGGGAAGTGTCCAGAATCAGAGGTGAGTTCCTTTAGCTAGGAAACCTCACCTTGGGTGTTTTGATTTATGTGAGAAAACATCAATTTTAGGATAAAGATTAAGCTAGTTGCCCAAATTTTGATACAAGATGAAAAGTGTGTAAATCTTGGCTTATGTTTATGATTCTTTGTTAAAAATGCTTTCTGGAATTGTTGGAATAGGTATGAGTACTTGGGTAATGCCCAGAAGGCCAAAAGTCATGTTTTCGCTAAGCGAGCTGACTCGTATTTGGCTACTGGACAGCCTCGCTGGGCGAGGGGTTAGCTTGCTAAGCGAGCTACTCAACACTTCCATGTGCTGTTAGCTTTGCACAGCGAGAAAACTTCCGCTGAGCGAGCCACCCTGTTTTACCAACTTTTTCCCAAATATGTTATTTTTGCTCAAGGACTCATGCAATTCCAGAAAGGCTTAATGAAAATATAATCCAAGTATTACACACATTACTTCATTGTATCAGTGAGTAAAGAGTGATTCTAGGATTACTAAGGTATAAGTATGGGAAAAAACTAACTTTGGATTCAAACTAGAATGAAATGTAGCTATGAATATTTATATATATTATGAGTAAAAGTAAGTCGTGATTCTCTAACTCCCCGTTAGTAGTGGAGTTGAGGTTCCTCGTTACTAGTGGACATGTGTTCTTTAGATGTAAGTCATGCACGACAATAAGAGAAGAGGATTCCGGTGTTAGCCTCAGATAGGAATTTTCACCGTTATGTTATGGGAATGTATTCCGGGGTTACTCCACTCGGATGCATTCCGTAAAATGAACCCAGATTATTAATGTTTGTCACACGCTAACATAATTATTTATGACATGATATGACCTATGAAGGAATATGTTAAATTACAGCCTATGATCTTAGGTTCCCCTTGATCACTATCACCTAGGATAGGTGGAGCTCACTGAGACATTATGTCTCACCCCAATCCCTTTTATTTTTTCAGATTCGCTGGTTGCCCGAGATAAGGGTAAGAAGAAGATGTCTAACTAATGTGTCGACTGTCTCGTTTACGTTCTATTTTGTATTCGTCATTTGGATTTAGACTATGTTCATTATTGTGTACCCGTTAGTAGTGTACGCATATTCAGACATGTTTTGTATTTTATGTATAACAAATTTGTGCCTTCATGGTGATGTATGAGACCATGTGTGCTATTTATCTATCAGACTTAAATTTTGTATTGTAATTTAATGTATTCAGTATGAAATTTAACGCTTGTATGACAATTCTAGACAATCTCATTACAGGTGTTACAAAATATATATTTAACTAATACTAGCAAAAGACACGTGCATATGCACGAGTCGCGTAACATTACTGAAATAATATAAAAATAATTATATTATTAATATTGTGAAATGTTTAAATATATTAAATAAAAATTAACATTAAAGTAGTGTTTTTATAAAAGGTTTGTTTATTTTATATGCAAAAATTCGCTAAATATTTGCATAGCGCCCGTTGCAGATTTGATGTGCATATATCCTTTGAAACAAAATTTTATGCCCTCTACGAAAAACTAGATATGATAAAATTTTGAAAATTCATGAGTATTTTCAATATACCAAAATTAATGTAGTGTTTCTATTAAGGATTTTTTATTTATTTTTCATGCAAAACAACGTTTAATATTTGCACCGATTGTTGTGGATTTTATTTTCTTATATATGCATAAACAAATTTATACGTTCTAGTATGAGAAAATCGATATTATCAAATTTTGAAAACTCATAAGTAATTCCATCAAACCATAATGATATATTTTCACTCCAATTTTGCTTAAAAAATAAACAATATGTTTTGATAAATAAATTGAATTGAATTTAGACCTTGAATTTGAAAAATAAATCAAATATGTTTAAAATAATGTTTCCATTATTTTCTATGTTTAAGACTGAATGATATTCATTCAAGTTTGTAGAGTACATGAAATCAAAACAAACTCAACATCGCTAAAAAGAATGAATATGATAACACCAAAGATAATAGCATAAACGACAAAATGTCTATGAATAATGTGAAGAAAAAAAAATCAAAATGGCTTATATTCATGTTTCTGGATCAATAAACATTGTCGCTCAAGTTATTAATTGAATCTCTAATGGATCAAAGTTGATAGTTCAGTGTGGAACTCCTCTCCAGTGAATGAAAAGGGGAAATGGTATAAATTGGTGAAAATGATCCTTGTGAAAACCACTTATTCATATTGAAAGATGAGTAAAATGATGCAAATTGGTGATTGTTGATCTGAAAATGACTTAAAATCATCTATCTCTAGTGAATGAATAAAAACGAAGAGAGAAGATAAAGAGAATGTGAAGCAAGCTTCTCTCTTTAAATAATTATGATAGGATGCAATCAGACATTATATTTCTATCATTTTTATAATCCAAATACTTTATTAAACTGATTAAAATTGTTTCTACATGTAATATCCTCATTCGATTGAACCAATGTCTCCTATATTTAATATTAAAATTGTTTAAGAAAATTACAACTAATTTTTTTTTTCCTAGAAACAAGTTACTGCATATTGTGAGAAATAACATCAACAATACATGGAGGATCATAAATAAATAATAATAATAATAATAATAATAATAATAATAATAATAATAATAATAATAATAATATATCAGCTTTTGCTCAATAATAATAATAATATATCAGCTGACTATTGATTTCAATGTTGTTCATTGGAAATTAACAACCATATAAGCAAGTAGTGTGATGGACATATTAGTTTGGTCTGAGTTGAAGGATAGATTTACACTTATCATCTATTGCATAAATTCAAACTCATCAAACTAAAATTTTTGGACACAATTCAACATTACATTCAAATCAAGCTAAACAAACACAATTCATTATCAAATATATCCCCCTATCCAATGAAAATAAAATACGGGACAACCCTTTTTTGGCAAAGGGGGTTTAAATTTGTTCATATCAATTTGATATTTCTTGCACAAAATGGCTAGATTTGACCTCGTAATATAGTCTTATCTTTGACTTCGAAATTTGGTTTGAGAAAATTAGTATTGTATAACAAAATTGTGATCATTTATTTTTACCATTTGACATACAAATCGAAATGTGAAGCATAATGGAATAAAATGATGATGTAATTTCATGAACATGTCTTCCTCATAAATTCTTACACAATGATTATTGAGGTAAATTATAAAAAAAAAAAAAACTAGATAGATTACTTCTCTTTAATGCATGCAACTTATCATTAATCGATGACAATCAACCCAGATTCCGCCCATGCTGCTTTGACCTCTTCTATGCTTTTATAAAAGTTTCCTTCAGGGTCGTAGTAGTACTGCACAACAAAATTGATAGCATTGTGTAATTATGACAAATAATTTATCAATTCTAATCTTTTACACTTTCATCCTCGCACATTATTTTTACAATCCTTATTCATGGTGAACACATATTATAAATGTATTCCAAAGGGAAATAAAATAAAAGAGTTAAATAAAGGCAATAAGTAGAAGGGTGAATATATACTATAACAAAATAATTTTAGCATGTATCATGTAATATTAAGAAGTTAAATATTTAAATGAATTTATCTTTTGTTTTTGTTTTGCCAAAATTAAACTTATGGCCTAATATTTTCTAACCTCTTAGCTTTTGATTATCAAGCCTTGGTTTTGACTTCAATTGATCTCTTAGTTTTTTTAAAGTTAATTATAAAAATATATAATAAACGTATACAAATACTTCAAAAAAAAACATAAGAATGTGAAAAGAGATCTTATATGAAAATTAAGTTAATAATATAAACTAGAAGTGTGTAACTATTACCCTATATACCCTGTCAGCCTTCATACGACGTTTCATATGGCGTTCTTGTGCCACCCATCCTGGAAGTAGCCACTCATATCCTGGTGAAGTGTTGTCATGAAAAGAAACCAATTCTAAATTTTGGGGCATGGTCCGATTCCGTTTCCGTTGTTTGAGTTTTATTTTTGAAATAGTGATTTTTGTTTCTGTTGAGAAATGTTCGATACTTGAAGTTCTCATTGTGTAATATCACGTTTCGAGTTTATCTGTATCATACACACAAAAACACTTATGCTTGACATTCAAATGTGAATAGGTAATAGACTATTAAAGGCCAAATAATTTGAAAATAAATATATAACGTTAATATGATGTGTTCAAGGGCCAACATAGATAATACATGTAAACATCTCTGTGTGTCAAGCTAAAATTTTACATTTGACTTCAAATCTTACAAGTAACAACATACACGCATTTATACACGACTAGAAAAAGAAAAATTAGAGAGGGAAATTAATGACGGGAAAAAGTGAAATCCTTTATTAATTTCCTCGGTGCAAAATTTAGTGACAGAATTACAGTGTGATTTCACGTTTTCCCTTTATATATTTCCCTCAGTAATTTTTGTTTTATTTTTTTCCTACTAATGATACACATGGTAAGACATTACATATATGCATTATATTATAAATTTAAGCTCATATACAAACATGATTCATAACACAACAAGAAGATTTAGCATGAAATGATCCTAACTACAAATATAAGTTCATGTTACAGACTCGTCCATCATATGAGAAATATAAAATCTAAGTAGGTCATTTTCAAATCCCAAACAATATACATGAATATAGAGAAAAACAATATTCAAATATATCACAACAATAATTTACAATTTCACCTAGTAATCTACAGCATCGCGTGTCCATCATTCTCAGCCTATACAACACCCTCGTCATATAGAAGGAAACAACATAGAATATTTAACTAGTAGATTAAATCTAATTAAAATAAACGTCATATTTAAAGTAATTCCATTCTATTATTTAAAATTCAACATTATCTCATTAAAAATTTGATGAACAATTAGATTTCACCTTCATAGAGTAGTCAAATCAGTATCAATTATGAAAGACATTCAAATGATTTTGCAAGATTTTATAAATCTGTTTGAAGTTATACAACTTAGAATCATAATGAGATTTGTACCATTACAAATCTAAATCAAGTAATTCAAGCAAAATTATACACTAACTTTCATAGCATTTTAAAAAAAATTAATATTAATCCGAGCTCATCAAGATGTAACTTTACAAACTTATTTAAGATTTTTAAGCTAAACATTAAAATATCCAGAAATTTCAATCAATATTTTACTTCACATATCAAGCAATTTAAGAATAGGTTCATACCATACAGATTTAACCTCAACAGAAACACATAACAAGGAATTAACAAACCATAATAAACAATTCTATCAAACCCATAAGTAATAAACCTTTGAAATCAACAAGAAAATTGAATTTTAATGATAATACATCCATAAAAAATCAACATCAAAAGAACCTAATCATGGATTATTGATAGAGTTAGGAAGACCTCAATTATTTTGACATCTATAGATCCAAAAAAAATAAAAATATAAAAGTGAACTCACCAAAGTGATAGAAAATACGGAGAAGCCCAGAACAAAACCCTATCTCTTTATGCTTTCTTCTCCCTTTTAAACAATTGTTCTATTTTGTTCTTCACAGGATCCCCTTTTTATTTTTTCTTCTATATAATAGTGTGGATAAAGGGTGAAATAATTTTGGTGAGGTGAGATAAACAAAGTTATGGGTGTTTGTGTGTGAATTTTGTGAGGGTGAGAGATATGAGGTTACAAAAAGTTCTTCCCGTGCAAAGCTCAATTTTATAGAGAAACCCTGAAGAAAACCCAAGCACTTTCTTCTTTCCTATCCCTTTTCAACAATTATGCTATTCTTTTCTCCATAAGACCACCCTTTTATTGTCTCATCTATTTATTTTGTGAGAATGGTGTGGGTAGGAGTTAATTAATTATTACCCAAAAATCAATATATATGGGTGTGTAACCATGTGACTTTAACGGGGTGAGAGAAACTAGGTTGTCGATGTAAGTGTGTGAATTTCGTGAGCGTGAGAGATAAAAATTTACATTAAGTGTTTTGCGTGCAAAACTCAACTTTTTGATAAATTAAATTATCATCTATCCAAACCTATATACTCTCAAGTAATCACAAATATTAAATTTAATATATAAATGTTGACTCCATATATTTAAAACTTATTTTTTATTAAAAGTATTTTTTTTTTCATGTAAAAGTATAAATAGATAAACACTTAATTGATATTTTTTAATGATGAGCCTTATTTTTGTTCTTGCAATTAGAAATATGGAGCTCTATAATAAAATTCTTGTTTAAATTTTCTGATCATATATTTTTTTTAAATAGAATAGTGTTAATCATTGTAACTACTTAGCTTAAAGGGAATTATCTATTATATAAATTATTTTTTCAGAATTGTTATTCTTTTATAGGTTCTTTGTACTAAAGACGATATTTTTTTTATGCACTATATGCATTAATTGTAGACACCTCCCCCGTCCAAAACTATTATTGATTCTAAAAGTCTTAGAAATGATAGAATATAGCCTAGAGTCTTCATGGGAATATTAAAATAATAGATTAATTATTAGTATTGTGAAACTACTTTTAGTCGATTCTTTGTATAAAATGCAGTTGTCTTCTTGAAAAATATTAATCTGGTAAAAAATATATATATTATTCTATGTATGTGTTAACATATACTGAATATTAACCTCAGACACTTCACTTCTCCACATTTAAAATGTGTGAGCTCTAGCCACTACACTACATGACAAAAAAAAAACATATATTGAGTATTAATGAATGGTAGTGCGCTATCTATTCCAAATAAATGAGAATTTAGTGTTATTGTGTGTAACATTTGGGAGAGTAATTGAATGGATATTATTCATTAATGTACGTAGTGATGTATTTTCTAACACCATGTATGCTGCCGAGATTATGACTCTTTTACAAGAGATCAAGATTAGCTCAAACTAGAAAATAGCATGTGTGAAACCTAATATTTGAATATATTATACAAAATAAAGTAGAAAATTGCTTTATACACATCAAACAAAGCTAAAACACACCAGAAAATTACATATTTACCCCGACGGCAGTTAACTGCCGCTGGATCATCCCATCGGCAGTTAACTGCCGCCGCGTTTGAATCCATCGGCAGTTAACTGCCGTTGCGTTCTTGATGTTGTTAATTTAGCAACCTACTCCTATACTGTTACATCAATTCCTCCTTTCCTATTTCCTCTTCAATCTATACACCTAAATCTAATTTTTTTCTACCCAAATCTTGTCCAAAATCATTGAAGCAGCAATACTAGAAGGTTTCAACACACTTTTGACGTCAAGAAACAGGTAATGCATCATTTAATCCGTTTTTTTTTGTTGTTTTTTCTGTCAATATTCGTCAAAACCTGACATGGGGCTAGCGGCAGTTAAGTGCCGCTGTATGGGGCCATCGGCTGCTAACTGTCGATGTAGCGGCATCTAGGTGCCGATGGGAAACTTAAAAAAAACAGACTTACTGCCTAATTTTTTGAATTTTTTTGGTTTTTTTTAAATTTTTTAGGTTTAATTAATTTTGATATTGATGTTATTGCAATTGTAAGTTATTTATTCATAGTTATTTGTTGTTTATTCATAGTTATGGACGAAAAAGCGGATGATGATCCGGTCGAGACAAAACCTATTTTTGTCGATAATTCCGGAAATGTCATACCGCATAAGGCTGAAGCTTTTGTCCATGTTGAAGCTTCATTATATGTTGACTCCGGTGTTGTCCCTCTTGAGGCCAACAAAGTTGACACGGCTCATTTTTTCAAGCGAAGTTAAATGGAAAGATAGAGATGACTTGCTTAATTGGGTATGTCGTCAAGCAAATAGGGCGGGATTTACAATTGTTATACGTAGATCCAAGTTGATCAATCCAATGTTGCAACTAATTTGTGAAAGGAGTGGCAACCACAAAGTGCCGAAAAAAAGATTGAAGCATGAGGCAACGGGTTCAAGAAAATGTGGGTTTAAGTTCATGGTTCGTGGATATCTTAGTAGGGAAACAAATGATTGGAGATTGAACATTCTTAACGGAGTTCACAACCATGAGATGAAGCCAAGTTTAGAAGGACACATGCTTGCGGGTAGATTAAGGGAGGATGACAAGAAGATTGTACGTGATTTGACCAAGAAATTGGTGCTACCAAAAAATATTTTGATAAATTTGAAGACAAAAAGACAAGATTGCATGACAAATATCAAGCAAGTCTACAATGAATGTCAAAAAATATTCAAGTCAAACAGAGGTAACAAGACTGATATGTAGTATCTAATCTCTAAGTTGGAGGAGCACAATTATGTCTATTTCACCAGAACACAAAGTGAGAGTACTACTATTCAAGACATATTTTGGGCTCATCCAACATCTGTTAAGTTGTTTAACAATTTTCCAACAATTTTGGTTATGGACTCCACCTATAAAACCAACATGTACAGAATGCCATTGTTTGAGATAGTTGGGGTCACCTCGACTGATTTGATGTATTTTGTTGGTTTTGGATTTTTGACATCTAAGAAAGAGGATAATTTTACTTGGGTTTTACAGATGTTGGTCAAACTTCTGAACTCAAAGATTAATATGCCTTCAGTGGTTGTGACTGACAGAGATACGGCTTTGATGAATGCGGTAGCAACTGTTCTCCCTGAAACTAGTGCAATACTTTGTTATTTTCATGTTGGTAAAAATGTTAGAGCAAAGTGCATCACTGACTGTAGAGTGAAACCAAAGGATGGGAAAGAGGTGAAGCCAAGTGACCTAGTTAACAAGGTAATGAGAGCTTGGGAGGCTGTCGTTGAATCACCTACGCAAGAATTATATGCAAGTGCGTTAATGGAATTCAAAAATGTTTGTAAATATTTTCCAAAGTTTCTTACTTATGTCGAGAGCACCGTATTGGATGTTGTGAAAGAGAAAATAGTGAGGGAATGGACAGACCGTGTCTTGCATCTTGGCTGCAGAACCACCAACTGAGTTGAGGGCGCTCATGGTAAACTGAAGAAATATTTGAGCAATAGTGTAGGTGATTTTGGTACTTGTTGGGAGAAAATACATGATATGTTGGTGATCTAGTTAACCGAGATACAAATATCATTTGGGAGGAGTTGTACTGTATTAGAACATAGATATAAAGACGTCATTTTGTACACTGGGTTGGCTGGTTATGTGTCTAGGACTGCTTTGAGCTTTATTTTTGATGAAGAAAGACGTTCCAAGGAAATCTTGTGCATGGACAAAGAAATTTGTGGTTGTGTGATAAGGACATCGTATGGGCTACCTTGTGCATGCACTATTGCTGTGAAAATCCGTGACAACAAGCCTATTCGATTGGATGAGATACACCGTCATTGGCAAAGGTTATGTATGGGTGAAGAAAGTAATGAAGATGGTTTTTTTGTCGAGGAGGAGTGGAATGGTATTCAGGAACGTCTCAAGAAGGTTCCTTATCAAATCAAACTAGAAATCAAAGAGGTGTTGCGTAAGTTGGCATTTCCAGAATCCACAATGGTTTCTCCTCCTCCAAGAAAAGTACCAACCAAGGGAGCGCCGAAAAAAGTGAGGTGTAAAGCAAATGAGGCATCGACAAGTCGAATCCCTTCTTATTGGGGGCGTGTTGATTCCCAATTTCCGGATAGTCAATCGTCGCAAACTATGTCATCATTTCCTAAAAGAAAGGGTGCTTGTATTGGTAAATCATCACGTTCCCCACTTCCACCACGTGCTCCGTTTCCTAAGCTTAGTCTGGTTCCAAAGCCTACTCCGGTTCATGGTGTGTTTGATGTTTTGAGCCCTATTGACTATATGCCAAAATTCATGGTTCCATTTATTGAAAAAATTGTGGATGTTAAAGGCGAAGGGAATTGTGGTTTTCGGGCTACAACTGAGTTCTTGGGTTTCACCGAAGAAAGTCATGTCAGGGTTCGTAAACATCTTATTCAAGAGTTGAAAGATCATAGAAATGATTATGTGCGGGTATTTGCGAGTGAGGATCGTTTTAACTACATCTTAATTATGGCTTGCATCCTCCCTTAAATAGTGATGATATTGCACTTGTAGATAAGTGGTTGACTTTTCCCGACATGGATCACAACGTTGCAACTTATTACAATAGACTTGTAGTGGAGTTGACAAGTCACGAAATCGGAAATTCGGAATCCTTTTTCCCACTTAGAGGGGTGCCACCGCTTAAGAAAAAAACCCCCGTCATGTGTCTAGGCTTAATTCCCAATCATTTTGTTCTTGTTTTTTTGAAAGATGGTTGTCCAATACCTCCATCATCTACGTAGTGGAACATACACAGAAGTGAAGAGGCATCGGCTTGGGAATTTGAGTTTTTGGATCAACAAGCCAGGTTCCGAGACCTTATGAACATTGAGAAAAGAGAGAATCTGTTCCCACCAAAAAAGTCAAACCAAGCCAATCCAATTGTGTGTGACACTCCTGAAAAAGCAAAGCAAGAATTTCAAGTTATTGTGGAAGATGAAGATGGTTCAAATTGACTTGATGCGATATGAGTGATTTTTTGTTTTTGTCGGTGTTCATCCTTTTTTTTGGTCGATATTACACCGACATATTTTTTGTGGTCGATATTGTAACACCAATTTTTTGTGGCTAATATATAACTAACATATTAATATATATAAATATTTAACTTTTATGTGGTGGAATATGCACCTACTTTGTTATTGGTTATAATGTTTCCGCATTTGATATATATATATATTGGTTATTACGTTTAATTTAATATTATTCTGATGTTTGATATTTCATAAACTTTTGTGAAGTTAAACATGTCTGAGGTTGCACAAATTGAAGCTCATGTCCGGTACTCTGCTTTCAAAAAGACAATTAAGGTTTTTCTAACAGCGACCGACACTATGGATGAGTTGAAGGCACAACTTAACAGTTATTTTCTCCATGTTGGTGAAAATTATCATACATGTCATGTATTTGCTCAGATGCCAATTTATGACCTGGGGGCAGATAAAGATGAAGACATGTGGAAAACGATCTATTGGCCTCGGCTTATTCGTGACGAAAGTGACGTTGGATTTATGTTTAGGCATATGGTTGAAAATAATGTATTATATCTTTGTATTCGTTCCAACTGTATGTGCAACGAAAGTCGGTAGAGATTTCATTTAATATTATGTAATGTGTTGTTGAATGTCAAACACTATTTATGTTTTTGTTGAATTTCAAACATTTGTGTAATTTTAACGAAATGTCGAATTGATTTTATTTTGGTCAATTGTGAAAGATTATGTATTGTTCTTGCTTATGAATGATTATAATTGATGTATGATTTGTACTGCCTCTAGAATTGTTGTTTTGGATTACAGGTAATAAATCAGCCGAAAATGGCTTGAATGGTAAAAATAGCAGGTTCTGTTTTGCATAATTGTTCGCAGCAGCAGTTAACTGCCGATGGTAGCCGGCGGCAGTTAACTATCGATGGCACCATCCTAGCGGCAGTTAACTGCCGCCGGGGTAAAAATGTCATTTTCTGGTGTATTTTAGCTTTGTTTAATGTGGGAAAAGCAATTTTCAATAAAGTATGCAGCAGAGAAAATGAATATCTATTTGAATTATTACAATGGAAACTATTCTGATCTGGGGCAAAGGCCCAACCCAAGATAAGTTCTAGGAAAATTCCTTTATACACTTCAAAGAAAGCTAAAACACACCAGTAATTTACGTTTTTAACCCTATCGGCAGTTAACTGCCGATGGGAAGGATCCGGCAGCAGCTAACTGCCGATGGGAAGGAAACCAGCGGCAGTTAGCTGTCATTTCCATGTTTTGCCTATATTTTCTAAAACTTCACATTTTTCGGCAGTTAACTGCCGTTCCACATCTCTACTGCATCGACACTTAACTGCCATGGAGCATGAATTTACTTTTTTTCATTATTTTCCACACATTTACTTATTTATATTCCATTATTTTCCATTTTTTCTTTTCTTTTTTTTGTTCTTTTCTATATATATTTATAAATCAAAATTGCTTCTTAGAGTATAATTTTAATATAAGAGTATAATAAATAAAAAAGCAATAAAAAATCAAATTATTTATATATATAATAAATCATATCATATATATAATAATAAAAGAAAATATAATTTCTGTTATTTTTAAGAGTATAATTTTCAAATTATTATTATCATTGTTATTTATTACTTTTTTTGTTGTTTTAAGCTTTTTCACTTTAATCACATGTCATTTTATCGTGTTTGTTCACTCATTTTATCATTTTTGTTCACATTAAGATGAAAAAATGTGAAGTTTTAGAAAATATAGGCAAAACATGGCAACGGCAGCTAACTGTCGTTGGTTTCCTTCCCATCAGCAGTTAGATGTCGCCGGATCCATCCCATCGGCAGTTAACTGCCGATGGGATTAAAAACGTAAATTACTGGTGTGTTTTAGCTTTCTTTGAAGTGTATAAAGCAATAGTCAAGTTCTAGGTGGCTCTATGTACAAAGCCTATAAGGACTGATACAATTTTAGCAAGTGGACTAAATTATATCGAAGTAATAAATAAATTTGTATGCACAGGGACTATTTTAACTTTTACATAACAATGACATTAATATTATGGATGTGATTAACAAGGGGTTGCTTTAGGCAATTTGGTTTAGTTACAATTATGAATAACAACTGAAAAGTAAAGTTTGGTTTTGAAAGATTTGAGAGAAAAGATCAAGTCTTTTGAATCCTCTGTTATTCACTAATTGGTAATTCGAACCTACACCGTATAATTGTTGCTCTAGTTTACGACAATTAACAAAATAGCTTAGGTCAATCCTTTGACTCAAAGCCCTCTTTTATAACTATAATTCCCTAATCCCTTAGGTGAACCTATAATCATCAAAGGTTTTAATGTCCGTTAATTTAAGAATCACAACTTAACAACTTTCTATCATTAGATTGTCCGTTAAGTTGAACAATACAAATAGATGTGAGTTATCAGCTGGTGTCAATAATCAAATTGTAACATCTGCAATTTTTTTAATATTTTTTCACCAAATAATTATTTATTATTATTGTTAATATTATTATTATTTGTTAATATTATTTAAGGAATAAACCTTTTAGTATTGCTAAATAACTATGTCTATGAATTATTAATTATTATAAGAAAACTAGGTCATGTACATGAATTAACCCAACTCATAGGATATAAGTCAATTGGTATTGATGGTAGTTTTTGGAATACTAGAATAAAGAATGGTAAACTAGGAATTGACTATACAAGTTAGGAGAAGGAATAAAAGAGGTGGTGAGGAGAAGAAAGAAACAAAAAAGGAAAAGAAAAGAAAGAAGAAGAAAAAACGTGAAAAGAAGAAAGAGGGAGAGAAACAGAACAGGCTGAACAAAGGGAAAATCACCATTAGGTCAAGTCAAACTAGAGAATCAACCATTCTTCCCTGTGCAAAAATCTAAAGGTAACATAGTCTTATCCCAAATTCAAAACCTCTCTAGGGCGTACTTAGGATTCCTTGTTAATTAATAATTGCATGTGCTTGATTTAGGGTTAATGTAAGAAAAAGGAGGAATTAGGGATTTTATAATGTAAATTAGGAAATTTGAGTAAAATAACTTGAGTATGCATGACAATACTTTAATTTTGTGATTATGGTAGTAATATTAAAATTTAAGAATCACTTGATTACTTGGTAATATTTTTGTAAGTTGTGTGAGTTAGTTTAGATTTATAGTATAAGCTTTTGTGGCTATTTTTTATTACCTTTTGTATTTCTAGGGATGTTATTTGTGTCTATGTCATTCCTTGCGTGTGGTGGAATTCTTATTTTACCTTCTTTGAAATTGTAACTTTTTATGAGTCTCTTGGGGTATTTATTATGTTCAAGATGCTGTGTTTAATAATATTTAGCCCATTCAAAAGAAAATTTGGGTATTAATTAGGCAAGAGAAATAGAATTCCATAGAAATAATAATTTAAATTGCTTTGTAGCTCAAAGTAATTATTCAACCATTGATTGCATATTTACCCTTTACTGCTATGAAGTGGTTTATGAGTGAGTGTTTGCATGGTTTGTATGTTTAAATTATGATTCCTATGACATAATAATGTGTATAACTAAGATGCGCACTCTGGCTAGTAACAATAATCATATTGATGGTGTAACAATGATATAAATATTTGTCTATGACGTCCTATTATGTGTACTGATACTACTGTATATTACTATTTTGGTTAGAGTTGGATTATATGAACTTTTGCTATCCAATTATTAGGAAATCTATGGGAAGTCTTGAAGCTAATTAAGATAAGTTGGTAAGGTACTTATGCATCCTTGATATGATATTATGATAACAGAATTGTAAGTATAGTCTTACATCAAGAATTGCAAAGTTATTTACTAGAGCTATATAATACTTCTAGGTAATCTATGATAAATAAAAAATTTTATAATAATAATTGTGAAGTATATACCGGTAGTTGATTATCCTAACCGGTAAGCCGAGTACTCTGAGATTATGTTAAAGATAACACTGTATGGCAAAACTGGGAAACGATGGAAATCCAGTGGAAAGGTAAATCCTAAGTGTTTAGTTAAAGATGACACTGCAGGGCAAACCTGAGCAACAATGAAAATCCAGTTGAAAGACAAATCCTGAGTGTCCAGCTAAAGTGATTAAAAATTACAATTAATTTATGAATATGGACACATGTGTATATCAATCATTGTCTATTTAGTAATATGGTCAAAAGGTATAAGATTTTATTATTTAGTAATATTGATGAGAGGATTTTCTCCATGTCTAGTACACCAGGCATGGCTGGAAACATCAAAGTGTATTTTATATTCTATGTTACTGAGTTTTGTGCTCACTATGTTTGGGTGATGTTTTCAAGTCTAACTTAGCATTGAAAAGTTGAAAAGTATGTCCAAACTACTCATCAACAGTTCAATGTAGAATTCTTGGTTACCAGATCACAATCAAAGTCATAGTTTATATGTTCTTTATGTTGTGTCATCTAGTTAATTGATTTTAAGTAATTATTGTGTCATATACTTGTAAATAGCAACTTACTTATCAAAGTTCATATTTATCAAATTTACCTTGGTCTCTAGTACCATACATCTTCCTAGATGTTACACAAATAATCTCTAAGTTCAATTTATATTTGGTCAGAATCATAAAGGCATTAAGCACAATTTGTACTAAATAAACTAGAATTGCAATTATAATAATGTAGAGTTTACAGATTGCATGGCCAATACACTACAAGAAAAGAGGTTTTTAGAGTCAGATTTTAGCATCGGCCCCCGACACCGACGCTAATAGCGTCGGCCTACCATCGGCCAAGCCTACACTATGTCACATATCCCAAATTTGTCTTACTGAAAAATTATAGCGTCGGCCTAGCCAACTCTAAAATTGCAACACTAGTATTTTCTTTATTTTATTCAATGAGCTAGCATGGGTCCATCCGACTCTAAACCAATTCATTTTCATTATCACTCCCACCAATTCATTTTCATTCTCCCTCCTACAATTTCATTCTCCCTCCCACAGCTCCAAACCCTAAAACCAAATTTTATTCTCCACCAAAACTCAAAAATCCCTCCAACATTTCAATTGAATAGGTTTCTTTTCATTTTCCCCTCTTCTCTCGTTTTCCCTTTTCACTTTTCCCTCTTTCAATTTCAAGATCTTCCCTTTCCTCTTGTCTCTTCCAATTCGTTTTCCCTCTTATCTTTCACCACTGAACCCTATTCAACCACCGTCATCCACCATTCAAACCCTATTAATCTCCAACCATTGAACCCTAAACCCATCTCTCTCCATCAACCAACCTCTTTGTTCACTAAAGACTCATCTCTCACAGATAAACTTCAATTTCCATTTTGATAAAATTAATTTACTTTAAAACTAAATTAACTCATGTATGATTCAATTTGAAGAAGCTAACTCTAGAATTGAAGACACGAAAGATTTCTCCCTTCTTCGAACCCTAGAATTGAAGGAAGAAAGAGTTCTCTCTTGCTCTCGTTGAATTTGTCGTCCGTGAATGTCGACCGTTCCAAGGTATCCTCTTCTTGCCCTCTTTGTGATGCTTCTGTCAACTTGTGTTGACTAAATTCATGTACCTTTATTTGATTTCAGTTGATATTCACTTTCAATCTCAATTCATTTATTTTTTTTAAGTGTTTTTATCAATGCTTAACACAATATTGAACCCTTATTAGAAAATAACATATCAAGGCTTAACAATCTATTTTTTATTCTTAGCTTAAACCAATCTTACCATTCTTAGGTTAAACCATATGAATTCACCAAAAAAAAAAGCTTAATCCATATCAAGGCTTAATATTTATGTTTTAGAAGTTAAGGTTTTCGTTTTATGTTTTGTAGTATTTTTTACTTACTGTTCGATATGGTGAGATTGTGGAAATTTTCAAATCTCTGCTATATATACACATATGTTTGTAGTGATTGATCTTAGTTTTCATTAATGACCAAAGTAATGTTATCTGTCCAAAGCATTTGCTCGAATTGGGTAATCCCAATGGAGTCTTCTCTGTCTCCCTCATGAACAATAGTTATTAAACTATTTGCAGAAAACACTTCGCAGTCACTTTAGTAGCAAAGAGTCCACATGTAGAATCTTTAGCAAATGGAAGCCAACAATGAAAACTAAGAGGTAAACTTCTAGTTATTGTGGTTAAAAATGGTACAAAGATTGAATGTCAGATATGCTAGTTGTGCGCACCTCGTTTTAAAAAACGCGCAAATCCTCCGAGGACGTCCGCGAACGCTCGGAGGGCCTTGTGAAGTCGCCACCAAAGTTTTTGTGTAAAGGGAACGTTGATTAACCCTTAAGTTTTTTGTTTGAAGGGAAACGATAATAAAACCCTTGACGATGAGGAAAAGGACTGGTCATCGTAACCATTGTCGGGTTCGGGAGTCGGTTACGCAAGGGGAAGGTATTAGCACCCCTCACGTCCGTTGTACTCAACGGGAACCTTCTATTTGGCTAAAGCTTAAATTGTTTTTAAATGTTTTGCGCGCATGCTTATCTATGTCAAAATATAAATAAAAGGGGGGAAAAGAGATGAAAACAAACGAAAGAAAAGAAAGAAAGTTTTTATTATTGTGCTTGACAAGATGTCGATCTTGCTCCTACGTATCTCCCGGTAGTCGGAGAATTCAAAGCGTACGTAGTTCTTTGGTAGAAAAAACGTACATGTGTTGGTTAATTTTAAATGGACGATGTTTTAACCGAATTCTTGCGATTCAACGTAGCTTGTATGCTCGCGCTCGGGAGACTTATTAAGCGTATAGCTCGTATGCTCGCGCTTGGGAGACTTATTAAGCGTTTGTTTACGAATCGCGTTAGAATGTTAAAAGGCATGTCCATTGGGTAAAAATGGTTCGAGTTGGTCGCTATGGGACCAAAATGGGTGCAATGGACTCAAACGAGTCAATCATTGACCGAGGGGACTCCAACGAGTCGGGGGATTGTTCGATTGATCCAATGGGATCAAGAACGGGTACAATGGACTCGGACGAGTCGAACATTGACCGAGTGACTCAAACGAGTCGAGGGATTGAATCTAGTGGCCACGGGGGACCAAAAGGTTCGGATTGACCACAAGGGGCCAAGATTTGGTTTGGTTATGGTTGGATATGTTGAAAAAAGGAATGACGATTGTCCGAACGACGAGACATACGTCACGCATTCGTACAATCGGGGCAATGGAGAGACATACGTCACACCATCCCTTTTTCATTCAAGTTTTTGGTTGAATTTCTTTAGAAATCCCAAAGTATATCAAAACAATTGGTTTGAAACCCAAAGTGAAGAGATTTTAGCAATTTTGTTAGAAAACGCACAAGTTCGGCTCATTTTGCGAACGGTTTTGAAAAGCTAACAAATTTGGCGTATGTTCATGTTTGAGTTTTGAAAATCATGAACAATGTTTATTGTTCAAGTTTTGATTTGAAAATGATGAACATAGCTGGTTTGTTCTAGTTGTTTTGAAAAATTGGGAACATAACTTGTTTTGCAAGTTATCCAAAAAGTGTTACCCGAACTTGCGAATTTTCCAATATTATGCAAAATCCTTGAACTGGTTTGAAAAATATGAGTTTTAAAACTCCTAGGTTCTGAGCTCTTGGGCTAGAACCTCAAAAATTGGCCATTTGGGAGCCTAAACTCAGATTCTGAGTTCTGTCATGGTCGCTCTGCGACCATGACTTCGCACTGTAAACAATGCGAATTTTTGAGTTCAGAAGCTGTTTCTGAACTGTTGTTCAGAAACAACTTCTGAACACACTCAGGACCTTTTAGGAGAGTGAAAAGCTTTGAGTTTTTGCAATGAAAAGGGCTGGACAAACCAGTTTTGATGTTTTGAAAACCTTGGGATTTCTTTTGAAATTCAAAAGGGGTTTTTAGAACAAAATGGTTTTGGACCAAAATTGCTATGCAAGCACAATTGAAAATGCAAGACAAAGGCTTAGAAACTTACAGAGATCCTTAGCAAAGCTCCAGCTGCAGTGGATTTGAATTGGTTGAAGGTTCTTGCAAAGGTTTTGAATATTGGCGATGGTTTTTGAACTTGTGCAAAGCTTTGTGTTTGATTGGTTTTTTTGCTAGTGCTTTGGCTGGTTTTCTCTGGTTGTTTGAGTAGTGTTTCTTTGTGTATAATTGCTCTTTGACTGCTTAATTCATGCTGCATTTCCTCTTGTCTTGCATCTCTATTTATAGGCCAAAATGCAATCTCATGTAATGATGAAAATCCATAGGACCTAGCTGATTTGTGGGCTAAATTCAGGCTATTTGGCTTTGCATTTAATGCTAATGGATAGAGGCAACCCTGCCTTGTGACAAGGGTTAAAGGTTTGACTGATTTCAGCCACAAATTCAATGGTCTTTGGGATAGAAATGATGATGAACATGGCTGGATTGCAATTGGCTAAGCTTGGGGATCAATCCTTGCAATCTCAATGGTTGATCAATAAAAACGTGCACTGTGATGTGCAGAGATTTGGGGATGCAAAAGGCTACATATGGCTGGTGTGAGAGGGATGAAAAGCTGTTGCAAAACAGGGTAGGCAATCATGACTTTTTCAAGTACAAAACCAGCTGGGTTTGACTGGTTTTGGGGGAGCAAGCAGGAAGAAAGTCTTCAAGCAGGTGGCTGGCAACCTTGGGGTGGTTAACAGGTCACTTGGGAGGGACAAAAGCTGCCCAAGGGCAAGTCCACTTGCTTGTCACATGCTAGGTTGGAAGAAAAAGCTTCCTACCTTGGCATTAATGGCAAGTCTCTCAATTCTGGTTTTGCTTGGCCCAATTAGCCATTAATGCTAACTAAAAAAATTATGCAAATGATGTGCAACAAAATCTGGAATTAACTCAAAGAAACCAAAAATCTGCAGAAAAATCGCAGACTTCGCAGTGCGAAGTCATCATTTTTAAAATGTTGACTTTTTTGTTGACTTTGGTTGACTTTGACTTTTTCCCTCTCTTTGATTTTTTTTTGATTTTTGGTTTTAAAATGCTTAGGACAAAATTGGGGTACTACAGCTGCCCCTACTTAATTGTGTCTTTGCATAGAGTGTGTGAGTGCCGAGGGCATCTCAAGAACTCTTTGCGAAGATCAATTAGGTAAAAGAAGGACCCGAATTTTGTCCTTCGCGGTATGAAAAAATTTGTAGTAAAAGTAAAATATGCAAATGCAATGATTTGAAAAGGTTGATCGTATCCAGCCGCTAACACTGGAGGTAGATCCACTGGGGATGAAGGTAATCGTATCCAGCCGCTTACACTGAAGGTAGATTCCTAAAGGCAAAGGTGATCTTATCTAGCCGCTTACACTAGAGGTCGATACCTAAGGGGAGTGATCTTATTCAGCCGCTAACACTGAAGGTCGAAACACTGAGGAAAGGTGATCTTATTCAGCCGCTTACACTGAAGGTCGATACCTAAAGATAGGTGATCTTATTCAGCCGCTTACACTGAAGGTCGATTCCTAACGGTGAACTTGAATGGTCTTACCCTAAATAGGTGCCCGGTTTTGAGCCGGAAAACATGATTGTATGATGCATGTTATGCTTCATGTTACCTTATGCAGTATGATATGAAATGCAAAATGATATGAGATAAACTCAATCAAGAATTTCCGCTGGGGAAACTCAGCTGGGGAATTGGGGACAGTTTGTGAAGGAGGTTCACTGGGGAACACTTGCTTAACTGTTGATGGATGCTGTGAATATGTAATATTCACTAGAGAATCCTTATTGAGGATGCATGATATGATTATGAAATGCATGTGTATGATTGATTTGGATATGCATGCATGAATGAAATTGACATGATGCATGAATTATGTTATGCATGATATGTGGGATGCATGTTGAATGCTGGGAGTTATGATTGGATGCCGAGCAAGGTCGGGCTTTTCCTGGGGATTTGCATTTGTCTGCCAATGATGATTGGACTTTTTGTTTTGGGTTGAGACTCCCTGGGGAATGTCAATGAGGTTTGGGCTCATCGGGATATAAGGATCATTTTGGAAGCATGATCGATATCCAGCCTTGGTTGATGTTTGGATGTTTGGGGTGTTTTGACCGGGGAATTCTGTTCCTCTGACCCTCGGGGTCTTCACGCTCCACGTGCCGTGAGCTATGCACTTACCTTTGCTGAATAGCATAAATCCCTTGGTGCAATATTTTGGGGGAATTACCGCAATTCTTTCGAAATTTACGAAAATTCAAATAAAACAACGTTTGTTTGTTTATTATTTTTTTTGAAAGATGTTTCTCTTGTTTATTTCCCATGTTTCGATGCATTTTTATCATGAATAAAACAAAATTTTATGTGCTAATGAGAACACAAAATAATAAAAGGAATTTTATTCAATGCAGATTTGACTTCTTGAATGGGTAAAAAATACATGAAGTAAGAAGTGATTACTTCTCTGAGGAAAAAGATAGAGAAAGACAAGAAAAAAGCAAACAGAAATTTGTTGGTTTTGGCACAACACATGTTATTTTCCCTATGACTTCGAGATTTTTTTTTTTGAAGATGCTGACGAGACCGATTCTTCTCCTCTTGAATCTTGTCTGGAGCTTGGATGTTGCAGTCATTGCCTTTTTCTTTTGTTAACCCCTAATTTTTGCCTGGACCGCTCTTTCGAGTTTTCAGTCCACCGGGGTGTATTTCCTTTTTTGATGTCCTTTATTTTTGCCTAGACCGCCTTTTCAGGTTTTCGATCTAGCAGGACGCTCTCTATTGCCTAAACCGCCCTTTCAGGTTTTCGATTTAGCGAGCTCTTTTTTTTAGGCATAATACTTCTTGACTGCATCGGAGTTTATTGAGAGTGGGAACTCTTCTCCGTCCATAGTGGTGATGATCAAGGCTCCGCCAGAGAAGGCTTTCTTTACCACGTACGGTCCATCATAGCTGGGAGTCCATTTCCCTCGGGGATATTTGTGGATAGGTAATATCTTTTTGAGCACTAGGTCTCCTTCTTTGAATTCTCGTGGACGGACCTTCTTGTCGAATGCTCTCTTGAGTCTCCTTTGATAGAGTTGTCCGTGACATATTGCCATCAGACGCTTTTCCTCTATGAGATTCAGTTGGTCGAACCTTGTTTGGGCCCATTCAGCTTCTTCTAGCTTGGTTTCCATCAAGACCCTTAACGAAGGGATTTCAACCTCTACGGGAAGCACCGCTTCCATACCGTATACTAAGGAGAAAGGGGTTGCCCCAGTTGAAGTGCGAATGGCTGTTCTATAGCCATGTAGCACAAAGGGAAGCATCTCGTGCCAATCCTTATATGTTGTTACCATCTTTTGGATGATCTTCTTTATGTTCTTATTGGCTGCTTCTACCGCACCGTTCATCTTTGGTCGGTAAGGGGAGGAATTATGGTGCTCAATCTTGAAATCTTTGCACAACTCCTTCATTGTCTTGTTGTTTAGGTTTGCCCCATTATCGGTGATGATTTTGTGGGGAGTGCCGTAACGGCAAATGATTTCCTTCTTGATGAATCGGGCTACCACTTGTTTGGTTACGTTTGCATACGAAGCTGCTTCTACCCATTTGGTGAAGTAGTCGATGGCAACGAGGATGAAGCGATGTCCATTTGACGCTTTGGGCTCGATCATTCCAATCATGTCTATGCCCCACATAGAGAATGGCCAAGGTGAAGTCATGACGTTCAGGGGAGTTGGTGGTACATGCACCTTGTCGGCATAAATTTGGCATTTATGACAAGTCTTGGCATAGTGGAAACAGTCAGCTTCCATGGTTAGCCAATAATAGCCTGCCCTTAGGATTTTCTTTGCCATTGCATGCCCATTGGCATGGGTTCCAAAAGATCCCTCGTGGATTTCTTTGATGAGCATGTCCGCTTCATGTTTATCTACACATCTGAGCAGGACCATGTCATAGTTTCTTTTGTAGAGGGTATTTCCACTGAGGAAGAACTGGGATGCCAATCTCCTGAGGGTTCTCTTGTCGGTGTGCGAGGCATTTTCTGGATACTCTTGCTCTTCAAGGTACCGCTTGATGTCGTAGTACCAAGGTTTGTTGTCAAGTCCTTCTTCGACTGCTGCACATACAACCGGTTTGTCTCTACGATCCATCTTTACGATTGGCGCTTCATTGTGGTAATTTACTTTGTACATTGATGATAATGTAGCCAAAGCATCTGCCACCTGGTTTTCTTCTCGAGGTATGTGATGGAAGTTGATTTCATCAAAATGCTCAATCAACTCTACAATCCGGGCTCGGTAAGGAATTAAATTGGGATGTTTTGTTTCCCATTCTCCTTTGACTTGATAGATGACTAAGGCTGAGTCACCGTATACTTCAAGGGTTTTGATCCTTAGATCAATTGCTGCTTCGAGGCCTAGGATACATGCTTCATATTATGCCATGTTATTGGTGCAGTCAAAGCATAACCTTGATGTGAAGGGTTGGTATCCATTTCTTGGGGAGATTAAAACTGCCCCGATCCCGTGCCCCATGGCATTTGAGGCGCCGTCGAAAGCGAGCTTCCATCGAGCTCTCGGTTCTGGCCCTTCGTCATCGCTTGTGACCTTTTCGTCATTCAAAGCTACGACATCTTCATCCGGGAAGTCGAATTGTATGGGTTGATAATCCTCCAATGGTTGGTGAGCAAGGTGCTCGAATAAAACACTCCCTTTGATGGCTTTTTGAGCAACGTATTGGATGTCGTACTCAGACAGCAGCATTTGCCAACGAGCTATCTTTCCTGTGAGGGCAGGCTTTTCGAAGATGTACTTGATGGGATCCATCTTCGATATCAACCAAGTTGTATGGATCAACATGTATTGCCTTAAGCGCCGAGCAGCCCATGCTAAAGCGCAGCAAGTCTTTTCAAGTGAAGTATACCTTGTTTCACAGTCGGTAAACTTCTTGCTTAGGTAGTAGATTGCGTGCTCTTTTCTTCCCGTTTCATCTTGTTGTCCTAACACACAACCCATTGATCCTTCAAGTATGGTTAGGTATAAGATGAGGGGTTTACCAGGAACCGGAGGTATTAAAATTGGTGGTTCTTGCAGGTATTGTTTGATTTTGTCAAACGCCTCTTGGCAATCCTCATTCCAATGAACAGCTTGGTTTTTCCTTAGCAGTTTGAAGATTGGTTCGCAGGTAGCTGTCATGTGTGAGATGAACCTAGCGATGTAGTTCAATCTTCCTAAGAAACCCCGAACTTCTTTCTCGGTATTTGGCACTGGCATTTCTTGGATAGCCCTTACCTTGTAGGGATCCACTTCGATACCTCTTCGGCTGACGATGAAACCCAATAACTTCCCGGATCTAACGCCAAATGTGCACTTGTTAGGATTTAAGCGCAGCTTGAGTTTTCTTAGGCGTTCGAAAAGCTTTTGTAGATGGACTAGATGATCCTCCTCCGTTTGGGATTTGGCAATCATGTCGTCGATGTAGACCTCAATTTCTTTATGGATCATGTCATGGAAAAAAGTCACCATTGCTCTTTGGTATGTTGCCCCGGCATTTGTTAATCTGAAAGGCATTACCTTATAGCAGAAAGTTCCCCATGGGGTGATAAATGTGGTTTTCTCCATGTCCTCTGGAGCCATCTTGATTTGGTTATATCCTGAGAAGCCATCCATAAAGGAGAAAACTGAGAATTGGGCGGTGTTGTCCACCAATATGTCGATATGTGGTAGCGGGAAATCATCCTTTGGGCTTGCTCTATTCAAGTCCCGATAATCTACACACATTCTAACTTTGCCATCCTTCTTTGGAACTGGCACAATGTTGGCAACCCATGTCGGATACTTGGTTACAGCTAAGAAGCCGGCATCGAATTGCTTTTTGACCTCCTCTCTGATCTTGAGAGCCATATCGGATTGAGTTCTTCTCAATTTCTGCTTCACTGGCGGGCATTCCGGCTTGAGTGGCAGCTTGTGTACAACGATGTTAGGGTCTAAACCCGGCATGTCTTGATATGACCAAGCAAATACGTCCACGTACTCTTGCAGAAGCTTAATCAACTTTCCTTTCACATCTTCATGCAGGGAGGCTCCTATCTTGACCTCTTTCTTATCCTCTTCGGTCCCCAAGTTGACCTTTTCAACTGATTCTTGGTGAGGTTGTATTACCCTATCCCCTTGATTTGCAAGTCTAGACAATTCTTCAGGCGGTTCATAATCGTCCTCTTCATCATCTTCCGTTTGATTAATTGGGAAATCGAAGTCATAAGGGATTAAGGCAGTGTTGTTTTTGGAGGGTGGATTTGTAGATCTGCATGAGTATGATTTTATTTTTTTTTAGGCTTTTTGTAGAAATTTTTTTTTAAAACAAATGCAAAAATAAAAAGACTCAAATGAACATAAAAGAGTGATTTTATTCATGATTGAAAATAACTTTAAAACATGGGGGCCCCACACGACTAATCATTTGCCTTGGGCAGAGCTAAATGATTTTTTTTTAAAAGAAAAAAAAACAAACATGGTTTATTACTTGATCTTGGTAATGATCTCGGGAATTGCGATAGCCCTCCAATTGTTCAAAGCTTCATCCGAAGCGCAACGGTACACCAAATCAGGCACGTCTTCATCTACGTCTTCAAGTAGAGCCACTTTATCTTCATTGATAAATCCCGCACTGATGAATGTTTCCGAAATGGGGAGGATCCCTTGCTTTGGAGGCTTTGAGAAAGTTTCGGCTGATGGATGATACCCCAACCCGAAGCGATTCTTCTTCTCCGGTATGTCCACTAACTTGCCCCATCCGGTGGGTCGACTTTCTTCTAGGGCCTCTCTTATTGCCCTCCATGATGACATGGCTATCCTAGCCTCTTCCTTGGGCTTTGAACTTAAAGTCACGACATTCGCCACTTCCAAAGACTGGAAGGGAACATCCACAGCTTCTTCGTCCGTTTCTATATAACGGAACGACGAGAGATGGCTTACCATCATGTCCTCTTGCCCGGAAACTACAATCATTTGGTTATCAATGATGAACTTAAGTTTCTGGTGTAGGGTAGAGGTGATGGCTCCGGCCGCATGAATCCATGGTCGTCCGAGAAGACAACTGTATGTTGGATTAATATCCATGACTTGGAAGGTTATGGTGAAAACCTTAGGCCCGATTTGGACTGGTAAGTCGATCTCCCCTACGACGGCTCTTCTTGACCCATCGAAAGCTTTTACGACCAAGGCGCTGGGCTTCATTACTGTCCCTTCACAAGATAGCTTTAGGAGGGTAGTCTTGGGCATGACATTCAATGATGACCCCGTGTCCACTAGCACTCGAGAGAGGATATAGTCCATGCATTTCACGGAGATATGTAAGGCGCGGTTATGAATATGCCCCTCGTCGGGTAGCTTATCGCCATTGAAACCCAAGTACCTACTTGAGGTAATATTTCCGACTATCCCGTCGAATTGGTCCACAGGAATGTCCTTGGTGACATGTGCCTCACTGAGGATCCGCAGTAGTGCTTCTCGGTGTGCTTCCGAGCTTAGTAGTAGGGATAACATGGAGATTTTGGAGGGAGTTTGACCTAACTGGTCAATGATTTTATACTCGCTTTTTTGGATTATCCTCAAAAATTCCTCGGCCTCTTTTTGTGGGGTTGTCCTTTGAGAAGGCCCCGCTTGGTTCTCTTCTTCCTCCACGCTCTTTTCTTTGAGCGGCTCTCTTGGTAGTACGGCTGGCGTTTTCCCGAGTTCTTTCGGAGCGAAGACTCTACCACTTCTGGTTATTCCTCCAACACCGGTAATGTTAGTGATGATGGGCTCAATTTTTGCTAGTGGTTTTCCTTCTACATAGGCCACAGGTTGGTAATTCCATGGTACCCTCTTCGTGCTTTCAAAAGAGAAGGGTGCAGGTACGTGGAATATTATGGGCTGTATAGGCATTGGTACCTCTCTCCTTTGGTAAGGGATTTCGAGAGGTTTTGGGTCGTGAGACTCCAAGGTAGCAACGTCCGTGCCGTCCTTTATATAGCCCATTTGGATCCATCCTTGGTCCATTAGCTCTTGAAGACAAATCTTCAACCCTCCGCACTTGTCCGGGTTGATTTTGCAGGCTTCACAATTGGCGTGCATCTCCTCGAACAAACCAAAACCGGTTAAATGCTCCCTTATGGTTGACAGGGGAGTCTTAACATTGGCTACCCTCTTGATTGGACCAAAGTCCTCTTGCTCTTCTACCGCATTTATAGAGGGACCCGCATGCCCCAGCAATGGGTTATTTTTTACATTGGGGTTTTCCTCTTTGAAGGATAACAGCTTCTTGTTAATAAGGTCCTGAACCTTGTGTTTGAAAACTCTACAGTTCTCGACATTGTGTCCCACGGTTCCTGCATGGTAATCACATTTTGCATTTGTGTCGTACCAATGTGGATATGGTGGCAACATTGGTGGTAGTAGTCTTGGCTCGACCATCCCCTTTTGGATTAGATATGGCAAGATTTGACCGTAAGGCATAGGTACAGGATCAAACTGCCTATTGTTATAATTGTTCCTCGGGCCCGCTTGGTTCCTAGATGGGTACCCGCCTTGTTGTTGCTGCTGTTGATTTTGTTGAGGCAACACTACTGGTTGTCGAGGTGGAGTTGTGGGAATTACTTGAGGTGAGTAACGCCCTTGAGCCGTTGCTGCTACCACATAAGGATAGTGGTAGTGAGGCATTTGATTTGGTGGTGGGCAAGATAGTCCCGCTAGAACATCATTTGTCTCCCCCTCTTTCTTTTTGTGAAAGTTGCTGGGGGGTCTCCTAGCTCCACTTTGAGCTTCTAGAGGGCCTTGGATCTTTCCCCTCTTTACTCCGTCCTCTATTCTTTCACCAACCATGACTAGATCGGAAAAGCCGGAAGATGTGCTTCCAATCATTTTGTCGTAATATGGGCCTTGAAGTGTGCCCATAAAGGTGTCGACAAGCTCCCTTTCCAATAATGGTGGTTGTACACGAGAAGCTAGTTCTCTCCACCGTTGAGCGTACTCCTTGAAGGACTCATTGCTTCTTTGCAGGAGATTTTGCAGTTGCATCCTATTTGGAGCCATGTCCAAATTATATTTGTATTGCTTTAGGAAAGCATCGGCTAGATCCTTCCAAGTTTGGACGTGGGTACGCTCAAGTTGCATGTACCAATCCAAGGACGCTCCGCTTAAACTATCTTGAAACACATGCACCATGAGTTTCTCGTTCATTGCGTAAGCTGCCATCTTCCTACAGAACATCCGTAGATGGTTCCGAGGGCATTGTATTCCCTTGTACTTTTCGAAATCCGGTGCTTTGAACTTCGGAGGGATTACCACGTCGGGCACTAGGCACATATCCAAAGCGTTGTGGGCGCCGTATGAACTGAACCCTTCGACAGCTTTCAACCTTTCTTCCAAAACTCGATACATTTGGGTGGTATCATTGTCTTGGTGGGTGGTGTCGGGAGCAGACTGTCTTGGCTGATTGTTTTCCACATCATGGGAAATCACCTCATGCTGAGTAGTGGAAGTTCCTTGAGGACGACGCTCTTCGTTCCTTACGGGGATTGTGAGCGGTGGTGGAGGGGGTCCATGGCCCTCATTTTCAAATGGAGGGGTATATCCTGGAGGTAAACCGTAAAGAGGCCATTGCACATTGGATGCATCCGTTGCTGGGCGAGGATTACTCTCTCGTGCCGATAGAGCTTGCATTAACTCTAGCATCTGATCCATCTTCCCCTTCATTCCATCAACCTCATCTCTCAAAGCCGCTTGAGTTTGTTCCAAATTGTCCATGATCCTTTGTTTGTTAGCTCGTGTTCCGTACGAGTGTTGGAGATCTGGTTCTTGGACCGAGGGCTTTCGGGGTTTTCGGGCTATGATTGCTTTGAACTGTTTTTAGGGAAATGAATGAGTTTTTTTTTGAAAAAATGCATGAAGATGCATGTGGATGTATGTATGCGATGAGTATGCAAAATATGCGTTTTTTTTTTACTTTTCTTTATGAAGGAATTTAAAGGTGCACAATTAATATTAGCAATTTGAAATATTAAAGACCGGGAAATTGATTATGCTTCAAAATATATTTGATTAAATAACATTTGTTTACAAAGTGTAACTAATGCTATTACAAATCAAATAGCCGCTCGCTTCTCGGCTTTGCTCATCTCCTCGCTATAGAAATCTATGGTGTCCTTGCAGCACTTCATAAACTTCTGGACCTCCATAGGGATGTCAAAGTAGGGCATGACCATCTCGGCCTCCGCTAGCCTCTTTGGAAGTTGGGTGATTACCAAGTTCGAGAATGCAACCAATTTAGTGAAATCCTCACTTAATCGGGTGGCGTCTTGCCATACACACGCAATCTCTTCCTTGCGCTGGTCTGGCTTGATTCTTGCACTTCTAATTTCATCATGTAGTTGTGCAATATGGTCCCCGTGAGCTCTTGCAATCTTGTCGAAGTACTCTTCGAATTTCTTGATGTCTTCTTCGAGACGATTGCATTTTAGCCTCCCTTGATGAGAAAGGCTCTCATGTCTTTGCCGTTGGACGCGTTCGGCTTGAAGCTGCTCTTTGTAGTCTTTAACTACGTTTTGGAGCTGTTGATTTTTCTCTTGAAATTTCAACCTCCATTTCCGTTGAGCTTCGATGGCTAGTTCGCCGAATTTCTTGAGCTCTTGGTTGGAATGTAAAATCCTTTCCAACTCTTCGTCTTTGGCCACAAGGTTGGCATCCGCACTAACCAAGCCGCCTCCTATCCAATCTCTCTTCCCTTCAGAGATTCTTAGCCGCTTTTGGCACACTAGGAGAGAATTTGTCACTTCGTCTCGATCTCTCTTCGTCCTAGTGATTTCTCCTAAAGCTTGGAGGTGCTTCAATTCTAAGTCTCCATTTTTGTTTTGGTGTTCTTGAATTTTAGCTTTGAGTTCCTCCACTTCTTTGTTGGGAATGGTTGCAATAGGTTTAGGTGTAGGAGGTTTTGGAGGGCTTATGACCACAAAGGGTAACTTGATTACTTTGACCCTCTCCTTCACCCATTGAGTATAAAGGGGTTTGGCGACACAGTTTCTCTTGCCGACCCTTCCTTTGTGCACTTGGCTCCATGCTCCCCGGATTCTCTCTAGCAATGCCGGGTCTTGATCGCCTTCCCTTAAGAAGAAAGCTTCCAACAAAAGGTCATTGGGTTTATCTTCCATTGAAAAACCTAGTTGTCGGAGAGAGAGGACCGTATTGTAGTTAATACATCCCTTAGTACCAAGGAGGGGTACATTAGGGAAGTCCCCGCAACTGAGGATGATTTCCGGGTCCTCTAAATTCGGCGAAAACCAATGGATGTCCTTCTCGGCGAGGGTTGTCATCCGTTGCGACCATTTGAGCTTGGCCCGGTTTTCCACAAAGTCTCGGTTTCTTGGCATGTGGGACATCATCCAAACTTGCACCACGGGGGTACAACAAGAAATTTTGCGTCCCCTTGCTTGTTCATGCCTAGAGTAGAGGGTATGATAAAAATCCGCCAAGATTGTGGGAACCGGATTTTTAGTCATAAATACCTCTAAAGCTAGAAAGTCTATGAAATCATCCATGTTGGGGAATAAGACAATTCCTTAGACTAAGAGGGCTAGGATGGCGTTGAATGCTCCTCCCTCTTTGTTGGCTAACATCTCCCGAGCTTTGGCTTCCAAAAACTTTCTTGAAAATCCCTTAAGGTTTCCTCTAACTTCCAAGTTAGATGCTACTTCTTGGGTGTCAAGGTATAAGGATTCGGCGATGGCCTCTAATGTGGGGTCCTTTCCCGGACCGAGATAGAGTTCATGATCCTTCATGCTACAACCCAAAATCCTCTCAAATTCTTCCAAAGTCGGCGCTAGTTGGAAGTCTTGAAATGTGAAGCACCGTAGAGGTGGGTCGAAAAATTGCGCCAAAGTGGTTAAGGCCGTTGAATCTATTCTCACGGGTAGGAGATCAAGGATTAGCCCATAGCTTGTGATGACACCTTGTCATTACGTAATTTGTTAAGAGTTTTTGTTAGTTTTTTCATCTTTCGTTAGCATTTTGAGACAGTTTGAGGTACAAAAGAGCAAGAAATCATCAGAGCCTGAAGTGACTGCATCGTGACACGATTTGGGAATCGTGTCACGATTTCCTAACCAGAGAAGAGATAAATACTGCCTATAGAATCGTGTCACGATTGCATAATCGTGTCACGATTGGGAGACCAGTTTGCGCAATCCTTGGGAGTTTTAATGAAGGATCGTGTCACGATTGCTTGCATCGTGTCACGATTTTGCGATCAGGTTGCCTATTTTAGCTGATTCGTTTTCAGAAACAAGGGTTCGGAAATTGGAAGAATAGAAGCGCGATTTTTAGAGCACGGAACTGAAGCGGTGGCTACCCCATCCAACTCACAGTCAGTTTTTGTATGTTCCTATGTTCTTATTGATTAAGCTATTTTGTAATTCAATTATGAGTAGCTAAATTCTCCATTGTTAGGGATGAGAATAGCTAGATGATGACTCTTGTTTTGTAACCCTAATCTGATCATTGAATGAATTTATTGAATCATGTTTCTTATCTTTGTGCTTAATGCTTTTATTGATTGATCATCTTTAAATTGATGTATGATTTATATTGCGAAATGGAAGTGGAATATATGAATGCTTAAGATAAGAAATTCTTGCCTTTGTAATCTAGGAATAGATACAAACCCTTGAAACCGTTTTTTAATTCATGTCCGTTTATGCTTAATTCTGAATTGTAAAACTTGCTAAGGAATTAGGGTTTACTTTAGAATTAAAGTTTCTGTCGCTAAGGAATTAGGGCAAGATTATTTAAGAGAATTAGGTCGTGATTCATTAAACAAGTTCAGTGATCGTTGGTTAGGTAATTAACTTGAGTTCGTAATCTAGTGACGCTCATCCCTGACAAGCTTTTTATCTTTGAATTTCAAAACCAATTTACTTTACGCACTTTTCGTTTATTGCAATTAAACAAACCTCGTACCTTTTTATTGCAATTAAACAAACCTCGTACACTTGCGAAAATCGCCATCAAGTTTTTGGTGCCGTTACCGGGGACTGCCAATTAACTGTTGAATTGTAATTTCTTTTACTCAATTGAAATTTTTTGCTCTGCAATAAAATTACTTTTGCTGTTACGAATTTTACTCTTACTTTTATTTTTTTTTGTTTTCATTCTCAATAACTCACGTTTGTCTAATCTTGTATGCGAGGCCAGCCCTCAGCTGAACTTCTCTTTGACGCAGAAATTGAAAAGACTTGCCGTGCAAATCGCAAAGCAGCTCAATTAAGAAGGCAAAGAGAGAAGGAAGGGACGAGTGAAATTGAGATCAACACAGACGAACAGGTCACTGAGGAGTTAGAAGTTGTTGAAAGGATGGCGGAATTAGACCCACCACCTCCTCCACCTGAAGAGAGACTCCTCGGGGACTATGGTGCTCGTGATCGAAACCGCAACAGGTTAACCAGCCTGTGACGGTTAACAAGTTTGAGATCAACCTAAGACTACTCCGTGAATTGAAAGAAAAACAGTTTGCTGGGAAGTACAACGAAGATGCCAACAAGCATTTGAAGAATTTCTTTGTGATATGTGAGACAACAAAGGTGGATGGGAACTCGGAAGAAGCCAAACGGTTGCGGTTGTTTCCATTCTCCCTAACTGATGATGCTAAGGAGTGGTTTGATTCTCTACCAGCTGGAAGTATTACAACATGGAATGAGATGGAAGACAAGTTCTTGGAGAAGTTCTTTCCTACAGCATTGTTTGTGCGCAGACGTCAAGACATTTCCAACTTTCAACAGAAGGATGGAGAATCACTTGGAGAATCGTACAAGAGGTACAAGAAATTGTTGTCAGCCTGTCCAGACCATAATTATGACAGCACAGTGCAGATGCAGATTTTTTGTAATGGTCTACGCCTTTCTACTAGACAAGTCCTAGACACAGCTTCTGGTGGTTCCATAAATTTCAAAACTGCTTCGCAAATTATCAAAGTCATCGAAGCAGTAGCTCTGAATGAACAGATGGAGATGTATGACAGAACAGGTGGCACAAGAGGAGGACTCATAGACTTGAATCAACTTGAAGCTAAAAATGCTCAGAACATACTCACTAGCAAGCAGATTCAAGAAGCAGTGTCAGCTGAAGTAACAAAGAGATTGGCAGCTCTCAATATAGGCCAACCTCTAATTGCTCCAGTTAATCAAATGAATACTGTGAAGTGTGATTGGTGTGCTGGTCCTCATTTTACCATGCATTGTGATGTACCCATGGATGCAGCTCAAGTAGAAATGGTGAATTTCCTTAGTAACCAAGGGGGTCGTCAGCAGAACAATCCCTATTCCAACACTTTCAATCCAGGCTGGAGGAATCACCCAAACTTCTCATGGAAAACTCCACAAAACAACTTTCCGAATCCACAACAAGGAATTCCGTCAAATCCTACTCCCCCAAAGAAAGCTGATTGGGAATTGGCCATAGAAGCAATGGCATCAAGCGTGAACTCTCTCACTCAAGAAACCAGGGCCTCACAAAAGAACACCACTACCTCAATCAAAAATCTTGAGATTCAAGTTGGTCAAATTGCCCAACAAATTGCACAAAGACCTCCTGGAAATCTGCCTAGCAACACAGTTGCCAATCCCAAAGGACACGAAAGTGTGAATGCAGTCATGACCAGAAGCAGAAGGGTTGAAGACTTACAACAACCTAAAGATACAAAAGGTGGGGGCGAGTCTTCCGATGAGTTAGTTGAAGTGCCGGTTGAAGTTCGAGAGAATACACCACAAGAGGTAGCTGGAGAACCAGAAAATCCAAAGAAAAATGAGTTGCCAAAGCCACAGATTAAGCTACCATTCCCACAAAGGTTGAAGAAAGAAAAAGACAAGAAGAGTTTTGGTAAATTCTTTGAGATGTTCAAAAAGTTACAAATCAACATCCCTTTCGCCGAAGCTCTCGAACAAATGCCAACCTATGCAAAATTCATGAAGGACATCATTTCAAGGAAGATAAGCATTGGTGACGAAGATGTGATGCTCGCTGAACAATGTAGTGCGGTGTTACAAAGAAAAAATTCCAAAGAAACTCAAAGATCCTGGAAGTGTCACTATTCCTTGTACCATTGGGGATAGAACTTTCAAGAAAGCACTGATCGACCTTGGAGCAAGTGTAAGTCTAATTCCTTTGTCTATTTACAAGAAGTTGGGGATTGGTACGGTGAGAGACACAAGAATGACCTTGCAGTTTGCAGATAAATCCTACAAATATCCTTATGGTATTGTGGAAGATGTGCTTGTAAAGGTTGATAAATTCATATTTCCAGTTGACTTTGTTGTTCTTGAGATGGAAGAAGATGAGGATATACCGCTGATTCTGGGAAGACCATTTTTACAAACTGGAAGGTGTATGATTGACTTAGAAGATGGTACGTTGACTCTAAAGGTTGACGATGAGGTGGTGAAGCTCAATGTTCTCCAAGCAATGAAGCATCCAAAAGAAAAGGAGGAATGCTACAGGGTTGACATACTTAGTTCAATAGTGAAAGACAAGTTTGAAGCCGAAATTCCAGCTTTACCACTTGAGAGAGTATTAAGCTCATCAGCAGAAGTTGTTGAGGAAGGTGAAGACCCTAGAGAAGTTGATGTTCTGGCCATGTTAGAAGCCTTCCCAACCTATCACCGACGCACACCGACTAAATGGGAGGAGTTACATCCGAATGAAGAAGCTGTTGAGAAAAAGTCAAAGAAAGTACCGGTAGTTGAGCTGAAACAACTGCCCCCTCATTTGAAGTATGTGTTCCTAGGTGAGAAAGAAGAGTACCCAGCCATTATCAATGCAAGCCTGAATAAACTTGAAGAAGAAAAGCTCTTGAGAGTCCTTAGAATGCACAAGGGTGCCATAGGGTGGTCCATTGAAGATTTGAAGTGTATAAGTCCTACTGTGTGTATGCATAAGATCTTAATGGAAGAAAACTACAAACCGGAGGTCCAACCACAACGGAGGCTCAATCCTGCCATGAAAGAGGTGATTAGAAAGGAGGTGGTCAAGTTGCTTGAAGCTGGTCTCATTTATCCTATATCTGACAGTTCGTGGGTGAGTCCGGTCCAAGTTGTTCCAAAAAAGGGTGGTACTACAGTGGTGATGAATGAGAAGAATGAATTGATTCCGACCCGCATTGTCACTGGCTGGAGAGTTTGCATAGACTATAGACGGTTAAACACAGCTACTCAGAAGGATCATTTCCCACTACCGTTTATTGATCAGATGCTCGAAAGGTTGGCGGGTCATGAGTACTACTGCTTTTTGGACGGGTATTCCAGTTACAACCAGATTGCGGTGGCACCTGAGGATCAAGAGAAAACAGCCTTCACATGTCCTTATGGGATTTTTGCTTACAGGAGGATGCCATTCGGGCTGTGCAATGCCCCCGCTACTTTTCAAAGGTGTATGATGTCCATATTCTCCGATATGATTGAAAAACATATCGAAGTTTTTATGGACGATTTTTCTGTCTTTGGCTCTTCTTTTGATAATTGTTTGAATAATTTATCTCTTGTATTGGAAAGGTGTCAAAAATCTAATTTGGTCCTAAATTGGGAAAAGTGTCATTTCATGGTGAGAGAAGGAATTGTCCTTGGTCACCGAATCTCTTACAAAGGGATAGAGGTAGACCAAGCAAAAATTGAAGTTATTGAAAAACTTCCTCCTCCCACCAATGAAAAAGGCATTATGAGCTTTTTAGGACATGCAGGTTTTTATAGGAGGTTCATTAAAGATTTTTCAAAAATAGCAAAACCCCTTACTAACCTGCTAGTAAAAGACACACCTTTCCAATTCAATGGTGAGTGTCTGAATGCTTTTAACACTCTTAAGCAAAAACTGATAACAGCCCCCATTGTCATTGCTCCCGATTGGTCACTACCTTTTGAAATAATGTGTGATGCCAGTGATACCGCTGTTGGGGCAGTTCTTGGGCAAAGGAAAGATAAGTTGTTGCATGTCATTTACTATGCTAGTCATGTTTTAAACCCAGCACAACTTAACTATGCTACTACAGAAAAAGAACTCTTGGCTGTTGTCTATGCTTTTGATAAATTTAGATCATACTTGTTAGGGTCTAAAGTTATTGTTTACACTGACCATGCTGCTCTAAGGTATTTGTTTTCTAAGCAGGAATCAAAACCGAGACTTCTTAGATGGATATTGCTGTTGCAGGAATTTGACCTGGAAATCCGGGACAAGAATGGACCCGAGAACACTGTGGCTGACCATCTCTCCCGACTAGAGAAGATGGATGAAACTGATCAGCAGAGACCTATCAAGGACCTCTTTGCAGATGAACACATTCTAGCAGTAACAATGGTGCCGTGGTTTGCAGACTTTGCGAACTATTTGCTAGGTAACGTGATACCCGTTGATTTTAATTCTCAACAGCGCAAGAAATTTCTGCACGATTGTAAGTATTACGTGTGGGATGAGCCCTATCTGTATAAAAGGGGGATTGACGGGCTGTTAAGGAGATGTGTCCAGAAGAAGAGCAGGAAAAGGTGTTGTGGCATTGTCATGACTCCAATTACGGCGGTCACTTTAGTGGAGATAGGACTGCTGCAAAAGTGCTCCAATCCGGTTTGTTTTGGCCAACCTTGTTTAAGGATGCCTTTGCCTATGTCAAGAGATGTGACCGCTGCCAACACACAGGAAATATTTCCAAAAGAAACGAGATGCCTCAAAATCCTGTGTTAGAAGTGGAAATCTTTGATGTATGGGGTATTGATTTTATGGGACCATTCCCATCCTCATATTCAAAGGTTTACATTCTGTTGGCAGTGGACTACGTCTCTAAGTGGGTGGAAGCTATCGCCACGCAGACCAATGATGCTCAGGTAGTAATTTCTTTCCTTCAGAAAAATATTTTTTCACGCTTTGGGGTCCCTAGGGCGTTGATCAGTGATGAAGGAACCCACTTCCTCAACTGGAAGATGGAGACGCTGCTGAAAAAGTACAATGTGCATCACCGGATTGCTACACCCTACCATCCGCAGACGAGTGGACAAGTGGAGGTTTCAAATAGACAAATAAAGCAAATTCTGGAGAAGACTGTGAATTCCTCACGGAAGGATTGGTCCGTTAAGCTTGATGATGCACTGTGGGCATACAGAACCGCTTTCAAAACTCCCATAGGTATGTCTCCTTTTCAAATTGTTTTTGGAAAATCTTGTCACTTACCTTTGGAACTAGAACACAAAGCTTTGTGGGCCACTAAATTCCTGAATTTTGATTTCTCGAAAGCAGGCGAATCCCGGATTCTTCAACTCCATGAGTTAGATGAATTCCGGAATTCAGCCTACGAAAATGCCAAAATTTTTAAAGAAAAAACAAAGAAATGGCATGACAAGAAGATCCAAAATAGGGAATTTAGGGAAGGGCAGCTAGTTCTTCTTTTCAATTCCAGGTTAAAGCTGTTTCCTGGAAAGCTGAGGTCCAGATGGTCAGGACCATTCAAAGTGGTGAAGGTATTTCCTTATGGAACTGTGGAGGTGAAGGACCCTGACTCGGATAGAACCTTCAAGGTCAACGGACAAAGGCTCAAACCATACTTTGGAGTCGAATTTGAGCGTCCGACCGAGTCGATCAAACTGAAATCCATGTGATCCCGTGGTACGTCAGGCTCGGGACGTTAAACACGCGCTAGGTGGGAGGCAACCCACTCAGTATCCTTTGTTTTATTTCATTTTATTTTTAAAAAAAAACACAAAAATAATTGTAGCAAAACCATTTTCAGGGCAGAAATTTTTCTAAGTTATTCAAGTGGGCTCTCTGCCTAGCAAAATAATGACACGATTACTCCATCGTGACACGATTTTGCCCCTTCAAAATTTTTTCTTTCTGCCAAAGAAATCATGACACGATTTCCCATTGAAAATTTGTGTTTTTCTGTCAAGTAAAAATCGTGACACGATCCAAGAATCGTGACACGATTTCAAGGCCCCAAAGTATCATCCTCTCTGCCATCAAAATCGTGACACGATACTGATATCGTGACACGATTCTGAAATTTTTGAATTTTAAAAACTGCAATCGTGACACGATTACTTCACATCGTGACACGATTGCTGGCCATTTTTGAATTTTTTGACCGTTACAGTCACAATCGTGTCACGATCCTTCCCAATCGTGACACAATTTTCTGAGCCTATAAATACCACATTCAAAAAAATTCATTCCCACAATTAGAAAACCAGCCGTTACTCTGTCAAATTTTCCTCAGACCCCCACTACCCACGAAATTCTGTCCTTTGCACCACCAGTAACATCATCCTTACCTCTAATTTCATTTTTCATCACCACCAACTTTCCCCCAACCTCAACTTTCATCTCATCACCACCACCTCTTCACCATGCCGCCCGTCCTACGAACCAAACACACCGCCAAACGCCCAAAAACCACCAATACCACCAAACCCACCAAAAACACTACCAAACGCAAACCCACCACCGCCCGCACTGAAACCGCACCACCCCCACAACCCGCATTCAAATTCAGAAACAAAGATGCACAGGACCGTTTCGTCGAAATCAAGGCGTTCAAGTTCGTTATGGAGCGAAGGTTCGATGTTATCAATTTGGGTAAATACACTGAGTTTGAGAGCATGCTGCAGGCAAGAAATTGGGAACTTCTGAACAACATGGTCTTTACCGCTTCCAACAAAACTGTCACATTGGAATTCTACGCGAATGCCAGGTTCACCCCTACCATGTATCAGTCTTTCGTCCGCGGAAAAACCATTGATTATAGCCCCGATGCTATAAATCAATTGCTGGGTTTGACTGCCCCGGAGGAGTGTGGGGTCAAGAGGAGACGAGCTGCGGTCAAGGACATGACGGAGGATGACTATGCTGGGTTGTTGACTATGCTGTGCAGGCCGGGCACCACTTGGAGAAAAGCTCGGATGCTGGCCAAAGCGGACTTCATGCCATCTCCTAAGGCATGGGCCTCTTTTGTGGTTCAGACGCTGGAGGGCACATCTTGTACTTCTGAAATCCCCCTGAAGAGGATTCTTACTATTGATGCTATTTTGTCCGGTGAGGACATCAATGTTGGCGAGCTGATAGCCAACAATATCCGGGAAATCGCACTGAGCAAGCTTAAATCGGTGGCCCATAGCAGCTTAATCTGTTGGTTGTGTGAGGAAGCTAAGGTTGAGGAGTACCGGTCCGACATTGATGTCCCGACGATGAAGCCCATCACAGAGAGAACTATGGATGCTTTCGTCGCTGAGTATGAGGAGTTCCTGAGGGGAGGAGGCCAGAGAGAGGAGCAGGATCAGCAGGGACCGGCGCAGCCTCAGTCGCCATCACAGACATGTCCGGGAGAGGGGAGCAGTCAGCAGCCCGCATACCCACCGCTTCATCCTATGCTGCTGGAGTACATGTTCACGTCTGCCAACTGGATGAATGAGACTTCTGACCAGCTATATGTGAACCGTCCGAGATTCTCTCAGGAGTTTGCTGCAGAGGCTCACGTCCATAGGAGGCCACCGACCGGGTCATATGAGCGCTTCGAGGGGAACCGGGACAGTATGGTGCAGTACTTTGATGAGCAGAGAGGGAGAGCTGCGAGCAGAGAGCAGGAGATTGCTGCAGATTTTGATGAGACTGAACGGAGGAATGCGGCGCATTTCATGGAGGAGATGAATGCGAGTGATCCTCCGCATACTTGGTTTTCTGAGAAGGAGCTGCAGGAGATGGGCCAAGACTTGCCCTGATTTGTTTTGTTTTGTTACATTTGTATTTTTGCTGCCTTTTGCTTTTGTACTTTTTAATCTGAACAATGTTTGCACTTCTGTTTTAATTCTCTTATCCCTGTGTGTAATAAATCAGTACTTGTTTTTTATCAATGAGTTTATTTGTGATTTGATTTTCTTCAGTTCAGTAATGATCTTTAATTGAGTGGTATACCAAAAGTTCAAAGGAGGTAGAGGCCACACATATCAGTTGAAGTATTCGGCAATTTGAGCAAGAGTAGTCACAACTCCCAGAAATCATAACATGTAAGGTTCCATGGCCAAATTTTATTTTTTCAATTTGCTTTATAGAGTGTTCCATGCATCTATGATTCTAGAACTTGCAATTTTTCTCTGTTATTGATTGGTTGTATTGTGTACACACTAAGGCAAAGTGCTTGTCCCTTGAGCCTTTGTAGCCAACCTGGTTTATATTGAATTATCCATTGTTTAAGCCCAGTTGAGCCCTTAGGACAGATCCCATTTTTTTTCGGTGACATACCGCATTACAAGCCTAGAGACCATAGGATTATTCCCCAATGTATATTGGAGTTAGGCATTGTTTGGGTATTTGATCATGCAATTGTTCAAGTTTGGGGTTGCTCATGGTACTAGCAACATTTTAAGTTTGGGGTAGGGTGCTAGAGAACAGAAAAATTTAAGAAAATCACTTTATGTCAAAAACAAAAATTTGTGAAAAAGAGAAGCATGTAAATTAAGCTGATTCTGCAGCTCGAAAAAGAAAAGAGAGAAAAGTGCTTCAAGACATAAGTGGTGATTGGTATTTCTTTTGTATGATGCAATTCTCTAGCCCCTTAAGGTTATTTTGTGTGTATTGTTGGGTAGACCAGTAGGAAGATGCTTAACTCCAAATTTTTTGTTGAAAACCTACTTTCCAAATGATCCCACCTGTAACCTAAGCCCCGTTATAACCCTAAAAAGTCCTTAAAAGTGTGTACATAATATTGACTTTGATTGATGTTTAGAAACTTTTCAAGCTTATGGCAATTCATAGTTTTGCATGTGATTGAGTGGAAACCCTTATCAAATCTTTGCGTGGAGTTGTGAATTGAAGGAGAAAACTGGCCAACTAGCCCATTACATGGCTGGTAAGGTGTTGAACTTTTGGTACTGCTGCTTGGTTATGTGATTGTTACTTTACTGTCGTCATCAATATTGCAGGTAAATTCCTTGAGGACAAGGAATGATTTAAGTTTGGGGTTGTGATGACACCTTGTCATTACGTAATTTGTTAAGAGTTTTTGTTAGTTTTTTCATCTTTCGTTAGCATTTTGAGACAGTTTGAGGTACAAAAGAGCAAGAAATCATCAGAGCCTGAAGTGACTGCATCGTGACACGATTTGGGAATCGTGTCACGATTTCCTAACCAGAGAAGAGATAAATACTACCTACAGAATCGTGTCACGATTGCATAATCGTGTCACGATTGGGAGACCAGTTTGCGCAATCCTTGGGAGTTTTAATGAAGGATCGTGTCACGATTGCTTGCATCGTGTCACGATTTTGCGATCAGGTTGCCTATTTTAGCTGATTCGTTTTCAGAAACAAGGGTTCGGAAATTGGAAGAATAGAAGCGCGATTTTTAGAGCACGGAACTGAAGCGGTGGCTACCCCATCCAACTCACAGTCAGTTTTTGTATGTTCCTATGTTCTTATTGATTAAGATATTTGGTAATTCAATTATGAGTAGCTAAATTATCCATTGTCAGGGATGAGAATAGCTAGATGATGACTCTTGTTTTGTAACCCTAATCTGATCATTGAATGAATTTATTGAATCATGTTTCTTATCTTTGTGCTTAATGCTTTTATTGATTGATCATCTTTAAATTGATGTATGATTCATATTGCGAAACGGAAGTGGAATATATGAATGCTTAAGATAAGAAATTCTTGCCTTTGTAATCTAGGAATAGATACAAACCCTTGAAACCATTTTTTAATTCATGTCCGTTTATGCTTAATTCTGAATTGTAAAACTTGCTAAGGAATTAGGGTTTACTTTAGAATTAAAGTTTCTGTCGCTAAGGAATTAGGGCAAGATTATTTAAGAGAATTAGGTCGTGATTCATTAAACAAGTTCAGTGATCGTTGGTTAGGTAATTAACTTGAGTTCGTAATCTAGTGACGCTCATCCCTGACAAGCTTTTTATCTTTGAATTTCAAAACCAATTTACTTTACGCACTTTTCGTTTATTGCAATTAAACAAACCTCGTACCTTTTTGTTCAACTGAGTAATAAAAATTACATTCGATTCGTTAACGCAGTCCTTGTGTTCGACACTCGGTTTACCGTTTTAACTTTACTACTTGAACGATTTCGTACACTTGCGAAAATCGCCATCAGCTTGCCTCGAAAATACTCTTGTTGACCGAAGATAGCCTTTTACTTAGAGCTAATAAACTTTCCACCCTAGGAGCTTTAATCTTGAAGGCGAGCGTATTTTTGTTCCCGGAATCCATATTTCTTTTTGCTAATATTTGGTTGCTCTTTTTAAATTCCTATAAAGCAAAATGATGCGAAAATTACTTTCATGAATGCAAATGATATACAAGGGTATGGTTTATGAAGGTTCGGAACTTCCCCCCATCCTCACATGTAGGCTCTAAATGGTGAAATCCCTAAGAAGAGGTCCCTAGAGTCATAGATCTCACATGGAATTAGGGTTGTCTGTTGAGTCTTTAAGTGTTGGCTGCATTGTTTGGCAAAACCAAAGTATGAAATAGAAGCTTTTCCTTATGATGAACAATTCTTCAGTTACAAGTTTTTTCATTAGAAGCCATTCAGAAACTGAAATCTACATCAGAAGCTGAAATGCTCATCAGAAGCACTGTAGCACTTCAGAAGCAGTTTCAGGTTCTGAAGCTAGCGTTGACTTCTGGTGACCTCATCAGAAGCTGGGTTTGCTGGATTGTTTTTGCACGTATCTTGGGAGATTTAGCAAGGAATTATTCTTGTATATTTGCTTCTAGAAGGCTGGTTTAATTGGAGAAGATATCTTTGAAGATTTGGTTCAAAGTTATGAAAATTCGTATTTTCTGTTTTAAATCTTTCAAAGATTGGATGCAGTTTTATTTGTTACTCTTTTGGAACAATCTTATTCCAGTAACAAATCAATTCAGAAGATTTGGAGCATAATTAAGAGGCTTGCTGAAGATTATAAAAGGAGGGGCTTTGCTATTGAAGACTGACGATTTATAGAGTTTAAGATCAGAGAATTGAGTCTTAGGTTTTTAAGCTTTTAGCTTTATTGTGCACCACTCTGTTAGAGTTGGTTTAGGTGTGATTGAGTTGTAATTCATTCTAAGCCTTTAGGTACGAATGAAGTTTTGTCTTTGAAGGTGTATTCAAAAACAGGGTAGTAATGTTTCAGAACTGATTAAGATCAAAGGGTAGTTCAAGTGGCTGGGTTGTAGTTACTTGAATAGGAAGTTAGAGGTTTTCTAATACTCAACGTGTTGGGTAGAATTCAAGACTAAGAGGAAGTTAATTGCTTAGGCTGGGAACTGGGAGTCAGTGTCTTGAGTCATAAGGAATAATTCCTATAGTGGAATTCCTTCCTGGATTGGTATCCCCCAGAGTAGGAGGTGTTTACTCTGAACTGGGTTAACAAATTTCTGTGCCTTTTTTTTTTACTTTCCTGCACTTTAAATTTGCTGCCTGTGTGTGTTTGTGTTTGTGCTCTGTTTTGCAAACTATTGTGCCCTGCGTGCTGTTCAGAACCTGTTAGGTTCAGAACCTGATTACTCTGTTAGTTTCTGTTCATTGCCTGGCCAGAATTTCAATTGGTATCAGAGCAGGCACCCTGCCTGTATTTTGGGTGAGATCCAGAGGACTTAATTTCTGGTAAGCATGGATAGAGAAGGAGGCTATGTCAATAGACCACCCCTACTAGATGGCACAAACTATGAGTATTGGAAGTCAAGGATGTGTGCTTTTCTAAAGTCTATTGACAGCAGGACTTGGAAAGCTGTGATTAAAGGCTGGGATCATCCTGTGTATACAGACAAAGATGGTAACAAGACTGAGGTTCTGAAGCCTGAGGAGGAATGGACCAAAGCTGAAGATGATCTGTCACTGGGAAATTCAAAAGCTTTGAATGCTATCTTCAATGGTGTTGATCAGAACATGTTCAGACTCATCAAACAATGTACTGTGGCTAAGGATGCTTGGGAAATTCTGAAGACCACTCATGAAGGAACTTCTAAGGTGAAGATGTCCAGATTGCAGCTGCTGACCACCAAGTTTGAGAACCTGAAGATGAAGGAGGATGAAAATATCTAGGATTTCTATATGAATGTGCTTGATATGGCAAATTCTTTTGACTCTCTTGGTGATAAGATGTCTGATGAGAAGTTAGTAAGAAAAATCCTCAGGTCCCTGCCCAGAAGGTTTGACATGAAGGTTACAGCAATTGAAGAGGCTCATGATATCACCACTATGAAGCTTGAGGAGCTGATTGGGTCTTTGCTTAATTTTGAGACTGCATTCTGCAAACAGCCTGATAAGAAAGGGAAAGGAATAGCATTTGCAGTTAATTCAGGAGCTGATGATCAACATGAGTCTGATGAGGAGGATAATGACTTATCAGAAGCTCTAGTGTTGCTGGGAAAACAATTCAACAAGATTCTGAAGAATGTTAACAGAAAAGCCAAAGCCAAAGGTCAGAATTTCAAAGGCAATAACAAAAAGCAACAAACTGATGAGAAGAAGACCAAGTCTGAGGAGAAAAGTAACCAAGCTAAAGGTGTGCAGTGCTATGAGTGTGAAGGGTATGGACACATCAAGTCTGAATGTCCCACTTTTCTCAAGAAGCAGAAAAAGAGCCTAGCTATTTCATGGTCTGATGATGGTTCTGAAGATGATGATGTTAGTGAATCTGATATGTGTGATACTGGTCTGGTTGTAAGGTCAAGAGCTATCTTGAAGAAGGAAGCTGTTTTAGAGTCTGAGACCTTTTCAGAGTCTGACTCAGAGTCAGACCCTCATCTGTGTCTGAAGCTGCTAAAACCTCTTATGATGAACTAGCTGATAACTACAAGAAGCTGTACACCAGAAGTGCTGAGGTTTGCAAACAAGTTTTGGATCAGAAGGAGACTATTCTTCAACTAGAGGCTGAAAAAGGTGAACTGTTAGTGCAGAATTCAGATTTAAAAGAAGAAGTGAACCAACTGAACTCCCAACTTGATCAAATGAAGAAGCAAGTGAGGATGTTGAACTCTGCTACTGATAAGTTGGAGGACATTCTGGGGAATCAGCAACAAAGAAAAACTGGTTTAGGTTTTGTTGATCAGACTCAGATTCCTAAACAGATGAATTTTGTTCCTGCTACTCAAATTCATGATTCTATGGTTGGATCATCAAAAAGGAGACCTCAGAAACAAGCCCAGATGCCAGCTCAGAAGCAAGCTCAGAAGAGACCTCAGATGCAAGGTCAGAAGCATGTTCAGATGCAAAGTCAGAAGCATGGTCAAATGCTACCTCAGAAGCAACCCCATAAATTTTTCAGAAACAGAAGGAGGAGAAATCATCCATGGATCTGTCATCATTGTGGAAAGAAAGGGCATATCAAACCATTCTGCTTCAAACTTTATGGCTATCCTGAACATTTTCAGTATAGAAGAGTGCAACCAGCTGCCCCCAGACACAATGTTCAGAAGGTATGGAAGCCCAAAGTTCAGAATGTAGGCCTTATAGCTCACACTTCTTTGAGAGCAACTTCAAAAGAAGACTGGTATTTTGATAGTGGGTGTTCAAGGCACATGACTGGTGTGAAGAAGCTGTTGAGCAATATCAGATCATACTCCAGAAGCTATGTGACATTTGGAGATGGTGTAAAAGGTCAGATTCTGGGTATTGGTGATTTGATCAGAGAAGGTTTGCCCAAACTTAATGATGTGCTACTAGTGGAAGGATTAACTTCAAATCTGATCAGCATTAGTCAACTTTGTGATCAAGACTTAAAGGTTAATTTCAACAAGCAAGAGTGCATTGTTACTGATCAGAAAGATGAGATTCAGATGAGAGGCTGCAGATCCAAAGACAATTGTTACTTGTGGGTTTCTGAAGAAGAAAGAAGTTTGACTTCTTGTCTTATGAGCTCAGAAGAGGAAGTCAAGCTCGGGCACCAGAAGTTAGGTCATCTGCATCTGAAAGGCATGAAGAAAATCCTAAGTACTGAAGCTATCAGAGGTGTACCAAATCTCAATATCAATGAGGACAATGTTTGTGGTGATTGTCAAATTGGGAAACAAACAAGAAAGTCTCATCCCAGATTAGTTCACCAGGTAACTACTAAAGTACTAGAACTTGTTCATATGGATTTAATGGGGCCTATGCAAGTAGAAAGTATTGGAGGGAAGAGGTATGCTTTTGTAATGGTAGATGACTACTCAAGATTCACATGGATCAACTTTGTTAGAGAGAAGTCTGATACTTTTGAAGTATTTAAAGACTTATGCATTCAACTACAAAGAGAAAAAGACTGTGGCATAGTCAGAATCAGAAGTGACCATGGCAAAGAATTTGAAAACAAGAGTTTTTCAGAATTCTGTGCTTCTGAAGGTATAAAGCATGAGTTTTCTGCACCTATCACACCTCAGCAAAATGGTGTAGTTGAGAGGAAGAATAGGACATTAGCAGAATGTGCAAGAGTTATGCTGCATGCAAAGAAGCTGCCATATATGTTCTGGGCTGAAGCAATGAATACTGCCTGTTATATTCACAACAGAGTCACTTTGAAGAAGGGTACTACATCAACTCTGTATGAATTGTGGAAAGGGAGGAAGCCTACAGTCAAATATTTCCATGTTTTTGGGAGCAGATGCTATATTTTGGCTGATAGAGAAAATATGAGAAAGCTGGATCCTAAGTCTGATGAGGGCATATTCCTGGGTTATTCAGTGAACAGCAGAGCTTACAGGGTGTTTAATTCCAGAACCAAGGTTGTGATGGAGTCCATTAATGTGGTAATTGATGATCTGACTGCTGAGAAAGATAGAAGTGAGCCTGAAGTTGTTCCAGAGTCTGAAGCTTCAGAAGAACAAAACTTCAGAAGCAGAAAAGCATTCAGGGTCTGAAGAAGCAGAAGATCAACCAGATCAAGTTCCTAATGGTAAAGGGCCATCAATTAGAGTTCAGAAGGATCATCCTAAAGACTTAATCATTGGAAGCTTAGATCAAGGTGTCAGAACCAGGAGATCAGATGCTGCTGCTACTGATTCATGCTTTGTGTCAAAGGTTGAGCCTAAAAATGTGAAAGAAGCCCTAACTGATGAATTTTGGATTGAAGCTATGCAAGATGAGTTGAATCAATTCAAAAGGAGTGAAGTGTGGGATCTTGTTCCAAGACCAGAAGGGCTGAATGTGATTGGCACTAAGTGGATATTCAAGAATAAAACAGATGAAAGTGGTACTGTAGTCAGAAACAAGGCTAGGTTGGTTGCTCAGGGCTATACTCAAGTTGAGGGACTTGACTTTGATGAGACCTTTGCTCCTGTGGCCAGACTAGAGTCCATAAGACTATTATTGGGTGTCTCCTGCATTCTCAAGTTCAAGCTATTTCAGATGGATGTGAAGAGTGCATTTCTGAATGGATATCTGCAAGAAGAAGTGTATGTTGAACATCCTAAAGGATTTGTGGATCATAATTTTCCTAATCATGTTTACAAACTGAAGAAGGCCTTGTATGGATTGAAGCAAGCACCAAGAGCATGGTATGAAAGATTAACTCAGTTTCTTGTGGCTCAAGGTTACAGAAAAGGAGGTTCTGATAAGACCTTGTTTGTGAAAAATGAAAATGGGAGTTTGATGATTGCTCAGATTTATGTGGATGATATAGTGTTTGGAGGGATGTCTCAGAAGATGGTCAAACTGTTTGTTCAGCAGATGCAGTCAGAATTTGAAATGAGCTTAGTTGGTGAACTGACTTATTTTCTTCGATTACAAGTCAAGCAAATGGAAGATACAATCTTCATTTCTCAAAGTAAGTATGCCAAGAACATAGTGAAGAAATTTGGATTGGAATCTGCTGCTCACAAGAGGACACCAGCTGCTACCCACCTGAAGTTAACTAAGGATGAACATGGAGTTTCATTAGACCAAAGTCAGTACAGAAGCATGATTGGGAGCCTATTGTACTTAACTGCAAGCAGGCCTGATATTACATTTGCTGTAGGAGTTTGTGCAAGATATCAAGCTGATCCTAAGATGAGTCATCTGACACAAGTTAAAAGGATCCTGAAGTATGTGAACAGCACAAGTGACTATGGAATCATGTACTCACATAGTTCAACTTCTGAACTGATGGGATATTGTGATGCTGACTGGGCTGGAAGTGCTGATGACAGGAAGAGCACCTCAGGAGGTTGTTTCTTTTTGGGAAATAACTTAATTTCATGGTTTAGCAAGAAGCAAAACTGTGTGTCATTGTCAACTGCTGAGGCTGAGTATATTGCTGCTGGAAGTAGTTGCTCACAATTGGTGTGGATGAAGCAGATGCTGGAGGAGTACAACATTGAACAAAGAACTATGACATTGTTTTGTGACAATTTGAGTGCCATCAACATCTCTAAGAATCCAATTCAGCACAGCAGAACCAAACACATAGACATCAGGCATCATTTTATCAGAAACCTTGTGGAGGACAAGATTGTTCAGCTGGAACATGTAGCTACTGAAGAACAAGTTGCTGACATTTTCACAAAGGCCTTGGATGCTAAGCAGTTTGAAAACTTAAGGAGCAAGTTAGGTGTGTGTTTACATGAAGACTTATAGCAATTAATGCAAACTGGATGTGAGGAAGATAGAGTACCTGCCAGTTGTGCTTATGCAGAGTGTGATCCTGTGTCTGAATCTGATAGCTTTTCCAGGATCTGTGTTACTTATTTTGATTTTATTCCCTATATGAAGAATATGTTTTGTCAGAATTTTGTGGCTAAAAAGGGGGAGAAAATCTTATGTAATGGGTTGGCTCTGATACCAAAAGTCTTATGCAAAGTGTTGCTGCTCAGAAGTTCAAATTTCAGATGTTCAGTTTTCAGTGTGGTTAGTTGTGAAGCTCAGAGTTCAGAATCAATATAACAAGAGCTGTCAAGATGTTATTAAGGGGGAGTATGTGTCTCAGGGGAAGTAGAAGTTTGTTATATTCCTGAAGTGTAGTGATCCTGAAGTGTAGTGGTCCTGAAGAAGAGTGATCCTGAAGAAGATGTGTGCTCAGCTCCTGAAGTGTGCTCTGATACCTTTTGGTAGTAAGGGGGAGTTTGTCTGTGAAGCTTCAGGAGGAGTATTATGTTGTTCAGAAGTTAATCAGTAGTTCTGATACCATGTTTGTGATGATCAGAGTAACTGTGGTTGTGTGCTTCAGAAGTTCAGAAGCTGAAGCTGATGTTTTACATAGCTGAATCCGCTGCCTAAACAAACTGCTATGATGTATGTTTTTGTGGAGTTCTTCATTGCTGAGCTGATTATAAGGAAGATTGAAGAACTTGGTTGGTTTTAGCCAAAAATTTGCCAAAGGGGGAGATTGTTGAGTCTTTAAGTGTTGGCTGCATTGTTTGGCAAAACCAAAGTATGAAATAGAAGCTTTTCCTTATGATGAACAATTCTTCAGTTACAAGTTTTTTCATTAGAAGCCATTCAGAAACTGAAATCTACATCAGAAGCTGAAATGCTCATCAGAAGCACTGTAGCACTTCAGAAGCAGTTTCAGGTTCTGAAGCTAGCGTTGACTTCTGTTGACCTCATCAGAAGCTGGGTTTGCTGGATTGTTTTTGCACGTATCTTGGGAGATTTAGCAAGGAATTATTCTTGTATATTTGCTTTTAGAAGGCTGGTTTAATTGGAGAAGATATCTTTGAAGATTTGGTTCAAAGTTATGAAAATTCGTATTTTCTGTTTTAAATCTTTCAAAGATTGGATGCAGTTTTATTTGTTACTCTTTTGGAACAATCTTATTCCAGTAACAAATCAATTCAGAAGATTTGGAGCATAATTAAGAGGCTTGCTGAAGATTATAAAAGGAGGGGCTTCGCTATTGAAGACTGACGATTTATAGAGTTTAAGATCAGAGAATTGAGTCTTAGGTTTTTAAGCTTTTAGCTTTATTGTGCACCACTCTGTTAGAGTTGGTTTAGGTGTGATTGAGTTGTAATTCATTCTAAGCCTTTAGGTACGAATGAAGTTTTGTCTTTGAAGGTGTATTCAAAAACAGGGTAGTAGTGTTTCAGAACTGATTAAGATCAAAGGGTAGTTCAAGTGGCTGGGTTGTAGTTACTTGAATAGGAAGTTAGAGGTTTTCTAATACTCAACGTGTTGGGTAGAATTCAAGACTAGGAGGAAGTTAATTGCTTAGGCTGGGAACTGGGAGTCAGTGTCTTGAGTCATAAGGAATAATTCCTATAGTGGAATTCCTTCCTGGATTGGTATCCCCCAGAGTAGGAGGTGTTTACTCTGAACTGGGTTAACAAATTTCTGTGCCTTTTTTTTTTACTTTCCTGCACTTTAAATTTGCTGCCTGTGTGTGTTTGTGTTTGTGCTCTGTTTTGCAAACTATTGTGCCCTGCGTGCTGTTCAGAACCTGTTAGGTTCAGAACCTGATTACTCTGTTAGTTTCTATTCATTGCCTGGCCAGAATTTCATTGTCTATGGACATACGTCGACATGACTTCAATTAATTCCACGTGAAAATCTCCTCTAAGCGGGGTTGGGCATCCTACCTCACGGACATACGTCAACGCGGGCTTCCGCTCACAACCTCCTTCTAACTTAGTTTTTTTCTTAAGCTCGGGTAGAGAGCCTCACACGTCCGGCATTAACCCGAACAATGTGGATTAACATCACTCAAGTAACCCCCGCATTTGATATATATATGATATGAATATAAAGCAAAATAAAGCAAATATAAACATAAAGCATAGATATGACATAAATGAATAAAATAAAAGCATGGCGCGCAAATAAAATAAAAACAATTGGCTTAAAAGCCAAATAGGTTAGGCTTGACTCGCTAGTGGGAAAAGGTTCCCCAGTGGAGTCGCCAGCTGTGCGCACCTCGTTTTAAAAAACGCGCAAATTCTCCGAGGACGTCCGCGAACGCTCGGAGGGCCTTGTGAAGTCGCCACCAAAGTTTTTGTGTAAAGGGAACGTTGATAAACCCTTAAGTTTTTTGTTTGAAGGGAAACGATAATAAAACCCTTGACGATGAGGAAAAGGACTGGTCATCGCAACCATTGTCGGGTTCGGGAGTCGGTTACGCAAGGGGAAGGTATTAGCACCCCTCACGTCCGTTGTACTCAACGGGAACCTTCTATTTGGCTAAAGCTTAAATTGTTTTTAAATGTTTTGCGCGCATGCTTATCTATGTCAAAATATAAATAAAAGGGGGGAAAAGAGATGAAAACAAACGAAAGAAAAGAAAGAAAGTTTTTATTATTGTGCTTGACAAGATGTCGATCTTGCTCCTACGTATCTCCCGGTAGTCGGAGAATTCAAAGCGTACGTAGTTCTTTGGTAGAAAAAACGTACATGTGTTGGTTAATTTTAAATGGACGATGTTTTAACCGAATTCTTGCGATTCAACGTAGCTTGTATGCTCGCGCTCGGGAGACTTATTAAGCGTATAGCTTGTATGCTCGCGCTTGGGAGACTTATTATGCGTTTGTTTACGAATCGCGTTAGAATGTTAAAAGGCATGTCCATTGGGTAAAAATGGTTCGAGTTGGTCGCTATGGGACCAAAATGGGTGCAATGGACTCAAACGAGTCAATCATTGACCGAGGGGACTCCAACGAGTCGGGGGATTGTTCGATTGATCCAATGGGATCAAGAACGGGTACAATGGACTCGGACGAGTCGAACATTGACCGAGTGACTCAAACGAGTCGAGGGATTGAATCTAGTGGCCACGGGGGACCAAAAGGTTCGGATTGACCACAAGGGGCCAAGATTTGGTTTGGTTATGGTTGGATATGTTGAAAAAAGGAATGACGATTGTCCGAACGACGAGACATACTTCACGCATTCGTACAATCGGGGCAATGGAGAGACATACGTCACACCATCCCTTTTTCATTCAAGTTTTTGGTTGAATTTCTTTAGAAATCCCAAAGTATATCAAAACATTTGGTTTGAAACCCAAAGTGAAGAGATTTTAGCAATTTTGTTAGAAAACGCACAAGTTCGGCTCATTTTGCGAACGGTTTTGAAAAGCTAACAAATTTGGCGTATGTTCATGTTTGAGTTTTGAAAATCATGAACAATGTTTATTGTTCAAGTTTGGATTTGAAAATGATGAACATAGCTGGTTTGTTCTAGTTGTTTTGAAAAATTGGGAACATAACTTGTTTTGCAAGTTATCCAAAAAGTGTTACCCGAACTTGCGAATTTTCCAATATTATGCAAAATCCTTGAACTGGTTTGAAAAATATGAGTCTTGAGGATTAAATCCAATAATGGATTTCCTTCCTGGATTGGTATCCCCCAGAGTAGGAGGTGTTTACTCCGAACTGGGTTAACAAACCTTGTGTGTTCTTTAGCTTTCCTGCACGTTTATTTTCTGCCTATTATTTGCTTTTATAATTGTGCTAAGTTCTGTTCAGAACCTGCTAAGTTGGGTAGAAGTCTGACTAGGTGGAGGTTAATTGCTTGGGAAAGGAACTGGGAGTCAGTGTCTGAGTCTTGAGGATTAAATCCAATAGTGGATTTCCTTCCTGGATTGGTATCCCCCAGAGTAGGAGGTGTTTACTCCGAACTGGGTTAACAAACCTTGTGTGTTCTTTAGCTTTCCTGCACGTTTATTTTCTGCCTATTATTTGCTTTTATAATTGTGCTAAGTTCTGTTCAGAACCTGCTAAGTTTTAATCAGAACCAGAACCTGTTAAGTATCTTATTGCCTGGCCAGAATTTCAATTGGCATCAGAGCAGGCACCCTACCTGTAAATTGGGTGAGATCCAGAGGAGTTAATATCTTGCAAGCATGGATAGAGAAGGAGGTTGTGTCAATAGACCACCCCTACTAGATGGCACAAACTATGAGTATTGGAAATCTAGGATGTGTGCTTTTCTAAAGTCTATTGACAGCAGGACTTGGAAAGCTGTGATTAAAGGCTGGGATCATCTTGTATATACAGACAAAGATGGTAACAAGACTGAGGTTCTGAAGCCTGAGGAGGAATGGACCAAAGCTGAAGATGATCTGTCACTGGGAAATTCAAAAGCTTTGAATGCTATCTTTAATGGTGTTGATCAGAACATGTTTAGACTTATCAAACAATGTACTGTGGCTAAGGATGCTTGGGAAATTCTGAAAACCACTCATGAAGGAACTTCTAAAGTCAAGATGTCCAGATTGCAGCTGCTGACCACCAAGTTTGAGAACCTGAAGATGAAGGAGGATGAATCCATTCAGGATTTCTACATGAATGTGCTAGACATGGCAAATTCTTTTGATTCTCTTGGTGAAAAGATGTTTGATGAGAAGTTAGTAAGAAAAATTCTCAGATCTCTGCCCAGAAGATTTGATATGAAGGTGACAGCAATTGAAGAGGCTCATGATATTACCACATTGCTCAATTTTGAAACAGCCTTTTGCAAACAGACTGAGAAGAAAGGAAAAGGTGTAGCTTTTAGTGTGAATTCTGAAGCTGATAATCAACAAGAGTCTGATGAGGATGACTTATCAGAAGCTCTAGTGTTGCTGGGAAAACAATTCAACAAGATTCTGAAGAATGTTAACAGAAAAGCCAAAGCCAAAGGTCAGAACTTCAGATTCAATAACAAAAAGCAACAGACTGATGAGAAGAAGACCAAGTCTGAGAAGAAAAGTAACCAAGCCAAAGGTGTACAATGCTATGAGTGTGAGGGGTATGGACATATCAAGTCTGAATGTCCAACTTTTCTTAAGAAGCAGAAGAAAAGCCTAGCAGTTGCATGGTCTGATGATGATTCTGAAGAAGATGCTGGAAGTGAATCTGGTATGTGTGATATTGGTCTGGTTGTAAGGTCAGGAGCTATCTTGAAGAAAGAAGCTGTTTTAGAGTCTGAGACCTTTTCAGAGTCTGACTCAGAGTCTGAAGCCTCATCTGTGTCTGAAGCTGCTAAAACCTCATATGATGAACTAGCTGATAACTACAAGAAGCTGTATACCAGAAGTGCTGAGGTTTGCAAACAAGTTTTGGATCAGAAGGAGACTATTCTTCAACTGGAGGCTGAAAAAGGTGAACTATTAGTGCAGAATTCAGATTTAAAAGAAGAAGTGAACCAACTGAACTCCCAACTTGATCAAATGAAGAAGCAAGTGAAGATGTTGAACTTTGCTACTGATAAGTTGGAGGACATTTTGGGGAATCAGCAACAAGGAAAAACTGGTTTAGGTTTTGTTGATCAGACTCAGATTCCTAAACAGATGAATTTTGTTCCTGCTACTCAAACTCATGATTCTATGGTTAGAACAAAAAAGAAGAGACCTCAGAAACAATCCCAGATGCAAGGTCAGAAGTATATTCAGATGAGACCTCAAAAGCAAGCTCAGAAGAGACCTCAGATGCAAGGTCAGAAGCATGATCAGGTGCTACCTCAGAAGCTGTCCCAAAAATTTTTCAGAAACAGAAGGAGGAGAAATCATCAATGGATCTGTCATCATTGTGGAAAGAAAGGGCATATCAAACCATTCTGCTTCAAACTTTATGGCTATCCTGAACATTTTCAGTATAGAAAAGTTGAACCAGCTACTATCAGACACAATGTTCAGAAGGTGTGGAAGCCCAAAGTTCAGAATGTAGGCCTGATTGCTCATACTTCACTGAGAGCCACTTCAATAGAAGACTGGTATTTTGATAGTGGGTGTTCAAGGCACATGACTGGTGTGAAGAAGCTGCTGAGTAATATCAGATCATACTCCAGAAGTTATGTGACATTTGGAGATGGTGTAAAAGGTCAGATTCTGGGTATTGGTGATTTGATCAGAGAAGGTTTACCCAGACTGAATGATGTGCTACTGGTGGAAGGATTAACTTCTAATCTGATCAGTATTAGCCAACTTTGTGATCAAGAATTGAAGGTTAATTTCAACAAGCAAGAGTGTATTGTTGCTGATCAAGAAGGGAAAGTTCAGATGAGAGGCTGCAGATCCAAAGACAATTGTTATTTGTGGGTTTCTGAAGAAGAAAGAAGTCTGATTTCTTGTCTTATGAGCTCAGAAGAGGAAGTCAAACTCTGGCACCAGAAACTGGGACATCTGCATCTGAAAGGCATGAAGAAAATCCTAAGTACTGAAGCTATCAGAGGTGTACCTAATCAGAAGATCAATGAGGACAATGTTTGTGGTGATTGTCAAATTGGGAAACAAACAAGAAAGTCTCATCCCAGATTAGTTCACCAGGTAACTACTAAAGTACTAGAACTTGTTCATATGGATTTAATGGGGCCTATGCAAGTAGAAAGTATTGGAGGAAAAAGATATGCTTTTGTAATGGTAGATGACTACTCAAGATATACGTGGGTCAGCTTTGTTAGAGAAAAGTCTGACACTTTTGAAGTTTCAAAGAGATGTGCATTCAACTACAAAGAGAGAAGGACAGTGGGATTATCAGAATCAGAAGTGATCATGGCAAAGAATTTGAAAACAAGAGTTTTTCAGAATTCTGTGCTTCTGAAGGTATAAAGCATAAGTTTTCTGCACCTATCACACCTCAGCAAAATGGTGTAGTTGAGAGGAAGAATAGGACATTAGCAGAATGTGCAAGGGTTATGCTGCATGCTAAGAAGCTGCCATATATGTTTTGGGCTGAAGCTATGAACACTGCATGTTACATACACAATAGAGTCACTTTGAAAAAGGGAACAACATTTACTCTGTATGAGTTGTGGAAAGGGAGGAAGCCAACTGTGAAATATTTCCATGTTTTTGGGAGCAGTTGCTATATCTTGGCTGACAGAGAGAATAGAAGAAAACTGGATCCTAAGTCTGATGAGGGCATATTCCTGGGTTATTCAGTGAACAGCAGAGCTTATAGGGTGTTTAATTCCAGAACCAAGGTTGTGATGGAGTCCATTAATGTGGTAATTGATGACCTGTCTGCTGAGAAAAATAGAGGAAAGTCTGAAGTTGTTCAAGAGTTTGAAGTATCAGAAGAACAAACTTGAGAAGCAGAAAATCTTCCAAGTCTGAAGATGCAGAAGTTCATCGAGAACATTATCCTACCAATAAAGGGCCATCAATTAGAGTTCAGAAGGATCATCCTAAGGAGCTTATCATTTGGAGTTTGGATCAAGGGGTCAGAACCAGGAGATCAGAACCAGCTGCTGCTGATTCATGCTTTGTGTCAAAGCTTGAACCTAAAAATGTGAAAGAAGCCCTAACTGATGAATTTTGGATTGAAGCAATGCAAGATGAGTTGAATCAATTCAAAAGGAGTGAAGTGTGGGATCTGGTTCCAAAACCTGAAGGGTTGAATGTGATTGGCACTAAGTGGATATACAAGAATAAAACAGATGAAAATGGTACTGTAGTCAGAAACAAGGCAAGGTTGGTTGCTCAGGGTTATACTCAAGTTGAGGGACTTGATTTTGATGAAACCTTTGCACCTGTGGCCTGACTAGAGTCCATAAGATTACCGTTGGGAGTATCCTGCATTCTCAAGTTCAAATTATTCCAGATGGATGTGAAGAGTGCATTTTTGAATGGATACTTACAAGAAGAGGTATATGTTGAACAGCCTAAGGGTTTTGTGGATCCTAAGTTTCCAGAACATGTGTACAAGTTAAAGAAGGCTTTATATGGATTGAAGCAAGCACCAAGAGCATGGTATGACAGGCTGACTCAGTTTCTTGTGGCTCAAGGTTACAGAAAAGGAGGTTCTGATAAGACTTTGTTTGTGAAAGATGAAAGTGGAAGTCTGATGATTGCTCAGATTTATGTGGATGATATAGTGTTGAGGGATGTCTAAGAAGATGGTCAAACTGTTTGTTCAGCAGATGCAGTCAGAATTTGAAATGAGCTTAGTTGGTGAACTGACATACTTTCTTGGGTTACAAGTCAAACAAATGGAAGATACAATCTTCATTTCTCAAAGTAAGGATGAACATAGTGAAGAAGTTTGGAATGGAATCTGCTGCTCATAAGAAGACACTAGCTGCTACTCACCTGAAGTTGACTAAGGATGAACATGGAATATCAGTAGATCAAAGTCAATATAGGAGCATGATAGGGAGCTTATTGTATTTAACTACAAGCAGACCTGATATCACTTATGCTGTTGGAGTTTGTGCTAGATATCAAGCTGATCCTAAGATGAGTCATCTGACACAAGTTAAAAGGATCCTGAAGTATGTGAATAGCACAAGTGACTATGGAATCATGTACTCTCATAGTTCAAGTTCTGAACTGATGGGTTATTGTGATGCTGACTGGGCTGGAAGTGCTGATGATAGGAAGAGCACTTCAGGAGGTTGTTTCTTTTTAGGAAATAACTTAATTTCTTGGTTCAGCAAGAAACAAAACTGTGTTTCATTGTCAACTGCTGAAGCTGAGTATATTGCTGCTGGGAGTAGTTGTTCACAACTGGTTTGGATGAAACAGATGCTTGAGGAGTACAACATTAATCAAGAAACTATGACCTTATTTTGTGACAACTTGAGTGCCATCAACATCTCTAAGAATCCAATTCAGCACAGTAGAACCAAACACATAGACATCAGACACCATTTTATCAGAAACCTTGTGGAGGACAAGATTGTTCAGCTGGAACATGTAGCTACTGAAGAACAAGTTGCTGATATTTTCACAAAGGCCTTGGATGCTAAACAGTTTGAAAACTTAAGGAGCAAGTTAGGTGTGTGTTTACATGAAGACTTATAGCAATTACTGCAAACTGGATGTGAGGAAGATAGAGTACCTGCCAGTTGTGCCTATGCTAAGTGTGATCCTGAACCTGAGTCTGAATCTGATATGTGTTCAAGGATCTGTGTTACCTGTTTTGATTTTATTCCCTATTTCAAGTCCGAGATTTGTCAGAATTTTGTGGCTAAAAAGGGGGAGAAAATCCTATGCAATGTGTTGGCTCTGATACCAAAAATTAGAAGATGTATTGCTGCATTTCAGATGTTCAGCTGTCAGTGTTATTCAGAAGGTGACTAGTTTTGCTCTGATACCAAGCATTATATGTCCAGATATGATCAAGGGGGAATATGTGTCTCAGGGGGAGTACAAGATTGTTATGATCCTGAGTGTTTTTGTGATCCTGAAGTGTGCTCTGATACCATAAAGTGTGCTTCTGATATGCTTTGATAACATTTCTCTGTAGTTCAGTAGTAAGGGGGAGTTTGTTTGAGAAGCTTTGTTGCAGGGGGAGTGTTGTGAAGCTGGAGTGTTTGTTTATGTGTTTTTTGAAGCTCGAGGGGGAGTGTTTGTGCTGATCAGGAGTTGATCAGTTGCTCTGATACCATGGTTGTGATGATCAGAAGTTGATCAGTAGCTCTGATACCATGGTTGTGATGATTAGGAATTGATCAGTACTTGGTTTTTGTGTGCTTTAGGAGTCAGAAGCTGAAGCTGAGTTGTTTAACATAGCTGAATCCGATGCTTATGTTTTTGCTATGATGTATTATTGTGGAGTTCCTCATTGCTGAGTTGATTATAAAGGAAATTGAAGAACTTGGATGGTTTTAGCCAAAAATTTGCCAAAGGGGGAGATTGTTGAGTCTTTTGGTGTTGGCTGCATGTTTTGGCAAAACCAAGGTATTGAATAGAAGCATCTCCATATGTTGAACATTTCTTCAGTTGGAAGTTTTTAATTTTGAAGCCATTCAGAAGCTGAAAATGCCATCAGAAGCTAAAAGCACTGTAGCAATTCAGAAGCTGGTTTCAGGTTCTGAAGCCAGCGTTGACTTCTGTTGACCACATCTGAAGCTGGGTTTTCAGATTAGTTTTTGCGCGTATCTTGGGAGATTTAGCAAGGAATTATCTTTGTATAATTGCTTCTAGAATGATGATTATATTGGAGAAGATATCATTGAAGATTTGGTTCAGTTTCATGATCTTCGTATTTTCTGTTTTAAATCTTTCAAAGATACAAAGCAGTTTTATTTGTTACTTGATTGGACCAATCATAATTCAGAAACAAATCAAATTCAGAAGATTGGTTACAGAATTAAGAAGAGCCACGGAAGTCTATGAAAGGAGATTGCTGTTATGATTCAAGACTTACGATTTATAGAGTTTAAGATCAGAGAATTGAGTCTTAGTATTTTTAAGCTTTTAGCTTTATTGTGCACCACTCTGTTAGAGTTGGTTTAGGTGTTTGATTGAGTTGTAATTCATTCTAAGCCTTTAGGTACGAATGAAGTGTTGTCATTGAAATTGTGTTCAAAAACAGGGGATTGTTAAGGGTTGTTCAAGTAGCTGGGTTTCGTTGCTTGAATAGGAAGTTAGAGGAATCTAATACTCAGAGTTGGGTAGAAGTCTGACTAGGTGGAGGTTAATTGCTTGGGATAGAAACTGGGAGTCAGTGTCTGAGTCTTGAGGATTAAATCCAATAGTGGATTTCCTTCCTAGATTGGTATCCCCCAGAGTAGGAGGTGTTTACTCCGAACTGGGTTAACAAACCTTGTGTGTTCTTTAGCTTTCCTGCACGTTTATTTTCTGCCTATTATTTGCTTTTATAATTGTGCTAAGTTCTGTTCAGAACCTGCTAAGTTTTAATCAGAACCAGAACCTGTTAAGTATCTTATTGCCTGGCCAGAATTTCAGTCCGTCTTTTTCACCCTTTAAAACTTTTACGCCTTGTGCGAGTTTATTGCCTTCATGTGCGTCCGTCTTTTCATCTTTAAAACTTTTACGCCTTGTGCGAGTTTATCGCCTTCATGTGCGTCCGTCTTTTCACCCTTTAAAACTTTTTACGCCTTGTGCAAGTTTATCGCCTTGATGTGCGTTCGTCTCTTTTACAATTAAAACGTTTTACGCCTCTGTGCGTCTTCAAATCTTTTTTTATTAAAACGAACCAACATACAAACTTTTTCTACTAAAGAACTACGTACGCTTTGAATTCTCCGACTACCGGGAGATACGTAGGAGCAAGATCGACATCTTGTCAAGCCCATTAATAAAAACTTTCTTTTTTCCCCTTCGTTTGTTTTTATCTCTTTTTTCCCTTTATATCATATTTTCCTTTTCCCTTTTATATATTCAAACACGCAATTAAAACTTTGGAAACATTTTAAGCCTAAGCCGACTAAGAGGTTCCCGTTGAGTACAACGGATGTGAGGGGTGCTAATACCTTCCCCTTGCATAATCGACTCTCGAACCTAAAATCTCTTTTTCAAAGGTAATTTCGAACTTTTTTCCTTTTCTCCCCGAAAAATTAAAAGTTCAGTCGTGATTTAAAATTAGTGATTCAACGCTTCCCAATAGCTTGATATCCGAAATTCGACGTGACAAAAATGGCGACTTCATTGGGGATGTTGCATAAAACACTTTGTTTGTGTATGACGAGTCAAGCCTATCTTAGTCGACTTTTAGGCTAAAATGTTTCATTTTACTTGCGTGTTTATATCCTTTTATCATTTATTTGTTTTTTATTCTTTTGCTTTATATTTATCATTTTGCTTCATATCTATATATACCAATTGTGGGGGTTACTTGAGCGATGTTACTCCACATTGTTCGGGTTAATGCCGGACATGTGAGGCTCTCTACCCGAGCTCGAGAGAAAACTAAGTTAGAATGGTGGTTGTGAGCGGAAGCCCGCGTTGACGTATGTCCGTGAGGTAGGATGCCAAACCCCGCTTAGAGGAGATTTTCACGTGGAATGTATTGAAGTCATGCGACGTATGTCCGTCGACGACCTTAATTCCATGTGAGATCAATGACTCTAGGGACCTTTTTTAGGAAATCTCACCTTTAGAGACTACACGTGAGGATGGGGGGAAATCTTGAACATACATATCACACCCATGCATATCATACATTTACATTCATGGAAAATAATTTTCGCATACCACTTTGCTTTATAGGAAATTAAAAAGAGCAACCAAATATTAGCAAAAAGAATATGGCCTCCAAAAATAGAAATACGCTCGCTTTCAAGATCAAGGTCCCTAAAGTGGAAAGTTTGCTAGCTTTGAGTAGACGGCTCTCTTCGGTCGACAAGAGCAACTTCGAGGCAAGTTATGGATTAATACTCGACCTCCTACCCGTGGATTAATACTCTTGGAAGAATTTGAGAAGATTTTGGGTTGTAGCATGAAGGATCATGAGCTTTATCTTGGTTCGGGAGGATGCCCCACTTTAGAAAGCATCACCGAATCCCTATACCTTAATGTTCAAGACATAGCACCTAACTTGGAAACTAGAGGGAACATTAAGGGTTTCACGAGAAGATTCTTGGAGACCCAAGCTCGGTTTTTGTTGGCTAACAAAGAGGGGAAAGCATTCAACGCAATCCTAGCACTCTTGGTGTATGGAATAGTTCTATTCCCCAATATGGACGACTTTGTGGACATTCCGGCCATAAAAGTGTTCATGATTAAAAATCCGGTTCCCACCCTTTTGGCGAATTTTTATCATTCCCTTTATTCAAGGCATGGACAAGGGAGAGGACGCACAATTTCATGTTGTACTTCTTTGGTACAAATTTGGTTCACATCCCACATGCCAAGAAACCAGGATTTTATGGAAAACCGGGCCAAGCTTCAATGGTCGCAAAGAATGTTAGCTCTCACCGAGAAAGACATTCATTGGTTTTCTCCGGATTTAGAGGACCCGGAAGTCATCCTAAGTTGTGGGGATTTCCCTAATGTACCCCTCATTGGTACTAAGGGATGCATTAACTATAATCCGGTCCTCTCTCTCCACCAGCTAGGCTATCCCATGGAGGACAAACCCGGTGATCTCTTGCTAGAACCTTTCTTCTTAAGGGAAGGAGATCAAGACCCGGCCTTGCTAGAAAGAATCCGAAGGGCTTGGAGCCAAGTGCGCAAAGGAAGGGTTGGCAAGAAGAATTGTGTGGCCAAGCCTCTTTATACTCAGTGGGTGAAGAAGAGAGTTAAAACAATCAAGCTACCCTTTGAGGTCATATTCCCTCCAAAATCTCCTACACCTAAGCCAAGCACGACTATTCCCAACAAAGAAGCGGAGGAGCTCAAAGCTAAAATTCGAGAGCTCCAAAATAAAAATGGAGAGTTAGAATTAAAGCACCTCCAAGCTTTAGGGGAGATCACTAGGACGAAGAGAGATCGAGATGAAGCGACAAATTCTCTCCTAGTGTGCCAAAAGCGGCTAAGGATCTCCGAGGGGAAGAGAGATTGGATTGGAGGCGGTTTGGTTAGTGCGGATGCCAACCTTGTAGCCAAGGACGAGGAATTGGAAAGAATCTTGCATTCCAACCAAGAACTCAAGAAGTTCGGTGAGCTAGCCATCGAAGCTCAAAAGAAGTGGAGGTTGAAATTTCAAGAGAAAGATCGACAACTCCAAGAAGTCGTGAAGGACTACAAAGAGCAGCTCCAAGCCGAACGTATCCAACGGCAAAGACATGAAGGTCTTTCTCATCAAGAGAAGCTACAATGCAATCGTCTCGAAGCGGATATCAAGAAATTCGAAGAATACTTCGATAAGATTGCAAGAGAGCATGGAAACCACATTGCACGACTCCTTGATGAGATTAGAAGTGCAAATATCCAGCTAGCCCAACGCAAGGAAGTGATTGAGCTTGTATGGCAAGACGCCACCCGACTAAGTGAGGACTTCACTAGATTGGTCGCATTCTCAAACTTAGTCATTACCGAGCTTCCGAAGAAACTAGCAAAGGCCGAGATGGTCATGCCTTACTTTGTCATCACTACGGAGATCCAGAAGTTTATGAAATTCTGCAAGGACACTGTAGATTTCTATAGGGAGGAAATAGACAAGGCCGAAAAGCGAGCAGTTATTTGATTTGTATTAGCGTTAATTACACTTTGTAATCTCAATGCAATTCAATCAAATAAATATATATTTTGGACAATGTTAATCTTCCGGCCTTTAATACTTCTAATTGCTAATATTAATTGCACACTTTTTTAAATTCCTTATAAAGCAAAATAAAAAAAAAATTCATGCATTTACATACATCATTCATATCATGCATACGTTCGTCTTCGAGTCCGAAACTCATTTCCCTTTTCTTATCCTCAGGATATCTTATAATCCGAATTGAGTCTTCAGTGTTTGCATTTTCTCCGCAACACTACGTGTCTTCCCGTAAGGAAAAGTGGCTCGTCGTCCCGAAGCAACCCACACATACAATACCCGAGCAACCATAAAGAGAAAGATGGAGAATTTAGAACAAGAGAATCAGGAGCTCCGTGAAGAGTTGACATCTATGCGAACGGAGATGGAAAAGTTAGCGGAGTTAGTGAAGTTACTAGTGGCCGCACAAATCCCAACACCTCCTCCTCCCTCTAACTCTCAAGCTCAAGCGTCAGCATCTACTTCAACTCCAACATTACATGCCGGTACTCAGCAATACACTAGACCCCCCGGTTGTACATGGGGCATGCCATTTGACTTTGGTGAGGAATTCATCCCTATTCCCACTACTCTTCAAGAGACCCCGGTCTCTCAACCCGAGGTTACCTTCACCCAGGCTACTGCGGCCTTCTCTGCACCAGTGGTTCATACCACTCCATTTGATCACGGTCCTATCTTTCATGCCGAAAGTTTAGGTGCCCAAGATAGGATGGCTGATTTCCAAGAAAAATTTGATGAAATGCAAAAGGAAATTAAAGCCCTCCGAGGGAAAGATTTATTCGGGAAAGACGCCCATGACCTCTGCCTTGTACCCAACGTCAAAATCCCTCCTAAATTCAAGGTCCCGGATTTTGAAAAGTATAAGGGGAACACTTGCCCGCAAAGCCACCTAGTGATGTACGCTAGGAAGATGTCGACTCAAACCGACAACCATCAATTGCTCATCCATTACTTCCAGGATAGTTTAACCGGTGCCGCTGTAAAGTGGTACATGGGTTTGGATAGTACCAAGATCCAAACCTTCAACGACTTGGGAGAAGCATTTGTCCGCCAATATAAATACAATTTGGACATGGCCCCGGACCGGGACCAACTCCGGGCCATGGCCCAAAAGGACAAAGAGACCTTTAAGGAGTACGCACAAAGGTGGAGAGAGGTAGCGGCTCAGATTAGCCCGCCTCTAGAAGAAAAGGAAATGATCAAGATCTTTTTAAACACTCTTGGTTCCTTTTACTATGAGCGAATGATTGCGAGTGCGCCAAGTGACTTCACATAAATGGTAAGCATGGGCGTACGTTTGGAGGATGCCGTCCGAGAAGGACGCTTAGTGAAGGAAAGTGCTCCATCTAGCAGCACGAAAAGATTCGGGAGTAGCTACCCAAGAAAGAAAGAGCAGGATATTGGCATGATCGGCCATGGAGGACCTCATCAAGGGTACTCGGCATATCCACATGTCTCTGCCATTTCACCTTCCATCTCTACACCTCCAAACTACCAAATTCAGGTCCCACAAAGGCCTCCCCCTCATTATCAACAATCCTATCAACAACAACACCCACAAAATCCACAACAACATTATCAACAACCACGCCCACAAGGTCAGCAACAATACCGACCTCAAGCACCTCAACAACCCTTCAATCATCAGAATCGCCCAAGAGCGGCATTCGACCCAATACCCATGAAGTACGCGGACTTGCTCCCGGCTTTACTTGCAAGAAATCTCGTACAAACAAGGGCACCACCTCCCGTGCCGAGTGTATGACCCATATGGCATCGCCCTGACCTTACTTGTGCATTCCATCAAGGGGCACCGGGTCACGACATTGAACATTGCTTCCCTCTTAAAAATGAGGTCCAAAGGCTAATTCGAACCAAGGTCCTGACCTTCAAGGAATCAAATCCAAATGTCCAAACTAACCCTTTGCCGAACCATGGCTCCTCAATCAACATGGTTCAAGAACACCAAGAGGCCAGTCCTATTTTGAAGGCCCAAGATATCAGGACGCCTTTGGTTCCACTACACATCAAGATGTGTAAGGCAACTATGTTCGAACACGATCATGCTAGTTGCGAAGAGTGTTCGATAAGTCCTCAAGGATGTATGCAAATCCAAAATTACATACAAGGACTAGTGGACAAAAACGAGCTTGTCGTCACAAAAAAGGACAAAAGTGTATGTGTCATAATCCTAGAGTTTGATATCCCGGAACACTTGGAGTTAGCCTACAGTAGCCAGGAGCCTGTTGCTACTCCTCTCGTAATATGTCTACCGGGGCCTGCCTCGTACACTTCCAACAAAGCAGTTCCTTACAAGTACCTTGCAACCATGTTAAACAACGGGCAAGAAGTACCTATTCCCCCCTAGCCCCTGTCGGTAATATCACGGACAGTAGCAAAGTGCTAAGGAGTGGACGTGTTCTTCCCACAACCGTACAAGAGAAGGTTAGCACCCCGGTATTTAAACCAAAGCCAACCCAAGACCCCTGCACGAGCAAAGATGTGGGTCAATCCAGTGGGGCTAATGCCGATTCGGATCTCGATGAGGTATTAAAGCTAATCAAGAAGAGCGAATACAAGGTCGTGAACCAGTTGTTGCAAACGCCTTCCAAAATCTCTATGCTGTCCTTATTGCTAAACTCCGACGCTCATAGAGAAGCGTTAATGAGAGTCTTGGACCAAGCCTTTGTGGAGCACAACATAACCCTCGGCCAATTCGGAGGCATTGTCGGAAACATCACTGTCTGCAATAGCTTGAGCTTCAGTGATGAGGAACTCCCCGAACAAGGAAGGCACCATAATTTGGCATTACACATATCAATGAACTGCAAGTCGGACGCTTTATCAAACGTACTTGTGGATACCGGCTCTTCATTGAACGTAATGGCCAAAACAACCCTTGACCAGCTCTCCTACCAGGGAACCCCCATGAGGCAAAGTGGGGTAGTTGTTAAAGCCTTCGATGGCTCGAAGAAATCAGTGATCGGGGAGGTGGATTTACCTATTACAATCGGGTCGTCTGTTTTCCAAATAACCTTCCAAATAATGTTTATACAAGCAGCGTACAGTTGTTTGTTAGGCCGACCGTGGATTCATGAGGCCGGAGCAGTGACGTCCACACTGCATCAAAAGCTGAAATTTGTGAAGAATGGAAAGCTAGTAACTGTGGGAGGAGAGGAAGCTCTGTTGATCAGCCATCTGTCAGTTTTCTCTTTCATCGGTGCCGATATTGTTGATGGGACATCATTCCAAGGTCTTTCCTTAGACGATGAGAGTGCCACAAAGAACGAAGCATCCATGTCTTCTTTCAAGAGCGCACAAGGAGCAGTGCAAGATGACTTACTCCCAGATTGGGGAAAGATGATAAGTCTGCCGGAGCGTAAGCATAGAGAAGGGTTAGGTTTCACTCCAACCATCTCTCGAGAACATTTTCCGCAGTGCCAGTTTCATTCACTCCATAAAGGAAGCTAACGCCATCACTGAAGATGGGCCGGAAGAAACAGCACGTGTCCTTGTAACGCCCGGAGGAGCTTGCCGCAATTGGGTTGCTATCGATGTTCCTTCTGTTATTCAGTCTTCAAAGTAATGTGTTTGTGTATTTATCTTTTTTCAAAAAACCCTTTCGTCTCACCCGAAGCAAAGGGAGACTCATGTAGGGCTTGTTTAATGTACTATCATCAATTAATAAAAATCGTTTGTTTCTATCCCAACCTTTACGTATTTTATACGTTGTCTTTTTCTTTTTATTTTCAAAAAAAATGGTAATACAAAAAAACCAAAAAAACATTTTCTATTTTCAATTTCAAAGAGTCTGCATTTTTCATTTTTTACTAAAATCAATCATCCATCATATGCAGACTAAGCACCAATAAACCCGTCGAACACCTTAACCCTAGGCTCCCTCCCAACTTTGAATTCCCTGTTTACGAAGCGGAAGAGGAATAGGATGAAGAAATTCCGGATGACATCATGCGCCTATTAGAGCAAGAGAGGAAGACCATTCAGCCTTATGAGGAAGCAGTAGAGGTTATTGTAACACCCATACTAAATTATCTAGAATATTTAGCATGTGTATTATTCTGATACCGGATACATTAAAATTTTCAATAATAAAATACATACAACTGAAAGAGTACAAGGGGCTCGTTTATACAATTATCAAAATACCAAAATGAATACTTATACATAAAAGTGATAATCTCCTGAGCTTGTACATGACGAGCAACTGCACTCCATCCAGCGTCTTCCCGAAGAATATCTTCATGAACATCTTGCTAAGTTGTAAACCTGCACCAGAAGGATTGGGATGAGACATAATGTCTCAGTGAGCTCCAGCCCAACCTACTGTTGGCAACCACGGGGGGAACCTGGGGTCGCCGTGCCTACTCTTAGCGATCTTGGGGATACCTACGATCGCCGTCTTTCTCTTCATAATTCGCGATCAAGGGGAAACCTAGGATCGCTACATGTCTTAATCATATGCTTATCATACTCTAACTTTAAACTTAAACTTATACTTAGTGATCTGGGGACATCCTATGATCACTTTCTTTCTTTTTGCTGACTACTTGACATATTCTCGTAATAGTTTTCATAAGTATTAATATACATCATTCTTAATCATAAAGTTAGTAAGTCTGCGTTGAACAAACAATAATTATCTTGGTTCATTTTACGGAGTGCATCCGGGTGGAGTAACCCCGAAGTACATCTCCCATCTTACCGGTGAAATTCCTATCATATCAGGCTACCACCGGACTCCTCTTTCTTTGTGTGGCTGCCCTCGCGAGCGGTTACTTCACCGTCCCAGCTGCCATTTAAGGCGGTACTTCACGGGGACCCCCTGTATACTAACTATCGAGAAGACAGGAGACACATTAACTTTATAGACTTAGATGTGTAGCTGCCCTCACGAGCGGTAACTTCACCGTTCCGGCTGCCATTTAAGGCGGTACTTCACAGGAACCCCTTGTATACTAACTAATGAGCATACAAGAGACACATCAAGCCTATTAATAATTAATTCCTCATTCTTTAAAATAATAAAGCTTGTATACTTAACCCATAAAAGGTCCTGAATTTGATACTTAATCTTCTTTGTGCTTGCACATAATTAATTGAGTGCATAGAATTACTTATTAAGGGATAAACCCAAACTAGCTTCTTAATTTCTCTTTAATAAATATAAATCAAGATATTCATCTCTCATTAATATGCCTATCCTTGTCCTGTATTAATCCTTGTAAGTTCATAAATATTCTTGCCCTATTGCATATCAAAGATCATAGCATGGCTCAGTTGTTTAAAATAAAAATGCCATACTGGGTGGTTTCGCTCTGCGACCCCTAGACTTCGCTTTGCGAAGTTCTGCGTCTGAAGCTTCGCAGAGCGTGGAAAACTTCGCACTGCGAACTCAGCTTCTGAGCACTTCGCACTGCAAAAGTCTAGGCGATGGATAGGCAGTGGTTGGGTTCAGCTACTTCGCACTGCGACCCTGGCATCGCTCTGCGACTGTAGCAGAACTCAGAAATTTTCTGGAAAATCATAGTTTCAATTTTGAAACTTATACCCACTGCCTAGTGATCTTTGATAGCACAACAGGGACTCATTTTAATACTCAAAAACATACTGATCACAAGAATTAAACAGGATCAAGGTAGTATTAAAATTGGGGCAACTAACTAGTAATTCTTAATGACTTACAAATTTAATTTTAAATCTTACTCATAGTGGGTTCTAAAACCCTGTGGAGCTCACCTTAATACGTTCTGGTTCCTCAGTACAACTCAATTGCCCAAAGAAAGCTCCTATCAGCTCCATAAGCACTTTTTCTAAAAGAGCTTATCCACAGCTTACTTCTGCCTTTGGCTTCTTAACTCGAACAACAACTTATCCATAATCTTATCACTTATGCCATCACTACAATTTCCTATAATCACTTTTCCGACAGTTTTTCCCAAACAGCTTATTGACAGCTTATGGCTTAGGAACATTCCAATTTCGATTCAATCCCCAAAACAGCAACCCAAACGTGTATAGACACCACAAAACCCTGACTGTAACAGCTTAACTCATAATTAATCACTTATGGCAGATTTAATCCAAAAACAGCTTATTTCTCGAAATTCACGTCAAAACCCGTAAGCCATTTTTTCAGCAGAATTTCCAATTTCGAACGCATTTTCCGGATTCGTTTCTAATCCGAATCACATGAAACTTATATCCGAATTGAAGGGAATTAAATGTAGAATCCGAAAATCCAGTAATTACCCAATTCTGAGCTACACAGCAACAGGTACGAGCCCAACAGTGAAATCTGCCAAAACAGCTTACACACTTAATCTCTTTTGCTACTCTAAATCAGCTTAATCATCCCTTGAATTTATAAATTTCGTGCTCCATGACCCAGCAACCAGAAACAGCCTTAAATCAAAATTTAGCTTCATTAAAAATAGCTTATTTTCAATTACCTTGCAAAACTTCATGCAAAACCCCTTTCCCTTGCTTCTAACATCAAAATCAGTTGTAATCAGTTCCATAGTTCTACATGTAACACCAAGAAAGCTTGAATTTGCAGAATTTCAACTTATGCAGGGTGGAGGATTCGGCCAGGGAAGAAGAGGGAAAAATCATGCTTGCGTTAGGTTCATAATGTTGTGTAATTCATGATTCTAAGCTTGTAAGTGGGTTGGATTGGCTTAAGAGGAAAAACCATGAAGATTTGGGAGGAAGAGAGGGTGAGAAACGTGAAAACAGAGGAAGAAGAGAGAGGAAATTAGAATGAGAAGAGAGAGAATGGAAAGAATGAAAATGAAAATATCTTACTTTCCCCCTTATAAAATCCTCTCTTTCAAAAGAAATATTACAACTCTGCCACTGCTTCCATTTTAATCCTCAATTACCGATAAAAATTACGTCTAAACGGAATATCACACTTGCCATGTAAATAAATCCATTAACTGACAATTTACCAAATTGCCCTTTGCTTAAAACATCTCTGACGCATCGTCTCAATACTGATAAATTTTAAAGTCTTAAGCGGGATGTTACAATCTACCCCCCTTAAAGAAATTTCGTCCTCGAAATTTAGAATCCTCTTGAAATCACATATTAAAGATCCTTTATACTTCTTTCCTCATAATCAAATCTCCACTTATTCGCTTATCAAATTCCAATTTATAAGTCGAATATGCTCGACAATCCCTTCCTTAACTGAAAGTTTGATGTTCGTTACATAATTCTTACATAGTAGAACGTGTGGTTATCTGAACCAACATACTCGTCTCACTTAACTATATCCCTTGTTCATACGCTTCTTGCAAACGCAAGGATCCAACTTCATTTAATATTCTAAGTATAAGCAGGAGGTTTCACCTCTAGCACTTACTCCTTTCTTTTCGACATCCTGATGTGATACTTATCACTATCATTACTACCACTCTGGAATTCTCAAGAGCTCGCGGAACCTTACAGATTACTCGCGTTCTACTCCAATTGGTCTACGACGTCACTTATCTTAATAACTTAGAAATCATCCTTCATTACTTGGAGTTTGCTAATTCTCCTATCATACTTGCCACTACTTATCTCGAGTTCTAGTCGTAGCACAAATATTTCTATACCGATAATCCAAAACTCATAGGAGTTTAGCGCAAGTGATGAGTGGTATAAGCCGTCTCACATATCATCACATAGTATATTTCATAGCACTTAATTTACATATATGTTAGAGTACATGTACACTACTAACGGGTACATAGTACGTCACAACATCCTTGTCCAACTAATGGAACATCATTCTTGATCTTAACATATTTGAGACACCACCACATCAATTGGGAATCTTTTCTTACTCTTAACTCATTTTGTAACATCCGGGATTTGCCTTTCAACTGGCTTGTCAGGTTTGCCCCGCCAATGTTACCCATGTTTATTGCTTGAGTATACATCAACCCATAACATAAATTATGGTTACATTCTGTCGGCATCATAAACTTATTTCTCATTCTGGACGTTGGGTTCAAGATCATTGAATATTCTTAACTAAGACGTGTTCGGTATCACAAACCTGTTCTGATTAGCATCTTCTCACTTTAAACATTACTAGTTGCGTACCTTAGTTACTTATACATGTCACATAACTGAAACAGATTGGCAACACTACTATCTGAGTAGCATAACCACTGCTCAATAAGTATACATTACTAAACATAATCTGGTACACGCGACATGTTAACACAACGTGGTTACAATGTGGAATAGACTTACATGCCACTGCATTGTCGTTCCTGATCAATGCCTCAAATTCAGAGATATCATCTTGCAAGCGCAACCTGTACCGTTGTTGACTCATGCTTAATTCTCTTTAGACTAACTTACCCTTCAAGCATACTTGATGTTACTGAGCTAAAATAGCTAAGCTACAGTTTTAGCGGTCACTTCCATTAATTTTGACTTAATGGGCTTGAAGCACATCCTTCTTATTCCTTACCATATATTCTTAAACTATTCCAATATTCCTTTTCTCATGAGTTTCGAGGTTTATAATATTCCTCAACTTAACTTCCAAAAATTTTCCATTAGAACTGGTGATATATTCAGGTCGTCTATACTTACTGCTATTCCGTATAATAAGAATTAAACACTTAACATCTTCTCATTCTCTAAGCTTCAGCTTAGCATTGTTCATTAATTCATTCTTGGATTACTACTCCGCTGCGCAACTCTGATTCTTAACAATTCTAGTTAGGATTAGAGCAATACACCACTATTGCCAAGTAAATTTCCTTGACCATTCCTTTTTACTTTATCACTATGTAGTTATCGTACGAAACCATCTGACGTTATTGTTTCTCTTGTGGCTTAAACCATTTGCTTAGCTTACGGATTGGTCATCACCTGACTTTGTGTTTCCTTTCGGACATAAACCATATACTTACTTTCATGATAATACGCCAAAACCTGTAAACGGTTTTCAGCAAGTATTACGAGCCCAACAATGCTCCTGTCAACAGCTTATACTCTGGTTCTAACTTTACTCTCCATATCCTGAATTCCGTAACCATCTCTTGGTCATCTCTTCATGTATAATCATTAAAACATTGCGGAAACCCGATTGAAAGCATGCTTGAGACAACTTAAATTCACACACAATCACTTGTGGCAACTTCTAAAAACGACTTATGGTTTCTGGAGGTTCACATCTTTCGTATACTAAACCCACAGATGGGTCGAATCCCGTTTACATTCCTTATATTCTTATCCGTAAGGATTTCGTACTTATTCTCTTTTCCGAGACAACTTCGGTTTCCATAATTCTATCAGGTCCAAGTGGTTACACTTCGCGTTCCTTCAGAAGCAAGCCAAATAGGATCGACTCAAACTCTCATTAGTTCTATGATGAATTTAATTATAGGTTACGTCTCTTCGAGTACCCGATTAATTGATCTTAATTTCAACGCTTATCATTACCTATTGGATTTCTCTAGTAACTTGCTACTGCATTCACAACTCAAAATCTTGATCTTATTAACTGAATGATTCTTCATATAGTTTGAACAGCCCCAAAGTCTGTACATTCTACCACCTTCGAAAACATACTAACATAAGGTGATCACTTCCGGCTTTCCAGAATAATTGTGTAAGGAAATCGATCAATTGAACATAGAATTTATTACATTGACCACAACATTAACTTGCGTACTGGTGCCGATTTTTTTTTCTGATAATAAAGCCTCAAAATACTGGTCTACTCTAATCTTGTGTTATCTGGAACTTACCTTCTTCATCCAATCAAGGAAATTTGACTTTGTTCGTCTATTAGTTCACTATATTCCAACAACATATTATTTATAATCCAACCTTCATTAAGTAAAATTCCAGTCAAGCTTAGCTTATTTCCAATCTTCTTACTAATAGAACACATCTGAACATCTGATTCACGCTCCGTTATGCAACATATCTTATCATCACCACTTATTCATCCATCTTAGTTCTTAGTTTGCATATCATCTTCTCTTCTTAATTCCCAAATCTAGCATTTATGGTTCGAGAGATGCGGCTGACCTGATGGGGTTAAACTTACTCGCGATTCATGCTCAATGACCACACTTAAATGGTTAGCTTCATTGTCCAAATAATTCACTTTAACTTCTCGAACTGCGGTTCCCATCAAGGTTCCAAGTCATTCCTTAGAGTATCCCATGATTCCTTAATCCTTATGTCTTTCGCAGACGAGGTATCGTCCAACGACGCGTCCAATTAAGTTGAGGTGCTTCACCTTATTCTTAAATATCTCTTATGTTTCTGAAACATTGCCACTGACAGGCTTCGTTACTTACGGTTTGATGGCCACCATTTGGCATTGAATACTTCTTCGCTAATTCCGTCTTAAAATTCTGTCACCTTAATCTTCACTCTTCATAGACTTCATTCCTCCTTGGTCACATTCAGCTCTCGGACATTTATCCTAACTGTCATATACTAGATTGAGTTGATCAGGCTCAACTAGATGTGACCTTTAGAACAATATCCGGAACCCAATGGTCCGACTACTTTCTATTGAATTTTTAATGACCCAAGGCACGGTCTGAATCGACCTGCTCTGATACCAATTGTAACACCCATACTAAATTATCTAGAATATTTAGCATGTGTATTATTCTGATACCGGATACATTAAAATTTTCAATAATAAAATACATACAACTGAAAGAGTACAAGGGGCTCGTTTATACAATTATCAAAATACCAAAATGAATACTTATACATAAAAGTGATAATATCCTGAGCTTGTACTTGACGAGCAACTGCACTCCATCCAGCGTCTTCCTGAAGAATATCTTCATGAACATCTTGCTAACCTGTAAACCTGCACCAGAAGGATTGGGATGAGACATAATGTCTCAGTGAGCTCCAGCCCAACCTACTGTTGGCAACCACGGGGGGAACCTAGGGTCGCCGTGCCTACTGTGCGCACCTCGTTTTTTACAAAACGCGCAAATCCTCCGAGGACGTCCTCGAACGCTCGGAGGGCCTTTGTGAAGTCGCCACTAAAGTTTTTGTGTAAAGGGAACGTTGATAAACCCTTATGTTTTTTTTGAAAGGGAAACGATAATAAAACCCTTGACGATGAGGAAAAGGATTGGTCATCGCAACCATTGTTGGGTTCGGGAGTCGGTTACGCACGGGGAAGGTATTAGCACCCCTCACGTCCGTTGTACTCAACGGGAACCTTCTATTTGGCTAAAGCTTAAATTGTTTTTAAATGTTTTGCGCGCATGCTTATCTATGTCAAAATAAAATAAAAAAGGGGGGAAAAGAGATGAAAACAAACGAAAGAACAAAAAGTTTTTTTTATTATTGCGCTTGACAAGATGTCGATCTTGCTCCTACGTATCTCCCGGTAGTCGGAGAATTCAAAGCGTATGTAGTTCTTTGGTAGAAAAACGTACATATGTTGGTTAATTTTAAATGGACGATGTTTTAACCGAATTCTTGCGATTAAATGTAGCTTGTATGCTCGCGCTCGGGAGACTTATTAAGCGTATAGCTTGTATGCTCGCGCTTGGGAGACTTATTAAGCGTTTGTTTACGAATCGCATTAGAATGTTAAAAGGCATGTCCGTTGGGTTAAAAAGGTTCGAGTTGGTCGCTATGGGACCAAAAAAAGGTGCAATGGACTCAAACGAGTCAATCATTGACCGAGGGGACTCCAACGAGTCGGGGGACTGTTCGATTGATCCAATGGGATCAAGAACGGGTACAATGGACTCGGACGAGTCGAACATTGACCGAATGACTCAAACGAGTCGAGGGATTGAATCTAATGGCCACGGGGGACCAAAAGGTTCGGATTGACCACAAGGGGCCAAGATTTGGTTTGGTTATGGTTGGATGGAATGACGATTGGCCGAACGACGAGACATACGTCACGCATTCGTACAATCGGGGCAATGGAGAGACATACGTCACACCATCCCTTTTTCATTCAAATTTTTGGTTGAATTTCCTTGAAATCCCAAGGTTTATCAAAACATTTGGTTTGAAAACCCAAAATGGAAAGATTTTAGCAATTTTGCTAGAAAAAGCACAAGTTCGGCTCGTTTTGCGAACGGTTTTTAAAAAGCGAACAAATTCGGCGTATGTTCACGCTTGGTTTTGAAAATCATGAACAATGTTTATTGTTCAAGTTTGGATTTGAAATGATGAACATAGCTTATTTGTTCAAGCTGTTTTGAAAGTTTGGGGACATAACTTGTTTTGCAAGTTACCCAAAAAATGTTACCCGAACTTGCGAATTTTCCAATATTATGCAAAATCCTTGACATGGTTTGGATAAAATGAGTTTTAAAACTCCTAGGTTCTGAGCTCTTGGGCTAGAACCTCAAAAATTGGCCCTTTGGGCACCTAAACTCAGATTCTGAGTTCTGTCATGGTCGCTCTGCGACCATGACTTCGCACTGCGAACAATGCGAATTTTTGAGTTCAGAAGCTGTTTCTGAACTGTTGTTCAGAAACAACTTCTGAACACACTCAGGACCTTTTAGGTGAGTGAAAAGATTTGAGTTTTTGGGATGAAAAAGGCTGGACAAACCAGTTTTGATGTTTTGAAAACCTTGGGATTTCTTTGAAATTCAAAAGGGGTTTTTTGAACAAAATGGTTTTGGACCAAAATTGCTATGCAAGCACAATTGAAAATGAAAAACAAAGGCTTAGAAACTTACAGAAATCCTTAGCAAAGCTCCAGCTGCAGTGGATTTGAATTGGTTGAAGATTCTTGCAAGTTTTTTTTGAATATTGGATGAACTTTGAACTTGTGCAAGGCTTTTTGTGTTTGATTGTTTTTTTCTGGTTGTTTGAGTAGTGTTTCTTTGCTCTTTGAATGCTGTATTTTCTGTTCTATCTTATGCTATGCAATTGCTTCTCTAATGCTTTTTTCCTCTTCACTTTCATCTCTATTTATAGGCCAAAATGCAATCTCATGTAATGATGAAAAATCTCTAGATCCTAGCTGATTTGTGGGCTAAATTCAGGCTATTTGGCTTTGCATTTAATGCTAATGGATAGAGGCAACCTTGCCTTGTGCCAAGGGTTAAGTCTTTGACTGATTTCAGCCACAAAATCAAAGGTCTTTGGATAGAAATGATGATGAACATGGCTGGATTGCAATTGGCCAAACTTGGGGATCAATCCTTGCAATCTCAATGGTTGAACAATAGAAACGTGCACTGTGATGTGCAGAGATTGGGGGATGCAAAAGGCTATATGTGGCTGGTGTGAGGGGTGAAAATTGCTGCCAAAACAGGGTAGGCACTCATGACTTTTGCAAGTGAAAAATCCAGCTGGGTTTGACTGGTTTTGGGGGAGCAAGCAGGAAGAAAGACTTCAAGCAGGTGGCTAGCAACCTTGGGGTGGTTAACAGGTCACTTGGGGGGACAAGAGCTGCCCAAGGGCAAGCCCACTTGCTTGTCACATGCTAGGTTTGAAGAAAAAGCTTCCTACCTTGGCATTAATGGCAAGTCTCTCATTTCTGGTTTTGCTTGGCCTAATTAGCCATGAATGCTGATTAAAATAAATATGCAAATGATGTGCAACAAATTCTGGAATTAAATCAAAGAAACCAAAAATTTGCAGAAAAATCGCAGACTTCGCAGTGCGAAGTGACCTTCGCACTGCGAAGACATCATTTTTGAAATGTTGACTTTTTTGTTGACTTTTGTTGACTTTGACTTTTTCCCCCTCTTTGATTTTTTTTGATTTTTTTGTTTAAAAAGGCTTAGGACAAAATTGGGGTACTACACCTACTCTTAGCGATCTTGGGGATACCTACGATCGCCGTCTTTCTCTTCATAATTCGCGATCAAGGGGAAACCTAGGATCGCTACATGTCTTAATCATATGCTTATCATACTCTAACTTTAAACTTAAACTTATACTTAGTGATCTGGGGACATCCTATGATCACTTTCTTTCTTTTTGCTGACTACTTGACATATTCTCGTAATAGTTTTCATAAGTATTAATATACATCATTCTTAATCATAAAGTTAGTAAGTCAGCGTTGAATAAACAATAATTATCTTGGTTCATTTTACGGAGTGCATCCGGGTGGAGTAACCCCGAAGTACATCTCCCATCTTACCGGTGAAATTCCTATCATATCAGGCTAACACCGGACTCCTCTTTCTTTGTGTGGCTGCCCTCGCGAGCGGTTACTTCACCGTCCCAGCTGCCATTTGTAACACCCTAACCCTTAACCGCCGATTATTAACTTTAATAAAGAAAACGTTAAGGACATAGGAAGTTACAACATTAAGAAAACAATTTTTCAAAAACATCAACAGAAATCAAAAACATATTTGATTCACAATTAGCAGCGGAAAAACAACAAACACAGCTTATAACCAAGCATGCATTTAATATACAAATATTTATACATAAGATTTCAAAAGAGGCAATTCTACAACAGAGATCATTGCCAAATCTATACATAACGTTTAGATACCCAAAATGGTAGTGTTACAAATATCAGAGCACTAGACTCTAACTAGGATACAACACCTAGTACCAAAAATGTAAGGATAGCTAGGCTATGCCCTTACCACTACAAAAGCTCCTAACAGCAAAGGGCTATTCCTCAACGATAGCCTCGCCAACCTGATAATCTGGATCCCCAATGATCCAGCACATAACACAAAACAGAGAGTGTTAGTATCACCAACAATAAACATGTATAAATAACACATTATTTATACATAACCAAAACATAACACGTAATTGTCAATGCACAAACTCATCAATAACAATTACCACATGACAACCATTATGCACACATAAATCCTAAATGATCTCTAATGTCACAAAGGATGCATGCCTCAAAATGCACTCTAATGCATGTGGTACCAATTCTTGCTCAGCTTTAGAGTCATGGCGGACTATTGGATAAACTTATATCCCTTGTGTACCTCTCATTTGCCATAAAAGGACGGTCGTACACTTGACCAACCGAAGCTGGATTACTTCTGCACCTCTCATTCGCCATAAAAGGACGGTCGTGCATATGACCAATAATAATTGGATTTCATCTTACTCATAAAGAGTATACATACCATCATGAAATGCATGTATGTCCACTTAGCAATTATTGATATTTACACCTACATATGCTCAAATATGTGTGTACACTACCAATACTCATGCTAACTTCAACAAGAAGGCACTCATGGCCAATCATAATACAAATATGTATATACTCAACCATATTCACAACCTCAAATAAACCAATCAAATCATATCAAAATCTCACACAAAAGGGTTTCAAAAAAGACCCACACACTTTGATAATCCCACACTCATACTAGGGTTTTATTCAAGCTTTTCTTGAAAACAAATAATCTTTAGAAAACATTAAGAATGAGTTAAAATGGTGGGCAAGGTTTCCAAAAATGTATTATAAAATACAGTAGCAAAAGACATCCCCGCGCGCACCAGGACCTCCAGAACAACTCAACAAAGTTGGCCTGTCCAAGGTTGGTCGCTACAAGCGAACCCTTGGTCGCTACAAGCGAGCATAGGCAGGGAATTATCCTGCTTGGTCGCTACAAGCGAACCTTCGGTCGCTACAAGCGAGCCTGGTCGCTACAAGCGCCAGTGTGGTCGCTACAAGCGCGGATAGGCAGGGAATTATCCTGCCTGGTCGCTACAAGCGATGTTCCGTCGCTACAAGCGACCGTATCAGTACAGTCATGTAAAAATGGTATTTTTCCACCATTTTAGCCCATCTATGGTTACCCAAGTTCCAGAACTTGTTAAAAACAACTTTCCATCATAAAACATCATTTATAACCCATCACAAACAAAGATTGCATCAAGCATAGAAATTAGGGTTCAAAACAATAACTTTTCAAAAACTTTTCTTATGAACTCCAACACAATAACTCCAACAAATCATGCTAACAACATCACTTAGCATTCAATCAAGCAAGACATAATCATTTACAACTTTAAACCATAAAAACTTTCTAACAAAACCTAGACAAAGTGAGGAGAAGTTTGGGATGGAGAAATAGACATTCTCCCCTTCTCAATCACTTGTAATAATATAATACTAACTCTCTTACCTTCTCAAACCTAGCAAATCTCAAGCTTCAAATCTCAAGCCCTAGCTTTCCTCTTGTTTCCTCCTTCTCTTCTCTTCTCCCACGTTTTCTTCACAAAGAAATGAGGAATGGCACTATTCATGTTCACAAAATATCTTATAATCCAATCCAATCAATCTTGGCCATCCATCCTTACTAACTCTCAAGGGTTAATCCTAGCCATACAATCTCACAAGGCTTACTACATTCATTTGCACATGATTATTACTAATACTCATAAACCAAAGCCCAATACTATTCACTCTCTTGGCCCAATTCGCCCAAAACTCTAAAAACTCGATTACGAACTTACCCTCGCGCTAAATAATTATTCCTCGATTACTAGAAAGTATTTATAAATACCAAACCATAAAATAAAGTATATAAAAATATAATATACGAAAATAGGGTCGTTACAACTCTACCCCCCTAAAAGAATTTTCGCCCTCGAAAATACCTGAAAACAACTCTGGATAGGAGTCCCGCATCTTGCTCTCGAGCTCCCACGTCGCATATTCACCGGCTGGGCCTCCCCAAACGACTTTCACCGATGAAATCTCTTTATTCCTGAGCCTCTTCATCTCTTGTCCTTCAATCCTTAAGGGTACCGTTTCAACCGTTAAATTCTCTCTCACTTGTATCTCGTCCGACTCAATCACATGTGACGGATCCGATACGTATTTCCTTAATTGAGACACGTGAAAAACATCATGTAGATTCGACAACGACGGCGGTAACGCAATCCTATACGCCACCTTCCCAATCCTCTTCAAAATCTGATACGGACCAATGAATCTCGATGCTAACTTCTTCGATTTCAAAGCCCGTCCAATACCTGTAGTCGATGTAACTCTTAGAAACACATGATCTCCTTCTTGAAATTCTATATCCTTCCTTCTCTTATCAGCATAGCTTTTCTGGCGACTCTGCGACGCTCTCATCTTTTCTTGGATCATCTTGATCTTCTCGGTCGTTTGTTGCACAATCTCAGGTCCAAGCACCACACTTTCTCCCGATTCAAACCAACACAAAGGTGTTCTACATCTCCTCCCATACAACGCTTCAAAAGGTGCCATACCAATGCTCGAATGAAAACTGTTGTTATACGTAAACTCAATCAATGGCAAGCAAGCTTCCCAACTCACTCCTTGTTCCAAAATACACGATCTTAACAAATCCTCCAATGATTGAATTGTCCTCTCCGACTGACCATCCGTCTGCGGGTGATAAGCAGAACTCATCCGCAACTTAGTCCCCAACGCTTCTTGTAAACTCTCCCAAAACCTTGAAGTAAAACGAGGATCTTGATCTGATACAATACTCGACGGTATTCCATGCAATCTCACGATTTGCTCGACATAAATCTCAGCCAACTTCGGTACTAGCATACCGGTCTTGATAGCTATGAAATGAGCAGACTTTGTTAACCTGTCGACAACTACCCAAATCATGTTGTTACCTTTCGACGTCTTCGGCAAACCGCTTACAAAATCCATCGCAATACTATCCCATTTCCATTCTGGAATAAACATAGGTTGCAATAGCCCCGACGGCTTCTGATGCTCCACCTTGGACTTCTGACAAGTCAAACAAGCGAAAACAAACTCGGCGATCTCTTTCTTCATCCCTTGCCACCAAAACATTTTCTTCAGGTCTTGATACATCTTAGTAACACCAGGATGAATACTTAAGTTGCTTCTGTGACCTTCCTCCAAGATCATCCGCTTCAATTCAGGCACATCAGGTACACATAACCTTCCTTGACACCTCATCACGCCTTTCTCATCGATCTCAACGTTTACCTTTTTCCCTTGCTCGATGAGTGTCTTAAGCCTCATCAGTCTCACATCAGACTTTTGCTTTTCCACAACCTCTTCAAGAAAATCATTCGTCAACTTCAACATTCCTAGCTTCACGCTTCTGGTTGTCCTTTCAAAAACCAAACTGAGGTCTCTAAACTCTTCAATCAATCTCAGTTCCTTCGCCATCAAAGAAGACATATGCAAAGACTTCCTACTCAACGCATCGGCTACCACATTAGCCTTACCCGGGTGATAACTCAACTCGAAATCATAATCCTTAAGAAATTCTAACCATCTTCTTTGCCTCATATTGAGCTCCTTCTGATCAAACAAGTACTTCAGACTCTTGTGATCACTGAAAACCTCGAATCTTGACCCATACAAGTAGTGCCTCCAAATCTTGAGAACAAACACAACAGCAGCCAGCTCCAAATCATGCGTAGGATAGTTCCTCTCATGAATCTTCAGCTGTCTTGATGCATAAGCAACGACTTGTCCCCTCTGCATCAACACACCACCTAGACCCATCTTCGACGCATCACAATAAACCACGAACGGTTCCTTCGGATTAGGCAGAATTAGCACAGGTGCAGATGTCAACCTCCTCTTTAGCTCTTGGAAACTCTGCTCACACTTATCATCCCAAATAAAAGCTTGACCCTTCCTAGTCAACTGTGTCAACGGCAACGCCAACTTTGAAAATCCTTCAATGAACCTCCGATAGTAACCGGCCAAACCAAGAAAACTTCGGATCTCAGTAACAGACTCCGGCGTTCCCCAATCTTGCACGGCTTCTACCTTAGCAGGATCCACTGCTATACCACCACTTGAAATGACGTGACCCAAAAAGCTAACTTCATGCAACCAAAATTCACACTTAGAAAATTTTGCATAAAGCTTCTTCTCACGCAACACCTCCAACACAATCCTCAAATGCTCAGCATGTTCCTTTTCCGTCTTCGAGTATACCAAAATATCGTCTATGAAGACCACCACGAATCGATCCAAAAGGAATGAAATATACGATTCATATATTCCATAAACACTCCAGGTGCATTCGTAACTCCAAAAGGCATAACGGCGTACTCGTAATGACCATACCTTGTCCTGAAAGCAGTCTTCGGTATATCCTCCGCCTTAACTCTTATCTGGTGGTATCCCGATCTCAAATCAATCTTGCTGAACACACAGGCTCCCACTAACTGATCCATCAAATCATCTATCCTCGGAAGTGGATACTTGTTCTTGATAGTTGCTTTATTCAACTGACGATAATCGATGCACAGACGCATACTACCATCTTTCTTCTTTACCAACAGAACCGGCGCACCCCACGGCGATACACTCGGTCTTACAAACTTCTTCTCTAACAATTCCTCCAATTGTTCCTTCAACTTTTCTAGCTCAGCAGCTGACATACGATACGGCGCCATCGAAATTGGACTAGTGCCAGGTACGATGTCAATTGCGAATTCAACCTCTCTCTCGGGTGGTAAATCCAAAATGTCATCTGGAAAAACATCTGGGAAATCACGCACCACCGGCAACGCATCAACCTCAATCTTCTCTTCCACCCTCAACGAAGCAAACATAGCAAACACATCCTCTTGAGCCTTCACTGATCTTACCACTTCTCGACAACACATGAGCTTCGAACACAACTCTGGCTCCGGTCTTGGAAACGTAACCGTCCTCTCACCGCAGTTGATATGAACCCGATTAAATTCTAACCAGTTCATACCAAAGATAACATCTATTCCGCTCAACGGAATGCAGACTAAATCCATACCAAAGAGTCGATCATACATAATGACTGAACAATCAACACAAACTAGAGTAGTCGATACTGAACCACCCGCAGGCGTTTCAATAACCATGCGTCCCATCATATTTTCTACTTTAAGACCCAACCTCTCAACACAATCCATAGAAATAAACGAATGGGTAGCGCCCGTATCAATAATAGCAGACAAAGGAGTATTATTGATAAAGCATGTACCTCTGATCAAGTTGTCCGCCTTCGCATCACCACCATCTAAAGCAAACACTTTTCCTCCAGCCGCTCTAGGCTTCTTACACACGTTGCTCTTATGACCCTCTTCTTTGCAATTGAAGCACACAATACCCTTCTTGCACTGATCAGTTTTGTGGTTTGGATCACCACACTTGAAACATTTTCCACCATTTTTCGGGCATTCAAAGAAACGATGACCCGGCTGTCCACACTTAAAGCAATTCCTATTACCTCCAAACTTGTTACCACTACTCCCACCTTCATCAGGTTTCTTCCCACCTTTGCTATACGGTTTACCTCTAGCCATGTCCTTTCCCCTCTTCTCATTCGCGGCTTTGTAGTAATTAGCCTTAGCTTTACCGTCCTTATCACATATCCGGCTCTTATTTACCAACATTGGAAAATTCCTGATCTCACTAAACCCAATCAACTGCTTAATGTCTGGCCTCAGCCCATTTTCAAACTTCACACACTTGTCTTCCTCAGCTTCCACCGTGTTGTAATGAGGAGCAAAACGACACAAATCTTCAAACTTGGCAGCATACTCAGAAACAGATAAACTTCCTTGCTTGAGCTCCATGAACTCAATCACCTTACGGTTCCTCTCGTCTGCCGGAAAATACTTGGTTAAGAACTCCCTCCGGAAACGAGCCCAAGTAACTAAAGCTCCACCAGCTCCCAACCTTTGACTAGCATTTCCCCACCAATGATCAGCCTCATCATGGAGAACATACGCTCCCAGCAACACCTTATGCGCATCCAGACAACGCATAGCCCCGAAAATTCTCTCAATCCCTTCCAACCAAGTCTGAGCTCCATCTGGATCGTATCCTCCCTTGAAGATAGGCGGTTTGTTGTTCATAAACCTCTCGAGTCTCAACTCATCTTCTCCGCCTCCTCTAGCTTGTTGTGCGGCTCTATCCGCAGTCCTACTAGCAGCATCCTGAGCCATGGCATCCGCCATCCGCTCCATCGCGTCCGCAAGTGCTCGTTGCGCCATATCCACACACACTACCAAACATCACATAACACAAGTGAGCACACAGTGTTTAAGAAAACACAGGTTACACAAAGGGTATACTAAACTTAATTGATCCAATGGATCGACCTGCTCTGATACCAACTATTGTAACACCCTAACCCTTAACCGCCGATTATTAACTTTAATAAAGAAAACGTTAAGGACATAGGAAGTTACAACATTAAGAAAACAATTTTTCAAAAACATCAACAGAAATCAAAAACATATTTGATTCACAATTAGCAGCGGAAAAACAACAAACACAGCTTATAACCAAGCATGCATTTAATATACAAATATTTATACATAAGATTTCAAAAGAGGCAATTCTACAACAGAGATCATTGCCAAATCTATACATAACGTTTAGATACCCAAAATGGTAGTGTTACAAATATCAGAGCACTAGACTCTAACTAGGATACAACACCTAGTACCAAAAATGTAAGGATAGCTAGGCTATGCCCTTACCACTACAAAAGCTCCTAACAGCAAAGGGCTATTCCTCAACGATAGCCTCGCCAACCTGATAATCTGGATCCCCAATGATCCAGCACATAACACAAAACAGAGAGTGTTAGTATCACCAACAATAAACATGTATAAATAACACATTATTTATACATAACCAAAACATAACACGTAATTGTCAATGCACAAACTCATCAATAACAATTACCACATGACAACCATTATGCACACATAAATCCTAAATGATCTCTAATGTCACAAAGGATGCATGCCTCAAAATGCACTCTAATGCATGTGGTACCAATTCTTGCTCAGCTTTAGAGTCATGGCGGACTATTGGATAAACTTATATCCCTTGTGTACCTCTCATTTGCCATAAAAGGACGGTCGTACACTTGACCAACCGAAGCTGGATTACTTCTGCACCTCTCATTCGCCATAAAAGGACGGTCGTGCATATGACCAATAATAATTGGATTTCATCTTACTCATAAAGAGTATACATACCATCATGAAATGCATGTATGTCCACTTAGCAATTATTGATATTTACACCTACATATGCTCAAATATGTGTGTACACTACCAATACTCATGCTAACTTCAACAAGAAGGCACTCATGGCCAATCATAATACAAATATGTATATACTCAACCATATTCACAACCTCAAATAAACCAATCAAATCATATCAAAATCTCACACAAAAGGGTTTCAAAAAAGACCCACACACTTTGATAATCCCACACTCATACTAGGGTTTTATTCAAGCTTTTCTTGAAAACAAATAATCTTTAGAAAACATTAAGAATGAGTTAAAATGGTGGGCAAGGTTTCCAAAAATGTATTATAAAATACAGTAGCAAAAGACATCCCCGCGCGCACCAGGACCTCCAGAACAACTCAACAAAGTTGGCCTGTCCAAGGTTGGTCGCTACAAGCGAACCCTTGGTCGCTACAAGCGAGCATAGGCAGGGAATTATCCTGCTTGGTCGCTACAAGCGAACCTTCGGTCGCTACAAGCGAGCCTGGTCGCTACAAGCGCCAGTGTGGTCGCTACAAGCGCGGATAGGCAGGGAATTATCCTGCCTGGTCGCTACAAGCGATGTTCCGTCGCTACAAGCGACCGTATCAGTACAGTCATGTAAAAATGGTATTTTTCCACCATTTTAGCCCATCTATGGTTACCCAAGTTCCAGAACTTGTTAAAAACAACTTTCCATCATAAGACATCATTTATAACCCATCACAAACAAAGATTGCATCAAGCATAGAAATTAGGGTTCAAAACAATAACTTTTCAAAAACTTTTCTTATGAACTCCAACACAATAACTCCAACAAATCATGCTAACAACATCACTTAGCATTCAATCAAGCAAGACATAATCATTTACAACTTTAAACCATAAAAACTTTCTAACAAAACCTAGACAAAGTGAGGAGAAGTTTGGGATGGAGAAATAGACATTCTCCCCTTCTCAATCGCTTGTAATAATATAATACTAACTCTCTTACCTTCTCAAACCTAGCAAATCTCAAGCTTCAAATCTCAAGCCCTAGCTTTCCTCTTGTTTCCTCCTTCTCTTCTCTTCTCCCACGTTTTCTTCACAAAGAAATGAGGAATGGCACTATTCATGTTCACAAAATATCTTATAATCCAATCCAATCAATCTTGGCCATCCATCCTTACTAACTCTCAAGGGTTAATCCTAGCCATACAATCTCACAAGGCTTACTACATTCATTTGCACATGATTATTACTAATACTCATAAACCAAAGCCCAATACTATTCACTCTCTTGGCCCAATTCGCCCAAAACTCTAAAAACTCGATTACGAACTTACCCTCGCGCTAAATAATTATTCCTCGATTACTAGAAAGTATTTATAAATACCAAACCATAAAATAAAGTATATAAAAATATAATATACGAAAATAGGGTCGTTACACCATTTAAGGCGGTACTTCACGGGGACCCCCTGTATACTAACTATCGAGCAGACAGGAGACACATTAACTTTATAGACTTAGATGTGTAGCTGCCCTCACGAGCGGTAACTTCACCGTTCCGGCTGCCATTTAAGGCGGTACTTCACAGGAACCCCTTGTATACTAACTAATGAACATACAAGAGACACATCAAGCCTATTAATAATTAATTCCTCATTCTTTAAAATAATAAAGCTTGTATACTTAACCCATAAAAGGTCCTGAATTTGATACTTAATCTTCTTTGTGCTTGCACATAATTAATTGAGTGCATAGAATTACTTATTAAGGGATAAACCCAAACTAGCTTCTTAATTTCTCTTTAATAAATATAAATCAAGATATTCATCTCTCATTAATATGCCTATCCTTGTCCTGTATTAATCCTTGTAAGTTCATAAATATTCTTGCCCTATTGCATATCAAAGATCATAGCATGGCTCAGTTGTTTAAAATAAAAATGCCATACTGGGTGGTTTTGCTCTGCGACCCCTAGACTTCGCTTTGCGAAGTTCTGCGTCTGAAGCTTCGCAGAGCGTGGAAAACTTCGCACTGCGAACTCAGCTTCTGAGCACTTCGCACTACAAAAGTCTAGGCGATGGATAGGCAGTGGTTGGGTTCAGCTACTTCGCACTGCGACCCTGGCATCGCTCTGCGACTGTAGCAGAACTCAGAAATTTTCTGGAAAATCATAGTTTCAATTTTGAAACTTATACCCACTGCCTAGTGATCTTTGATAGCACAACAGGGACTCATTTTAATACTCAAAAACATACTGATCACAAGAATTAAACAGGATCAAGGTAGTATTAAAATTGGGGCAACTAACTAGTAATTCTTAATGACTTACAAATTTAATTGTAAATCTTACTCATAGTGGGTTCTAAAACCCTGTGGAGCTCACCTTAATACGTTCTGGTTCCTCAGTACAACTCAATTGCCCAAAGAAAGCTCCTATCAGCTCCATAAGCACTTTTTCTAAAAGAGCTTATCCACAGCTTATTACTTCTGCCTTTGGCTTCTTAACTCGAACAACAACTTATCCATAATCTTATCACTTATGCCATCACTACAATTTCCTATAATCACTTTTCCGACAGTTTTTCCCAAACAGCTTATTGACAGCTTATGGCTTAGGAACATTCCAATTTCGATTCAATCCCCAAAACAGCAACCCAAACGTGTATAGACACCACAAAACCCTGACTGTAACAGCTTAACTCATAATTAATCACTTATGGCAGATTTAATCCAAAAACAGCTTATTTCTCGAAATTCACGTCAAAACCCGTAAGCCATTTTTTCAGCAGAATTTCCAATTTCGAACGCATTTTCCGGATTCGTTTCTAATCCGAATCACATGAAACTTATATCCGAATTGAAGGGAATTAAATGTAGAATCCGAAAATCCAGTAATTACCCAATTCTGAGCTACACAGCAACAGGTACGAGCCCAACAGTGAAATCTGCCAAAACAGCTTACACACTTAATCTCTTTTGCTACTCTAAATCAGCTTAATCATCCCTTGAATTTATAAATTTCGTGCTCCATGACCCAGCAACCAGAAACAGCCTTAAATCAAAATTTAGCTTCATTAAAAATAGCTTATTTTCAATTACCTTGCAAAACTTCATGCAAAACCCCTTTCCCTTGCTTCTAACATCAAAATCAGTTGTAATCAGTTCCATAGTTCTACATGTAACACCAAGAAAGCTTGAATTTGCAGAATTTCAACTTATGCAGGGTGGAGGATTCGGCCAGGGAAGAAGAGGGAAAAATCATGCTTGCTTTAGGTTCATAATGTTGTGTAATTCATGATTCTAAGCTTGTAAGTGGGTTGGATTGGCTTAAGAGGAAAAACCATGAAGATTTGGGAGGAAGAGAGGGAGAGAAACGTGAAAACAGAGGAAGAAGAGAGAGGAAATTAGAATGAGAAGAGAGAGAATGGAAAGAATGAAAATGAAAATATCTTACTTTCCCCCTTATAAAATCCTCTTTTTCAAAAGAAATATTACAACTCTGCCACTGCTTCCATTTTAATCCTCAATTACCGATAAAAATTACGTCTAAACGGAATATCACACTTGCCATGTAAATAAATCCATTAACTGACAATTTACCAAATTGCCCTTTGCTTAAAACATCTCTGACGCATCGTCTTAATACTGATAAATTTTAAAGTCTTAAGCGGGATGTTACAATCTACCCCCCTTAAAGAAATTTCGTCCTCGAAATTTAGAATCCTCTTGAAATCACATATTAAAGATCCTTTATACTTCTTTACTCATAATCAAATCTCCACTTATTCGCTTATCAAATTCCAATTTATAAGTCGAATATGCTCGACAATCCCTTCCTTAACTGAAAGTTTGATGTTCGTTACATAATTCTTACATAGTAGAACGTGTGGTTATCTGAACCAACATACTCGTCTCACTTAACTATATCCCTTGTTCATACGCTTCTTGCAAACGCAAGGATCCAACTTCATTTAATATTCTAAGTATAAGCAGGAGGTTTCACCTCTAGCACTTACTCCTTTCTTTTCGACATCCTGATGTGATACTTATCACTATCATTACTACCACTCTGGAATTCTCAAGAGCTCGCGGAACCTTACAGATTACTCGCGTTCTACTCCAATTGGTCTACGACGTCACTTATCTTAATAACTTAGAAATCATCCTTCATTACTTGGAGTTTGCTAATTCTCATATCATACTTGCCACTACTTATCTCGAGTTCTAGTCGTAGCACAAATATTTCTATACCGATAATCCAAAACTCATAGGAGTTTAGCGCAAGTGATGAGTGGTATAAGCCGTCTCACATATCATCACATAGTATATTTCATAGCACTTAATTACATATATGTTAGAGTACATGTACACTACTAACGGGTACATAGTACGTCACAACATCCTTGTCCAACTAGCGGAACATCATTCTTGATCTTAACATATTTGAGACACCACCACATCAATTGGGAATCTTTTCTTACTCTTAACTCATTTTGTAACATCCGGGATTTGCCTTTCAACTGGCTTGCCAGGTTTGCCCCGCCAATGTTACCCATGTTTATTGCTTGAGTATACATCAACCCATAACATAAATTATGGTTACATTCTGTCGGCATCATAAACTTATTTCTCATTCTGGACGTTGGGTTCAAGATCATTGAATATTCTTAACTAAGACGTGTTCGGTATCACAAACCTGTTCTGATTAGCATCTTCTCACTTTAAACATTACTAGTTGCGTACCTTAGTTACTTATACATGTCACATAACTGAAACAGATTGGCAACACTACTATCTGAGTAGCATAACCACTGCTCAATAAGTATACATTACTAAACATAATCTGGTACACGCGACATGTTAACACAACGTGGTTACAATGTGGAATAGACTTACATGCCACTGCATTGTCGTTCCTGATCAATGCCTCAAATTCAGAGATATCATCTTGCAAGCGCAACCTGTACCGTTGTTGACTCATGCTTAATTCTCTTTAGACTAACTTACCCTTCAAGCATACTTGATGTTACTGAGCTAAAATAGCTAAGCTACCGTTTTAGCGGTCACTTCCATTAATTTTGACTTAATGGGCTTGAAGCACATCCTTCTCATTCCTTACCATATATTCTTAAACTATTCCAATATTCCTTTTCTCATGAGTTTCGAGGTTTATAATATTCCTCAACTTAACTTCCAAAAATTTTCCATTAGAACTGGTGATATATTCAGGTCGTCTATACTTACTGCTATTCCGTATAATAAGAATTAAACACTTAACATCTTCTCATTCTCTAAGCTTCAGCTTAGCATTGTTCATCAATTCATTCTTGGATTACTACTCCGCTGCGCAACTCTGATTCTTAACAATTCTAGTTAGGATTAGAGCAATACACCACTATTGCCAAGTAAATTTCCTTGACCATTCCTTTTTACTTTATCACTATGTAGTTATCGTACGAAACCATCTGACGTTATTGTTTCTCTTGTGGCTTAAACCATTTGCTTAGCTTACGGATTGGTCATCACCTGACTTTGTGTTTCCTTTCGGACATAAACCATATACTTACTTTCATGATAATACGCCAAAACCTGTAAACGGTTTTCAGCAAGTATTACGAGCCCAACAATGCTCCTGTCAACAGCTTATACTCTGGTTCTAACTTTACTCTCCATATCCTGAATTCCGTAACCATCTCTTGGTCATCTCTTCATGTATAATCATTAAAACATTGCGGAAACCCGATTGAAAGCATGCTTGAGACAACTTAAATTCACACACAATCACTTGTGGCAACTTCTAAAAACGACTTATGGTTTCTGGAGGTTCACATCTTTCGTATACTAAACCCACAGATGGGTCGAATCCCGTTTACATTCCTTATATTCTTATCCGTAAGGATTTCGTACTTATTCTCTTTTCCAAGACAACTTCGGTTTCCATAATTCTATCAGGTCCAAGTGGTTACACTTCGCGTTCCTTCAGAAGCAAGCCAAATAGGATCGACTCAAACTCTCATTAGTTCTATGATGAATTTAATTATAGGTTACGTCTCTTCGAGTACCCGATTAATTGATCTTAATTTCAACGCTTATCATTACCTATTGGATTTCTCTAGTAACTTGCTACTGCATTCACAACTCAAAATCTTGATCTTATTAACTGAATGATTCTTCATATAGTTTGAACAGCCCCAAAGTCTGTACATTCTACCACCTTCGAAAACATACTAACATAAGGTGATCACTTCCGGCTTTCCAGAATAATTGTGTAAGGAAATCGATCAATTGAACATAGAATTTATTACATTGACCACAACATTAACTTGCGTACTGGTGCCGATTTTTTTTTCTGATAATAAAGCCTCAAAATACTGGTCTACTCTAATCTTGTGTTATCTGGAACTTACCTTCTTCATCCAATCAAGGAAATTTGACTTTGTTCGTCTATTAGTTCACTATATTCCAACAACATATTATTTATAATCCAACCTTCATTAAGTAAAATTCCAGTCAAGCTTAGCTTATTTCCAATCTTCTTACTAATAGAACACATCTGAACATCTGATTCACGCTCCGTTATGCAACATATCTTATCATCACCACTTATTCATCCATCTTAGTTCTTAGTTTGCATATCATCTTCTCTTCTTAATTCCCAAATCTAGCATTTATGGTTCGAGAGATGCGGCTGACCTGATGGGGTTAAACTTACTCGCGATTCATGCTCAATGACCACACTTAAATGGTTAGCTTCATTGTCCAAATAATTCACTTTAACTTCTCGAACTGCGGTTCCCATCAAGGTTCCAAGTCATTCCTTAGAGTATCCCATGATTCCTTAATCCTTATGTCTTCCGCAGACGAGGTATCGTCCAACGACGCGTCCAATTAAGTTCAGGTGCTTCACCTTATTCTTAAATATCTCTTATGTTTCTGAAACATTGCCACTGACAGGCTTCGTTACTTACGGTTTGATGGCCACCATTTGGCATTGAATACTTCTTCGCTATTCCGTCTTAAAATTCTGTCACCTTAATCTTCACTCTTCATAGACTTCATTCCTCCTTGGTCACATTCAGCTCTCGGACATTTATCCTAACTGTCATATACTAGATTGAGTTGATCAGGCTCAACTAGATGTGACCTTTAGAACAATATCCGGAACCCAATGGTCCGACTACTTTCTATTGAATTTTTAATGACCCAAGGCACGGTCTGAATCGACCTGCTCTGATACCAATTGTAACACCCATACTAAATTATCTAGAATATTTAGCATGTGTATTATTCTGATACCGGATACATTAAAATTTTCAATAATAAAATACATACAACTGAAAGAGTACAAGGGGCTCGTTTATACAATTATCAAAATACCAAAATGAATACTTATACATAAAAGTGATAATATCCTGAGCTTGTACTTGACGAGCAACTGCACTCCATCCAGCGTCTTCCTGAAGAATATCTTCATGAACATCTTGCTAACCTGTAAACCTGCACCAGAAGGATTGGGATGAGACATAATGTCTCAGTGAGCTCCAGCCCAACCTACTGTTGGCAACCACGGGGGGAACCTGGGGTCGCCGTGCCTACTGTGCGCACCTCGTTTTTTACAAAACACGCAAATCCTCCGAGGACGTCCTCGAACGCTCGGAGGGCCTTTGTGAAGTCGCCACCAAAGTTTTTGTGTAAAGGGAACGTTGATAAACCCTTATGTTTTTTTTGAAAGGGAAACGATAATAAAACCCTTGACGATGAGGAAAAGGATTGGTCATCGCAACCATTGTTGGGTTCGGGAGTCGGTTACGCACGGGGAAAGTATTAGCACCCCTCACGTCCGTTGTACTCAACGGGAACCTTCTATTTGGCTAAAGCTTAAATTGTTTTTAAATGTTTTGCGTGCATGCTTATCTATGTCAAAATAAAATAAAAAAGGGGGGAAAAGAGATGAAAACAAACGAAAGAACAAAAAGTTTTTTTTATTATTGCGCTTGACAAGATGTCAATCTTGCTCCTACGTATCTCCCGGTAGTCGGAGAATTCAAAGCGTACGTAGTTCTTTGGTAGAAAAACGTACATATGTTGGTTAATTTTAAATGGACGATGTTTTAACCGAATTCTTGCGATTAAACGTAGCTTGTATGCTCGCGCTCGGGAGACTTATTAAGCGTATAGCTTGTATGCTCGCGCTTGGGAGACTTATTAAGCGTTTGTTTACGAATCGCGTTAGAATGTTAAAAGGCATGTCCGTTGGGTTAAAAAGGTTCGAGTTGGTCGCTATGGGACCAAAAAAAGGTGCAATGGACTCAAACGAGTCAATCATTGACCGAGGGGACTCCAACGAGTCGGGGGACTGTTCGATTGATCCAATGGGATCAAGAACGGGTACAATGGACTCGGACGAGTCGAACATTGACCGAGTGACTCAAACGAGTCGAGGGATTGAATCTAATGGCCACGGGGGACCAAAAGGTTCGGATTGACCACAAGGGGCCAAGATTTGGTTTGGTTATGGTTGGATGGAATGACGATTGGCCGAACGACGAGACATACGTCACGCATTCGTACAATCGGGGCAATGGAGAGACATACGTCACACCATCCCTTTTTCATTCAAATTTTTGGTTGAATTTCCTTGAAATCCCAAGGTTTATCAAAACATTTGGTTTGAAAACCCAAAATGGAAAGATTTTAGCAATTTTGCTAGAAAAAGCACAAGTTCGGCTCGTTTTGCGAACGGTTTTTAAAAAGCGAACAAATTCGGCGTATGTTCACGCTTGGTTTTGAAAATCATGAACAATGTTTATTGTTCAAGTTTGGATTTGAAATGATGAACATAGCTTATTTGTTCAAGCTGTTTTGAAAGTTTGGGGACATAACTTGTTTTGCAAGTTACCCAAAAAATGTTACCCGAACTTGCGAATTTTCCAATATTATGCAAAATCCTTGACATGGTTTGGATAAAATGAGTTTTAAAACTCCTAGGTTCTGAGCTCTTGGGCTAGAACCTCAAAAATTGGCCCTTTGGGCACCTAAACTCAGATTCTGAGTTCTGTCATGGTCGCTCTGCGACCATGACTTCGCACTGCGAACAATGCGAATTTTTGAGTTCAGAAGCTGTTTCTGAACTGTTGTTCAGAAACAACTTCTGAACACACTCAGGACCTTTTAGGTGAGTGAAAAGATTTGAGTTTTTGGGATGAAAAAGGCTGGACAAACCAGTTTTGATGTTTTGAAAACCTTGGGATTTCTTTGAAATTCAAAAGGGGTTTTTTGAACAAAATGGTTTTGGACCAAAATTGCTATGCAAGCACAATTGAAAATGCAAAACAAGGCTTAGAAACTTACAGAAATCCTTAGCAAAGCTCCAGCTGCAGTGGATTTGAATTGGTTGAAGATTCTTGCAAGTTTTTTTTTAATATTGGATGAACTTTGAACTTGTGCAAGGCTTTTTGTGTTTGATTGTTTTTTTCTGGTTGTTTGAGTAGTGTTTCTTTGCTCTTTGAATGCTGTATTTTCTGTTCTATCTTATGCTATGCAATTGCTTCTCTAATGCTTTTTTCCTCTTCCCTTGCATCTCTATTTATAGGCCAAAATGCAATCTCATGTAATGATGAAAAATCTCTAGATCCTAGCTGATTTGTGGGCTAAATTCAGGCTATTTGGCTTTGCATTTAATGCTAATGGATAGAGGCAACCTTGCCTTGTGCCAAGGGTTAAGTCTTTGACTGATTTCAGCCACAAAATCAAAGGTCTTTGGATAGAAATGATGATGAACATGGCTGGATTGCAATTGGCCAAACTTGGGGATCAATCCTTGCAATCTCAATGGTTGAACAATAGAAACGTGCACTGTGATGTGCAGAGATTGGGGGATGCAAAAGGCTATATGTGGCTGGTGTGAGGGGTGAAAAGTTGCTGCCAAAACAGGGTAGGCACTCATGACTTTTGCAAGTGAAAAATCCAGCTGGGTTTGACTGGTTTTGGGGGAGCAAGCAGGAAGAAAGACTTCAAGCAGGTGGCTGGCAACCTTGGGGTGGTTAACAGGTCACTTGGGGGGACAAGAGCTGCCCAAGGGCAAGCCCACTTGCTTGTCACATGCTAGGTTGGAAGAAAAAGCTTCCTACCTTGGCATTAATGGCAAGTCTCTCATTTCTGGTTTTGCTTGGCCTAATTAGCCATGAATGCTGATTAAAATAAATATGCAAATGATGTGCAACAAATTCTGGAATTAAATCAAAGAAACCAAAAATCTGCAGAAAAATCGCAGACTTCGCAGTGCGAAGTGACCTTCGCACTGCGAAGTCATCATTTTTGAAATGTTGACTTTTTTGTTGACTTTTGTTGACTTTGACTTTTTCCCCCTCTTTGATTTTTTTTGATTTTTTTGTTTAAAAAGGCTTAGGACAAAATTGGGGTACTACACCTACTCTTAGCGATCTTGGGGATACCTACGATCGCCGTCTTTCTCTTCATAATTCGCGATCAAGGGGAAACCTAGGATCGCTACATGTCTTAATCATATGCTTATCATACTCTAACTTTAAACCTAAACTTATACTTAGTGATCTGGGGACATCCTATGATCACTTTCTTTCTTTTTGCTGACTACTTGACATATTCTCGTAATAGTTTTCATAAGTATTAATATACATCATTCTTAATCATAAAGTTAGTAAGTCAGCGTTGAACAAACAATAATTATCTTGGTTCATTTTACGGAGTGCATCCGGGTGGAGTTACCCCGAAGTACATCTCCCATCTTACCGGTGAAATTCCTATCATATCAGGCTAACACCGGACTCCTCTTTCTTTGTGTGGCTGCCCTCGCGAGCGGTTACTTCACCGTCCCAGCTGCCATTTAAGGCGGTACTTCACGGGGACCCCCTGTATACTAACTATCGAGCAGACAGGAGACACATTAACTTTATAGACTTAGATGTGTAGCTGCCCTCACGAGCGGTAACTTCACCGTTCCGGCTGCCATTTAAGGCGGTACTTCACAGGAACCCCTTGTATACTAACTAATGAACATACAAGAGACACATCAAGCCTATTAATAATTAATTCCTCATTCTTTAAAATAATAAAGCTTGTATACTTAACCCATAAAAGGTCCTGAATTTGATACTTAATCTTCTTTGTGCTTGCACATAATTAATTGAGTGCATAGAATTACTTATTAAGGGATAAACCCAAACTAGCTTCTTAATTTCTCTTTAATAAATATAAATCAAGATATTCATCTCTCATTAATATGCCTATCCTTGTCCTGTATTAATACTTGTAAGTTCATAAATATTCTTGCCCTATTGCATATCAAAGATCATAGCATGGCTCAGTTGTTTAAAATAAAAATGCCATACTGGGTGGTTTCGCTCTGCGACCCCTAGACTTCGCTTTGCGAAGTTCTGCGTCTGAAGCTTCGCAGAGCGTGGAAAACTTCGCACTGCGAACTCAGCTTCTGAGCACTTCGCACTGCAAAAGTCTAGGTGATGGATAGGCAGTGGTTGGGTTCAGCTACTTCGCACTGCGACCCTGGCGTCGCTCTGCGACTGTAGCAGAACTCAGAAATTTTCTGGAAAATCATATTTTCAATTTTGAAATTTATACCCACTGCCTAGTGATCTTTGATAGCACAACAGGGACTCATTTTAATACTCAAAAACATACTGATCACAAGAATTAAACAGGATCAAGGTAGTATTAAAATTGGGGCAACTAACTAGTAATTCTTAATGACTTATAAATTTAATTGTAAATCTTACTCATAGTGGGTTCTAAAACCCTGTGGAGCTCACCTTAATACGTTCTGGTTCCTCAGTACAACTCAATTGCCCAAAGAAAGCTCCTATCAGCTCCATAAGCACTTTTTCTAAAAGAGCTTATCCACAGCTTATTACTTCCGCCTTTGGCTTCTTAACTCGAACAACAACTTATCCATAATCTTATCACTTCTGCCATCACTACAATTTCCTATAATCACTTTTCCGACAGTTTTTCCCAAACAGCTTATTGACAGCTTATGGCTTAGGAACATTCCAATTTCGATTCAATCCCCAAAACAGCAACCCAAACGTGTATAGACACCACAAAACCCTGACTGTAACAGCTTAACTCATAATTAATCACTTATGGCAGATTTAATCCAAAAACAGCTTATTTCTCGAAATTCACGTCAAAACCCGTAAGCCATTTTTTCAGAAGAATTTCCAATTTCGAACGCATTTTCCGGATTCGTTTCTAATCCGAATCACATGAAACTTATATCCGAATTGAAGGGAATTAAATGTAGAATCCGAAAATCCAGTAATTACCCAATTCTGAGCTACACAGCAACAGGTACGAGCCCAACAGTGAAATCTGCCAAAACAGCTTACACACTTAATCTCTTTTGCTACTCTAAATCAGCTTAATCATCCCTTGAATTTATAAATTTCGTGCTCCATGACCCAGCAACCAGAAACAGCCTTAAATCAAAATTTAGCTTCATTAAAAATAGCTTATTTTCAATTACCTTGCAAAACTTCATGCAAAACCCCTTTCCCTTGCTTCTAACATCAAAATCAGTTGTAATCAGTTCCATAGTTCTACATGTAACACCAAGAAAGCTTGAATTTGCAGAATTTCAACTTATGCAGGGTGGAGGATTCGGCCAGGGAAGAAGAGGGAAAAATCATGCTTGCTTTAGGTCCATAATGTTGCGTAATTCATGATTCTAAGCTTGTAAATGGGTTGGATTGGCTTAAGAGGAAAAACCATGAAGATTTGGGAGGAAGAGAGGGAGAGAAACGTGAAAACAGAGGAAGAAGGGAGAGGAAATTAGAATGAGAAGAGAGAGAATGGAAAGAATGAAAATGAAAATATCTTACTTTCCCCCTTATAAAATCCTCTCTTTCAAAAGAAATATTACAACTCTGCCACTGCTTCCATTTTAATCCTCAATTACCGATAAAAATTACGTCTAAACGGAATATCACACTTGCCATGTAAATAAATCCATTAACTGACAATTTACCAAATTGCCCTTTGCTTAAAACATCTCTGACGCATCGTCTCAATACTGATAAATTTTAAAGTCTTAAGCGGGATGTTACAGTTATCAACTTGGGTTCCGAAAAAGAAAAGAAGGAAATTAAGATTGGAGCGTCATTGGATGCATCCGTCAAAGAGAAAGTAGTCAAGCTTCTTGAAGAGTATGTGGATATCTTTGCATGGTCATACCAAGATATGCCAGGATTGGATCCTAAGATTGTGGAGCACCATTTACCTCTAAAACCTGAATGTTCGCCAGTCAAGCAGAAGTTGAGAAGAACTCGCCCTGACATAGCTCTTAAGATCAAAGAGGAAGTGCAAAAGCAGATTAATGCTGGATTTCTTGTTACCTCAGAATATCCTCAATGGTTGGCCAACATAGTGCCGGTTCCCAAGAAGGATGGTAAAGTCAGAATGTGCGTCGACTACCGAGATTTGAACAAAGCTAGTCCGAAAGACGACTTCCCTTTACCCCACATTGACATATTGGTCGACAATACTGCCAAATCCAAGGTATTCTCCTTCATGGATGGCTTCTCTGGATACAATCAGATTAAAATGGATGTTGAAGATAGAGAAAAAAATGTCTTTCATTACACCTTGGGGCACCTTTTGCTATCAAGTGATGCCTTTTGGCTTAACAAACGCGGGTGCTACCTATCAAAGGGGCATGACCACTCTTTTCCACGACATGATACACAAGGAAATTGAACTGTATGTCGACGACATGATTGTCAAATCAGGAACTGAAGAGGAGCATGTCGAATATTTGTTAAAGATGTTTCAACGCCTGAGAAAATATCGGCTTCGCCTGAACCCCAACAAATGTACATTCGGCGTGAGATCGGGAAAACTCCTAGGTTTCATTGTCAGTCAAAAGGGTATCGAAGTAGATCTCGATAAGGTCAAAGCTATCAGAGAAATGCCCGCTCCTCAAACTGGGAAGCAAGTAAGGGGATTTCTAGGACGTTTAAATTACATCTCTAGATTCATATCCCATATGACCGCCACTTGTGGGCCCATCTTCAAGCTGCTTCGCAAAAATCAAGAAGTGGTATGGACGGAGGATTGCCAGAAAGCTTTTGACAGCATCAAGGAGTACCTGCTAGAACCTCCAATACTTATTCCTCCAGTTGAAGGAAGACCTTTAATCATGTACTTAACCGTATTGGAGGACTCCATGGGTTGTGTACTCGGACAACAAGACGAGACCGGTAGAAAAGAGCACGCCGTCTACTACCTAAGCAAGAAGTTTACGGACTGTGAGTCCCGATACTCTCTACTCGAGAAGACTTGTTGTGCATTAGCCTGGGCTGCTAGGCGTCTTCGTCACTATATGCTCAATCATACTACTTGGTTAATATCCAAAATGGATCCGATCAAGTACATCTTTGAAAAGCCCGCCTTAACCGGAAGGATCGCCCGTTGGCAGATGTTGTTATCAGAATATGACATCGAGTACCACACTTAGAAGGCCATCAAAGCCAGTATTCTTGCTGACCATTTGGCTCATCAACCAATTGAGGATTATCAACCAATTAAGTTTGACTTCCCCGATGAAGAAATCATGTATCTAAAGATGAAGGATTGTGACGAACCACTACTCGGCGAAGGTCCAGATCCCGAATCTAGATGGAAGTTAATCTTTGATGGAGCTGTCAATGTCTATGGCAATGGAATTGGGGCAGTCATCGTCACCCCTGAGGGCAAACATCTCCCTTTTGCTGCAAGACTATCATTCGACTGTACAAACAATATGGCAGAATATGAAGCTTGTATCTTAGGAATTGAGGAAGCAATTGATTTAAGGATCAAGAACCTCGATATTTATGGAGACTCAGCTCTTGTGATTAATCAAATCAACGGAGATTGGGAAACTCGCCACGCCGGCTTGATTCCTTACAAAGATTACGCAAGACGTTTGCTAACCTTTTTCAACAAAGTCAAGCTGCATCACATTCCTCAAGATGAGAATCAGATGGCAGATGCTTTGGCAACCTTGTCTTCTATGTATGAGGTCAGCCGCCGGAATGAAATTCCAACAGTCAAGGTTCAACACCTAGAAAGGCCCGCACATGTATTTGCAGCCGAAGCAGTCATAGATAACCAGCCATGGTTCCATGACATCAAATGTTTCCTCCAAAAGCAAGAGTACCCACATGGGGCATCCAACAAGGATAAGAAAACTCTGCGAAGATTAGCTGGCAACTTCTTTCTAAATGGGGAAGTTTTATACAAGAGGAATTTCGATATGGTGCTGCTCAGATGTGTTGATGAGCAAGAAGCAGATCTCATAATGCATGAGATACATGAAGGTTCCTTTGGAACTCATTCCAGCGGACACACAATGGCTAGGAAGATCTTAAGGGCCGGATATTACTGGATGACCTTGGAAAGCGATTGCTACAAGCATGCCAGGAAATGCCACAAATGTCAAATTTATCACTACAAGAAATTTGGCATTTTGCGACACTTACTTTGCGACCCTTGGCTTAGAACTGTCGCAGATTACACTTTTGCGACTGTTATTGCGACTGTTAGGCTTAAGGGTCGCAGGTTTTATACATTTTTTTAAACACCCTTCACAAAATATTTTTTGGCCAAATATTCTTCATTCCCACCAATTCATTTTCATTCTCCCTCCTACAATTTCATTCTCCCTCCCACAACTCCAAACCCTAAAACCAAATTTTTTTCTCCACCCTAACAACTCTAACATCGCTCCCTCGTATCTCTCTAATCGTTGCCGCCGCCGCTGCTGCCTTGCCTCACTCTCTCATCTCATCTGCGACCAACAGGTTTTAGGTAAAGTTTCGTTTTTTCCCTCTTTTCCCTCTCTCATCTCATCCCGCTGTTGCCTTGCCTCACTCTCGCTGTTGCCTTGCCTTTCCCTCTTTTACCCACAAACCCATTTCACTTCCTGTCTCTCTTCAAGTTTTAGGTAAAGTTTCGATTTTTCCTTCACCCTTTTTGTTGTTTCGTCGTTTTGGAAGTGGGTTTTTGTTAAATTTTGAAATGGTTAAATTTGATTTTATTTTGAAATGGTTAAATGTTAAATTTGATTTTATTTCATTTTTCAGGATTTCATTTGGAATTTTGAAGTTGATTTGGTGTTCTAATGTTACTAGTCTTGGATTGTCTTGTCTTGCTTCCAAATGCGCTTCTTTGAAATCCTTGGATTTGCAGGTTTTTATTTTATTTTTTGCTTTTTCATAATATTTCATTTCTTTGCAATTTTTTTGTTATAAGGTAGTGTGTGGATAAATTGAATAATTAACTGCTTATTATATAATTGATTATGTATAAGCTGTCATATAAGTGTTTGTGTATAAATGATTTCTATAATAAGACTCTGTTTGGATAAACAACTCATTTTGCAGCTTATAGCATAAACACTTATCATATAAGCGCGTATGTTTTGGTTCCAACCATGTTTAATATCTGTCATTGGTAATCTTAAGTTTTCTTTTATGCAGAAAGATAATGTAAGGAACCAGCGTGAAAATGTTGTTCTGATAATAGCAAATACACAGTCGCGACTTGGCATGCCTGCTGAAGCTGATCCGGTGAGTCAGTTTTAAGTTTCTAATTAATTGCAGTTTCATGATCTGCTGTTTATCTTTGAAGTTTGTAAGTGTGCTATGTTGCTTGATTTTCTGTCTTCACAGAATATTCAATTATTTTGAATATATGTTGATATCATACTTTCTGGTTTTCTGTGAGGGTTGTTTTAAAACTTATGCGTGAAATTATATAAGAGTTCAATACCATTTTTTTGTTCAAGTAGAAAGTAGTGATCTAGAAATTGGCTTTCTAAGGATAGAATTTTGTTCTTCAATGTTGTACATCTTAAATAGATTTGCAAATTTTCTGCATCTTTGTATTCATTGATTCCTTTGATTGTTTGTGTACGGATTTGATTTTCAATGTATGAGCAAGAGTGCACGACTAGTGTTATGCTTGCTTATAGCTATTTTGTTTTCTGAAGAGAAGGTTAAATTTGTTGATAGGATCAGAGAGCTTCATACATTTAAATTGTTTGTTTTATGATGCATAGAAGAGTTTTAGTTTTACTCTGAAGTTGGAAATTACTAAAAAGTGTTAAAATTTGTTGCCCATTTGGTAGGTGTTTGTTACATGCAAGAGGTTTGTTCACCCTTTGAGCTCTTCTTTAAAAGCTCACTTTTGTTTGTGTTAAGAGTGAAAACGGGTTTGTAGAATGTTATTTTTTTTTTAACACAGCTAATCTAACTATACATGTGATCAGTACATGAATGCAGCAACTTAAAAATTATATTTTATATCAATGACTGCACAGATGCTTGATCCTAAATTATGAGTGCTCTGAGGTGTTTTTGGGACACTGGATGTTTGTCAGTTTGGCCGCGGTTGGTGCTGGTTTAAGATTTCCTTTGTTTGAGTTAACTGCCTATTAGATTTAAGATTATAATTGGTCCAAAATTTGAGGCCTTTTTAATAGGTTGGAGTCAAATATATTAAACTTAGTTGTAGGTGAAAGGGATTTTTTATTTTTTTTTGAAAGGTTATTTTGTTCTTTATGCCTTTACTCTATTGTGAACATGTTGTCATCGTTCGTAAATTTGATATTATAGGTTCCTAAGCAGACCGGTATAATTTTTTCAGTGCCTATATGTATGTGTATGTTTATTCCCATTCATGCTCGTATTGTTGTGTTTTTCCTCTGCATGCTATTGACTGGAAAAAGGTTTTGCTAACCTCTGTTTGTATGTTTCGATATGACTGGTTGTAGCTGCTAGTGCTACTGAGGCTTCTTCTACCAAGGTGATTGATGGAAAAGCAGTAGCAAAGCAAATCAGAGATGAGATAGCAGCTGAAGTCTCCAGGATGAGAGAAGCTGTGGGTGTGATTCCAGGGTTAGCTGTTATCCTTGTTGGTGGTAGAAAGGACTCTGCAACTTATGTGCGTAACAAAAAGAAGGCGTGTGAATCTGTTGGAATAACTTCTTTGGAAGTAAATTTGCCCGAGGATTCCACAGAAGAAGAAGTTCTGAACTATATTTCAGGCTACAATGATGATCCTTCAGTTCATGGCATTCTTGTTCAGCTACCTTTACCATCTGTATGCTTCTAGTTCTCTAACTTTATTTTCTTTTTAGAGCTATTAATTATAATTATAGTTCTTTTATTTAATTTCCTTTTTTCTCTGATAGTTTGCGTATACTGCTTAGTTGTTGTTCATTTTGCTAATCTTGAGAGATTTCAATAAGGTCCCCATACCTTGTATATATATAGTTGTACACATTCATTTGTAAAGAAAGTAGGAAAAAAGTATATTAACTTATGTAGTTAACCTATTTATATATTTACGTCAAACATTCAAATTGATCACTTGATAACATTAATAACTATTAGAATTTTTGTTGAGTCTAACTCAACCCATAAAAATGGCTTGTAAGGTGAGAGATGCTTCCCACTTGTAAACACTTTTTTAGGTCATATCTCATTCAATGTAAGACTCTCAAAACACTCCCTCACAAGTCACACACCCAAGACTATATACATCTAAAGGCAATTAACCGTGATAGGAAGCTTATTTTGGTTTCTTTGTATTTTCTTATTTGGGGTGAAGCTGCAAATGTCCGATTTCTCCCTGAGTGCATTTGCTATATATTTCACCACGTAAGTCTTTTATGGTGCTCTTTGACTTTTGGGTTATGTTTGCCGGAATGTCTTAAATCTCTTTACCACAGTTGATGTGGCCATTCCCTTGGTAAGAGGTTTCACAATTGGGTGTGAAGTTGGGACAGACAATTACCCAAGGAGGCCAGAACTGAGCATCCTTATTTCAAATTGTGGCTATTGATTTGTTATAACGCTTTTATTTCATTGACAGGTTCCTGCAGTTGCTCTCAAACTATGATTGGACTTATTCTCCATTGGTTGTTGACATAAATAATGACTTGAGCCCTAGTGATGGAAAAGAAATATATGTAAGTTGTGTGTCTTAGTACATAATTAAGTAAAAACTTGTTGACTTCTTTGTAGTCTGTGTTAGTTTTGGGGATTTCCTCTCTTCAATATAAAAGAAAGTAAAATCTTGTTACCGTTGGTCTTAGGAAATATATGTTCTTGATGATAACTGTGGATTTTTAGGACAACTTTTTGCTAAGAGGAAAAAGTCAGGGAGAGAATGAGCAAGCTGTAGGGCCAGTGATGTTCTTGGCTACAGTTTATGATAAAGCATCTGAGGCTTGGACTGGATTATCACCTAGTGCACTGGTTAGTTATTCTCTAAATTGGATATAATTTGAGTTCTGTTTTATCATTATTTCATATGGCTGGAAGTTTCTTATAATTATTTCATATGGCTGGAAGTTTCCTGAATGCATCCCACTCTGTTAATTGTAATGTAGTGTAATGTAATGTCTGTCTTCACTGAGTTGTTTAGTCACTAAATTCTAGGAATTATTTCTCTACAATAGATGACTTAGTAACAAGAAGTTCAGAGTGATAATTAATATTCACAACAGTTCAGGTTCAGTAAAAGTTAAGCATACTATTGTTTTGAACCTTGATTTCAACCTTTCAATTCTGTTTAATCTAGCAAGTGCATGCTAATTGATGATGAGGTGTTTGTTGCGTTGTAATGAATCATTAACAGGAGCTTAAAAGATTAGTTGCATATGCTCGAAGCAGTGCAAATTTGTTGATGAAACTCACATTTCAGGAGGAGATTGGTCCATACAGATGGGAGGTAAATTGAGCAGATTTTTTTAGTTTATTTGTTTCAACTTTCTGTTGTAGATTAGAGTTTGATTTCCTCTAAAAGACTAATGAATTATTCAAATCTTGCTGCAGTGCCTTTTGCGAACTCCTTTAAACAGCTATGATGCAATCATTCTTCTCCACAAGGATAAACTCGCATATCCTCAGAGGCTTCTCTTCTCATCAGAAGTTGGTCACGGTATGGTTCTTAATAGCGTAGTTCTTAATAGCTGGTAATTTACAGAATTATACATTCATAAAATGGTTCAAGGGTGAAGGGGATAGCATAATGATAATCATTTGTATAATCTGCATGTATTAAAATGAGGGGATAGCAAGGCAGTGTACAATTTCATTAGGCATAGCAGGTTCTTCTGTGTGCATGATAAAATATTCTGAAAAGTATAAGACAAGGATGACATTGGTTTCAGTATGCTTCAGTAGGAACTCAGTGATCTTATCAAGTCTTTTACAAATAATGGCTTCTCATAAGAAAATTTTGTACTTCTAAAGTTGTTGGAATTTGGGCGTTCTTTTATATGTTAGCTTGTATCCTTCTAATGCTCGTTACTGAAAAATAATAACTTGTACAAAACTTTTGATTTCCTGTGTGCAGAAAAGTCGTCTAACTCAGGACGAGGCACAATTTTATGCAGCTGAAGTTGTCGATGCTCTTGAATACATACACAGTTTGGGAGTGATACATCGTGATATTAAGGTAGCTCTATGAGATGATTATACTGCATTATTGCCATATATGGCTGTGTGAAAATTAAATTTCTTCTATTGCAGCCAGAGAACCTGTTACTTACAACTGAAGGACATATTAAAATAGCTGATTTTGGGAGTGTGAAGCCTATGCAGGATAGCCAAATTATTGTCCTTCCAAATGCAGCATCAGGTAAGATAGGAGCAAATGGCGAAGATTTTTTAAGTTTAATCTGAATGAAAATAATAACAAGTTTATAGATAGAGTTTGTGATAGGTGTGTGTAAAAATAAGAATTCCATGATTGGTGTAAACTTGAAGAGATAGTCTAATAATACTAATGGTGTAAACTTGATGTAATGAAGGCATTTTTTCTTTAACAATAACAGTTGTGGATAATGCAAAAGCTTTAGCTGTTTTAAGCGTTATTTTTGGTTTCAGAATTTTGAGGACTTTGTTGTGGGGAATTTCATCAGTCGTGCTCATGATATTATGGCTGCACGGATAATGCATACGTGGAAATTGGAAAGTGTTCAGGATGTTGATGAGTTCGACGAAAGCTACAGAGACCGAAGAATGCCTAACAAAGGTTGCTTTGAGCTACTTAAGATTTCTTTAGATGGACATATGGAAGTGCTTGTCAAAGAGTTTATAAGGATCAGAGCTAAGATTGATTTGAAATTAGAATTTTTTTAGTTTGTTCTTTTTTATAATGTATAAGTATATTTTTGATACTTATTATACGATGTTTATAAAAATGAATGAGATTTAGATAGTTTTAGTTATATATTTCTGTATTTTAAGTATTTATTAATATATTTATTTAAATTGTCAATAAAAATTGCTCCAACCAATTTTTTTTTAAAAAAACTAAACATTTGCGACTGTTGTGAGGGGTCGCAAGTCCCTTCAAAACCATGTGAATGCTCTTCCTTTGCGACTGTTCCTAACAGTCGCAATAGCCTTTGCGACTGTTGGTGCGACTGTTGGTTGAACAGTCGCAAAATACCCTTTGCGACCCCAATTTCTGTGTCTGTTGGGGAACAGTCGCAAAGGGATATCTGCGACCCTTCTAACAGTCGCAATCCATGATTTCAGAAGTCGCAAAATGACTTTTTTCTTGTAGTGTCACTGACTTGGTGATTTTGTTCATTATGGATGTAGTGGCCCTTAAATTTGATACTAATTTCTGAAGCAGATTATTAATTTTCCAATTTAGATCTAGAATAGACTAAATTGTCTTGAGTATGTTGATTATTGAGTTTGCTTAAAGTTTTGGATGAATAAACTATGTACTTTATCTATTCTTTTGATTGTTACTCTTGAAAGAATTATATGAATGAGATTTATATATTTTTAGTTATATATTTATGTATATTAAGTATTTATTAATTAATATATTTATTTAAAATTGTCAACAAAAATTGCCCCATTATTTTTTTAAAAAAAAACTAAACTAAACATTTGCGACTGTTGTGAGGGGTCGCAAACCCATTTAAATTTGATTAAAACGCCTACTTTGCGACTGTTGTGAGGGGTCGCAATAGCCTTTGCGACTGTTGGTGCGACTGTTGGTTGAACAGTCGCAAAATACCCTTTGCGACCCCAATTTCTGTGTCTGTTGGGGAACAGTCGCAAAGGGATATCTGCGACCCTTCTAACAGTCGCAATCCATGATTTCAGAAGTCGCAAAATACCTTTTTTCTTGTAGTGTATGCGGACAAGATCCACATGCCACCAACGGCTCTGAATGTCCTCTCTTCACCATGGCCTTTCTCTATGTGGGGTATTGACATGATTGGTAGGATTGAACCCAAAGCTTCAAATGGACATCGCTTCATCCTAGTAGCAATTGACTACTTCACCAAATGGGTTGAGGCTGCATCATATGCCAACGTCACCAAACAAGTGGTGGTCCGATTTATTAAGAATCATATCATCTGTCGATATGGTATCCCCAGCAAGATCATCACGGACAATGGGACCAATCTGAATAAAAAAATGATGAAGGAGCTATGCAAAGAGTTCAAGATCGAGCATCATAACTCTTCTCCTTATAGGCCCCAGATGAATGGCGCGGTTGAAGCTGCAAACAAAAACATCAAGAAAATAGTGCAAAAGATGGTAGTCACGTACAAAGACTGGCATGAGATGCTACCATATGCCTTGCACGGGTATCGCACTTTAGTGCGTACATCGACAGGGACAACCCCTTTCTCTTTAGTATATGGCATGGAAGCAGTGCTCCCCGTAGAAGTCGAAATCCCGTCATTGAGAATCTTGATGGAAGCTAAGTTGTCAGAGGCTGAATGGTGTCAAAACAGATACGATCAGTTGAACTTAATCGAGGAAAAACGCATGACTTCTTTGTGTCATGGACAACTGTATCAACAAAGGATGAAACAAACTTTTGACAAGAAGGTTCATCCTCGTGAAATCCAAGAAGGAGACCTCGTGCTTAAAAGGATCCTATCTTTTCAACCCGATTCTAGGGGCAAATGGACGCCTAACTACGAAGGCCCGTATGTCGTCAAGAGAGTTTTCTCCGGAGGAGCCTTGATCCTCACAACGATGGACGGTGAGGATTTTCCGCGTCCTGTGAATTCCGATGTAGTCAAGAAATACTTTGTCTAGAAACAAAAAAAGAACATCTCGGTGGACTGAAAACCTGAAAAGGCGGTCTAGGCAAAAATTAGAGACATAAGCAGAAATAATCATCCTGATAGGTCAAACATCTGAAAGGACGACCTATGCAAAAATTAAGGATCGAAAGACAAAGTAACTACATCGGATTGGTCGTGATCCGTTTGGGGCACATCAATTGTCTAAAGACTCCGAATCGGAAGCATCCAAGCAAGGGATTCAAAGTTGTTAGGGATAATAGTGGTCATCGTGTTCAATGTACCCTCCCTTTTATATTTACCATTTTTTCAAAACTTTGTAAGATCTATGGAGCCACGCCTTTGGCAGGCCACCACCCCTTTAATAAATTTCACTTCCCAACATTACTTTGCCCTTTTTATCAAATTCCCAATTATTCTATTCATTCATTTTTATTCTTGATGATAGTACTTTTAAAAAACAAAAACTTTTTCAAAATTTATTTTGTGAGTCTTTTATCTTTTATAAAATAACAAACACATTTCTTCTGAACTCGTGAATATTTGGAGTGTACATCAATGTCTGTCCTTAAAACGGATAAACTTCGCAGGCCGAGCATGGTCAATTGCTAAAAAGGATTCCCCAACAGAATCCTCAGTGAATCAAAAGGGAATATCCCCGATGAATCGAGAGCCCGAAAGGACGATTCAGGCGAAGATTAGCCAACCAAAGCATAAGTATTCCTGGCGGAATCATCAGTTCTTCTCCCCAGCGGATTAGCACAATCCCTTAGTGGATTAACAATCTCCCCGTGAGGTATTTATATTTCTTCATCAATTATCGCGGTTTTACCCTGTCAATTTTAGATATATCCCATGTGGTATCACCCCATTAAAGATTACCGAGTGTTTGCAATGCGACGTCGGTCCGCTGTTCATTTTACCGGTCTAACCTTGTTTCACCAAGTTTATCGGTCATACAATCAATCGAGTCGATCTTTTTCCAATCAATCGAAAGCCCAATTTTCATTGGCACACACAAATACAATTCTTAACCAAAGCCCGACCTTGCTCGGCATCTAATTCACAAAGCCCAGTTTTATTGGCATTCCCCAGTGGAGTCTCAACCCCAAAAGCCCAATCATCATTGGCACAACCACAACCAAAGCCCGACTTTGCTCGGCACCCAAATCATAACCCCCAGCGTCCAACATGACGTCTGTTATCCCACATGTCAGCACAACTCATGCATCATATCAAACTCATTCATTAACATGCATCTCATATTCATATCATGCATCCCCCACAATTTATTTTCCCCCAGCAAACAGTCGAGTGTCATCCCCAGTCTGTCTAGTCTAGGGATGTCAATCTCCTTTTCGCCAAGCGGTAGTTCTTTAACGAACAGCTTGTGCATCTTTCATCATATTCCTATACCAAGGGGCATTTCTTTAACGAACAGTTTGTGTATCCCCATTACAAGTCAATCTTTCACAAAACATTCCCAGTGAGAGTCATACATTCATACATTTGTACACTCATACACTTGTACATTCATACATTCATACATTCATGCATACGTACATTTATGCATACAACATACTACAATATCATTCATACATGGTTGTTCTAACCACCATGAGTCTCACCAATCAATCATGAACAATTCGTGAACTCCTTTTCCCCAAGTGTCGTCCCCAGTCTGTCTGGTCCAGTGATGTCACCTTTTTATGCCAAGTGGCAGTTCAAACGAACAGCTTGTGCATTTTTTATTATATCTTTATGCCAAGTGGCAGTTCTTCCATGAACAGCATGTGCATATTCCCTAGTATTGTTGCCAAGTGACAGTTCTTTAACGAACACTTGTGCACAGTTTTTATCTAATTCTCATCCCTCAGTGGTAGTTCAGAATTTAACCCGAACAACTGACCTTTTATCTTTTGTTTCTCATCAGTAATAGTTCGGAATTTAACCCGAACAGCTGACTTTTAACCCTTTGTTTTTACCATCAGTAGTAGTTCAGAATTTAACCCGAACAGCTGATTTCTACCTTTGTTTCTTATCCTCAGTGGTAGTTCGGAATTTAACCCGAACAGCTGATTTTTACCTTTGTTTTTACCATCAGTAGTAGTTCGGAATTTAACCCGAACAGCTGATTTCTACCTTTGTTTTCTTGCCATCAGTAGTAGTTCAGAATTTAACCCGAACAGCTGATTTTTTTTTACCTTTGTTGTTTCTCATCAGTGGTAGTTCGGAATTTAACCCGAACAGCTGATTTTTACCTTTGTTTTTACCATCAGGGGTAATTCAGAATTTAACCCGAACAGCTGACCTTTATCCTTTGTTTCTTATCCTCAGTAGTAGTTCGGAATTTAACCCGAACAGCTGACTTTTAATCCTTTGTTTTTACCATCAGTAGTAGTTCGGAATTTAACCCGAACAGCTGATTTCTACCTTTGTTTCTTATCCTCAGTGGTAGTTCGGAATTTAACCCGAACAGTTGACCTTTTAACCCTTTGTTTCTCATCAGTGGTAGTTCGGAATTTAACCCGAACAGCTGACTTTTATCCTTTGTCTTCTCATCCCCAGTGGCAGTTCGGAATTTAACCCGAACGGTTGACATTTACATTTTTTTACCTTCACTAAGCTGCCGTCACAACGGTAGTGGGTAAAACAATTTCCCCAGTGATTAGCATACTCTGTCTTCTCTTACCTTCATTAAGCTACCATCATAACGGTAGTAGGTAAGATGAAATCCCCGTTGAAGCCACCAAGTAACCTTGATCTGTTGTCTTTATTAAGCTATCGTTCTGATAGTAGACAACTCTTCCCCCAGTGGAACTATGTTCCCCAGTAAAGTCGGATCCCGTTTCTTTAACGAACTCGGGTATCCCTTTGTCTCTTTTTATCCCCAGTCGGGTCATCTTTGCCGTCTTTGCATTCATACTTGCATTACGAGCATTTGTAGCATTGCATGCATACATTCATAGCATTATTTAAGTCTCTTCGACCCGTCAATTTCAAAATTTCACTTTCAATCTCCGGGGCGAAGAAACTTAAATAGGGGCATCTGTCATACCCCATTTTTTGACTCATATTTTTCTTAATCCATTATCATATTATTATTTCTCATTTCATTTATAATTTTCCCTCTTTCTTATTTAATTACCCTTTATTATTTTGTCTTTATTTTTAAATTTTTTATTTTTATTAATATATATCCCCATCATCATTATCATTAATATTATCATTATCCTCATTAATATCGTTTGCTGTTTTTAATATTAATATTATCTTCTTTTTATCAATGTTTTATTATTATTTATCATTTATCATTATTTTTAATTAATAATATATTATCTTTCTCATCATTTTTTTATCTTTATTACTATCATTATTACTATTTTTATTTCCATTATCATTTTCATCATTTACCATTTTTGTTATGTGCATCATTCACCATTATTTTATTATTTATTTATTATTTATCTTTTATTTTATTTTTAATTTTAAAGAAAACAAAAAGTTCAAAAAAAGGGGAGTTCGAACTGCGAAGTGACCTTCGCACTGCGAACTCTGCGAAATTTCTGCAGAATTTTTATTTCTTTGACTTATCTTGATTTTGTTTTCATTTTAGATATTATTAGTGTTATTATCATTGTTATTGTCATTTGTGGCTGAAATGATGCAGCAAAGCAAGATTTAATGTGTGACATTAAAGGTAAAGGTAAGAAGGATTTTCATCCAACCTAGCATGTGCCCAAGCAAATTGGCTGCCCTTGGTTAGCTCTTGTCCCTCCCAATTGACCTATCATCCAACCTGAGCTTGCCAGCCAGCTGCTTGATCCCTTTTCTTCCTTATTTCTCCACCAAAACCAGTCAAACACAAGTTGTTTTCTTGCCCAAAAAGCTGTTTGGTGTGCCCTGTTTTCAGCTGGATTTCTCCTCCCACACACCAGCCCACATGCTCCTTTTGCTTCCCCCAATCTCTCTGTACATGGCAGTACACGTTTTCCTTGCTTGACCTTCCAAGATTGCAAGGATTGATCCCAAGAATCACCCAATTTGCAGCTGCCCTGTTTTTCAGTTTTTTTCTCATCATTGCATTCTAGAATCAGCTGCATTTGTGGCTGAGATCAGTCAAGGTCTTGACCCTTGGCACAAGGCAAAGTAACATCTATACTTTAGCATTAAATGGAAAGCCACTTAGCCTGGATTTAGCCCACAAATTAGCTAGGTTCTAGGATTTGTTCATCATTGCATAGATTTGGTTTTTGGCCTATAAAAGGGAATGCAAGGCACCAGAACTAGAGAGATCCACAACACCAGTACACACATTCATTTTAACAGCCATATATACACGAAATTTACACCAAAATCCATCACATTGTAGCATCAAGACAGTTCATACACAAAGCAAAATCCAATTAGAGTTGTTTATCCATAACCTCTAATCAATCAAACAAGCCACTTCCTACCTATTGCACAAGCATTGCTAGGAGTTCTGTAAGTATCTTAAAGCCTTTATCTTTCATTTTGTTTGCTGTTTGCATCTTTTGTTTTGTTTAATTTCATTTTGTGCACAAAAACCCCTTTTGAAACTCAAAAGGAATCTCAAAGTGACCAAGTGCTAAAACTGAGTTTTTATACTCCTTTTCTTCCAAATTTGCAAAGCTTTTTAACCCCCTTTAGGTTCTGAAGCTTGCTCAGGAGCAGTTTCTGAACATCTGTTCAGAAACAGCTTCTGAGTTCAAATTTTCGCATACTTCGCAGAGCAAAGTATTGTTCGCAGAGCGACCACATCAGAACCTGACTTCGCAGAGCCAAGTTCTGGTTGCTCTGCGAAGTATGTGAAATTCAGAATGTGAATCAGGCTTTCAAATGCCAAATTTTTGGGGTTCCAACCCTTGATTCAGAACCTAAAGAGGGTTAAAATTCATTTTTTGTTCAAACCACATCAATAATTTTGCACATCTTTGGAAATTTCACAAGTTCGTGCGATTAATTTTGAGTAACTTGCAAAACAAGTTATGTTATAGAATTTTCAAAATCAAGCTTGAGCAATAAGCTAAGTTCTTTATTTCCAAAACCAAACTTGAACAACAACGTTGTTCATGATTTTCAATCAAAACATGAACTTGAGCCGAGCTTGCTCACTCTTTTTAAACCATACTCGAATCGAGCCGAACTTGTGCATTTTCCAAATTTATGCATGTTTTATGATTTTTGTTCATCTTTGAAACTTGAACAAACACTTGTTCTTGAGTTTCAATAACTTAAGCAACAAGTGATGTTCATGATTTTCAATAAACTCGAACAACAAATTTGTTCGTGATTTCTCTTTACAAACTTTTCTTTAAGTTTCCCAACTTAATGTTTAGTCCCTATAGTACCCCAATTTTGTCCTAAGCCTTTTAAAACCAAAAATCAAAAAGAATCAAAGAGAGGGAAAAAGTCAAAGTCAACCAAAGTCAACAAAAAAGTCAACATTTCAAAAATGATGACTTCGCACTGCGAAGTCTGCGATTTTTCTGCAGATTTTTGGTTTCTTTGAGTTAATTCCAGATTTTGTTGCACATCATTTGCATATTTTTTTTAGTCAGCATTCATGGCTAATTGGGCCAAGCAAAACCAGAATTGAGAGACTTGCCATTAATGCCAAGGTACGAAGCTTTTTCTTCCAACCTAGCATGTGACAAGCAAGTGGGCTTGCCCTTGGGCAGCTTTTGTCCCTCCCAAGTGACCTGTTAACCACCCCAAGGTTGCCAGCCACCTGCTTGAAGACTTTCTTCCTGCTTGCTCCCCCAAAACCAGTCAAACCCAGCTGGTTTTGTACTTGAAAAGTCATGATTGCCTACCCTGTTTTGCAACAACTTTTCATCCCTCTCACACCAGCCATATGTAGCCTTTTGCATCCCCAAATCTCTGCACATCACAGTGCACGTTTTTATTGATCAACCATTGAGATTGCAAGGATTGATCCCCAAGCTTAGCCAATTGCAATCCAGCCATGTTCATCATCATTTCTATCCCAAAGACCATTGAATTTGTGGCTGAAATCAGTCAAACCTTTAACCCTTGGCACAAGGCAGGGTTGCCTCTATCCATTAGCATTAAATGCAAAGCCAAATAGCCTGAATTTAGCCCACAAATCAGCTAGGTCCTATGGATTTTCATCATTACATGAGATTGCATTTTGGCCTATAAATAGAGATGCAAGGCAAGAGGATTAAAAGCATGAATTAAGCAGTCAAAGAGCAATTATACACAAAGAAACACTACTCAAACAACCAGAGAAAACCAGCCAAAGCACTAGCAAAAAACCAATCAAACACAAAGCTTTGCACAAGTTCAAAAACCATCACCAATATTCAAAACCTTTGCAAGAACCTTCAACCAATTCAAATCCACTGCAGCTGGAGCTTTGCTAAGGATCTCTGTAAGTTTCTAAGACTTTGTCTTGCATTTTCAATTGTGCTTGCATAGCAATTTTGGTCCAAAACCCTTTTTGTTCTAAAAACCCCTTTTGAATTTCAAAAGAAATCCCAAGGTTTTCAAAACATCAAAACTGGTTTGTCCAGCCCTTTTCATTGCAAAAACTCAAAGCTTTTCACTCTCCTAAAAGGTCCTGAGTGTGTTCAGAAGTTGTTTCTGAACAACAGTTCAGAAACAGCTTCTGAACTCAAAAATTCGCATTATTCGCAGTGCGAAGTCATGGTCGCAGAGCGACCATGACAGAACTCAGAATCTGAGTTTAGGCTCCCAAATGGCCAATTTTTGAGGTTCTAGCCCAAGAGCTCAGAACCTAGGAGTTTTAAAACTCATATTTTTCAAACCAGTTCAAGGATTTTGCATAATATTGGAAAATTCGCAAGTTCGGGTAACACTTTGTGGATAACTTGCAAAACAAGTTATGTTCCCAATCTTTCAAAACAACTAGAACAAACCAGCTATGTTCATCATTTTCAAATCCAAACTTGAACAATAAACATTGTTCATGATTTTCAAAACTCAAACATGAACATACGCCAAATTTGTTAGCTTTTCAAAACCGTTCGCAAAATGAGCCGAACTTGTGCGTTTTCTAACGAAATTGCTAAAATCTCTTCACTTTGGATTTCAAACCAAATGTTTTGATATACTTTGGGATTTCTACAGAAATTCAACCATAAACTTGAATGAAAAAGGGATGGTGCGACGTATGTCTCTCAATTGCCCCGATTGTACGAATGCGTGACGTATGTCTCGTCGTTCGGACAATCGTCATTCCTTTTTTCAACATATCCAACTGTACTGGCAGTGAGTACAATGCTTCTAGAAACTAGGGTTTCTGTGCTGTGTTTAGGTCATGCCTCGGGAATGATCCCAAGGTTACTATTTGTAGCCTTTCTCGGGCCTACCCGGTCATGGTTTTGGGCCTAGATCGTAAAAGGGCCAAAACCATGACTTGGGCGCCTTCGTAAGCTGCTGAGGGCGCCCCCAAAGGGCTATTTGTGATTGTCAAGTGGGCCCTCTGCCCTTTTGTTTTGAGTACCTTAGTGGGCGGCACTAGCCCTACGAGAGTGTGGGCGCCAGCCCATCAGGAATATTTATGCTAGCCCAACAAGCACAAGTCTTGGTACAAGGCGAAGTGATTAAACTGCGTGTTGCTCGCCGCGTCCTTTGGACCACGTGTTGAGGACGCCTCTTAGTGGGATCCGACGGCTGGCGTGAGGCGACCATTCGCTCTTGCTGACGTGTCCGAATCGTGGCGGTTCTCGGAAATCGTGCCAACTTAAGTGACGTCATCTGCACGTTTCCCCAGGCTTTTTCGCTTTAAACTGAAACAGATCTACTTTATCCTTGTACTTTCAGATTCTCCTTATCATTTTCTCCTCCTTTGTCTCCGTCTTTTCCTTCCTACTCGTACTCTTTTTCTCGTTCAAGCGGTTGCGGTGTTCGTGGAGAAATTGCAGCTTACTGTTTTACGGATCGTCCGGAGTACTCGTTCGCTTCTCAAGCCCTCCATTTGTCTAGATCCAGGTACCCTTACTTGATCTCGTTCTTTTTACTTTAACATCCGTAGTATGGTGAGGATTAGAGAGTGCGATGCGGCGGGTAGGGAGTTATCCCCAGCTAATTCGGAGGAGAGGTGTAGGTTGTGGGGGGAGAGCGTTAGGCATGCGAGACACTCTGATGGAACCATGGATTGGGTGGTGTTCGATAAGGCCTACTATGGCCACTCCCTTGTGACGGAGTCTTCGAGTGGTTTGGACAGGGGTGAAGTAGGAAGTATTAGTGGGGATTCATCTGACTCTATTGTTCGTTCTGTTCGCCCAGGTCCGTTCTGTAGGAAGGGAATTTGTTACATGGCGTCTTCTAGTGATTCAGAACAAGAGAGTTTTGCCGACGAGGTGCTTCGTTCTGAGTCTGTGTATTTGGACTCGCAACGGGTGGCGTTTTTCCGGAGTAAGCTGCACGTGTCTTCTACGGGATTTGAGGAGGACGTGGTTTTGGAACCTTGTCGCCCGAGCGAGAAAGTGTGCGCACAGAGGCCGAAGAGCTTGAAGAGTGAGATGTTCCATATGTACACCGCCGTTTTTGAAGATCTGGGTGTGAAGTATCCCTTCACGCCTTTTGAAGTTGACATACTCAACTGTCTCAATGTCGCGCCTTCTCAGCTGCAGCCGAATAGCTGGGCTTTTATCCGCGCTTTTGAGATTATTTGTGAAGGATTGGGCTTCCAGCCCTCGGTTGGATCCTTTTTTACTTTCTATGGCACGAAGGGGGTGGATAAGCAGTCTTGGGTGTCTGTCAGCGCACCCTGGTAAGAGGCTGTTCCCGCCTTACGCCTCTCATTACAAAAATTGGAGACAAACATTCCTTCGGGTTCGGGGGCGAAAGGGTTGTGAGGCAGCCGCGGTATGGGTGGATGGTAAGCTGAGGTTTCCCACATGTTGGACGGGTGCTCCGGCGTCCATCATGGGTTTTGAATATGAGAAGCTGGATGCGTACGACCAGGGCGTCGTCTGTTTTTCGGACAAGATGTTGCCTATGAACATCCGGGAGTTATTGAACAGGGAAGGGGACGTAGATAGCCTAGACGAGTATTTACGTGAGTCACATTCACTTACTCAAGCCTATGTTTTGTATTTATATTGTCTTGTCCCTTGACTTTTCACTTTATTTTCTGTAGAGGATATGGCGCCCATGACTGCGGCAGAGAGGAAAAGATATCTCGAAGAGATGAAGGCAAAGAAGGCTGCTGAGGGGACGGCGACTACTGATCCCGCGGGGCTTATTACTCGTAAACCAAAGAGGAAAGCTGATCACCCGCTCGAAGTTCCAGCTGAGAGCCTTCCGGCGGCTCCGCGCGATAAGAGGTCACCCGGGAAAGATAATAAAGGGAAGGCGGTATCAGAGAAAAAAGGGAAGAAGACGCCCTCTCCTTCCCTAATCGGCGCCGTCAAAACCAGCAGCTCGGTGCCGTCTTTCTGGGACAAAGGTTTTGACTACGGTGCCTACGTGAAGGAGAGGCTGGTATTTAATCCTGAGGATGCAGAGTCGGGAAGTCAGGGCGCTGTGCCTTTTATGATGAAGGATATGGGGATCCATTGTCTGCGGACTATGTTGCTTATAGACTCGGTTGATCGTAAGTATGAGGAAGTGGTGCAGAATGAGGAGGCCCTTCAAGCTACGGTGAGGGCGTTGGAGAAAGAATTGGAGGAGGCCAGGAATGCTAGGGAGAAAGAGGTGCGGGAGGCTAGGGAGGCGGTGACGCTTGATTTTGAGAAACGCATCTCCGACCTGAAGATTGGTTATGCGGCAGATCTTGCTGGAAAGGACGGTGTCATCGCCAAGCTACAAAACGATGTCGCGGCTGGAGCAGAAAGGGAGGCTCAGCTCAAGGCTGAAGTTTCTGAAGCGAAGGGCGAGCTGGCTCTGAACTTTGATGCTGGTTTTGAAAGTGCCAAGGCACAATTCGCCCTCCTCCATCCTGGCGCCGATACTTCCTCTCTTGATCCTTTTAAAATTATTGTAGATGGCGTCCTAGTGGACGAACCCTAATTTTGTTTGTTGTAATTTTAACTTCCTTGACTATTTTTAAATTTATTACTCTGCTTGAATTTCTGTTCGTGATGTATCATCTCCGCTTTTAAGCTTTTTATTTTCCTGCAAATTTAAGCATTTCGGAAGGTCTCTCCTGGGTGGTGATTCCATTTGTTTCGTAACGGCGTCGACCGTTGTAGGCGTGTTTCTTTTAGCGCTTGATGCTACAGGGTTCCTTTATAAGGTTTCCCGACGATCTTGTTTTCTGCTCGCGACGTCTTAGAGCCCTCTTTGGGGTTAAGGAATTTGGCGGCGATCTTATTTTCGTCTCGCGACGTCTTAGAGCCCTGTATTTTAGGGTTAAGGAATTTGGCTCGCGACGTCTTAGAGCCCTCTTTGGGGTTAAGGAATTAGGCGGCGATCTCTTTTAAAGCTCACGACGTCTTAGAGCCCTGTCTTTTAGGGTTAAGGAATTAGGTGGCAATTTCTTTTTAAGCTCACGACGTCTTAGAGCCCTGTCTTTTAGGGTTAAGGAATTAGGTGGAAATTTCTTTTTAAGCTCACGACGTCTTAGAGCCCTGTCTTTTAGGGTTAAGGAATTAGGTGGCAATTTCTTTTTAAGCTCACGACGTCTTAGAGCCCTGTCTTTTAGGGTTAAGGAATTAGGTGGCAATTTCTTTTTAAGCTCACGACGTCTTAGAGCCCTGCCTTTTAGGGTTAAGGAATTAAGTGGCCCTTTCTTTGTGGTTAACGTATCATACGGCGAGCTCATTTGAGATTCGGCAATGGCGATCTGCTAAATGCAATGAGAGTAAGGTAAACAAGCAATATATACATAACATCAATCATAAACCCGGGCCTCGTTAAAAACCCCCATTACTGCGGGGGGGAAAAGAGTGCCCCTTACTGTCTTACTACTTAACTGTACAAAAGCAAATTTATAAGATAAAAAACGGTAGGAACTAAAATGGCTTTGTCTTCCCTCTAGCTCGCCCTTGAGTTGTCATGGCGAGTTCCTTCCTGCACTGTGCTCAACTTTTTCATCATACTGCGGTTAGCTGGTTCTGCCTGCTGTATCAACCCCTTCTTGATTTCATCGGATTCTACTTCTTCCTTCCTGGTCCTGAGAATTGGATTGGCCGGCTTTGGGCGAAGCGTCAGGAAAGGAGCACTCGTTTCCTCAACCTTCCTGGCCTCTCCGTGTTCTTCATCCTCTTCCTCAGCATTGGCTCTCGAATTGACTGGCTTCAAGTGGGGTACCAAGAAGGGAGTACTTTCTTCCTCGACCCTCTCGATCTCCTCGAGCTCCGTATCTTCTTCATCAACATTAGTACTTGAATTGGCTGACTTCAACTGGAGTATCAAGAAGGGAGTACTTTCTTCCTCGACCTTCTTGATTTCCTGGACATGAATCTCCTCTTCTAGGCTGGAGACAATGAGGTTCACTCGGTGCGCTTTTAGGTTACTGCTTCCTTTCTTCTCCTTCTGAATCTTCAAGCTGTTGTGGTAACACTCTCGGGCTGCTCGCTGGTCTGCTCTAATGGTACCTACCCGCCCATCATCCAGCGGGTATTTCATGACGAGGAATTTGGTGGAAAGGTAGGCGTCGAGGGCGTTAAAGGCTGGGCGGCCTACGATGACATTGTAGGAACAGGGCGAGTTGACTACCAAGTATCTAATCCTGATGGTCTTAGCATTATTACCTGTACCGAATGTTGTTTTCAGCGTGACGTATCCCCGGACGTGCACCTGTTTCCCTGTAAAGCCGGCCAGTATCCCTTTAAAAGGCTGCAACTGCTCCTCGTCTAGACCCATCTTCTCAAACGCGGAATAATAGAGGATGTCCGCAGAACTGCCGGGATCAATCAATACCCTCTTGACATCCCAGTTGAAGATTTGGACGGTGATGACCATGGGATCGTCATCGTGGGGAATTACCCCCCCACGGTCTTCACTTGAGAAAGTGATATCCACCTGGCGCTCTGGTCCCTTTCTGGTGTGGTCATCAAGCAACATTATTTGTCTGACATACTTCTTCCGGGAGGTGCTGGACTCCCCGCCTCCTGCAAAACCGCCAGATATGGTGTTCAAGGTGTGGCGCTCTCCTTCTTTCGCCACATCTTTTTCTCTCTGGGGGTCTTCGGGGGGACGCCTGTCTTCTCCTCTACCTTCCTTCACATATCCCCTCAATCTGCCGTTCTGAATCAGCTTCTCTATTTCCCTTTTCAGATGTATACAATCGTCTGTAGTGTGTCCCTTGATGCGGTGATATTTGCACCAGGCATCCTTATCGTTCCCCATGATTGTTCCTCTCGGCGGCTGAGGCTCAGGGATGATTCTGGAATGGCAAACCTCTCTCCAGATTTGTTCACGGCGGGTGTTGAGGGCCGTGAAGGATTCTGGGGGGGGTGTGCGCCTATCCTGACCTTGGCGTTTGTATGGCGCTCGGTCTCTGCTACTGGATGGGTAATAACTGCGTCGATGATCATATCCGTAGGGAGCACGCTCCCTGGAATCTCTTGCCTTCTTCTCGGCGTTGCTTTCTCCCCCCTTTATATAACACTCTGCTCTAGACATGATTTCTTCCATGGAGTCTGCTGGTTTTGGTGCCAACGACTCGTTGAACTGGCCAGCGCGGAGACCGTTCTGGAAGGCTCCCACAAGCAAATCTTGGTTAGGGTTAATGACCTTGATGGTGGCGTCATTGTAGCGCGCGAGATACTCGCGGAGAGTCTCGTTGGGTCCTTGACGGACGTTGAAAAGGCTGGTAGACGAGACTTTGCGGTGGCGGCTTGCTGAGAACTGGTGCGTTAACTTGCGCGTCATATCCTGGTAGCTGACGACGGAAAATCGAGGCAGGTTCATATACCACCTCAGGGCGGCGTCTTTAAGGGTCCCTGCTAACAACTTGCACTTGAGAGAATCGGCAGCACCGATGACGGCCATTTGAGTGAAGGCGGTCACATGCTCCACTGGGTCGCTTTTTCCATCGAAGGAGGAAAGAGATGGTGGCTTGAAATTCTCTGGCACTGGCGCGTTCCAAACTTCGGCGGAAAGTGGCTGAGGATCGGGGTCGGCCGATTCATCTTGCTGAGACCCATTTCCTTCGGCGTGTTGCTGCTGTTGGATGGTTTCCATGGTTGCTTGCAAGGCTTCGTTGTGGTTGCGAAGCTGCTGGATCTGTTGTTGTAGAGCCTCTAAGGCCGCTGGGTCTGCCATCGCGCTGGCGACGATGGTAGTTTGAGTTTGTATGTTGAGTTTATGACTGGTGGTCAAAGATTCGCACCCTAAACCTCGAATCCCAGGTTTAGATCGGGGTTTTTCGAACAGATGTGGGTCAGTCGCTTGATGGGAGTTAGGGGTAGGTCTAGGGTTGAATCACGGCGGATTCGAAGGATTTGAGGTTGCTTCTGGGAGGTATGGTGGATACACGGCGCTCTGATGACTTTCAGGGGCCGTGGATCGATCGTTTTTCTCTTGGAGACGGTGGCTAGGTCAGTTTTACCGTAGCCCCACGGTGGGCGCCAACTGTACTGGCAGTGAGTACAATGCTTCTAGAAACTAGGGTTTCTGTGCTGTGTTTAGGTCATGCCTCGGGAATGATCCCAATGTTACTATTTGTAGCCTTTCTCGGGCCTACCCGGTCATGGTTTTGGGCCTAGATCGTAAAAAGGCCAAAACCATGACTTGGGCGCCTTCGTAAGCTGCTGAGGGCGCCCCCAAAGGGCTATTTGTGATTGTCAAGTGGGCCCTCTGCCCTTTTGTTTTGAGTACCTTAGTGGGCGGCACTAGCCCTACGAGAGTGTGACTTCCCGACTCTGCATCCTCAGGATTAAATACCAGCCTCTCCTTCACGTAGGCACCGTAGTCAAAACCTTTGTCCCAGAAAGACGGCATCGAGCTGCTAGTTTTGACGGCGCCGATCAGGGAAGGAGAAGGCGTCTTCTTCCCTTTTTTCTCTAATACCGCCTTCCCTTTATTATCTTTCCCGGGAGACCTCCTATCGCGCGGAGCCGCCGGAAGGCTCTCAGCTGGAACTTCGAGCGGGTGATCAGCTTTCCTCTTTGGTTTACGAGTAATAAGCCCCGCGGGATCAGTAGTCGCCGTCCCCTCAGCAGCCTTCTTTGCCTTCATCTCTTCGAGATATCTTTTCCTCTCTGCCGCAGTCATGGGCGCCAAATCCTCTACAGAAAATAAAGCGAAAAGTCAAGGGACAAGACAATATAAATACAAAACATAGGCTTGAGTAAGTGAATGTGACTCACGTAAATACTCGTCTAGGCTATCTACGTCCCCTTCCCTGTTCAATAACTCCCGGATGTTCATAGGCAACATCTTGTCCAAAAAACAGACGACGCCTTGGTCGTACGCGTCCAGCTTCTCATATTCAAAACCCATGATGGACGCCGGAGCACCCGTCCAACATGTGGGAAACCTCAGCTTACCATCCACCCATACCGCGGCTGCCTCACAACCCTTTCGCCCCCGAACCCGAAGGAATGTTTGTCTCCAATTTTTGTAATGAGAGGCGTAGGGCGGGAACAGCCTCTTACCAGGGTGCGCGCTGACAGACACCCAAGACTGCTTATCCACCCCCTTCGTGCCATAGAAAGTAAAAAAGGATCCAACCGAGGGCTGGAAGCCCAATCCTTCACAAATAATCTCAAAAGCGCGGATAAAAGCCCAGCTATTCGGCTGTAGCTGAGAAGGCGTGACATTGAGACAGTTGAGTATGTCAACTTCAAAAGGCGTGAAGGGATAATTCACACCTAGATCTTCAAAAACGGCGGTGTACATATGGAACATCTCACTCTTCAAACTCTTCGGCCTCTGTGCGAACACTTTCTCGCCCGGGCGACAAGGTTCCAAAACCACGTCCTCCTCAAATCCCGTAGAAGACACGTGCAGCTTACTCCGGAAAAACACCACCCGTTGCGAGTCCAAATACACAGACTCAGAACGAAGCACCTCGTCGGCAAAACTCTCTTGTTCTGAATCACTAGAAGACGCCATGTAACAAATTCCCTTCCTACAGAACGGACCTGGGCGAACAGAACGAACAATAGAGTCAGATGAATCCCCACTAATACTTCCCACTTCACCCCTGTCCAAACCACTCGAAGACTCCGTCACAAGGGAGTGGCCATAGTAGGCCTTATCGAACACCACCTAATCCATGGTTCCATCAGAGCGTCTCGCATGCCTAACGCTCTCCCCCCACAACCTACACCTCTCCTCCGAATTAGCTGGGGATAACTCCCTACCCGCCACATCGCACTCTCTAATCCTCACCATACTACGGATGTTAAAGTAAAAAGAACGAGATCAAGTAAGGGTACCTGGATCTAGACAAATGGAGGGCTTGAGAAGCGAACGAGTACTCCGGACGATCCGTAAAACAGTAAGCTGCAATTTCTCCACGAACACCGCAACCGCTTGAACGAGAAAAAGAGTACGAGTAGGATAAAGTAGATCTGTTTCAGTTTAAAGCGAAAAAGCCTGGGGAAACGTGCAGATGACGTCACTTAAGTTCGCACGATTTCCGAGAACCGCCACGATTCGGACACGTCAGCAAGAGCGAATGGTCGCCTCACGCCAGCCGTCGGATCCCAATAAGAGGCGTCCTCAACACGTGGTCCAAAGGACGCGGCGAGCAACACGTAGTTTAATCACTTCGCCTTGTACCAAGACTTGTGCTTGTTGGGCTAGCATAAATATTCCTGATGGGCTGGCGCCCACACTCTCGTAGGGCTAGTGCCGCCCACTAAGGTACTCAAAACAAAAGGGCAGAGGGCCCACTTGACAATCACAAATAGCCCTTTGGGGGCGCCCTCAACAGCTTACGAAGGCGCCCAAGTCATGGTTTTGGCCCTTTTACGATCTAGGCCCAAAACCATGACCGGGTAGGCCCGAGAAAGGCTACAAATAGTAACCTTGGGATCATTCCCGAGGCATGACCTAAACACAGCACAGAAACCCTAGTTTCTAGAAGCATTGTACTCACTGCCAGTACACCAACCATAACCAAACCCAATCTTGGCCCCTTCTGGTCAATCCGAACCTTTTGGTCCCCCGTGGCCACTAGATTCAATCCCTCGACTCGTTTGAGTCACTCGGTCAATGTTCGACTCGTCCGAGTCCATTGTAACCGTTCTTGATCCCATTGGATCAATCGAACAATTCCCCGACTCGTTGGAGTCCCCTCGGTCAATTATTGACTCATTTGAGTCCATTGCACCCATTTTGGTCCCATAGCGACCAACTCGAACCATTTTTACCCAATGGACATGCCTTTTAACATTCTAACGCGATTCCTAAACAAACGCTTAATAAGTTTCCCAAGCGCGAGCATACAAGCTATACGCTTAATAAGTCTCCCGAGCGCGAGCATACAAGCTACGTTGAATCGCAAGAATTCGGTTAAAACATCGTCCATTTAAAGTTAACCAACACATGTACGTTTTTTCTACCAAAGAACTACGTACGCTTTGAATTCTCCGACTACCGGGAGATACGTAGGAGCAAGATCGACATCTTGTCAAGCACAATAATAAAAAACTTTTTTTCTTTCGTTTGTTTTCATCTCTTTTCCCCCCTTTTATTATATTTCCTTTTGACATAGATAAGCATGCGCGCAAAACATTTAAAAACAATTTAAGCTTTATCCAAATAGAAGGTTCCCGTTGAGTACAACGGACGTGAGGGGTGCTAATACCTTCCCCTTGCGTAACCGACTCCCGAACCCGACAATGGTTGCGATGACCAGTCCTTTTCCTCATCGTTAAGGGTTTTATTATCGTTTCCCTTCAAACAAAAAACTTAAGGGTTTATCAACGTTCCCTTTACACAAAAACTTTGGTGGCGACTTCACAAGGCCCTCCGAGCGTTCGCGGACGTCCTCGGAGGATTTGCGCGTTTTTTAAACGAGGTGCGCACAGCTGGCGACTTCACTGGGGACCCTTTTCCCACTAGCGAGTCAAGCCTAACCTATTTTGCTTTTAAGCCAATTGTTTTTATTTTATTTGCGCGCCATGCTTTTATTTTATTCATTTATGTCATATCTATGCTTAATGTTTATATTTGCTTTATTTTGCTTTATATTCATATCATATATTTATCAAATGCGGGGGTTACTTGAGTGATGTTACTCCACATTGTTCGGGTTAATGCCGGACGTGTGAGCCTCTCTACCCGAGCTTGAGAAAAAAAACTAAGTTAGAAGGAGGTTGTGAGCGGAAGCCCGCATTGACGTATGTCCGTGAGGTAGGATGCCCAACCCCGCTTAGAGGAGATTTTCACGTGGAATTAATTGAAGTCATGTCGACGTATGTCCATAGACAACCTTAATTCCATGTGAGATCTATGACTCTAGGGACCTCTTCTTAGGAAATTTCACCATTTAGAGCCTACATGTGAGGATGGGGGGAAGTTCTGAACCCTCATAAACCATACCTATGCATATCACCCGTTCGCATTCATTCATGTTTATTACGTTGTGTTTTATCAGGGGCAATCAACAATTATTTGTTTATTACTTGTTTTTTTATGCATAATCATAGTTGGGGATAGGAATGGCCAATGTGTTGAGAGGTAGCAAATTTTTCAAAATTCAAGTACTTCGCAGTGCGAAAGTACTTCGCACTGCGAAGTACGCGAATTTTGTCAGCTCAGTTTTCAAAACTGCTAACCCTCATTTACTCCCTCTCAACCACCCATTTTCCCTCTCTCTTGTTTATCCAACCGTTTTTTATTATTAAACACTTAAAACTTTGCATTTTCTTTTCATAAACTCTTCATAAAAAAAAACATACCCATTTTATTTTTTTTCTCCATAAATCTTTCTTTCCTAATAACTTCAAGTTTAATCTCCCATTTTCTGCAAACAGCAAGGTACGAATTTCCTCATTCTCCTCTTTTCTTTTTCTGATTCGTGGTAGGTTGAACTTGTGGTTTAGGGTTTATTTTTTGAAATTTCAATTTTAGGGTTATGTTTATATTAGGGTTCTGTTTACTGTTAAGTTGCTGTACTAAGTTGCAATTTAGTGTATGCATGCATCATGGGTAGTTTAAAAACTGACCCATTTCTCTCCATTTTAGTGATTTTTACACAAATTCTATTTTTACCCATTTTTGAGAAATTAAACCAAAACTAGTTGCTATGTTAATTATGTTCATACCCAGGCATTTATTCTTAATCATTTATCTAATGTGCATTATAGGAAGCGAAGCTTAGGAGTTTAGGGTAGCTTTGTGGGATTTTTTTTTGGGTTTTGCTGTCATGGTCGCAGAGCAAAGATGAACTTCGCACTGCGACCCCTCTTTTCTGGGCAACCCAGATTTTTACGCGTAGCTTCGTACTGCGACCATGAGTTCGCAGTGCGACCTTAGCAGGAACAGAACCTATGTTTTTCTCATTTTTTCCTTTCAATTCCAATTGTTGCACCTCATATCACTTTTAATCATGTATGTTGTCCACTGACTTTACCTTTTTCTTGCAGATGGCACCAAGACCAGCGGGAAAACGATCGAGGGGTGATGCGTCGGGATCTAGACCCCAAGGGGGATTTGACGCCTCTCGCTTCCTAAGCCTCCGGAACCAGGAGAGGTACGAAGAGCTTCTCGGAAGAACATTCTGGGCTGAGAGGCAGTTCGTCATAAACGAGCGGGGCACCTGGCGGGAGTTGGCCCGGTTGATAAACCAACGCCGGTGGGGAGTTTTGGTGAACCCTCCCCTAAACCTCAATTATGAAATTATCCGGGAATTTTATGCAAACGCCATTCCCGCGGAGCCGGAGGGAAAGTTCACATATCAAACCATGGTGCGTGGTCGGATCATTAGATTCGATCGCGACGCCATCAACACTTACCTCCGCGACCCTTTCCAACTTGAAAATGATGAGCTTTGTGCTTTCCATAAGCACCAAAACCGTGGTAATTGGGACCACGACCTCTACGCCCAGACCATCTTCCAATCCGGAAAGGGCTATGAGCTCAATGCGGCGGGGCAGCCTACCAAAGCCCTCAAAAACAACCTCACCACCTACGCTCAAGTCATCTTCCACCTTATAGTCCACAAAATAAAACCTAAGAGCCATACCTCCTCCACCACCTTGGACGTCACCCCCCTAATCTACTATATCCTCACCAATAAACAAGTAGATGTGGCCAGGGCAATTTGCCAAGAAATTAAGATAGTGGTCGAGAGTGGCATCAAGCCACCGGCCAAGAAGATGTGCCCGCTTGCTTTCCCGGGTCTTATCATGGGACTCTGCCGGGAAGCCCGAGTAGCCATCCCTCCTCATGTGTCCGAAACCATAAAGAACCCAATCACAGATGAGTATATCTCTAGACACTGCACAGGGAGGAGAGCGGCGAGGGCACAGCAGCCACGGCCTAGGCCTCCACCAGCATCAGGGGATCATCACACTTGCACTTTCATAATGGAGCAGAATGCCTCCACTCATCGATACATGACCATCATGCATGATTCCATGTATCGCCGACAAAGACAGCTGTGTAGGTAGACAGATCCCGACGATCAGATACCGACACCCGAGATGTTCGCAGCTCATGGTCGTTGGCCCGGGGATAGGCCAGAGTATTCAGAGGCTGGAGGCAGTGGTGCAGCGGCCGGAGGCCAGGGAGGAGATGATGGAGGAGAGGATGATGAAGACAAGGATGACGAGGATGAGGAGACAGAGGATGATGAGGCTTTCACTCCTTGAGCGGCCCCCTTTTTTTATGCTTTCTCATGTTTTTGTTGTTTATGTTCATGCTATTTTTTCTCGTACACTCTTTAGAGGCTTTCTATGTTTGATACTTTGTAGCTATATTGGTACTCTTGTTTCGTTATTCGAGTACTTTTGCTTTTATTACCTAGCCTTCGCATCATCATCATGCCTGCTTAATTTTAATATGCATAAATGTCGAAATTTTGTGAAATCTTCCCGCAACGGATTGAGACAAAGTTTTTTAACCATAGACGAATGGTAATGATAATTTGATTAATTTTCTCAAAGCTAAAATGCATGTTGCCTATTTTTTTTCCCATGATTAAACTTTAAAGGAGAATGTGTATTCCATGCCAAGTTATACCATACAATTTGCGTTATTAATATGTTTGTTCTATGAACCATTTTAGAACCAGCCAGATGTGAGGAATCCTCAAAAGTTATCATAACACATATGCAGGAGGCCGACATTTTTGTTTAACTCGATCTTGTTATGTTAAATCTAGATTTTCTTTTTTAATTATATAAAAGTATTGACATGATCAAGGCATTTGTTTGAATATGAGTAAAAACAATTGACCACAAATAGCCCACCCTGTGAGAAGTGAGTATTTGTTAAACCCCTTCGAGCCTGACAAATCAGAATAGTTAACCATGAACTGCCAACTTTCATAAGCTCCACTGCTTAATGAGATTGCCGGAGTTTGTAAAATTTTTTTCCCAGTTCATGGTTAAATCCTCACTGAATTCTGATAATTTCCTTTCAATTTTTGAACCCTTAGCCATTATGATTAGTGTCCCTTGCCAAAAGAGGAAGGAACATTCAATTAGGGTATCATCCTGAAATAAGTCGAGGAGAAGAAAGGAGGTTGCGAAAGTCAAGCAACAGTGAATTTCTTAATTGATCTTGACAACCAAAAGGAAAGAAAGAAAGAAAGAAAAAACAAACCAAGAAAAAGAAAAGAGAAAAGAAAAAGAAAGATCGACAAAATCCAAGAGTTGTCAGGATCAAAAGGAAAGCATTTGTGAATCACCAAAATTGTAATTTGAACAAGGAAAGGTATAAGTTAGGAAGAATGTTCCCTCTTGCTTGGCCATTTGAATTCAATTTCCCCACATATGACATTTCTTTTGTAACCCAGCCAAATTACAACCCTTAAAGACCTTTTGATCATTGCTTTTATGTTTTTAAGAAACAATAACTAGATGGACACATAACTCGATCGGAATGTTAGCAAACTTGCCGGATGAGTGTTCATTACCCCTCACATTAATATTCAATCTTTTCTTTTACTTAAATGAGTGATAGGTTGGTTCATTAATGAACATGTTATTAACTTGAACTGTACGATATGATTTTTTTGTGGTATTTATTTCGAATTTTTCAGTACAATCTCGGAATAATGGGGGCATTAAAATTGCATGCGCAAATTTCATATGAATCAACCAATCACCAATGCCCGACCTCGCTCGGCATCCCAACAAATAAAGCCCAATTTCCATTGGCGCCCACAATTTTAAACCAAAACCCGGTTATAACCGGTACACAAATCATCCAGGGCCCAACCATGCTTGACACTCTCCCTACAATTTACAAAGAGCCCAAATGTCATTGACATTCCTCAATCACCCAACAAAAGGCCCAATTGGCATCGCAATCCCAAACACGATCAAAGGGATCACACCTTTGGGGCAGGTCACCACCCCATTAACAAATTCTTTCCAAGCAAAGTCTTTCACTTTTGTCAAAATTTCCCATTATGATAGCAAAAATATATATTTCCAAAAAAAATTTACGTGGAATCTTTTATGTTTTTGAATAAATAATAACAGGTGCATTTTCTCTGAATTGTGAGTACTTAAAAGCGTGCATCAATATCTATCCATAGAGTAGATAAATCTCGCAGGCCAAGCACGGTTAATTGCTAAAGGGATTTCTGATCATCGGTGAATCAAAAAGGAATATCCCCGTCGAATCAAGAGCTTGAAGGGACGATTCAAGCAAGACTGGCCAACCAAAGCACAAACATCCCAGCGGAATCATCAGTTCTGCTCCTCAGCGGATTAGCACGATTTACCTTACGGATTAACAATCCCCTCGCAAGTTTATCAGTCATACGAGAGGAACAAAATTCCCCGGTCAAAACACCCCAAACATCCAAACATCAACCAAGGCTGGATATCGATCATGCTTCCAAAATGATCCTTATATCCCCATGAGCCGAAACCTCATTGACATTCCCCAGGGAGTCTCAACCCAAAACAAAAAGTCCAATCATCATTGGCAGACAAATGCAAATCCCCAGGAAAAGCCCGACCTTGCTCGGCATCCAATCATAACTCCCAGCATTCAACATGCATCCCACATATCATGCATAACATAATTCATGCATCATGTCAATTTCATTCAAGCATGCATATCCAAATCAATCATACACATGCATTTCATAATCATATCATGCATCCTCAATAAGGATTCTCTAGTGAATATTACATATTCACCAGCATCCATCAACAGTTAAGCAAGTGTTCCCCAGTGAACCTCCTTCACAAACTATCCCCAATTCCCCAGCTGAGTTTCCCCAGCAGAAATTCTTGATTGAGTTTATCTCATATCATTTTGCATTGCATATCATACTGCATAAGGTAACATGAAGCATAACATGCATCATACAATCATGTTTTCCGGCTCAAAACCGGGCACCTATTCAGGGTAAGACCATTCCAGTTCACCGTTAGGAATCGACCTTCAGTGTAAGCGGCTGAATAAGATTACCTATCGGAGGTATCGACCTCTAGTGTAAGCGGCTAGATAAGATCACCTTTCCTCAGTGTTTCGACCTTCAGTGTTAGCGGCTGAATAAGATCACTCCCCCGTTAGGAATCGACCTTCAGTGTAAGCGGCTGAATAAGATTACCTATCTTAGGTATCGACCTCTAGTGTAAGCGGCTAGATAAGATCACCTTCCTCAGTGTTTCGACCTTCAGTGTTAGCGGCTGAATAAGATCACTCCCCCGTTAGGAATCGACCTTCAGTGTAACTGGCTGAATAAGATTACCTATCTTAGGTATCGACCTCTAGTGTAAGCGGCTAGATAAGATCACCTTTCCTCAGTGTTTCGACCTTCAGTGTTAGCGGCTGAATAAGATCACTCCCCCGTTAGGAATCGACCTTCAGTGTAAGCGGCTGAATAAGATTACCTATCTTAGGTATCGACCTCTAGTGTAAGCGGCTAGATAAGATCACCTTTCCTCAGTGTTTCGACCTTCAGTGTTAGCGGCTGAATAAGATCACTCCCCCGTTAGGAATCGACCTTCAGTGTAAGCGGCTGAATAAGATTACCTATCTTAGGTATCGACCTCTAGTGTAAGCGGCTAGATAAGATTACCTTCCTCAGTGTTTCGACCTTCAGTGTTAGCGGCTGAATAAGATCACTCCACCCTTAGGTATCGACCTTCAGTGTAAGCGGCTGAATAAGATCACCTTTCCTCAATGTTTCGACCTTCAGTGTTAGCGGCTGAATAAGATCACTCCCCTTAGGTATCGACCTCTAGTGTAAGCGGCTAGATAAGATCACCTTTGCCTTTAGGAATCTACCTTCAGTGTAAGCGGCTGGATACGATTACCTTCATCCCCAGTGGATCTACCTCCAGTGTTAGCGGCTGGATGCGATCAACCTTTTCAAATCATTGCATTTGCATATTTTACTTTTACTACAAATTTTTTCATACCGCGAAGGACAAAATTCGGGTCCTTCTTTTACCTAATTGATCTTCGCAAAGAGTTCATGAGATGCCCTCAGCACTCACACACTCTATGCAAAGACACAATTAAGTAGGGGCAGCTGTAGTACCCCAATTTTGTCCTAAGCCTTTTAAAACCAAAAATCAAAAAAAATCAAAGAGAGGGAAAAAGTCAAAGTCAACCAAAGTCAACAAAAAAGTCAACATTTCAAAAATGATGACTTCGCACTGCGAAGTCTGCGATTTTTCTGCAGATTTTTGGTTTCTTTGAGTTAATTCCAGATTTTGTTGCACATCATTTGCATATTTTTTTTAGTCAGCATTCATGGCTAATTGGGCCAAGCAAAACCAGAATTGAGAGACTTGCCATTAATGCCAAGGTAGGAAGCTTTTTCTTCCAACCTAGCATGTGACAAGCAAGTGTGCTTGCCCTTGGGCAGCTTTTGTCCCTCCCAAGTGACCTGTTAACCACCCCAAGGTTGCCAGCCACTTGCTTGAAGACTTTCTTCCTGCTTGCTCCCCCAAAACCAGTCAAACCCAGCTGGTTTTGTACTTGAAAAGTCATGATTGCCTACCCTGTTTTGCAACAGCTTTTCATCCCTCTCACACCAGCCATATGTAGCCTTTTGCATCCCCAAATCTCTGCACATCACAGTGCACGTTTTTATTGATCAACCATTGAGATTGCAAGGATTGATCCCCAAGCTTAGCCAATTGCAATCCAGCCATGTTCATCATCATTTCTATCCCAAAGACCATTGAATTTGTGGCTGAAATCAGTTAAACCTTTAACCCTTGGCACAAGGCAGGGTTGCCTCTATCCATTAGCATTAAATGCAAAGCCAAATAGCCTGAATTTAGCCCACAAATCAGCTAGGTCCTATGGATTTTCATCATTACATGAGATTGCATTTTGGCCTATAAATAGAGATGCAAGGCAAGAGGATTAAAAGCATGAATTAAGCAGTCAAAGAGCAATTATACACAAAGAAACACTACTCAAACAACCAGAGAAAACCAGCCAAAGCACTAGCAAAAAACCAATCAAACACAAAGCTTTGCACAAGTTCAAAAACCATCACCAATATTCAAAACCTTTGCAAGAACCTTCAACCAATTCAAATCCACTGCAGCTGGAGCTTTGCTAAGGATCTCTGTAAGTTTCTAAGCCTTTGTCTTTCATTTTCAATTGTGCTTGCATAGCAATTTTGGTCCAAAACCCTTTTTGTTCTAAAAACCCCTTTTGAATTTCAAAAGAAATCCCAAGGTTTTCAAAACATCAAAACTGGTTTATCCAGCCCTTTTCATTGCAAAAACTCAAAGCTTTTCACTCTCCTAAAAGGTCCTGAGTGTGTTCAGAAGTTGTTTCTGAACAACAGTTCAGAAACAGCTTCTGAACTCAAAAATTCGCATTGTTCGCAGTGCGAAGTCATGGTCGCAGAGCGACCATGACAAAACTCAGAATCTGAGTTTAGGCTCCCAAATGGCCAATTTTTGAGGTTCTAGCCCAAGAGCTCAGAACCTAGGAGTTTTAAAACTCATATTTTTCAAACCAGTTCAAGGATTTTGCATAATATTGGAAAATTCGCAAGTTCGGGTAACACTTTGTGGATAACTTGCAAAACAAGTTATGTTCCCAATCTTTCAAAACAACTAGAACAAACCAGCTATGTTCATCATTTTCAAATCCAAACTTGAACAATAAACATTGTTCATGATTTTCAAAACTCAAACATGAACATACGCCAAATTTGTTAGCTTTTCAAAACCGTTCGCAAAATGAGCCGAACTTGTGCGTTTTCTAACAAAATTGCTAAAATCTCTTCACTTTGGATTTCAAACCAAATGTTTTGATATACTTTGGGATTTCTAAAGAAATTCAACCAAAAACTTGAATGAAAAAGGGATGGTGCGACGTATGTCTCTCCATTGCCCCGATTGTACGAATGCGTGACGTATGTCTCGTCGTTCGGACAATCGTCATTCCTTTTTTCAACATATCCAACCATAACCAAACCAAATCTTGGCCCCTTGTGGTCAATCCGAACCTTTTGGTCCCCCGTGGCCACTAGATTCAATCCCTCGACTCGTTTGAGTCACTCGGTCAATGTTCGACTCGTCCGAGTCCTTTGTACCCGTTCTTGATCCCATTGGATCAATTGAACAATCCCCCGACTCGTTGGAGTCCCCTCGGTCAATGATTGACTCATTTGAGTCCATTGCACCCATTTTGGTCCCATAGCGACCAACTCGAACCATTTTTACCCAATGGACATGCCTTTTAACATTCTAACGCGATTCGTAAACAAACGCTTAATAAGTCTCCCAAGCGCGAGCATACAAGCTATACGCTTAATAAGTCTCCCAAGCGCGAGCATACAAGCTACGTTGAATCGCAAGAATTCGGTTAAAACATCGTCCATTTAAAATTAACCAACACATGTACGTTTTTTCTACCAAAGAAATACGTACGCTTTGAATTCTCCGACTACCAGGAGATACGTAGTGTAACACCCTAACCCTTAACCGCCGATTATTAACTTTAATAAAAGAAAACGTTAAGGCCATAGGAAGTTACAACATTAAGAAACTCATTTTCATAAAACATCACCTGAAATCAAAAACATATTTGATTCACAACACAGCAGCGGAAAACAACAAAACAAATGCTTACAATTAAGCTTGCATATATTACACAAAATATATACATAATATTTTCAAAAGAGGCAATTCTACAACAAGCCATTGCCAAATTCATACATACGAGTTCAGATACCCCCAAGATAGTGTTACAAATATCAGAGCACTAGACATCTAACTAGGATACAACACCTAGTACCAAAAATGTAAGGATAGCTAAGCTATGCCCTTACCACTACAAAAGCTCCTAACAGCAAAAGGGCTATTCCTCAACGATAGCCTCGCCAACCTGATAATCTGGATCCCCAAAGATCCAGCACATAACACAAAACAGAGAGTGTTAGTATCACAAACAATAAACATGTATAAATATCATATAATTATACATATCCAATACTCAACACGTAATTGACAAAGCACAACACTCATCAACAACAACTATCAACAATAACTCATCATTAACCATTATGCACATATAATTTCCCACATAACTCATCAAAACATCAATTACCACTCACATCCATTATGCACACATAATATCACTTAACAACCCTTATGCACACATAATTTCCTAAATGAACACTAATGTCACAAAGGATGCATGCCTCAAATGCATTCTCTAATGCATGTGGTACCAAATCATTTTGGATAAACTTATATCCTTATCAAGCTCTCTTGATAACCACGCTCTCATGGATTTCATATCCGCTCCGGATATCATCAAATAATGAAATGCATGATATTTCACTTAGCAAATATATGATACTCTTATCACTATACTTACTAACACAACTAATTATCAGCTCTCTGATAATGATCACAACATCAACAACAACAACAAAACACAACACTAGGCACTCATGGCCATATCATAAGACATAACATGTATTACTCGACCATGTTCACCAATCTCAAATAAACCAAACAAACCACATCAAAGTCTCACACAATAGGGGTTTCAAAGGGAAACCCACACACTTTGATAACCCACACACATGTTAGGGTTTTACTCAAAACTTTCTCGGAAAACAAAATACTCTTCAGAAAACATTAGAGATGGATTAAAATGGTGGGCAAGGTTTCCAAAAATGTATTATAAAAATACAGTAGCAAAAAGACATCTCCGCGCGCACCAGGACCTCCAGAACAACTCAACAAAGAAGGCCTGTTCAGGGTTGTTCGCTACAAGCGAGCTCTTGGTCGCTACAAGCGAGCATAGGCAGGGAATTGTCCTGCTTGGTCGCTACCAGCGAACCTTCGGTCGCTACAAGCGAGCCTGGTCGCTACAAGCGTCCGTGTGGTCGCTACAAGCGCAGATAGGCAGGGAATAATCCTGTCTGGTCGCTACAAGCGAGGTTCCGTCGCTACAAGCGACCGTATCAGTACACAGTCATAAAAATGTGATTTTTCCACCATTTTAGCCCATCTATGGTTACCCAAGGTTCCAGAACTTGTTAAAAACAACATTCCACCATAAAACATCATTTATAAACCATCACAAACAAAGATTGCATCAAGCATAGAAATTAGGGTTCAAAACAATAACTTTTCATAAACTTTTCTTATGAACCCACAACACAATAACTCCAACAAATCATACTAACAACATCACTTAGCATTCAATCAAGCAAAACATAATCATTTATAACTTTAAACCATAAAAACTTTCTAACAAAACCTAGACAAAGTGAGGAGAAGTTTGGGATGGAGAAATAGACATTCTCCCCTTCTCAATCACTTGTAATAATGTAATACTAACTCTCTTACCTTGAAATCCAAGTTCTCTAGAAATCTTCAAGCTTCAATCCCAAGCCCTAGCTCTATTTCTCTCCTTCTCTTCTCTTCTCCCACGTTTTTCTTCTTTTCCAAAGGCAATGAATAGTAAATCAAAAAGTTCTAGTGTTATCTCTTATATTCCAATCCAATCAATCTTGGCCCTCCATTCTTACTAACTCACAAGGACTCATCCTAGCCATACAATCTAATCCAAGCTTACTACATCCATCCACATAGGATTATTACTACTCATAAACTAAAGCCCAACACTATTCACTTCCTTGGCCCAATTCGCCCAAAACTCTAAAAACTCGGTTACGAACTCACCCTCGCGCTAAATAATTATTCCTCGATTATCAGAAAATATATTTAACTGCAAATTCATAAAATAAAATATATAAAAATATAATATACGAAAATAGGGTCGTTACAACTCTACCCCCCTAAAAAGAATTTTCGCCCTCGAAAATACCTGAAAACAACTCTGGATAAGAATCCCGCATCTTACTCTCGAGCTCCCACGTCGCATATTCACCGGCTGGGCCTCCCCAAACGACTTTCACCGATGAAATCTCTTTATTCCTGAGCCTCTTCATCTCTTGTCCTTCAATCCTTAAGGGTACCGTTGTAACCGTCAAATTCTCTCTCACTTGTATCTCGTCCGACTCGATCACATGTGACGGATCCGATACGTATTTCCTTAATTGCGACACGTGAAAAACATCATGTAGATTCGACAACGACGGCGGTAACGCAATCCTGTACGCCACCTTCCCAATCCTCTTCAAAATCTGATATGGACCAATGAACCTCGATGCTAACTTCTTCGATTTCAAAGCCCTTCCAATACCCGTAGTCGATGTAACTCTTAAAAACACATGATCTCCTTCTTGAAACTCTATATCTTTCCTTCTCTTGTCGGCATAGCTTTTCTGGCGACTCTGCGACGCTCTCATCTTTTCTTGGATCATCTTGATCTTCTCGGTCGTTTGTTGCACAATCTCAGGTCCAAGCATCACACTTTCTCCCGATTCAAACCAACACAAAGGTGTTCTACATCTCCTCCCATACAACGCTTCAAAAGGTGCCATACCAATGCTCGAATGAAAACTGTTGTTATACGTAAACTCAATCAATGGTAAGCAAGCTTCCCAACTTACTCCTTGTTCCAAAACACACGATCTTAACAAATCCTCCAATGATTGAATTGTCCTCTCCGACTGACCATCCGTCTGCGGGTGATAAGCAGAACTCATCCGCAACTTAGTCCCCAACGCCTCTTGCAAACTCTCCCAAAACCTTGAAGTAAAACGGGGATCTCGATCTGATACAATACTCGACGGTATTCCATGCAATCTCACGATTTGCTCGACATAAATCTCAGCCAACTTTGGTACTAGCATACCGGTCTTGATAGCTATGAAATGAGCAGACTTTGTTAACCTGTCGACAACTACCCAAATCATATTGTTACCTTTCGACGTCTTCGGCAAACCGCTTACAAAATCCATCGCAATACTATCCCATTTCCACTCTGGAATAAACATAGGTTGTAATAGCCCTGACGGCTTCTGATGCTCCACCTTGGACTTCTGACAAGTCAAACACGCGAAAACAAACTCGGCGATCTCTTTCTTCATCCCTTGCCACCAAAACATTTTCCTCAGATCTTGATACATCTTAGTAACACCAGGATGAATACTTAAGTTGCTTCTGTGACCTTCCTCCAAGATCATCCGCTTCAATTCAGGCACATCAGGTACACATAATCTTCCTTGACACCTCATCACGCCTTTCTCATCGATCTCAACGTTTACCTTTTTCCCTTGCTCGATGAGCGTCTTAAGCTTCATCAATCTCACATCATACTTTTGCTTTTCCACAACCTCTTCAAGAAAATCATTCGTCAACTTCAACATTCCTAGCTTCACGCTTCTGGTTGTCCTTTCAAAAACCAAACTGAGGTCTCTAAACTCTTCAATCAATCTCAGTTCCTTCGCCATCAGAGACGACATATGCAAAGACTTCCTACTCAACGCATCGGCTACCACATTAGCCTTACCCGGATGATAACTCAACTCGAAATCATAATCCTTAAGAAATTCTAACCATCTTCTTTGCCTCATGTTGAGCTCCTTCTGATCAAACAAGTACTTCAGACTCTTGTGATCGCTGAAAACCTCAAATCTTGACCCATACAAGTAGTGCCTCCAAATCTTGAGAACAAACACGACAGCAGCTAGCTCCAAATCATGCGTAGGATAGTTCCTCTCATGAATCTTCAGCTGTCTTGATGCATAAGCAACAACTTGTCCCCTCTGCATCAACACACCACCTAGACCCATCTTCGACGCATCACAATAAACCACGAACGGTTCCTTCGGATGTGGCAGAATTAGCACAGGTGCAGATGTCAACCTTCTCTTCAGCTCTTGGAAACTCTGCTCACACTTGTCATCCCAAATAAAAGCTTGACCCTTCCTAGTCAACTGCGTCAACGGCAACGCCAACTTTGAAAATCCTTCAATGAACCTCCGATAGTAACCGGCCAAACCAAGAAAACTTCGGATCTCAGTAACAGACTCCGGCGTTCCCCAATCTTGCACGGCTTCTACCTTAGCAGGATCCACTGCTATACCACCACTTGAAATAACGTGACCCAAAAAGCTAACTTCATGCAACCAAAATTCACACTTAGAAAATTTTGCATAAAGCTTCTTCTCGCGCAACACTTCCAACACAATCCTCAAATGCTCGGCATGTTCTTCTTCCGTCTTTGAGTATACCAAAATATCGTCTATGAAGACCACCACGAATCGATCCAAAAAGGAATGAAATATACGATTCATATATTCCATAAACACTCCAGGTGCATTAGTAACTCCAAAAGGCATAACGGCGTACTCGTAGTGACCATACCTTGTCCTGAAAGCAGTCTTCGGTATATCCTCCGCCTTAACTCTTATCTGGTGATATCCCGATCTCAAATCAATCTTGCTGAACACACAGGCTCCCACTAACTGATCCATCAAATCATCTATCCTCGGAAGTGGATACTTATTCTTGATAGTTGCTTTATTCAACTGACGATAATCAATGCACAGACGCATACTACCATCCTTCTTCTTCACCAACAGAACCGGCGCACCCCACGGCGATACACTCGGTCTTACAAACTTCTTCTCTAACAATTCCTCCAATTGTTCCTTCAACTTTTCTAGCTCTGCAGCTGACATACGATACGGTGCCATTGAAATTGGACTAGTGCCAGGTATGATGTCAATTGCGAATTCAACCTCTCTCTCGGGTGGTAAATCCAAAATGTCATCTGGAAAAACATCTGGGAAATCACGCACCACTGGCAACACATCAACCTCAATCTTCTCTTCCACCCTCAACGAAGCAAACATAGCAAACACATCCTCTTGAGCCTTCACTGATCTTACCACTTCTCGACAACACATGAGCTTCGAACACAACTCTGGCTCCGGTCTTGGAAATGTAACCGTCCTCTCACCGCAGTTGATATGAACCCGATTAAATTCTAACCAGTTCATACCAAAGATAACATCCATTCCGCTCAACGGAATGCAGACTAAATCCATACCAAAGAGTCGATCATACATAATGACTGAACAATCAACACAAACTAGAGTAGTCGATACTGAACCACTCGCAGGCGTTTCAATAACCATGCGTCCCATCATATTCTCTACTTTAAGACCCAACCTCTTAACACAATCCATAGAAATAAACGAATGGGTAGCACCCGTATCGATAATAGCAGACAAAGGAGTATTATTGATAAAGCATGTACCTCTGATCAAGTTGTCCGCCTTCGCATCACCACCATCTAAAGCAAACACCTTTCCTCCAGCCGCTCTAGGCTTCTTACACACGTTGCTCTTATGACCCGCTTCGTTGCAGTTGAAGCACACAATACCCTTCTTGCACTGATCAGCTTTGTGGTTAGGATCACCACACTTGAAACATTCTCCATCACTCTTCGGGCATTCAAAGAAACGATGACCCGGTTGTCCACACTTAAAGCAATTTCTATTACCTCCAAACTTGTTACCACTACTCCCACCTTCATCTGGTTTCTTCCCACCTTTGCTATACGGTTTACCTCTAGCCATGTCCTTTCCCCTCTTCTCATTCGCGGCTTTGTAGTAATTAGCTTTAGCTTTACCATCCTTATCACATATTCGGCTCTTATTCACCAACATCGGAAAATTCCGGATCTCACTAAACCCGATCAACTGCTTGATATCCGGCCTCAGCCCATTCTCAAACTTCACACACTTGTCTTCCTCAGCTTCCACCGTGTTGTAATGAGGAGCAAAACGACACAAATCTTCAAACTTGGCCGCATATTCAGAAACAGATAAACTTCCTTGCTTGAGCTCCATGAACTCAATCACCTTGCGGTTCCTCTCATCTGCTGGAGAATACTTGGTTAAAAACTCTCTCCGAAAACGAGCCCAAGTAACTAAAGCTCCACCAGCTCCCAACCTCTGACTAGCATTTCCCCACCAATGATCAGCCTCATCATGGAGAACATACGCTCCCAGCAACACCTTATGCGCATCCAGACAACGCATAGCCCCGAAAATTCTCTCAATCCCTTCCAACCAAGTCTGAGCTCCATCTGGATCGTATCCTCCTTTGAAGATAGGCGGTTTGTTGTTCATAAACCTCTCGAGTCTCAGCTCATCTTCTCCGCCTCCTCTAGCTTGTTGTGCGGCTCTATCCGCAGTCCTACTAGCAGCATCCTCAGCCATGGCATCAGCCATCCGCTCCATCGCATCCGCAAGTGCTCGTTGCGCCATATCCACACTCTACCAAACATCACATAACAGAAGTGAGCACACAGTGTTTAAGAAAACACAGGTTACACAAAGGGTATACTAAACTTAATTGATCCAATGGATCGACCTGCTCTGATACCAACTATTGTAACACCCTAACCCTTAACCGCCGATTATTAACTTTAATAAAAGAAAACGTTAAGGCCATAGGAAGTTACAACATTAAGAAACTCATTTTCATAAAACATCACCTGAAATCAAAAACATATTTGATTCACAACACAGCAGCGGAAAACAACAAAACAAATGCTTACAATTAAGCTTGCATATATTACACAAAATATATACATAATATTTTCAAAAGAGGCAATTCTACAACAAGCCATTGCCAAATTCATACATACGAGTTCAGATACCCCCAAGATAGTGTTACAAATATCAGAGCACTAGACATCTAACTAGGATACAACACCTAGTACCAAAAATGTAAGGATAGCTAAGCTATGCCCTTACCACTACAAAAGCTCCTAACAGCAAAAGGGCTATTCCTCAACGATAGCCTCGCCAACCTGATAATCTGGATCCCCAAAGATCCAGCACATAACACAAAACAGAGAGTGTTAGTATCACAAACAATAAACATGTATAAATATCATATAATTATACATATCCAATACTCAACACGTAATTGACAAAGCACAACACTCATCAACAACAACTATCAACAATAACTCATCATTAACCATTATGCACATATAATTTCCCACATAACTCATCAAAACATCAATTACCACTCACATCCATTATGCACACATAATATCACTTAACAACCCTTATGCACACATAATTTCCTAAATGAACACTAATGTCACAAAGGATGCATGCCTCAAATGCATTCTCTAATGCATGTGGTACCAAATCATTTTGGATAAACTTATATCCTTATCAAGCTCTCTTGATAACCACGCTCTCATGGATTTCATATCCGCTCCGGATATCATCAAATAATGAAATGCATGATATTTCACTTAGCAAATATATGATACTCTTATCACTATACTTACTAACACAACTAATTATCAGCTCTCTGATAATGATCACAACATCAACAACAACAACAAAACACAACACTAGGCACTCATGGCCATATCATAAGACATAACATGTATTACTCAACCATGTTCACCAATCTCAAATAAACCAAATCAAACCACATCAAAGTCTCACACAATAGGGTTTCAAAGGGAAACCCACACACTTTGATAACCCACACACATGTTAGGGTTTTACTCAAAACTTTCTCGGAAAACAAAATACTCTTCAGAAAACATTAGAGATGGATTAAAATGGTGGGCAAGGTTTCCAAAAATGTATTATAAAAATACAGTAGCAAAAAGACATCTCCGCGCGCACCAGGACCTCCAGAACAACTCAACAAAGAAGGCCTGTTCAGGGTTGTTCGCTACAAGCGAGCTCTTGGTCGCTACAAGCGAGCATAGGCAGGGAATTGTCCTGCTTGGTCGCTACCAGCGAACCTTCGGTCGCTACAAGCGAGCCTGGTCGCTACAAGCGTCCGTGTGGTCGCTACAAGCGCAGATAGGCAGGGAATAATCCTGCCTGGTCGCTACAAGCGAGGTTCCGTCGCTACAAGCGACCGTATCAGTACACAGTCATAAAAATGTGATTTTTCCACCATTTTAGCCCATCTATGGTTACCCAAGGTTCCAGAACTTGTTAAAAACAACATTCCACCATAAAACATCATTTATAAACCATCACAAACAAAGATTGCATCAAGCATAGAAATTAGGGTTCAAAACAATAACTTTTCATAAACTTTTCTTATGAACCCACAACACAATAACTCCAACAAATCATACTAACAACATCACTTAGCATTCAATCAAGCAAAACATAATCATTTATAACTTTAAACCATAAAAACTTTCTAACAAAACCTAGACAAAGTGAGGAGAAGTTTGGGATGGAGAAATAGACATTCTCCCCTTCTCAATCACTTGTAATAATGTAATACTAACTCTCTTACCTTGAAATCCAAGTTCTCTAGCAATCTTCAAGCTTCAATCCCAAGCCCTAGCTCTCTTTCTCTCCTTCTCTTCTCTTCTCCCACGTTTTTCTTCTTTTCCAAAGGCAATGAATAGTAAATCAAAAAGTTCTAGTGTTATCTCTTATATTCCAATCCAATCAATCTTGGCCCTCCATTCTTACTAACTCACAAGGACTCATCCTAGCCATACAATCTAATCCAAGCTTACTACATCCATCCACATAGGATTATTACTACTCATAAACTAAAGCCCAACACTATTCACTTCCTTGGCCCAATTCGCCCAAAACTCTAAAAACTCGGTTACGAACTCACCCTCGCGCTAAATAATTATTCCTCGATTATCAGAAAATATATTTAACTGCAAATTCATAAAATAAAATATATAAAAATATAATATACGAAAATAGGGTCGTTACACGTAGGAGCAAGATCGACATCTTGTCAAGCACAATAATAAAAAACTTTTTTTCTTTTGTTTGTTTTCATCTCTGTCCCCCCTTTTATTATATTTCCTTTTGACATAGATAAGCATGCGCGCAAAACATTTAAAAACAATTTAAGCTTTAGCCAAATAGAAGGTTCCCGTTGAGTACTACGGACGTGAGGGGTGCTAATACCTTCCCCTTGCGTAACCGACTCCCGAACCCGACAATGGTTGCGATGACCAGTCCTTTTCCTCATCGTTAAGGGTTTTATTATCGTTTCCCTTCAAACAAAAAACTTAAGGGTTTATCAACGTTCCCTTTACACAAAAACTTTGGTGGCGACTTCACAAGGCCCTCCGAGCGTTCGCGGACGTCCTCGGAGGATTTGCGCGTTATTTAAACGAGGTGCGCACAGCTGGCGACTTCACTGGGGACCCTTTTCCCACTAGCGAGTCACGCCTAACCTATTTGGCTTTTAAGCCAATTGTTTTTATTTTATTTGCGCGCCATGTTTTTATTTTATTCATTTATGTCATATCTATGCTTAATGTTTATATTTGCTTTATTTTGCTTTATATTCATATCATATATTTATCAAATGCGGGGGTTACTTGAGTGATGTTACTCCACATTGTTCGGGTTAATGCCGGACGTGTGAGGCTCTCTACCCGAGCTTGAGAAAAAAAACTAAGTTAGAAGGAGGTTGTGAGCGGAAGCCCGCGTTGACGTATGTCCGTGAGGTAGGATGCCCAACCCCGCTTAGAGGAGATTTTCACGTGGAATTAATTGAAGTCATGTCGACGTATGTCCATAGACAACCCTAATTCCATGTGAGATCTATGACTCTAGGGACCTCTTCTTAGGAAATTTCACCATTTAGAGCCTACATGTGAGGATGGGGGGAAGTTCCGAACCTTCATAAACCATACCTATGCATATCACCCGTTCGCATTCATTCATGTTTATTACGTTGTGTTTTATCAGGGGCAATCAACAATTATTTGTTTATTACTTGTTTTTTTATGCATAATCATAGTTGGGGATAGGAATGGCCAATGTGTTGAGAGGTAGCAAATTTTTTCAAAATTCAAGTACTTCGCAGTGCAAAAGTACTTCGCACTGCGAAGTACGCGAATTTTGTCAGCTCAGTTTTCAAAACTGCTAACCCTCATTTACTCCCTCTCAACCACCCATTTTCCCTCTCTCTTGTTTATCCAACCGTTTTTTATTATTAAACACTTAAAACTTTGCATTTTCTTTTCATAAACTCTTCATAAAAAAAAACATACCCATTTTATTTTTTAAATCTTTCTTTCCTAATAACTTCAAGTTTAATCTCCCATTTTCTGCAAACAGCAAGGTACAAATTTCCTCATTCTCCTCTTTTCTTTTTCTGATTCGTGGTAGGATGAACTTGTGGTTTAGGGTTTATTTTTTGAAATTTCAATTTTAGGGTTAAGTTTATATTAGGGTTCTGTTTACTGTTAAGTTGCTGTACTAAGTTGCAATTTAGTGTATGCATGCATCATGGGTAGTTTAAAAACTGACCCATTTCTCTCCATTTTAGTGATTTTTACACAAATTCTATTTTTACCCATTTTTGAGAAATTAAACCAAAACTAGTTGCTATGTTAATTAAGTTCATACCCAGGCATTTATTCTAAATCATTTATCTAATGTGCATTATAGGAAGCCTAGCTTAGGAGTTTAGGGTAGCTTTCTGGGATTTTTTTTTGGGTTTTGCTGTCATGGTCGCAGAGCAAAGATGAACTTTTTTTTTCTCCCTCTAATTTAACCTTGCTCTATCATCCTGACGGTGACTAAAGATGAGTACACATGATAGGGAAAATTAAGTAAGCATCTTTGTTTTTTTTTTCTTCATGTTGTGGTAGTTTTAACTTGTAAGAAAGCCATTGATGTGTTGTTTGGTGTTTTCTTTATGTACAGCGTTGTTTTCTCAAGGTTAAGATGAACTGTTGTGAAGGCTGTGCGAAACAAGTACCGAAACTGCTGTCAAAAATCAAAGGTACATTCATATAGTACATCCTTGATCTTTTTACATTATCAACTTTTTGTTTTTTCATAGGATTCTTGATACTATGTATTAATACCTTTCTCTTTCAAAATACAATAAAATTAACACCTTTCAATTTCACCTTGGTAATTGTTTTTTACACTCAAACCAATTTAACAAAATCAAGTTACTCAAATTAATTTGTACACTCAAATTACGTAGCTTCTAACTTTAGAATAGATTTTTACAAAACCAAAATTTATTTTCACAAAATCAAGTCCTCCAAAGTAGAATTATCTTGCTTTTGTTTCTGTATTGATTTTTATAGTCAAATTAACTGTTAAACTCTGTAACACCCATAATAAGATTGCCTAGGATCTTATACGAGTATTAAAATTTCATACTGGATACATTAATTTACAATATAAAAGTTCATACAAATATTACATCACATTGTAATATTACAATCCAAAGTTTATACAATACTTCTTGTTACACATACTTCATTATACAACAACATATAAACCAGTCAAACTATAAACACATAACATTCAGCACGATCAGTCTGTAGCCTTCTCCTTACCCTTGTTGCGTGCTGACTGCGATCCTGCCTGTGAACCTGCACCAGAAGGAATGGGATGAGACATAATGTCTCAGTGAGCTCTACCCAACCTACTGTTGGCAACCACAGGGAACCTAGGGTCGCCATGCCTACCTTGGCAATTTAGGGGGAATCTAGAATCACCAAGTCTTTAATTCTATCCCCAAAGGATAACTTCCTATAACTATAACTGTAATTTATCCATGTCTGTAAGACTTCCTGTGACTATAACTGTAACTATAACTATGAATCATAAAACAAATAAAGTGTTTTATGTTAGTTGTTAGCGTTGAACAAACAATTAATCTGAGTTCATTTTACGGAGGGCAGCCCGGGTGGAGCAACCCCGAGATACATCTCCCTATAAACCGGTGAAATTCCTATCATATCAGGCTAACACCGGACTCCCTATAAAACGTGTGGACAACCCTCTCAGAGAAGTCCCATCCGGCGAATCCCGGAGTCTGATGAACACGCCCTGTAACTGTAAAACGTGCAAGCACGCCAATATCTTTAATCTTTAATTCTTTAACTATAACATATAAGCATATAATTTGTCACTTTAATCCTATAACCACCCTGTAACCCATAACCTGTAACCTTTAAATCCTGACTTATCGTTCTCATAAGCCATCTATAATTGTTGGTGAACCAACGCTATGAACTTAAGTGAAACTATAATTGATAAACCATTCCTATAACTTTGTATCCTAAAGTGGAAACAACTATCAACTTGATTCTCATGCTATAACTCTTATTTTCCTATCAAGGAATTCGGCATATCGTTGTCATATGCCGCTATAAGAATTTCCTATTCGATAAATCTCAAACCCTACATTTCCAAGCCTTGCCTAATCCTTACTCCTATACTTTTATAACCATTGGGAAGCATTTAGAATGAGTTAAAATGGTGGGCTAAGCTTCCAAAATATATTATAAGAAATCAGTTGCAAAAAGTCATGCCCGCGCGCACCAGGACCCCCAGAACAACTCAACTAGGTTGGGCTGTCCAGGGTTGGTCGCTACAAGCGCCCCCTTGGTCGCTACAAGCGCCCCTGGTCGCTACAAGCGCTAGTGTGGTCGCTTCAAGCGCGGGTAGGCAGGGAAAAATCTTGCCTGGTCGCTACAAGCGACAGCCCGTCGCTACAGCGACCATGACAGTACAGTCATGTGTAAAAATGCGATTTTCCACCATTTTTGCCCATTCATGGTTACCCAAGCTTCCTAAACATGTTAAAAACGATTTTCCTTCATAAAACATCAGTTAAAAACATTTACAAGCAAGGATTTTGGCTAGCAAGGGATTTAGGGCAAAAACTCTAAACTTTCTATAACTTTCTCCTATAATGAAAAACACACAAAACTCACTCTAGGAGGGTTCTAAAACCCAAGATGAGCTCACCTATAACTGGTAGTGTAACACCCATAAAGAGATTGCCTAGGATCTCTTAGAGTATTAAAATTTCGTACCGGATACATTAAATACAATACAGAAAGATTGGTAATAATTATACAATGCATAAGTTTATCATACAACTCATTATCCGATACAAAACATTCTTCATAATTTACATCATAATACATCATCCATATACAAATGTTCATAATAAATAAAACATACGCAGCACGATCAGTCCGTAGCTTTCTCTTTACCTTTCCGTCGTGCTACCTGCGAAGAACCTGCACCAGAAGGAGAGGGATGAGACATAACGTCTCAGTGAGCTCCTACCCTACCAACTGTTGGCAACCACGGGGGTAACCTAGGGTCGCCGTGCCTACTCTTAGCGATCTTGGGGATGCCTACAATCGCTGTCATTCTTTACTTTTATCGCGATCAAGGGGAACCTAGGACCGCTTCATTGTTTTATCTCTTACATATCATGTTCCATTCTTAATCTTAGACTTATACGGAGTGATCTTGGGGACATCATATGATCACATCTCGTTCACTAGGAACTAAACATCATCTCTCGTATTACATATAAATATACATATTCGTCTTCGTATCATTAAGTTAGCAGTTAGGGTTGAACAAACATAACATTATCTTGGTTCGTTTTACGGAGTGCATTTGGGTGGAGTAACCCCGAAGTACATCTCCCATCATACCGGTGAAATTCCTATCATATCAGGCTAACACCGGACTCCTCTTATCTTTGTGTAGGCAACCCTCTCGGTGAAGCCCCATCCGGCATAATCCGGAGCCTGCTGGACACATCTTACTTTACATGTGGACAACCCTCTCGGAGAAGTCCCATCCGGCGAATCCCGGAGCCTGATGGACATGCTTAAATCTTTTAACTTACGTGTGGATAGCCCTTTCGGAGAAATCCCATCCGGCGTAACCCGGAGTCTGATGAACACGTGATCATATCATATAACATATTCGTATCGTATTCTTATACCTTAAGTGATCATTCATAAGTGCTTAACCTATAAAGGTTCTAATCTTAATCATTGTATCATAAGGGATAAACCCTAAACTAGTTCTTGGCATCACTATGACTGCTTATGGATTAGTATAATCCTCTCTTATCTTAGTACCTTTCCTTATCTATAATTTTTCTATACATTCCCAAAAGGTTGGGTCTTTCTATGCCTATTAGCAACACTTAATCACTACTTATCGTTATGGTGTCCGAGGTAGCGTTGGAAAGCCGGAATGGTGCGAAAAGTGATGAAAAAACACAACATATACTGTCCTGTCACATCGTGTCACGATTTGGAAATTGTGACACGATTTTCTACCCAGAAAATCAGTTTGTTCCTGCCTGTGAAATCGTGACACGATTGGAAAATCGTGACACGATTTTACCTGCAGTTAGACAGCATTTGGCAAGTTTTAAACGTGATTTTTCACCATTTCAGCTTATCCAACATACCCAGACATCATAACATGTTTAAGGATCATTTTCTAAGGCATATAACCAGTTTACATCATGAATAATCAAGAATTAACATGGAAAGGCAATTAGGTACTAAAAACCCTAAACTAGGTAATTAAGCTGTAAACTTTCAAACTTACTTAAACAGGTTCTAAAACCCTGTGGAGCTCACCTTAATCCACAATTTGGTGCTTGCTAAACTCTGATTCCAAAACCCTAGCTCCAATCCACTCTACTCTAGGTTCTCTTTGTTTTCTCCTCTTCACTTTCTCTTGTTCTTTCTTCCTACACAAGCTTGCCTTGCAAAGTTTCTTCACTAGAGTATAGTTTGAAATTTGGATGAATATTGGTAAGGAAGATAGGGCGTGTGGCTTGAGGAGAAGAGGAAGGAAAAATTCTGATTTTGAATGAGGAAAGGAATGAAGAAAATGACAATAGGAAATATCCATTTCCCATTTAAAACAATCTCCCTTTTGCCATAAATTACTATTATGCCATCTCACTAAACTACTTAATTTTCTTGCTTGTTTCTCAAGTTTATAACATTGATAACTGATACTTAGGAGCGGGATATTACAATCTACCCCCCTTAAAGAAATTTCGTCCTCGAAATTTAGAATTTACCTGAAAATAAATGTGGATAGTGCTCTTGCATTTCTGACTCTAGCTCCCACGTCGCTTCGCCGTCGGGAGAACCTTTCCATATAACCTTGACAATGGGAATCTCTTTGTTCCGCAAAGTCTTAACATCGCGATCAATTATCTGATCTGGTTCAGGTTGAAAAGTCAAGTCCGATCTCAAATCAATACTGTCCAGTTCCACTGGTTGGAAAGGATCGGGGATGAACTTCCTCAGTTGAGAGACGTGAAATACATCATGTAAACCTGACATGGCCGGTGGCAGTGCTAACTGATAAGCTGCTGGACCGACACGTCGAAGTATCTGAAACGGTCCAACATACCTTGGACAAAGTTTCTTGGTCCTGAATGCTCCTCTTAACCCCAACTTGGGTGTAACTTTAAGGAATACATGGTCTCCTTCTTCAAACTCTAAGGGTCTTCGTCGCTTATCAGCATAACTTTTCTGACGACTTTGGGCTATTCTCTTTTTATCCTGAATGGATTTAATCTTTAAGGTCGTCTCCTGTATTATCTCAGGTCCCAATATACTCTTATCTCCAACCTCAGCCCAGCAAAGTGGGGTTCTACATTTCCTACCATACAAAGCTTCATATGGTGCCATTCCAATGCTAGAATGGTAACTGTTGTTGTAAGAAAATTCAATCAATGGTAGGTGATCATTCCAACTTCCTCCATCTTCTAGGATACATGAACGTAACATATCCTCTAATGTCTGAATAGTCCTCTCGGATTGTCCGTCCGTTTGAGGAAGATGGGACGTGCTCATCTTTAATCTTGTCCCCAAAGCCTTCTGAAAAGCTTTCCAAAAGTGAGAGGTGAAAATGGGATCTCTATCCGACACAATACTAGCTGGCACACCATGGAGTTTCACAATCTCTGAGATAAACAACTCGGCATAGTGAGAAGCTCGATAAGTAGTCTTAACCGGCAAGAAATGAGCTGACTTGGTTAACCGGTCCACTATTACCCAAATGGAGTCATGTCCTCGCTGAGTTCGAGGTAATCCACTCACAAAATCCATGGTTATATCTTCCCATTTCCACAATGGAATTTCCAAAGGTACTAACATTCCCGCAGGCCTTTGATGCTCAATTTTCACCTGCTGACACACAATGCATCGCGACACAAACTCCGCAACATCTCTTTTCATACTAGGCCACCAATAATCTCTCTTCAAATCTTGATACATCTTGGTGGTACCTGGATGAATGCTAAAACTGCTCTTGTGCGCTTCTTCTAAAATCAACCTTTTCAATTCCATATCATTCGGAACATAAACCCTTCCTTCAAACAATAATACACCATCTGCTGCCCATGAATACTCTGCTTGGCCAACTTTCCTCTGAAGATCTATATCCACAGATTGAGCTTGTGCAATCCTAAACCGTAGGTCGCACATAATATCCATCTTGTTCAGCAAGATGCCACTTTCTAACTCTGTAACATGAAGGTTAAGATCTCTGAATTTCTCATATAACCCACATGTATGCATCATTACTTCAGCTTTAACTAAAGCTTTTCTACTCAAGGCATCAGCTACCACATTTGCTTTTCCTGGATGGTATTTCAAATCAAAATCAAAGTCCTTCAAGTACTCCATCCATCGTCTTTGCCTCATGTTAAGATCTCGTTGATCGAACAAGTATTTCAAACTTTTATGATCGCTGAACAAATCAAATTGTGCACCATACAAATGATGTCTCCATATCTTCAAGGCAAAAATTATAGCTGCTAACTCGAGATCATGAGTGGGGTAATTCTCCTCATGAGTCTTGAGCTGTCTAGAGGCATAAGCTATCACGTTCTCTCCTTGCATAAGTACACTTCCCAGTCCCTTGGAGGATGCATCGCAGAAAACGGTGTATCTCTTTTCAGGATCTGGTATTGCAAACACTGGCGCTTTAGTCAACTTTCTTTTTAGAACTCTGAAGCTCTCTTCACATTCTTCGTCCCAAATAAAGGGTACATCTTTTCTGGTAAGGCGTTGGACCGTAGATCTCACTATCTAGGACTTGAGACCCCAAAGCCAAGGGTGTGAACCCTTGGCTTAAGGCTGGACGTCCTCCAAGAGGGCAGAGGGCCCACTTGACAATCACAAATAGCCCTTTGGGGGCGCCGTCAGCAGCTTACGAGGGCGCCCAAGTCATGGTTTTGGCCCTTTTACGATCTAGGCCCAAAACCATGACCGGGTAGGCCCAAGAAAGGCTACAAATAGTAACCTTGGGATCATTCCCGAGGCATGACCTAAACACAGCACAGAAACCCTAGTTTCTAGAAGCATTGTACTCACTGCCAGTACAGTTGGCGCCCACCGAGGGGCCACGGTAAAACTGACCTAGCCACCGTCTCCAAGAGAAAAACGATCGATCCACGGCCCCTGAAAGTCATCAGAGCGCCGTGTATCCACCGTATTTCCCAGAAGCAACCTCAAAACCTTCGAATCCACCGTGATTCAGCCCTAGACCTACCCCTAACTCTATTCAAACACTCAACCCGTTTCTTGTTCAAAACATCAATTAGTCCCTCCGAAATTCGCAATCCCGACTGGGAGCCTTCAGTCGCAATTTTTAAACCTTGATAACCGACCCGAAAATGACCATCGTCGCCATCGTTGTTCATGGACCCAGAGGCGGCGAAAGCAGTACAGCAACAGATCCAACAACTTCGCAGCCACAGCAAAGCGTTGCAAGTTAACGTCATCGACTTAGATCCAAGGGAAGAATTCCAGAGCGAGCGTCTTGAACCCACGGAGGATCTGAAGGAAGTTACAATAGGCCCGAAGCCACATCAAACAACCAAGGTGGGGACTTCTTTGGATCCCGCCGAAGAACAAAGTCTAGTGGATCTCCTGAGAAGAAACTTAGACCTGTTCGCCTGGCAACCATCAGATATGCCCGGCATCGACCCTACCATCGTATGCCACCACCTCGCCTTACGCCCAGGAGTGAAGCCGGTGGCTCAGCGCAAAAGGAAATTAGGCGAAGAAAGGAGGAAAGCAGTAGATGAAGAGGTGGCCAAGTTAAGAGACGCCCGTTTCATAAGTGAAATCAAGTATCCTACATGGCTGGCAAACGTCGTCCTCGTAAAGAAAGCTAACGGAAAATGGCGCATGTGCGTCGACTACACCGATCTGAACACCGCCTGCCCAAAAGACCCATATCCCCTCCCAAACATTGACCACCTTATCGACAACGCGTCAGGGTACCAAACCCTGAGTTTCATGGACGCATACTCCGGCTACAACCAAATAAAGATGGATCCTCTCGACGCCCCAAAAACGGCCTTCATGACTAATCACCACAACTACCACTACGAAGTTATGCCTTTCGGCTTAAAGAACGTCGGCGCCACCTTTCAAAGGTTGATGGACACCGCCTTTGCAGAACAAATCGGAAAGAATTTGGAGGTCTACATCGACGATCTGGTAGTAAAAACAAAACATGACAAAAGCCATGCAAAGGATCTGGAAGAGATCTTCGATCAAGTTCGCGCATATAACATGCGTCTCAACCCGGCCAAATGTTCTTTTGGGGTTCACGCAGGAAAATTCCTAGGCTTCATGCTGACCCGGCGCGGTATCGAGGCAAACCCTGACAAGTGTCAGGCGATAATCAACATGAGAAGCCCCTCTAGCATTAAGGAGGTGCAGCAGTTGACGGGTAGGCTCGCAGCGCTCTCCAGGTTTTTATCATGTGCCGGCGATAAAGCTTTCTCTTTCTTTGCCTCAATAAAGAAGAAGGAACTTTTCCAATGGACTGAAGAGTGCGAAGATGCATTCGCAAAGATTAAGACGTTTCTTTCCAGCCCGCCAGTTCTGCATCGTCCAGATGCAGGCGCCGTCCTCTTCCTCTACCTATCTATATCGGAAAATGCTATGAGTTCGGTCCTCGTGCAAGATTCTGACGAAGGTGAAAAACCAGTGTATTTTGTGAGCAAGGTATTCAAGGGAGCCGAACTGAGATACCAGAAAATAGAGCGCCTGGCTCTAGCAGTGGTAGCAACAGCGAGGAAACTGCGACCATATTTTCAAGGACATAGAGTTGTTGTCAAATCCAACTACCCCATCAAGCAAGTGATGGGGAAACCAGACCTGGCGGGAAGAATGGTATCCTGGGCAGTGGAATTGTCCGAATATGACATTCAATATCTTCCTAGAGGCAGCATAAAGTCACAGGTCCTGGCTGACTTCCTAGTTGAATTTTCATCCCCGGTGGAAGAAGTCGCCCCTTTTGTATGGTTGTTATCGGTCGACGGATCATCAAACCTCAAAGGTAGTGGAGCCGGCATAGTGTTGGAGGGTCCAGGGGGCCTAATCATAGAGCAGTCGCTGAGATTTGAGTTCAAGGCGAGCAACAACCAGGCAGAGTATGAAGCCCTGGTAGCGGGCATGAAGCTGGCACAAGAGATGGGAGCGGAAAACTTGAGGGCGAAGAGCGACTCCCAGTTGGTGACGAGTCAAATTACCAGGGAATACCAAGCGAAGGACAGTCAACTTATCAAATACTTAGCAAAGGTCAACAGTTTAGCCTCCACCTTCAAGTTCTTCGAGGCAATCTATGTTCCAAGAGAGCAGAATTCAAGAGCCGACCTTTTGTCTAAACTGGCCAGCACCAAACGCCCGGGGAACAACAGAACCGTCATCCAGGAGGTGCTGGCGGCCCCCAGCACAGAGATCATGGAAGTAGGCGCCGTGGAGAATGAGGAGGAGGGATGGATGACGCCTCTCATCAAATACCTCACGGGAGCGTTTAATCCCAAAAGCGAGGAGGAAGAGCTGCAAATACGAAAGAAGGCTTCGAAGTATTGCATGGTCGCTGGCAAATTATACAAGAGAGGCAAGGCATCGCCTCTGCTCAGGTGCTTAGGTGAAAACGAGACCCACCTCGTCCTCTTAGAAGTGCACGAAGGCGTAAGCGGGAGCCACATCGGCGGACGATCCCTGGCCGCGAAGCTGTTAAGAGCAGGTTACTACTGGCCAACATTGATCCAAGAGAGCGCAGACTTTGTACGAAAGTGTGACAAGTGTCAGAGGTTTTCTGATAAGAAGCACGCCCCTGCTTGCGAACTCACCTCAGTCTTTTCCCCATGGCCTTTTCATAAGTGGGCAGTGGATATTGTAGGCCCATTCCCGTTGGCACCCGGACAACTAAAATTCCTCATAGTCGGAGTGGATTACTTCACGAAGTGGGTCGAAGCCGAAGCGGTCGCCAAAATCACGGCGGACAGAGTGATACGCTTCTACTGGAAGAAAATAATATGCAGATTTGGGCTACCCAAAGTTATAGTATCTGACAACGGGACCCAGTTCGCCAGTTCCAAGGTGGTAGAATTCTGCAATCAACTCGGAATCCAGACGAAGTTTGTCTCAGTCATCCACCCCCAAGCAAACGGGCAAGCCGAATCTGCAAACAAGGTGATCTTGAACGGCATAAAAAAGAAGCTTGACGACGCCAAAGGACTTTGGGCTGACCAATTGCATGAAGTGCTCTGGTCATATCACACGACACCTCATTCCACAACCAAGGAAACCCCGTTCACCATGGTATACGGCGCCGACGCGATGCTGCCTGTAGAAATCGACACGCCAACATGGCGCCGGGAGAACTTCTCAGAAGAGGCTAATGAGGCGAGCTTACTATGCGGAATAGACATGATTGACGAGGTACGGGAGGCCGCCCACATCCGGGAATTCGCTGCCAAACAAAGAGCAGCCCGCCGGTACAATTCAAAAGTAATCCCAAGAGACATGAAAGAAGAAGATTTGGTCTGAAGACAGGTCGTCGCGCCCACCCGAATTGGAAAGTTACTACCTGTACTAGCAGTGAGTACAATACTTCTAGAAACTAGGGTTTCTGTGCTGTGTTTTGGTCATGCCTCGGGAATGATCCCAAGGTTACTATTTGTAGCCTTTCTTGGGCTTACCCGGTCATGGTTTTGGGCCTAAATCGTAAAAGGGCCAAAACCAAGACTTGGGCGCCCTCGTAAGCTGCTGAGGGCGCCCCCAAAGGGCTATTTGTGATTGTAAAGTGGGCCCTCTGCCCTCTTGGAGGACGTCCAGCCCTATTTCAAGGGTTCACACCCTTGGCTTTGGGGTCTCTATTCCTAGATAGTGAGATCTACGGTCCACAGCCCAACAAGCATGAGTCTTGGTACAAGGCGAAATGATTAAACTGTTTACGGGGGATTTGACTACGACCTTTGGCCCAGCACGTGGGGCTTACTAGCCATGAAGCCATGTGAAGAAAAAAAAAAATTTTATGAGTACTAGCCCAACGTGGGTGTTTAAACCCTGCGTGGGCACTAGCCCAACACGGATACTAGCCCAACATGGGCACTAGCTCCATGTTTTGTTTTGAGTACCTTAGTGGGCGGCACTAGCCCTACGAGAGTGTGGGCGCCAGCCCAACAGGAATATTTATGCTAGCCCAACAAGCACAAGTCTTGGTACAAGGCGAAGTGATTAATCTCCGTACAGCTCGCCGCGTCCTTTGGACTACGTGTTGAGGACGCCTTTTATTGGGATCCGACGGCGGACGTGAGGCGACCGTTCGCTCTCGCTGACGTGTCGTAATCTTAGCGGTTCTCGGAAATCATGCCAACTTAAGTGACGTCATCTGCGCGTTTTCCCAGGCTTTTCACTTTAAACTGAACGCGGATCTAATCAGTCCCTTTCTTTGTCTTTTCACTTTCCTTCTCCTTTCTTTGTCCGAAACGCACGTCCTTCGCCAATTGCAAACAGTCCTTAGAATCAACGCTCTCCTCCAGAATCAAATCAGTCCCTTTCTTCGTTCAGCTTTTCTTCATTCGAAACAGGTAATCCCTCTTTTAGAATTCATCCTCTGAACATTAGCGCTTCGTTTTTTGTAATTCAAACTAGGACATGGTAGTTATCAGGGAGTGTGATGGGAAGGGAAACGTACTATCTCCGGCTAACTCGGAGGAAAGGGATGCGTTATTGAGAGAGGCGGTTAGGCTTGCGAAACGATCGGACGGGACTACCGATTGGGTTGCCTTTGAAAATGCCTACTATGGCCATTCCCTTTTAGGGGAGTTTTCGAGCGACTCGAGTGATAGCGAGGATAAAGATGATAGCGGGAACTCATCTGATTGTGTTATTCTTTCTGTTCGTCCAGGTCCCTCCTATACGAGAGAAAATCACGGTATGGCGTCCGCTAGTGATTTGGGACTAGGGGGTTCTACTAGCGAAATGATGCGCTTGGAGTCCGTGTTTATGGATCCTGAACGAGTGGCGCTGTTCCGAAGCAAGGTTAATGTTTCTTCGACAGGATGCGAAGATGATGTGATCCTGGAGCCCTGCCGTCCTGGTGAGAAAGTTTACTTACGGATGCCAAGGAGTAGGGCCCACGAGTTCTTCTATATGTATGCGGCGGTCTTTGAAGATTTGGGCGTGAAGTATCCATTCACGCCCTTCGGAGTAACTGTCCTGAGGTGGTTGAATGTGGCGCCCTCGCAGCTTCAGCCCAACAGTTGGGCGTTCATCCGGGCCTTTGAGATAGCTTGCGAGGGATTAGGCTTTGAGCCCTCCGCCGGGTGCTTCTTTAGCTTCTACGGTACTCGGGGGGTGGACAAATCGTCTTGGGTCTCCGTTGGCGCGCACCCTGGGAAACGGTTGTTTCCACCTTATGCCTCTCATTACAAGAACTGGAGACGGACATTCCTTAGGGTGAGGGGAGGAGGGCGCGTACATAATGAATTAAAATTTCCCATCTGCTGGACGAGTTCCCCAGCTTCCATTACTGGGTTTGCTTATGAATAGTTGAGTGCGTATGAACAAGGTGTCGTTTCCTTCCTGGACAAAATGCTGCCCATGGATTTCCGGGAGTTGCTGAATAGAGAGGGAGATGTCGATAGCTTAGAGGCCTATTTGCGTGAGTTGATTTCATAACTCTGCTTGTCTAGCTTTTTGCCTTTCTCTTTATTAATTATTTGTGTATTGGCTCTGGTTTTTTGACTTGCAGAATCTATGGCGCCACTAACAGCTGCGGAGAGGAAGCAGTATCTGGCCGAGCTGAAGGCCAAAAGGTCGGGCGGGGTGGCTGACACTAGCGATTCCTCTGGGCTCATCCTCCGTAAGTCCAAAAAGAAAGCCGAGATTATTCTTGACGCTCAACCTGAGTGTGCTGTGGACGTGGCGCAGGAGAAGATTCGAGAGGAGAAGAAAAGGAAGGCGTCGGATGTGGAGGAGGGGGTGATAAAAGAGAGGAGGTCTAAACGGGCGCATTCTCGTCCCGCCACTGAACTTACTGGTCCCAGCCGGGATGTTCGGTCTTTCTGGGACAAGGATTTTGATTACGAAGCCTACGTGAAAGAGAAGATGGTTTGCAATCCTGATGATGTGACAGCTGGGATGCAGAACCCTGTTCCTTTTGCGACGAGGGATATCGGCGTGAACTTTTTGCGGTCTATTATGCTTTTGATGTCCGTTGATTGCAAATATGCGGAGTCAGTTCGTAATGGAGAAACGTTGCTGGAAAGAGTGAAGCTACTGGAGAAGGAATTACAAGAGGTTCAGGAGGGCAAGGAGAAAGAGGTCAAGGAGGCGGCGGAGGCGATGAGGGCCGAGTTCGATGAACAAATCAGTGACTTGAAGGTTGGTCATGACGCCGACTTAGCTGGGAAGGACGCGGTGATCATACGTTTGAGGAAAGAGGTCGCCTCGGGGGTTGAGAGGGAGATGGCGTTAAAGACTGAGGTTGCGGAAGCCAAAGGAGAACTGGCGCTGTCTTTCGAGACTGGGTTTGATCGTGCGAAGGAGCAGGCCGCCTTCCTCCATCCTGAAGCTGATCTTTCGTCTATGGATTCTTTCAAGATAATTGTAGATGGCGTCCTTGTGGACGAACAATAGTCTTTGTTGTAACTTTAATTTACTTTGATCTTGAACTTTCTTGAATTTGTAACGATGCATGATTTGTACTATATTTCGTTAGTTTCGTATTCAATGACGGTGATGATAATGCTTCTTGGGCGGTAGTTATTACTTGTCTGTTTTCTCGATTTATTTAAGATTGTCAAACCGTTGAGCTTTCCGATGTTATTGCTTTATTGAGGCATCTATGCATGAATTCTTTTATTTTCGCGACGTTTTCGTTTCTGCTTACGACGCCTTAGAGCCCTTTTTTAGGGTTAAGGAATTAGGTGGCGATTTTGTTTTTTCGGCTCGTGACGTCTTAAGAGCCCTCTTGGGGGTTAAGGAATTAGGCGGCGATCTTATTTTCGTCTCGCGACGTCTTAGAACCCTCTTTTAGGGTTAAGGAATTAGGCGGCGATTTTATTCTCGTCTCGCGACGTCTTAGAGCCCTCTTTTAGGGTTAAGGAATTAGGCGGCGATTTTATTTTAAGCTCACGACGTCTTAGAGCCCTGTCTTTTAGGGTTAAGGAATTAGGTGGCATTTTTATTTTAAGCACACGACGTCTTAGAGCCCTGTCTTTTAGGGTTAAGGAATTAGGTGGCATTTTTATTTTAAGCACACGACGTCTTAGAGCCCTGTCTTTTAGGGTTAAGGAATTAGGTGGCATTTTTATTTTAAGCACACGACGTCTTAGAGCCCTGTCTTTTAGGGTTAAGGAATTAGGTGGCAACCCCTTTGGGGTTAGGCGCGCCCTTTGTGAGTTGATGTTGACTATCTCGTTTCGGCGATATTTGTGATACTGGAGTCAAACAGAGATAAGAGTAAACGGAAATTGGTGCCTCATTAAAAACCCAGCTTTCGCGGGGAAAAGAGTGCTCCCTTATTCCTCTTCGTTAATTGAAATCAAAATACAAACAACTCAAAAGAAAATGCAAGCAAAATTTTCAGCAGTTCGACCTTGTGTGGCTTGTTTGTAAGAAAGGTGAAGTACTCAGCTGTAGTAATGGCGTAGGTTGGCGGCATTCCAGGTTCGTGGTATCGTGTCTCCATTCAGCTCCTCCAGCTTGTATGCTCCGTGTGCTAGTTTTTCCCTGACTCGGTATGGTCCTTCCCAGTTGGGTAGTAACTTTCCAATTCGGGTGGGCGCGACGACCTGTCTTAAGACCAAATCTCCTTCTTTCATGTCTCTTGGGATTACTTTTGAATTGTACCGGCGGGCTGCTCTTTGTTTGGCAGCGAATTCCCGGATGTGGGCGGCCTCCCGTACCTCGTCAATCATGTCTATTCCGCATAGTAAGCTCGCCTCATTAGCCTCTTCTGAGAAGTTCTCCCGGCGCCATGTTGGTGTGTCGATTTCTACAGGCAGCATAGCGTCGGCGCCGTATACCATGGTGAACGGGGTTTCCTTGGTTGTGGAATGAGGTGTCGTGTGATATGACCAGAGCACTTCATGCAATTGGTCAGCCCAAAGTCCTTTGGCGTCGTCAAGCTTCTTTTTTATGCCGTTCAAGATCACCTTGTTTGCAGATTCGGCTTGCCCGTTTGCTTGGGGGTGGATGACTGAGACAAACTTCGTCTGGATTCCGAGTTGATTGCAGAATTCTACCACCTTGGAACTGGCGAACTGGGTCCCGTTGTCAGATACTATAACTTTGGGTAGCCCAAACCTGCATATTATTTTCTTCCAGTAGAAGCGTATTACTCTGTCCGCCGTGATTTTGGCGACCGCTTCGGCTTCGACCCACTTCGTGAAGTAATCCACTCCGACTATGAGAAATTTCAGTTGTCCGGGTGCCAACGGGAATGGGCCTACAATGTCCACTGCCCACTTATGAAAAGGCCATGGGGAAAAGACTGAGGTGAGTTCGCAAGCAGGGGCGTGCTTCTTATCAGAAAACCTCTGACACTTGTCACACTTTCGTACAAAGTCTGCGCTCTCTTGGATCATTGTTGGCCAGTAGTAACCTGCTCTTAACAGCTTCGCGGCCAGGGATCGCCCGCCGATGTGGCTCCCGCATACGCCTTCGTGTACTTCTAAGAGGACGAGGTGGGTCTCGTTTTCACCTAAGCACCTGAGCAGAGGCGATGCCTTGCCTCTCTTGTATAATTTGACAGCGACCATGCAATACTTCGAAGCCTTCTTTCGTATTTGCAGCTCTTCCTCCTCGTTTTTGGGATTAAACGCTCCCGTGAGGTATTTGATGAGGGGCGTCATCCATCCCTCCTCCTCATTCTCCACAGCGCCTACTTCCATGATCTCTGTGCTGGGGGCCGCCAGCACCTCCTGGATGACCGTTCTGTTGTTCCCCGGGCGTTTGGTGCTGGCCAGTTTGGACAAAAGGTCGGCTCTTGAATTCTGCTCTCTTGGAACGTAGATTGCCTCGAAGAACTTAAAGGTGGAGGCTAAACTGTTGACCTTTGCTAAGTATTTGATAAGTTGACTGTCCTTCGCTTGGTATTCCCCGATAATTTGACTCGTCACCAACTGGGAGTCGCTCTTCGCCCTCAAGTTTTCCGCTCCCATCTCTTGTGCCAGCTTCATGCCCGCTACCAGGGCTTCATACTCTGCCTGGTTGTTGCTCGCCTTGAACTCAAATCTCAGCGACTGCTCTATGATTAGGCCCCCTGGACCCTCCAACACTATGCCGGCTCCACTACCCTTGAGGTTTGATGATCCGTCGACCGATAACAACCATACAAAAGGGGCGACTTCTTCCACCGGGGATGAAAATTCTACTAGGAAGTCAGCCAGGACCTGTGACTTTATGCTGCCTCTAGGAAGATATTGAATGTCATATTCGGACAATTCCACTGCCCAGGATACCATTCTTCCCGCCAGGTCTGGTTTCCCCAGCACTTGCTTGATGGGGTAGTTGGATTTGACAACAACTCTGTGTCCTTGAAAATATGGTCGCAGTTTCCTCGCTGTTGCTACCACTGCTAGAGCCAGGCGCTCTATTTTCTGGTATCTCAGTTCGGCTCCCTTGAATACCTTGCTCACAAAATACACTGGTTTTTCACCTTCGTCAGAATCTTGTACGAGGACAGAACTCATAGCGTTCTCCGATATAGATAGGTAGAGGAAAAGGACGGCGCCTGCATCTGGACGATGTAGAACTGGCGAGCTGGAAAGAAACGTCTTAATCTTTGCGAACGCATCTTCGCACTCCTCAGTCCATTGGAAAAGTTCCTTCTTCTTTATTGAGGCAAAGAAAGAGAAAGCTTTATCGCCGGCACATGATAGGAACCTGGAGAGCGCTGCGAGCCTACCCGTCAACTGCTGCACCTCCTTAATGCTAGAGGGGCTTCTCATGTTGATTATCGCCTGACACTTGTCAGGGTTTGCCTCGATACCGCGCCGGGTCAGCATGAAGCCTAGGAATTTTCCTGCGTGAACCCCAAAAGAACATTTGGCCGGGTTGAGACGCATGTTATATGCGCGAACTTGATCGAAGATCTCTTCCAGATCTTTTGCATGGCTTTTGTCATGTTTTGTTTTTACTACCAGATCGTCGATGTAGACCTCCAAATTCTTTCCGATTTGTTCTGCGAAGGCGGTGTCCATCAACCTTTGAAAGGTGGCGCCGGCGTTCTTTAAGCCGAAAGGCATAACTTCGTAGTGGTAGTTGTGGTGATTAGTCATGAAGGCCGTTTTTGGGGCGTCGAGAGGATCCATCTTTATTTGGTTGTAGCCGGAGTATGCGTCCATGAAACTCAGGGTTTGGTACCCTGACGCGTTGTCGATAAGGTGGTCAATGTTTGGGAGGGGATATGGGTCTTTTGGGCAGGCGGTGTTTAGATCGGTGTAGTCGACGCACATGCGCCATTTTCCGTTAGCTTTCTTTACAAGGACGACGTTTGCCAGCCACGTAGGATACTTGATTTCACTTATGAAACGGGCGTCTCTTAACTTGGCCACCTCTTCATCTACTGCTTTCCTCCTTTCTTCGCCTAATTTCCTTTTGCGCTGAGCCACCGGCTTCACTCCTGGGCGTAAGGCGAGGTGGTGGCATACGATGGTAGGGTCGATGCCGGGCATATCTGATGGTTGCCAGGCGAACAGGTCTAAGTTTCTTCTCAAGAGATCCACTAGACTTTGTTCTTCGGCGGGATCCAAAGAAGTCCCCACCTTGGTTGTTTGATGTGGCTCCGGGCCTATTGTGATTTCCTTCAGATCCTCCGTGGGTTCAAGACGCTCGTTCTGGAATTCTTCCCTTGGATCTAAGTCGATGACGTTAACTTGAAACGCTTTGTTGTGGCTGCGAAGTTGTTGGATCTGTTGCTGTACTGCTTTCGCCGCCTCTGGGTCCATGAACAGCGATGGCGACGATGGTCGTTTTCGGGTCGGTTATCAAAGTTTAAAAATTGCGACTGAAGGCTCTCAGTCAGGATTGCGAATTTCGGAGGGACTAATTGGTGTTTTTGAACAAGAAACGGGTTGAATGTTTGATTAGAGTTAGGGGTAGGTCTAGGGCTGAATCACGGCGGATTCGAAGGTTTTGAGGTTGCTTCTGGGAGATATGGTGGATACACGGCGCTCTGACGACTCTCAGGGGCCGTGGATCGATCGTTTTTCTCTGGGAGACGGTGGCTAGGTCAGTTTTACCGTAGCCCCACGGTGGGCGCCAACTATACTAGCAGTGAGTACAATACTTCTAGAAACTAGGGTTTCTGTGCTGTGTTTTGGTCATGCCTCGGGAATGATCCCAAGGTTACTATTTGTAGCCTTTCTTGGGCTTACCCGGTCATGGTTTTGGGCCTAAATCGTAAAAGGGCCAAAACCAAGACTTGGGCGCCCTCGTAAGCTGCTGAGGGCGCCCCCAAAGGGCTATTTGTGATTGTAAAGTGGGCCCTCTGCCCTCTTGGAGGACGTCCAGCCCTATTTCAAGGGTTCACACCCTTGGCTTTGGGGTCTCTATTCCTAGATAGTGAGATCTACGGTCCACTACCCAACTGGGAAGGACCATACCGAGTCAGGGAAAAGCTAGCACACGGAGCATACAAGCTGGAGGAGCTGAATGGAGACACGATACCACGAACTTGGTATGCCGCCAACCTACGCCATTACTACAGCTGAGTACTTCACCATTCTTACAAACAAGCCACACAAGGTCGAACTGCTGTAAAGTTTTGCTTGCATTTTCTTTTGAATTGTTTGTATTTTGATGTCAATTAACGAAGAGGAATAAGGGAGCACTCTTTTCCCCGCGAAAGCTGGGTTTTTAATGAGGCACCAATTTCCGTTTACTCTTATCTCTGTTTGACTCCAGTATCACAGATATCGCCGAAACGAGATAGGCAGCATCAACTCACAAAGGGCGCGCCTAACCCCAAAGGGGTTGCCACCTAATTCCTTAACCCTAAAAGACAGGGCTCTAAGACTTCGTGTGCTTAAAGTAAAAATGCCACCTAATTCCTTAACCCTAAAAGACAGGGCTCTAAGACGTCGTGTGCTTAAAATAAAAATGCCACCTAATTCCTTAACCCTAAAAGACAGGGCTCTAAGACGTCGTGCGCTTAAAATAAAAATGCCACCTAATTCCTTAACCCTAAAAGACAGGGCTCTAAGACGTCGTGAGCTGAAAATAAAATCGCCGCCTAATTCCTTAACCCTAAAAGAGGGCTCTAAGACGTCGCGAGACGAAAATAAGATCGCCGCCTAATTCCTTAACCCCCAAGAGGGCTCTAAGACGTCGCGAGCCGAAAGACAAATCGCCACCCAATTCCTTAACCCTAAAAAAGGGCTCTAAGGCGTCGTAAGCAGTTAACGAAAACGTTGCAAAAATAGAAGAATTCATGCGGAAGATGCCTCAATAAAGCAATAACATCAAAAAAGCTCAACGGTTTGACAATCTTAAACAAATCGAGAAAACAGACAAGTATTAACTACCGCCCAAAAAGCGTTATCATCACCGTCACTAAATAAGAAACCAACGAAACATAGTACAAATAATGCATCATTACAAGTTCAAGAAAGTTCAAGATCAAAGTAAATTAAAGTTACAACAAAGACTATTGTTCGTCCACAAGGACGCCATCTACAATTATCTTGAAAGAATCCATAGACGAAAGATCAGCGTCAGGATGGAGGAAGGCGGCCTACTCCTTCGCACGATCAAACCCAGTCTCGAAAGACAGCGCCAGTTCTCCTTTGGCTTCCGCAACCTCAGCCTTTAACGCCACTTCCCTCTCAACCCCCGAGGCGACCTCTTTCCTCAAACGCATGATCACCGCGTCCTTCCCAGCTAAGTCGGCGTCATGACCAACCTTTAAGTCACTGATTTGCTCATCGAACTCGGCCCTCATCGCCTCTGCCGCCTCCTTGACCTCCTTCTCCTTGCTCTCCCGAACCTCTTGTAATTCCTTCTCCAGTAACTCCACCCTTTCCAGCAACGTTTCTCCATTACGAACCGATTCCGCATATTTGCAATCAACGGCCATCAAAAGCATAATGGACCGCAAACAGTTGACGCCGATATCCCTCGTAGCAAAAGGAACAGGGTTCTGCGTCCCGGCTGTCACATCATCAGGATTGCAAACCATCTTCTCTTTCACGTAAGCTTCGTAATCAAAATCCTTGTCCCAAAAGGACCGCATATCCCGGCTGGGACCAGTAAGCTCAGGGCAGGACGAGAATGCGCCCGTTTAGACCTCCTCTCCTTCATCACCCCCTCTTCACCATCTGGCGCTTTCCTTTTCTTCTCCTCTCGATTCTTCTCCTGCGCCACGTCCACATCACACTCAGGCTGAGCGTCAAGAACAATCTCGGCTTTCTTTTTAGACTTACGGAGGATAAGCCCAGAAGAATCGCTAGTGTCAGCCACCCCGCCCGACCTCTTGGCCTTCAGCTCGGCCAGATACTGCTTCCTCTCCGCAGCTGTTAGTGGCGCCATTGATTCTGCAAGTCAAAAACCAAAGCCAATATAAAAATAATTAATAAAGGAAAAGGCGGGAAAGCTAGACAACCAGAGTTATGAAATCAACTCACGCAAATAGGTCTCTAAGCTATCAACATCTCCCTCTCTATTCAGCAACTCCCGGATATCCATGGGCAGCATCTTGTCCAGAAAGGAAACGACACCTTGTTCGTACGCGCCCAAATGCTCATAAGCAAACCCAGTAATAGAAGCTGGGGAACTCGTCCAGCAGATGGGAAATTTTAATTCATTATGTACGCGCACCGCTCCCCTCACCCTAAGGAAGGTCCGTCTCCAGCTCTTGTAATGAGAGGCGTAAGGAGGAAACAACCGTTTCCCAGGGTGCGCGCCAACGGACACCCAGGACGATTTGTCCACCCCCTTAGTACCGTAGAAGCTAAAGAAGCACCCGGCGGAGGGCTCAAAGCCTAATCCCTCGCACGCTATTTCAAAGGCCCTGATGAACGCCCAACTGTTGGCTGAAGCTGCGAGGGCGCCACATTTAACCACCTCAGGACATTTACTTCGAAGGGCGTGAATGGGTACTTCACGCCCAAATCTTCAAAGACCGCCGCATACATGTAGAAGAACTCGTGAGCCCTACTCCTTGGCATCCGTAAATAAACCTTCTCACCAGGACGGCAGGGCTCCAGGATCACATCATCTTCGCATCCTGTCGAAGAAACATTAACCTTGCTTCGGAACAGCGCCACTCGTTCAGGATCTCATGAAATTTTGTCTAAGACAAGACAAATTTTCTTGGGTCAATTATTTTTTATCTTTTATTTTTATGGAGAATGAATCCGAAGTTTGGACTATCCTTTATATATTTATGTTCATTTAAGCTCTCTGTTTATTTTATTTTATTAATATTTAAACTATGTGTTGTTTTGCCTCATTCTATTTTTTTTTTACAGAAAGAAAATCGTTATGTTATTTTGTATCTTATATTACATACATATGTATTCAAAATAAATTTTAATATAAATTTATAGAAAGAAAAAAAATAGAGAAATAATAGAGTATTATAAAAAGTCATAATATTGATTCTATTTTTTTTAATAATCTTTTATTATTTTTTGACAAATAACCTTTCATTCTTGTAAAACAAGTTTTCACAAAGGGAAATTCAAAAATTACAATTGATTTTTAGATTGTATTGTAAAAGAAATTTCTTTAGGGGGTATTGGAAAAAAAATTAAGACATCAATCAATGCCAAATATATAAAAATAAAATAAAAAAGGTCAAAAAAGATCAAGCAAATAATATTATAAATATATGTATAGAAAAATATGAAAGAAATTAACCAAGATTTATTTATATACTGAATAACTGATCTAAAGAAGAAAAATGTGGTGTACCAAAAAAATATATGAAAGTAATCAATTAAGATTTATTTAAATACTAAATAACTCATCAAAAAGATAAATATGAATGACATTAATTAAGGTTAATTTAAATATAAAACAACTCCTCTGAAAAATATTTCTTAAAAAAAAAACTCCTATGAAAAATATAAATATGTAAGTAATATAATATAAATAGATATTTTTTTATAAGCCAGGAGCATGGGCAGGAATAAAGGAGAAGTAACGACATTGCAACTAGGTTGGCATTCCAATGAACCCCCATCCTATGCCGCTAAGCTCAAATAAATTTATTAAAAAAGGAGAAAAGTATATACAAGAGGGGGACTAGACCAAAACTCTCCAAGAAGAAAAATATAAATTTGAAAGAATCACCTAAAAAAAATATATATGAAGGAAATTAATCAAGATTTGTTTATATTTCAAATAATTCATCTCAAAAAGATAAATATGAAAGAAATCAATTAAGATTTATTTATATATCAAATAACTCCTCACAAAAAAAAAATGAAAGAAATCAATTAAGATTTATTTATATATCAAATAACTCCTCTCAAAAAGATAAATATAAAAGAAATCAATTAATATTTTTTTATATATCAAATAACTCCTCTCAAAAAAATAAATATGAAAGAAATCAATCAAGATTTATTTATAGATTAAATAACTCCTCTAATATATTTATATTTTAAATAATTAAAAAGATTTTATTTTATTTTATATTGGATCAATTCTAGGTTTATTTATATTACATTTTTCACTACCTATCAACCCTCATGCGGTTGCCTCCCATACCGAAACTTTTTTTTTTCTCCCTCTATTTTAACCTTGCTCTATCATCCTGACGGTGACTAAAGATGAGTACACATGATAGGGAAAATCAAGTAAGCATCTTTGTTTTTTTTTCTTAATGTTGTGGTAGTTTTAACTTGTAAGAAAGCCATTGATGTGTTGTTTGGTGTTTTCTTTATGTACAGCGTTGTTTTCTCAAGGTTAAGATGAACTGTTGTGAAGGCTGTGCGAAACAAGTACCGAAACTGCTGTCAAAAATCAAAGGTACATTCATATAGTACATCCTTGATCTTTTTACATTATCAACTTTTTGTTTTTTTCATAGGATTCTTGATACTATGTATTAATACCTTTCTCTTTCAAAATACAATAAAATTAACACCTTTCAATTTCACCTTGGTAATTGTTTTTTACACTCAAACCAATTTAACAAAATCAAGTTACTCAAATTAATTTGTACACTCAAATTACGTAGCTTCTAACTTTAGAATAGATTTTTACAAAACCAAAATTTATTTTTACAAAATCAAGTCCTCCAAAGTAGAATTATCTTGCTTTTGTTTCTGTATTGATTTTTATAGTCAAATTAACTGTTAAACTCAATTTTTACAAAAACAATTTACTAAGTTAACTTTTCTTACACAATTAACTTTTCTTACAGCAAAACAAAACATACAACAATAGCATGCACTACTTTTCTATCTCTTTATCAGAGCTCTTCTTAATTAGATATTACCAATGGCTTAATTTATTTTATTTTTTAAACAACTTAATGTATACCAATGACTTATGAGGTTTAATAAACTCTAGGTTTATTCCTTCAATCATATCAAATTTATAATTTATAATATATCATGTTTTAAGAGTTTTAGATAAATGCATCTGTTTTTTTTTACGAATAATGCATCCCTTTTTATTAACTTTACATATTTAAATATCTTATTTATAGGCATCACTTTTTATTAAGTTTACATATTTTAACATATTATTTATTAATCATTTTTAAATTAGATGATAAATTTTATTAATTTTATTTTTATTTGACGATAACTTTTAAAGTTTTTTTTAATGTTATTTTGACAAAAAATAACATAAAAATGTTGATAGTAGGCCGACTCAAAGGTGAATGGGGTAGCCGAATCCGATCCAATATATAGGCTAGCTTTTTTTGAAGATTGCTCTTTAGACTTCAAAGATTGCTATCACACATTTGGATATGACCTTCAATACTCCAACTGCAGTTAACTACAGTTTGTTGTTTAATTTTTCTTTTGGAGCGAACGACTGTCGTTGGAGGTATTTTGGTCATTTTAAGGTGCCTGATAACAAATCTTTTAGTGTCAACAACAATCTTCCTTTTTTTAGGCTCAACCTGTAACACCCCGTTTTCCCAACTTGAAAATTTCATTTAAAATAAATCAGAGTTTCAACCTTGACGGGATGTCGCACTTCGTTTACAATTTATAAATAGGATAATTTGCTATTTATTTCAAAACAGACTTTTCAATAACGTCAAAACCATCGCAGCGGAAATTCAACTTCATAATTAAATCTAAACATCATTAGGCACAAGGCCACATCAAAAACAACGTAGTTTAAAACTCCACTGAATGTGGTTCAACATCAGTTTGAAATTAAAATACATAGCACATGAATTCATCAAAAAGTTTCCCATCCCGTTACATATCAGAGCGACTCCTAATGACACGAGGAATCAACTCACTTCAGCGATTACTCCTGGTTATCTGCACGTTACCCACGTAGAGGCAACATTCAAACAGAAGGGGTGAGATTCACATTCAATAAACATAAGTACATAATTCATAAAGATGAATTTAACATTTCACATAAACATCATCAAACAACACCATCAGATCTTATACATACATCACACATACACATCATAATCTCACCTCTCAATGCAACATCAAATACAATAACATCGACCGACTCAACAATGCAACATCACTGACTCAAGTATGCAACATGCATGTGGTACCAATTCATCGCAAAATATGTCATAATAGGACATGTCGGGCATACACCCCCATCGTAAATGTCATATAGACATGTCGGGCATACACCCCCATCACTTAATTCATAATGTCATAATAGACATGTCGGGCATACACCCCCATCACTTAATGCATATGTACTGGACTCGACAATGCAACATTTACAACAAATACAACGTCAACAACAACTTCATTATCATATACATCATCATCGTTATCATCATCATCACGACAAAGCATTATCACAGCACATCGTTATCATCACACATCATTATCACAACACATCATTATCACAATTATCAACAACTTTCATGTTTATACCAAAGACCAATTTAAAACGGAGACGTGTGAAAAAGACGCAAAAACATGAAACAGAGAATGCTGTCACCGTACAATTTCGCTAAGACCTCCTTGGAGTATTTTCATCATAACTCAAAAACTAAAAGTCATTTTCACGTCAAACCAAAGCCACTGGAAAGCTAACAAAATTATCTAAAACCTTCATGTTTACACCCAAGGCCAATTCTGTACCGATCAATACCAGTTTTCGTTTCAAATTCGGAAAAGTTGTGCAGAGAGTCCATAAAAATTCACTGTGACCTACGTGCAGTAATTTGACCATAACTCAAGTTCTATAAATCATTTTGACGTCAGACCAACGGCATTAGAAAACTAACATCCATACCTACAACTTTTGTGTTTACACCTAAGACCAATTCTGTACCGATCAATACCAGTTTTTATTTCAAAATTCGGGACAGAGATAAGAAAACTCAGGAAAAGCAACTTATATTATTCAAACTTCTCATTCATCTGACACACGTTTGTGAACATTCAAAACTTCATCAATTTATGCATAAGCATGGCACCAATCAGTAACAACACCATAGAATCACAACAAAATCAACATCTCAACATAGAAATCATCAATTTAACATTCCATCATTAGTTTATCATAATCAAACAACCCTAATTCCCAAATTCACCAACATCAACATGTTAAATCAAAATTTAGGGATTATGAAACTTAGATTTATAGAAGCTAGTCCCACCCTTACCTTGTTATGAAGAAATCGCCCCCTTCAGCTTTTCCTCTTCTCAAGTTCTTCACCTTCTTCCTTGGCTCTGCTTCTCCTCTTTTCTCTTCTCTGTTTCACGTGAAAACACAACAAATGAAACCTCTTCACGCGTATACCTCTTTTTCTATTCCACTTCCCTCTTTCTTAATTTCCCATAATGCCCTTAATGCCATTTTAATTCTATTTAATCTATTAAATTATATTAATTCATTATAATTCAATAAATTAATAAAATTAAATTCTAGGCGTTACACAACCAATTCAAACATGTAGTTCGGCCCATTTTTGACAACTTTAGTCTATATATATATATATATATATATATATATATATATATATATATATATATATATATATATATATATATATATATATATATATATATATATAGCAAAATAGTTAGATTTGAGAATATTTCACATATATTATTCATTATGGTTATTAGTTAGATTTGAGAATATTTCATATATATTATTAAATATGATTATTTGTTTGCAAATTTATTATGAACAATACTTTTGAAAGTGCAATAAAATTGGAATGTCAATATATCACATTGATAAAATAACAATTCTAATACTTTCAAAAAAATAACAATTCTAATTTTGCATAAAAAATTGTAATTATTCAAGATACTAGGAAGTATTTTTTTTCAATTTTAGTGTGTTGGATATATTTTAATTTATGAAGATTTTTTTTCTTTTTCCAGGGGTGAATGATGTGCAACCAGACATAGAGCTAGGGAGAGTACTAGTGATAGGTGATGTGGATCCAAACATACTCTTAAAAAAGCTAAAGAATATCAAGAAGGATGCTGAAATATGTGGTAGCCTATATAACATGACACACAATGAAGAATCTGCGAGGTCCAACTTATCAGGTAATGGAAGTGGCAAGAGAGGCAGTGGTGGTTTTTTACGTCGGTTTTCACTCTTTGGGAAAAAGAGTAAAAGAAGAACCAATACTTTAGAGGTCCATAGTCATACCAGAACTGACGATGATACTGATACCCCTAATCATCATGATTGTAGCACCCTAATTTTGTCCTAAGCCTTTTCAAAAAAATCAAAAAAAATCATCAAAATCAAAAAAAAGAGAGAAAAGTCAAAAAGTCAACAAAAAGTCAACATTGCTGAAATGAGGACTTCGCAGTGCGAAGTCCCCTTCGCAGTGCGAAGTCTCCCAGAAATGAGGACTTCGCAAAGCGAAGTTTACTTCGCTTTGCGAAGTCTGCGAATTTTCTGCAGATTTTCAGATTTTTGATTTTTCTGTTTTCCTTTTCTTTTATTGCATTCCAGTCATTGTCTATAATTATTATCATGTATTATTATCATGGATAATGATGGATTTAACCAAGTGGAAGAATAGAAACATGTGACAATTGGAAAAGCAAAAAGGGAAAAGAAGAGGAAGCAAAGTTGATCAAGTAACCCAACCACTTGCTGACTTTGGGCAGTCCTTATCCCTCCCACTTGACCTGCAACTGACCCTGCTACTTGCCAGCAACCACCTTGCCATAGGCTTTATCAAAACCACTCAAGGATTAAGGCAAAGTGGCTGCCCCTGTTTTGCAAACAGCTTTGCTTTCATCATTTCCATCATTATTCTGTCAGAATTCAGCTGCTTTGGGAGCTGAATTCGTCCAAGGTCTTGACCCTTGCAGCAAGGCAAGGTCACCTCTTATCCTTAACATTAAATGCAAAGCAAATCAGTCATGATTATAGCCCAAAAGCAGCCCTGCTGCAGATTTTGTCATCATGACTTTTGATCTCATTTTGGCCTATAAAAGCAAGGCATTGCTGCTGAATCAAAGAGAGCTCTAGAGAGGGTCCAGGAGGGGATTGAGAGAGTGAAAACACAGAGGTTTGAGAGCAGAAAACCAGTGCAAATTCGAGTGAATTGCTGCACATTTTCCTCACAAAAACAGAGTTTGGTTTTGGGTAGGTTTAAAGGAAATCTCCAATCCTTTCTTACACAAATCATCCTAAAACCAACACAAAGCAACCAAGCCAGCAAAACAGCTTCTAAACCTCACACAAGGAGGGAGAAACAAAGGCAAATTATCGTTGATTAAGGGTTGTTCATCAAACTTGTCCAACCTTGCAAAACCACAAGCATTCAAGCCTCTTCCATTTCCTTGCAAACACAAGCCTTGGGCTAGGAGCAGGTAAGTCATTCTAACTTATTTACACTCCATTTGCATACTGTTTTCAGTTGTGTTTGATCTTAACTTGGTTCAAACCCAGTTTTGCATTTTTGAGTTTTTACTCATTTTGATTTAAAACCTTTTTGAAATAAAAGAAATCCCAAGGTTTGCAAAACATTTAAGCTAAGTTGTTGCACTCTTGCTATTTTCAAAGCTTTTCACTCCTCCTAAGTTTCTGAGGCTAGTTCAGAAGTTGCTTCTGAACAGAAGTTCAGAAGCAGCTTCTGAACTCAAATTTTCGCATACTTCGCAGTGCGAAGGTCTGGTCGCAGTGCGACCATGACAGAATTCAGAACATGAATTCAAAAGCCAATTTTTGAGGTTCTAACCCAAAGCTCAGAACCTAGGAGGTTTGAAACTCATTTTATTCAAACCATAACAAAAATCTAGCATGATATTGACAAATTCACAAGTTCGTGCAACGCTTTTTGGAATAACTTGCAAAATAAGTTATGTCCACAAACTTTCAAAACAAACTTGAGCAATAAGCTAAGTTCACCATTTTCAAAACCAAACTTGAACAAAAACCTTGTTCATGATTTTCAATCAAACGTGAACTTAAGCCGAACTTGTTCACTTTTAAAACCGTTTTCAAAATTAAGCCGAACTTGTGCATTATTCACAAACTTGTGCTTTTCCATAAACTAGAACAACCTTTGTTCATAGGTTGCAACAACCAAGTGTTTTGTTCACTTTGGGATTTCTAAAGAATTCAATCCAAAAACATGAATGAAAAAGGGATGGTGTGACGTATGTCTCTCCATCGCCCCGATTGTACGAATGCGTGACGTATGTCTCGTCGCTCGGACAATCGTCATTCCCTTTTTTCAATATGTACAACCCTAACCAAACCAAATCTTGGCCCCTTGTGGTCAATCCAAGCCTTTTGGTCCCCCGTTGGCCATTAGACTCAACCCCTCGACTCTTCGGAGTCCACTCGGTCAATGTTCGACCTCTAGAAGCAGTACCTAGAGTAGATCATTATACCTGTTCTTGATCTCAGTGGATCAATCGAACAATCGCCCGACTCTTCGGAGTCCACTCGGTCAATGTTCGACCTCTAGAAGCAGTACCTAGAGTAGATCATTGTACCCGTTCTTGATCTCAGTGGATCAATCGAACAATAGCCCGACTCTTCGGAGTCCACTCGGTCAATGTTTGACTTGTATGAGTCCATTGCACCTCCCTTGGTCCCATAGCGACCAATTCAACCCTCTACCCTAACGGACGTACCTTTTAACAATTCTAATGTGGTTCGCGAACGAACGCTTAATAAGTCTCCAAGTGCGAGCATACAAGCAACGTTTAATCGCAAGAATTCGGTTAAAACATCGTCCAATTAAAATCAACCAACACACATACGTTTTTCTACCAAAGAACTACGTATGCTTTGAATTCTCCGACTACCGGGAGATACGTAGGAGCAAGATCGACATCTTGTCAAGCACAACAATAAAAAAAAACTTTTCTTCGTTTGTTTTTATCTCTTTCCCCCCTTATTATATTTTAGCATAAATGAACATGAACGCAAAGTATTAAAAAGCAATTCAAGTTTTAACCAAATAGAAGGTTCCCGTTGAGTACAACGGACGTGAGGGGTGCTAATACCTTCCCCTCGCGTAACCGACTCCCGAACCCGACAATGGTTGCGATGACCTAATCCTTATCCTCATCGTCAAAAGGGTTTTATTATCGTTTCCCTTTACAAAAAAAAACTTAAGGGTTTATCAACGTTCCCTTTACACAAAAACTTTGGTGGCGGCTTCACAAAGGCACCTCCGAGCGCTTACGGACGTCCTCGGAGGAATCTGCGCGTCTTTTTCCCGAGGAAAAAACGAGGTGCGCACAGCTGGCGACTTCACTGGGGACCCTGTTCCCACTAGCGAGTCAAGCCTAACCTATTTAGTTTAAAGCCAATTGTTTTATTTTCTTTGCGTGCCATGTTTATTTATTTTATTCATACATGTTATATTTATGCTTTATGTTTATATTTGCTTTATTTGCTTTATATTCATATCATATATATATCAAATGTGGGGGTTACTTGAGTGATGTTACTCCACATTGTTCGGGTTAATGCCGGACGTGTGAGGCTCTCTACCCGAGCTTGAGAAAAACACTAAGTTAGAAGGAGGTTGTGTGCGGAAGCCCGCGTTGACGTATGTCCGTGAGGTAGGATGCCCAACCCCGCTTAGAGGAGATTTTCACGTGGAATTAATTGAAGTCATGTCGACGTATGTCCATAGACAACCCTAATTCCATGTGAGGTCTATGATTCTAAGGACCTCTTCTTAGGAAATTTCACCTTTTAGAGCCTACATGTGAGGATGGGGGGAAGTTCCGAACCTTCATATACCAAACCCTTGCATATCATTACATTTGCATTCATAAAAAATTTTTTGCATAAAAAAAAGAGGGGCATATTTTTGCATACTCATTGCATTCATACATTCATGCATTTTCATGCATTTCAAAGCAAAACCCTCACATCATTCCCTCACCAAACACCAAAAAAAAGAGGGAAGTACCCGACCCGGTGTACAATAGCGTTTCGGAAGAGATCCGAGCAAACCGGAAGGCCATCGAAATTTCGGAAATCATTTCTTTGTCCAAGTAATTTATCTTGTTTTTCAAAAAAAAAATCATCATTTTGCTCTTCCCAAGGCAAATGATTAATTTTATGGGACCCCCATATTTCAAATCATTTCCGTCATTAATAAATTTGCAGTTTATGTTCAAAGAGTTCGTTTTTCTTTCGTTCTCAAATATTTTTTCGTAAACCCTACAAAAAAAAAAATCATCATAAATACACCACCAAAAAAAATAACACTGCTACGATCCCTTTTGACTTCAATCTTCAATTTAAACCAAACGGAAGATGATAATAAGGACGATTTTGAACCTCCTGAAGGATTGTCCAGACTTGGGGATCAAGAGGATAGGGTAATACAACCTCACCAAGAGAGCCCTCAAAAGAATGGCACTACAATTTTCCCTCTGCCGGGGCACACTCTATAAAGAGAAGTTATGGTCTTACTCAGATATGTGGATAAACATGAAGCAGTCATGCTCACCAAAGAAATCCATGAGGAGTCCTTCCAAACCCATGCCAAGATATATCACAAGTGCCAAATTAACGCCGACAAGGGGCACATACCACAAACACCTCTGAATGTCATCACCCTAACCTTTCTCTATGTGGGGCATAGACATATTCGGAATGATTGAGCCAAAGGCTTCAAAAGGGCACCAGTTCATGCTAGTTGCCATTAACTGTTTCACCAAAAGGGTCGAAGCAGCTTCCTACGCAAACATGACCAAACAAGTGGTCGCCCAATTCATCAAAAAAGAAATCATTTGCCGTTACGGCACTCCCCACAATTTCCCACAAAAAACCAAGCCGTTACGGCACTCCCCACAATTTCCCACAAAAAGCCAAGCCGTTACGGCACTCCCCACAATTTCCCACAAAAAAGCCAAGTCATCACTGGCATTCCTCACATCTCCAACAAAAGACCAATTTTCATTGGCACACACAATTTCCAAACAAAAAGCCCAATTTACATTGGCCCTCACAAACCCCATTTCCAACAAAAGCCCGATCTTGCTCGGCATCCAAAAAAAAAAAACAAAAGCCCGACTTCGCTCGGCATCCCATCAAAAAAGCCCGACCTTGCTCGGCATCCAAAAAAACAAAAAGCCCGACCTCGCTCGGGATCCCACAATAAAAGCCCGACTTCGCTCGGCATCCCATCAAAAAAGCCCGACCTTGCTCGGCATCCAAAAAAACAAAAAGCCCGACCTCGCTCGGGATCCCACAATAAAAGCCCGACCTCGCTCGGCATCCAAACACCCAAAAGCCCAATTTTCATTGGCACTCACAAACATATTCCCAAATACCATTTCCAATAAAAGCCCAATTTTCATTGGCCCTTACAAACACAATCACACATAAAGCCCAATTTTCATTGGCATCTCCACTCCAATCACAAAAAGCCCGACCTCGCTCGGCAACCAAAAACAAAAAGTCCGACCTTGCTCGGCATCCAAACACCCAAGACCCAATTTCCATTGGCATTCACAAACACAAACAAGGTTCGACCAACTGAACCCCATAAAAGAGAAACACCTCACAGCATTGGGGCATGGACAGTTCAACAAGAAAGTTCATTCTCGAGAATTAGAGAAGGAGACTTAATGCTTGGAAAAAAAGGTATTACCCATCCACAAGGATCCCCCTATCAATAAACTCCAGCGCAGTCAAAAAAATATATGCCAAAAAGAAAAAGAGCTCGCTAAATCGAAAACCCGAAAAGGGCGGTTTAGGCAATAGAGAGCGTCCTGGTAGATCGAAAACCTGAAAAGGCGGTCTAGGCAAAAATTAAGGACATCAAAAAAGGAAATATACCCCAGTGGACTGAAAACTCGAAAGAGCGGTCCAGGTAAAAGTTAGGGGTTTCAAAAAAAAAGGGCAAAAGACTGCGGCACGTGAGGTCCGGACAGAATTCAAGAAAGAAAGAATCAACCTCATTATCATCTTTCAAAAAAGGTTATTTCGAAGTCATAGGGAAAGTAGCACGTGAAACCCAAGCAAATTTCCATTTGTCTTTTTGTTTCTTCTTTTCTCCCTATCTCAGTAATCACCTCTTATAGGGATTACATTTTCACGAATAGTTACCCATACAAGGGACTAAGTTTCGTTGAATCAAAGTCATTTTTAAACCTTTTCATTGTTATGCGTCCTTACTTGCTCATAAAATGTGTTTTTATTCATGATAAATAATGCATTGAAATATGGGAATAACATAAAAACAAAAAAAACAAAAAAATGTGTGTTTTTTACTTGGACGTTAAATGTCGAAAGAATTTCGTTGGTCCCCGGTACTGCATCAGAGGACTCAAAACTTGAAGCTTTGCATCAGTCATTTTAAGACTCATGCTCTTCAGCAGAAACAAGTGCGTAGCCCACGGTGCGTAAAACGCAAAAATCCCGGGTGTCAGAGGAACAAATTTCCCCAAATAAGCTCACCCCCATACATCTTTTTCATCCACTAAGGCCGGATATCGATCATGCTTCCAAAATGATCCTTATATCCCCAGTGAGATCAACCAAAAACAAAAAGCCCGACCTCGCTCGGCAACCAACAAAAAGCCCGACCTCGTTCGGCAACCAAAATCAAAAAGCCCGACCTCGCTCGGCAACCAACAAAAAGCCCGACCTCGCTCGGCAACCAACAAAAAGCCCGACCTCGTTCGGCAACCAAAATCAAAAAGCCCGACCTCGCTCGGCAACCAAACAAAAAGTCCAATAATCATTGGCGAACCAAAGTCCAATATTCATTGGCAAACCAAAGAACTACGTAAGCTTTGAATTCTCCATCCCACCAGGAGATACGTAGGAGCAAGATCATCATCTTGTCAAGCACAACAAACCAAAGCCCAATTTTCATTGGCCCACAATAAAGCCCAAATTTTATTGATATTCCCCAAGGAGTCTCAACCCCAAACAAAAGTCCAACCCCAAACAAAAGTCCAATCATTATTGGCAAAAACACAAATTTTCGGGCTTAGGCTCGAACTACACCGGTTTTGATCCCATTTGGGTATGTAGGCAAAGGACTTCGTCCTTCCAAACCGACCAACCAAAAAAACAAAAAAAGAAAGCCCAACTGTCGTGAACACACCCACAAACAAAGACCGACTCAGCTCGGCACCCAACCAACATTATTTCATTTCATGCATGCATATTTAAAACCATTCATACATATGCATTTCATTTCATAAAACACGCATCCTTAACAAGGATCCTCCAGTGAGTATCACATATTCACCAGCATCCATCAACATTCAACCAGGGGCACCTATTTAGGGTAAGACCGCAGCTCGTTAGGAATCAATATTCAGAAGCAGTACCTGAATAAGATCACCTAGCTTAGGTATCGACCTCTAGAAGCAATTCCTAGAGTAGATCACCTACCTCATTGTTCGACCTCTAGAAGCAATTCCTAGAGTAGATCACCTCCCCCCAGTGTATCGACCTTCAGTGTTAGCGGCTGAATAAGATCACAGCTCGTTAGGAATCGATATTCAGAAGCAGTACCTGAATAAGATCACCTAGCTTAGGTATCGACCTCTAGAAGCAATTCCTAGAGTAGATCACCTACCTCATTGTTCGACCTCTAGAAGCAATTCCTAGAGTAGATCACCTCCCCCCAGTGTATCGACCTTCAGTGTTAGCGGCTGAATAAGATCACAGCTCGTTAGGAATCGATATTCAGAAGCAGTACCTGAATAAGATCACCTAGCTTAGGTATCGACCTCTAGAAGCAATTCCTAGAGTAGATCACCTACCTCATTGTTCGACCTCTAGAAGCAATTCCTAGAGTAGATCACCTCCCCCAGTGTATCGACCTTCAGTGTTAGCGGCTGAATAAGATCACAGCTCGTTAGGAATCGATATTCAGAAGCAGTACCTGAATAAGATCACCTAGCTTAGGTATCGACCTCTAGAAGCAATTCCTAGAGTCGATCGCCGCCATCAATGTTCAACCTCTAGTGACAGTGCCTAGAGAAGATCACCTCCATCAATGTTCCACCTCTAGTGACAGTGCCTAGAGTAAATCACCACCCTCAGGAATCGACCTCTAGTGACAGTGCCTAGATAAGATTACCTTCATTCCCCAGTGGATCTACCTCCAGTGTTAGCGGCTGGATACGATCAACCCCTACCAACCATTGCATTTGCATTTCGCGAAGGACAAAATTCGGGTCCTTCTTTTTCTTTTTACTTAATTGATCTCCGCAGAGAGTTCATGAGATGCCCTCGGCACTCACGCACTCTATGCGAAGACACAATTAAGTAGGGGCAGCTGTAGCACCCTAATTTTGTCCTAAGCCTTTTCAAAAAAATCAAAAAAAATCATCAAAATCAAAAAAAAGAGAGAAAAGTCAAAAAGTCAACAAAAAGTCAACATTGCTGAAATGAGGACTTCGCAGTGCGAAGTCCCCTTCGCAGTGCGAAGTCTCCCAGAAATGAGGACTTCGCAAAGCGAAGTTTACTTCGCTTTGCGAAGTCTGCGAATTTTCTGCAGATTTTCAGATTTTTGATTTTTCTGTTTTCCTTTTCTTTTATTGCATTCCAGTCATTGTCTATAATTATTATCATGTATTATTATCATGGATAATGATGGATTTAACCAAGTGGAAGAATAGAAACATGTGACAATTGGAAAAGCAAAAAGGGAAAAGAAGAGGAAGCAAAGTTGATCAAGTAACCCAACCACTTGCTGACTTTGGGCAGTCCTTATCCCTCCCACTTGACCTGCAACTGACCCTGCTACTTGCCAGCAACCACCTTGCCATAGGCTTTATCAAAACCACTCAAGGATTAAGGCAAAGTGGCTGCCCCTGTTTTGCAAACAGCTTTGCTTTCATCATTTCCATCATTATTCTGTCAGAATTCAGCTGCTTTGGGAGCTGAATTCGTCCAAGGTCTTGACCCTTGCAGCAAGGCAAGGTCACCTCTTATCCTTAACATTAAATGCAAAGCAAATCAGTCATGATTATAGCCCAAAAGCAGCCCTGCTGCAGATTTTGTCATCATGACTTTTGATCTCATTTTGGCCTATAAAAGCAAGGCATTGCTGCTGAATCAAAGAGAGCTCTAGAGAGGGTCCAGGAGGGGATTGAGAGAGTGAAAAACACAGAGGTTTGAGAGCAGAAAACCAGTGCAAATTCGAGTGAATTGCTGCACATTTTCCTCACAAAAACAGAGTTTGGTTTTGGGTAGGTTTAAAGGAAATCTCCAATCCTTTCTTACACAAATCATCCTAAAACCAACACAAAGCAACCAAGCCAGCAAAACAGCTTCTAAACCTCACACAAGGAGGGAGAAACAAAGGCAAATTATCGTTGATTAAGGGTTGTTCATCAAACTTGTCCAACCTTGCAAAACCACAAGCATTCAAGCCTCTTCCATTTCCTTGCAAACACAAGCCTTGGGCTAGGAGCAGGTAAGTCATTCTAACTTATTTACACTCCATTTGCATACTGTTTTCAGTTGTGTTTGATCTTAACTTGGTTCAAACCCAGTTTTGCATTTTTGAGTTTTTACTCATTTTGATTTAAAACCTTTTTGAAATAAAAGAAATCCCAAGGTTTGCAAAACATTTAAGCTAAGTTGTTGCACTCTTGCTATTTTCAAAGCTTTTCACTCCTCCTAAGTTTCTGAGGCTAGTTCAGAAGTTGCTTCTGAACAGAAGTTCAGAAGCAGCTTCTGAACTCAAATTTTCGCATACTTCGCAGTGCGAAGGTCTGGTCGCAGTGCGACCATGACAGAATTCAGAACATGAATTCAAAAGCCAATTTTTGAGGTTCTAACCCAAAGCTCAGAACCTAGGAGGTTTGAAACTCATTTTATTCAAACCATAACAAAAATCTAGCATGATATTGACAAATTCACAAGTTCGTGCAACGCTTTTTGGAATAACTTGCAAAATAAGTTATGTCCACAAACTTTCAAAACAAACTTGAGCAATAAGCTAAGTTCACCATTTTCAAAACCAAACTTGAACAAAAACCTTGTTCATGATTTTCAATCAAACGTGAACTTAAGCCGAACTTGTTCACTTTTAAAACCGTTTTCAAAATTAAGCCGAACTTGTGCATTATTCACAAACTTGTGCTTTTCCATAAACTAGAACAACCTTTGTTCATAGGTTGCAACAACCAAGTGTTTTGTTCACTTTGGGATTTCTAAAGAATTCAATCCAAAAACATGAATGAAAAAGGGATGGTGTGACGTATGTCTCTCCATCGCCCCGATTGTACGAATGCGTGACGTATGTCTCGTCGCTCGGACAATCGTCATTCCCTTTTTTCAATATGTACAACCCTAACCAAACCAAATCTTGGCCCCTTGTGGTCAATCCAAGCCTTTTGGTCCCCCGTTGGCCATTAGACTCAACCCCTCGACTCTTCGGAGTCCACTCGGTCAATGTTCGACCTCTAGAAGCAGTACCTAGAGTAGATCATTATACCTGTTCTTGATCTCAGTGGATCAATCGAACAATCGCCCGACTCTTCGGAGTCCACTCGGTCAATGTTCGACCTCTAGAAGCAGTACCTAGAGTAGATCATTGTACCCGTTCTTGATCTCAGTGGATCAATCGAACAATAGCCCGACTCTTCGGAGTCCACTCGGTCAATGTTTGACTTGTATGAGTCCATTGCACCTCCCTTGGTCCCATAGCGACCAATTCAACCCTCTACCCTAACGGACGTACCTTTTAACAATTCTAATGTGGTTCGCGAACGAACGCTTAATAAGTCTCCAAGTGCGAGCATACAAGCAACGTTTAATCGCAAGAATTCGGTTAAAACATCGTCCAATTAAAATCAACCAACACACATACGTTTTTCTACCAAAGAACTACGTATGCTTTGAATTCTCCGACTACCGGGAGATACGTAGGAGCAAGATCGACATCTTGTCAAGCACAACAATAAAAAAAAACTTTTCTTCGTTTGTTTTTATCTCTTTCCCCCCTTATTATATTTTAGCATAAATGAACATGAACGCAAAGTATTAAAAAGCAATTCAAGTTTTAACCAAATAGAAGGTTCCCGTTGAGTACAACGGACGTGAGGGGTGCTAATACCTTCCCCTCGCGTAACCGACTCCCGAACCCGACAATGGTTGCGATGACCTAATCCTTATCCTCATCGTCAAAAGGGTTTTATTATCGTTTCCCTTTACAAAAAAAAACTTAAGGGTTTATCAACGTTCCCTTTACACAAAAACTTTGGTGGCGGCTTCACAAAGGCACCTCCGAGCGCTTACGGACGTCCTCGGAGGAATCTGCGCGTCTTTTTCCCGAGGAAAAAACGAGGTGCGCACAATGATAATGACAATAATGGAAACGAAAACCCAAGCTCTGGTGAATTAGAGGTCCATAGTAATACTAGTGATTACCATGAAATCTCTAATCATCGTGGTAATGACAATACTGGCAATGGAAGTGGTGTGGGTCAAACAACCCCAACTGGTAATTACTATCCAACGGATAATCAAGGAATGAATAATCAAGAATATCAATGGATGGATATTTTTGGTGGATATCTGAATCATGATCAACAACATCAACAACCACAAGATGCTTATAATAATATGAACCGCACGTATCCACAAACCATGACGTATGGTGAACCATCTTCATCCACGAACTACACGACAACACCGCCGATGTCGTATGACTCCAATCTGGTTGATCCTAAGCCCATCTACAACGACGGGAACGTCGGTAATTGCCGAATCATGTGAAAATTAGTAACAACTTTAGGCATGTTTTTTATTTGAAAAAGAAAACTTTAGACATGTTTTAATTTATTTATTTTTTATCTGTCGGAGCTCATGAAATTTTGTCTAAGACAAGACAAATTTTCTTGGGTCAATTATTTTTTATCTTTTATTTTTATGGAGAATGAATCCGAAGTTTGGACTATCCTTTATATATTTATGTTCATTTAAGCTCTCTGTTTATTTTATTTTACTAATATTTTAACTATGTGTTGTTTTGCCTCATTCTATTTTTTTTTTACAGAAAGAAAATCGTTATGTTATTTGGTATCTTATATTACATACATATGTATTCAAAATAAATTTTAATATAAATTTATAGAAAGAAAAAAATAGAGAAATAATAGAGTATTATAAAAAGTCATAATATTGATTCTGTAATATCCCGTTCAAATGTAACAGTTATCAGCATTAGAAACTTGCTAAGCAAGCATGGCAATTTTGTAAATAAGTGGCAATGGCGTTATGGTAATAATTGGCACAAGGAAGATTATTTAAAAAAGGAGGGGGAAGATATTTTCATTCATTTTCTCCTCACCCTTCTCTCTCAAATCTGATTCTCTCCCTCTTTCTCCCTCTCTCACGCCCTCACCATCACTCTATGCCAACACCCATCAAACTTCATGCAATCTTTATGTGTTTTATGCAAGCAAGCTTAAGCTTTGGAGGTTTAGAACAAGAAGAATCAAGGAGAAATCAAGCTAGGGTTTTGGAATAAGCTTAATAAGCACCAATCAAGGTTCAAGGTGAGCTCCCTAGGGTTTTATAACCCATTTGAGAGTTGTTTACTCTTAGAGCAATTTTTTATAAAAGTGCCCTAGATTATGTAAATTGTTAATTCCTTGTTCCATCCATGTTTAAATGATTTATAAGCTTAAGAAAATCCTTTTTATGCCATTTGGGAAGCTTGGGTGTGTTGGGATGGGTTGGAATGATGAAAAATATCAATTTTGAGATTTCTGGACCTGTCATGGTCGCTACAGCGAGCTGGAGCTCGCTACAGCGACCAGGCAGAATTTTATTCTGCCTACTGTCGCTACAAGCGCAGGCTGGTCGCTTCAAGCGCAGACTGGTCGCTACAAGCGCAGGCTTGTCGCTACAAGCGCGCAGGCCCAGACAGCACTTGACAGCTTTGCTGTTTTGAGTGTTCTGGGGCGCGTAGGCATGGTTTTTCGCATCCGTTTTCTCCGTAAACATTTTAGAAACATTAACTACCATTCTAACACATTCAAGAGGCTCCCAATAAGGATGGATATGTAAGGAACAAGGATTGAACATTGATTTAGAATAGTTCAGAATTAAAGGGCAAAGTCTAGACGAATACAGGAATATCATTACAATGTTTATGTAAGCCTTAAGAACGACATATGAGAACGATGTGTCTAGAATCTTAAATAGGTTAACAGTAATAGAATTACACTCAGGTATGTTAAGGGTAGTTTATCAGGATCCCCTTTAACCAGGCAGATTATAGTGTACCTCAGTCAGTGGTACTTAGTTCCCTCAGATCAGGCATAGTTACAGGTATATCAGGACGTGCCTCAGTGTTCACGTCAGAGTGACACTGGGGGGTACACGTATCAGTTTTATCAGGATATGTATATTCATATAATAGGAATAATAATTAATAATCAGGACAAACTTTGTGTCTTCTGTTCTCTCGACCAGTTAGAGAGAACAGGGGGTTTCAGCATTGCTGAAACGGGCAGGAACTTTCCGTGAGGATAACCACACAGAGTTATAGTGTGTCTCCTGTGCTCTCGACCAGTTAGAGAGGACGGGGTGTTCCAGATACAGCTGGAACGGGCAGCAATCTTCCGCGAGGATAACCACACACTTAGGCAAGAGGAGTCCGGTGTTAGCCTGATATGATAGGAATTTTCACCGGTTATCAGGGGAATGTGCTTCGGGGTTACTCCACCTGGGGGCATTCCGTAAAATGAACTCAGATAATATTGCTTGTTCAACGCTAACAGCTAACATATAGACATTTATCAGTTAATTATATTATTATGTTATCAGGCAGAGAATAGTTATCAGGCAGGTATCAGATATCAGGTATCAGTTATCAGGTGGTGATCCTAGGTTTCCCCTTGATCACCCAGATATCAGGTTATAGTCCAGATCTCATGATTATTCAGTATTAGGCTCAGACAGTGATCCTAGGTTTCCCCTTGATCACTAGATTAGCAGATGTAGTCCAGTCATGACTACCCAGTTTAGCAGGAACAGTCAGGTAGCCCTCTATGGGTAAGGATAAGACTTGGCGATCGTAGGTATCCCCAAGATCGCTAAGAGTAGGCACGGCGACCCTAGGTTTCCCCCGTGGTTGCCAACAGTAGGTTGGGCTGGAGCTCACTGAGACATTATGTCTCATCCCAATCCTTCTGGTGCAGGTTTACAGGTTAGCAAGAGATGTTCATGAAGATCTTCAGGAAGACGCTGGATGGAGTGCAGATGCTCGTCAAGGACTAGCTCAGGAGGTTGACAGATTATCTATGTATATGAGGATAATTGTATATGATGTTTGGATATTCGTATAAACGAGCTATTTGTACACATTCAGTAGTTTTATATTGCATTTATTATTGAAAATTTTAATGTACTCAGTATCAGATTAATACACATGCTAAATATTCTAGATAATTTAGTATGGGTGTTACAGATTCTATTTTTTTTAATAATCTTTTATTATTTTTTGACAAATAACCTTTCATTCTTGTAAAACAAGTTTTCACAAAGGGAAATTCAAAAATTACAATTGATTTTTAGATTTTATTGTAAAAGAAATTTCTTTAGGGGGTATTGGAAAAAAAATTAAGACATCAATCAATGCCAAATATATAAAAATAAAATAAAAAAGGTCAAAAAAAGATCAAGCAAATAATATTATAAATATATGTATAGAAAAATATGAAAGAAATTAACCAAGATTTATTTATATACTGAATAACTGATCTAAAGAAGAAAAATGTGGTGTACCAAAAAAATATATGAAAGAAATCAATTAAGATTTATTTAAATACTAAATAACTCATCAAAAAGATAAATATGAATGACATTAATTAAGGTTAATTTAAATATAAAACAACTCCTCTGAAAAATATTTCTTAAAAAAAAAACTCCTATGAAAAATATAAATATGTAAGTAATATAATATAAATAGATATTTTTTTATAAGCCAGGAGCATGGGCAGGAATAAAGGATAAGTAACGACATTGCAACTAGGTTGGCATTCCGATGAACCCCCATCCTATGCCGCTAAGCTCAAATAAATTTATTAAAAAAAGAGAAAAGTATATACAAGAGGGGGACTAGACCAAAACTCTCCAAGAAGAAAAATATAAATTTGAAAGAATCACCTAAAAAAAATATATATGAAGGAAATTAATCAAGATTTGTTTATATTTCAAATAATTCATCTCAAAAAGATAAATATGAAAGAAATCAATTAAGATTTATTTATATATCAAATAACTCCTCACAAAAAAAAATGAAAGAAATCAATTAAGATTTATTTATATATCAAATAACTCCTCTCAAAAAGATAAATATAAAAGAAATCAATTAATATTTTTTTATATATCAAATAACTCCTCTCAAAAAATAAATATGAAAGAAATCAATCAAGATTTATTTATATATTAAATAACTCCTCTAATATATTTATATTTTAAATAATTAAAAAGATTTTATTTTATTTTATATTGGATCAATTCTAGGTTTATTTATATTACATTTATCACTACCTATCAAGCCTCATGCGGTTGCCTCCCATACCGAAACTTTTTTTTTCTCCCTCTAATTTAACCTTGCTCTATCATCCTGACGGTGACTAAAGATGAGTACACATGATAGGGAAAATCAAGTAAGCATCTTTGTTTTTTTTTCTTCATGTTGTGGTAGTTTTAACTTGTAAGAAAGCCATTGATGTGTTGTTTGGTGTTTTCTTTATGTACAGCGTTGTTTTCTCAAGGTTAAGATGAACTGTTGTGAAGGCTGTGCGAAACAAGTACCGAAACTGCTGTCAAAAATCAAAGGTACATTCATATAGTACATCCTTGATCTTTTTACATTATCAACTTTTTGTTTTTTCATAGGATTCTGGATACTATGTATTAATACCTTTCTCTTTCAAAATACAATAAAATAAACACCTTTCAATTTCACCTTGGTAATTGTTTTTTACACTCAAACCAATTTAACAAAATCAAGTTACTCAAATTAATTTGTACACTCAAATTACGTAGCTTCTAACTTTAGAATAGATTTTTACAAAACCAAAATTTATTTTTACAAAATCAAGTCCTCCAAAGTAGAATTATCTTGCTTTTGTTTCTGTATTGATTTTTATGGTCAAATTAACTGTTAAACTCAATTTTTACAAAATCAATTTACTCAGTTAACTTTTCTTACACAATTAACTTTTCTTACAGCAAAACAAAACATACAACAATAGCATGCACTACTTTTCTATCTCTTTATCAGAGCTCTTCTTAATTAGATATTACCAATGGCTTAATTTATTTTATTTTTTAAACAACTTAATGTATACCAATGACTTATGAGGTTTAATAAACTCTAGGTTTATTCCTTCAATCATATCAAATTTATAATTTATAATATATCATGTTTTAAGAGTTTTAGATAAATGCATCTGTTTTTTTTACGAATAATGCATCCCTTTTTATTAACTTTACATATTTAAATATCTTATTTATAGGCATCACTTTTTATTAAGTTTACATATTTATCATATTATTTATTAATCATTTTTAAATTAGATGATAAATTTTATTAATTTTATTTTTATTTGACGATAACTTTTAAAGCTTTTTTTTTATGTTATTTTGACAAAAAAATAACATAAAAATGTTGATAGTAGGCCGACTCAAAGGTGAATGGGGTAGCCGAATCCGATCCAATATATAGGCTAGCTTTTTTTGAAGATTGCTCTTTAGACTTCAAAGATTGCTATCACACATCTGGATATGACCTTCAATACCCCAACTGCAGTTAACTACAGTTTGCTGTTTAATTTTTCTTTTGGAGCGAACGACTGTCGTTGGAGGTATTTTGGTCATTTTAAGGTGCCTGATAACAAATCTTTTAGTGTCAACAACAATCTTCCTTCTTTTAGGCTCAACCAATTCAAACATGTAGTTCGGCCCATTTTTGACAACTTTAGTCTATATATATATATATATATATATATATATATATATATATATATATATATATATATAGCAAAATAGTTAGATTTGAGAATATTTCACATATATTATTCATTATGGTTATTAGTTAGATTTGAGAATATTTCATATATATTATTAAATATGATTATTTGTTTGCAAATTTATTATGAACAATACTTTTGAAAGTGCAATAAAATTGGAATGTCAATATATATATCACATTGATAAAATAACAATTCTAATACTTTCAAAAAAATAACAATTCTAATTTTGCATAAAAAAATTGTAATTATTCAAGATACTAGGAAGTATTTTTTTTCAATTTTAGTGGGTTGGATATATTTTAATTTATGAAGATTTTTTTTCTTTTTCCAGGGGTGAATGATGTGCAACCAGACATAGAGCTAGGGAGAGTACTAGTGATAGGTGATGTGGACCCAAACATACTCTTAAAAAAGCTAAAGAATATCAAGAAGGATGCTGAAATATGTGGTAGCCTATATAACATGACACACAATGAAGAATCTACGAGGTCCAACTTATCAGGTAATGGAAGTGGCAAGAGAGGCAGTGGTGGTTTTTTACGTCGGTTTTCACTCTTTGGGAAAAAGAGTAAAAGAAGAACCAATACTTTAGAGGTCCATAGTCATACCAGAACTGACGATGATACTGATACCCCTAATCATCATGATAATGACAATAATGGAAATGAAAACCCAAGCTCTGGTGAATTAGAGGTCCATAGTAATACTAGTGATTACCATGAAATCTCTAATCATCGTGGTAATGACAATACTGGCAATGGAAGTGGTGTGGGTCAAACAACCCCAACTGGTAATTACTATCCAACGGATAATCAAGGAATGAATAATCAAGAATATCAATGGATGGATATTTTTGGTGGATATCTGAATCATGATCAACAACATCAACAACCACAAGATGCTTATAATAATATGAACCACACGTATCCACAAACCATGACGTATGGTGAACCATCTTCATCCACGAACTACACGACAACACCGCCGATGTCGTATGACTCCAATCTGGTTGATCCTAAGCCCATCTACAACGACGGGAACGTCGGTAATTGCCGAATCATGTGAAAATTAGTAACAACTTTAGGCATGTTTTTTATTTGAAAAAGAAAACTTTAGACATGTTTTAATTTATTTATTTTTTATCTGTCGGAGCTCATGAAATTTTGTCTAAGACAAGACAAATTTTCTTGGGTCAATTATTTTTTATCTTTTATTTTTATGGAGAATGAATCCGAAGTTTGGACTATCCTTTATATATTTATGTTCATTTAAGCTCTCTGTTTATTTTATTTTATTAATATTTTAACTATGTGTTGTTTTGCCTCATTCTATTTTTTTTTTTTACAGAAAGAAAATCGTTATGTTATTTGGTATCTTATATTACATACATATGTATTCAAAATAAATTTTAATATAAATTTATAGAAAGAAAAAAATAGAGAAATAATAGAGTATTATAAAAAGTCATAATATTGATTCTATTTTTTTTAATAATCTTTTATTATTTTTTGACAAATAACCTTTCATTCTTGTAAAACAAGTTTTCACAAAGGGAAATTCAAAAATTAAAATTGATTTTTAGATTTTATTGTAAAAGAAATTTCTTTAGGGGGTATTGGAAAAAAATTAAGACATCAATCAATGCCAAATATATAAAAATAAAATAAAAAAGGTCAAAAAAAGATCAAGCAAATAATATTATAAATATATGTATAGAAAAATATGAAAGAAATTAACCAAGATTTATTTATATACTGAATAACTGATCTAAAGAAGAAAAATGTGGTGTACCAAAAAAATATATGAAAGAAATCAATTAAGATTTATTTAAATACTAAATAACTCATCAAAAAGATAAATATGAATGACATTAATTAGGGTTAATTTAAATATAAAACAATTCCTCTGAAAAATATTTCCTAAAAAAAAAACTCCTATGAAAAATATAAATATGTAAGTAATATAATATAAATAGATATTTTTTTATAAGCCAGGAGCATGGGCAGGAATAAAGGAGAAGTAACGACATTGCAACTAGGTTGGCATTCCGATGAACCCCCATCCTATGCCGCTAAGCTCAAATAAATTTATTAAAAAAAGAGAAAAGTATATACAAGAGGGGGACTAGACCAAAACTCTCCAAGAAGAAAAATATAAATTTGAAAGAATCACCTAAAAAAAATATATATGAATGAAATTAATCAAGATTTGTTTATATTTCAAATAATTCATCTCAAAAAGATAAATATGAAAGAAATCAATTAAGATTTATTTATATATCAAATAACTCCTCACAAAAAAAAAATGAAAGAAATCAATTAAGATTTATTTATATATCAAATAACTCCTCTCAAAAAGATAAATATAAAAGAAATCAATTAATATTTTTTTATATATCAAATAACTCCTCTCAAAAAAATAAATATGAAAGAAATCAATCAAGATTTATTTATATATTAAATAACTCCTCTAATATATTTATATTTTAAATAATTAAAAAGATTTTATTTTATTTTATATTGGATCAATTCTAGGTTTATTTATATTACATTTTTCACTACCTATCAAGCCTCATGCGGTTGCCTCCCATACCGAAACTTTTTTTTTTCTCCCTCTAATTTAACCTTGCTCTATCATCCTGACGGTGACTAAAGATGAGTACACATGATAGGGAAAATCAAGTAAGCATCTTTGTTTTTTTTTCTTCATGTTGTGGTAGTTTTAACTTGTAAGAAAGCCATTGATGTGTTGTTTGGTGTTTTCTTTATGTACAGCGTTGTTTTCTCAAGGTTAAGATGAACTGTTGTGAAGGCTGTGCGAAACAAGTACCGAAACTGCTGTCAAAAATCAAAGGTACATTCATATAGTACATCCTTGATCTTTTTACATTATCAACTTTTTGTTTTTTCATAGGATTCTTGATACTATGTATTAATACCTTTCTCTTTCAAAATACAATAAAATTAACACCTTTCAATTTCACCTTGGTAATTGTTTTTTACACTCAAACCAATTTAACAAAATCAAGTTACTCAAATTAATTTGTACACTCAAATTACGTAGCTTCTAACTTTAGAATAGATTTTTACAAAACCAAAATTTATTTTTACAAAATCAAGTCCTCCAAAGTAGAATTATCTTGCTTTTGTTTCTGTATTGATTTTTATAGTCAAATTAACTGTTAAACTCAATTTTTACAAAATCAATTTACTCAGTTAACTTTTCTTACACAATTAACTTTTCTTACAGCAAAACAAAACATACAACAATAGCATGCACTACTTTTCTATCTCTTTATTAGAGCTCTTCTTAATTAGATATTGCCAATGGCTTAATTTATTTTATTTTTTAAACAACTTAATGTATACCAATGACTTATGAGGTTTAATAAACTCTAGGTTTATTCCTTCAATCATATCAAATTTATAATTTATAATATATCATGTTTTAAGAGTTTTAGATAAATGCATCTGTTTTTTTTTACGAATAATACATCCCTTTTTATTAACTTTACATATTTAAATATCTTATTTATAGGCATCACATTTTACATATTTTAACATATTATTTATTAATCATTTTTAAATTAGATGATAAATTTTATTAATTTTATTTTTATTTGACGATAACTTTTAAAGTTTTTTTTTATGTTATTTTGACAAAATAATAACATAAAAATGTTGATAGTAGGCCGACTCAAAGGTGAATGGGGTAGCCGAATCCGATCCAATATATAGGCTAGCTTTTTTTGAAGATTGCTCTTTAGACTTCAAAGATTGCTATCACACATCTGGATATGACCTTCAATACCCCAACTGCAGTTAACTACAGTTTGTTGTTTAATTTTTCTTTTGGAGCGAACGACTGTCGTTGGAGGTATTTTGGTCATTTCAAGGTGCCTGATAACAAATCTTTTAGTGTCAACAACAATCTTCCTTTTTTTAGGCTCAACCAATTCAAACAAGTAGTTCGGCCCATTTTTGACAACTTTAGTCTATATATATATATATATATATATATATATATATATATATATATATATATATATATATATATATATATATATATAGCCAAATAGTTAGATTTGAGAATATTTCACATATATTATTCATTATGGTTATTAGTTAGATTTGAGAATATTTCATATATATTATTAAATATGATTATTTGTTTGCAAATTTATTATGAACAATACTTTTGAAAGTGCAATAAAATAGGAATGTCAATATATCACATTGATAAAATAACAATTCTAATACTTTCAAAAAAATAACAATTCTAATTTTGCATAAAAAATTGTAATTATTCAAGATACTAGGAAGTATTTTTTTTCAATTTTAGTGGGTTGGATATATTTTAATTTATGAAGATTTTTTTTCTTTTTCCAGGGGTGAATGATGTGCAACCAGACATAGAGCTAGGGAGAGTACTAGTGATAGGTGATGTGGATCCAAACATACTCTTAAAAAAGCTAAAGAATATCAAGAAGGATGCTGAAATATGTGGTAGCCTATATAACATGACACACAATGAAGAATCTGCGAGGTCCAACTTATCAGGTAATGGAAGTGGCAAGAGAGGCAGTGGTGGTTTTTTACGTCGGTTTTCACTCCTTGGGAAAAAGAGTAAAAGAAGAACCAATACTTTAGAGGTCCATAGTCATACCAGAACTGACGATGATACTGATACCCCTAATCATCATGATAATGACAATAATGGAAATGAAAACCCAAGCTCTGGTGAATTAGAGGTCCATAGTAATACTAGTGATTACCATGAAATCTCTAATCATCGTGGTAATGACAATACTGGCAATGGAAGTGGTGTGGGTCAAACAACCCCAACTGGTAATTACTATCCAACGGATAATCAAGGAATGAATAATCAAGAATATCAATGGATGGATATTTTTGGTGGATATCTGAATCATGATCAACAACATCAACAACCACAGGATGCTTATAATAATATGAACCGCACGTATCCACAAACCATGACGTATGGTGAACCATCTTCATCCACGAACTACACGACAACACCGCCGATGTCGTATGACTCCAATCTGGTTGATCCTAAGCACATCTACAACGACGGGAACGTCGGTAATTGCCGAATCATGTGAAAATTAGTAACAACTTTAGGCATGTTTTTTATTTGAAAAAGAAAACTTTAGACATGTTTTAATTTATTTATTTTTTATCTGTCGGAGCTCATGAAATTTTGTCTAAGACAAGACAAATTTTCTTGGGTCAATTATTTTTTATCTTTTATTTTTATGGAGAATGAATCCGAAGTTTGGACTATCCTTTATATATTTATGTTCATTTAAGCTCTCTGTTTATTTTATTTTACTAATATTTTAACTATGTGTTGTTTTGCCTCATTCTATTTTTTTTTTACAGAAAGAAAATCGTTATGTTATTTGGTATCTTATATTACATACATATGTATTCAAAATAAATTTTAATATAAATTTATAGAAAGAAAAAAATAGAGAAATAATAGAGTATTATAAAAAGTCATAATATTGATTCTGTAATATCCCGTTCAAATGTAACAGTTATCAGCATTAGAAACTTGCTAAGCAAGCATGGCAATTTTGTAAATAAGTGGCAATGGCGTTATGGTAATAATTGGCACAAGGAAGATTATTTAAAAAAGGAGGGGGAAGATATTTTCATTCATTTTCTCCTCACCCTTCTCTCTCAAATCTGATTCTCTCCCTCTTTCTCCCTCTCTCACGCCCTCACCATCACTCTATGCCAACACCCATCAAACTTCATGCAATCTTTATGTGTTTTATGCAAGCAAGCTTAAGCTTTGGAGGTTTAGAACAAGAAGAATCAAGGAGAAATCAAGCTAGGGTTTTGGAATAAGCTTAATAAGCACCAATCAAGGTTCAAGGTGAGCTCCCTAGGGTTTTATAACCCATTTGAGAGTTGTTTACTCTTAGAGCAATTTTTTATAAAAGTGCCCTAGATTATGTAAATTGTTAATTCCTTGTTCCATCCATGTTTAAATGATTTATAAGCTTAAGAAAATCCTTTTTATGCCATTTGGGAAGCTTGGGTGTGTTGGGATGGGTTGGAATGATGAAAAATATCAATTTTGAGATTTCTGGACCTGTCATGGTCGCTACAGCGAGCTGGAGCTCGCTACAGCGACCAGGCAGAATTTTATTCTGCCTACTGTCGCTACAAGCGCAGGCTGGTCGCTTCAAGCGCAGACTGGTCGCTACAAGCGCAGGCTTGTCGCTACAAGCGCGCAGGCCCAGACAGCACTTGACAGCTTTGCTGTTTTGAGTGTTCTGGGGCGCGTAGGCATGGTTTTTCGCATCCGTTTTCTCCGTAAACATTTTAGAAACATTAACTACCATTCTAACACATTCAAGAGGCTCCCAATAAGGATGGATATGTAAGGAACAAGGATTGAACATTGATTTAGAATAGTTCAGAATTAAAGGGCAAAGTCTAGACGAATACAGGAATATCATTACAATGTTTATGTAAGCCTTAAGAACGACATATGAGAACGATGTGTCTAGAATCTTAAATAGGTTAACAGTAATAGAATTACACTCAGGTATGTTAAGGGTAGTTTATCAGGATCCCCTTTAACCAGGCAGATTATAGTGTACCTCAGTCAGTGGTACTTAGTTCCCTCAGATCAGGCATAGTTACAGGTATATCAGGACGTGCCTCAGTGTTCACGTCAGAGTGACACTGGGGGGTACACGTATCAGTTTTATCAGGATATGTATATTCATATAATAGGAATAATAATTAATAATCAGGACAAACTTTGTGTCTTCTGTTCTCTCGACCAGTTAGAGAGAACAGGGGGTTTCAGCATTGCTGAAACGGGCAGGAACTTTCCGTGAGGATAACCACACAGAGTTATAGTGTGTCTCCTGTGCTCTCGACCAGTTAGAGAGGACGGGGTGTTCCAGATACAGCTGGAACGGGCAGCAATCTTCCGCGAGGATAACCACACACTTAGGCAAGAGGAGTCCGGTGTTAGCCTGATATGATAGGAATTTTCACCGGTTATCAGGGGAATGTGCTTCGGGGTTACTCCACCTGGGGGCATTCCGTAAAATGAACTCAGATAATATTGCTTGTTCAACGCTAACAGCTAACATATAGACATTTATCAGTTAATTATATTATTATGTTATCAGGCAGAGAATAGTTATCAGGCAGGTATCAGATATCAGGTATCAGTTATCAGGTGGTGATCCTAGGTTTCCCCTTGATCACCCAGATATCAGGTTATAGTCCAGATCTCATGATTATTCAGTATTAGGCTCAGACAGTGATCCTAGGTTTCCCCTTGATCACTAGATTAGCAGATGTAGTCCAGTCATGACTACCCAGTTTAGCAGGAACAGTCAGGTAGCCCTCTATGGGTAAGGATAAGACTTGGCGATCGTAGGTATCCCCAAGATCGCTAAGAGTAGGCACGGCGACCCTAGGTTTCCCCCGTGGTTGCCAACAGTAGGTTGGGCTGGAGCTCACTGAGACATTATGTCTCATCCCAATCCTTCTGGTGCAGGTTTACAGGTTAGCAAGAGATGTTCATGAAGATCTTCAGGAAGACGCTGGATGGAGTGCAGATGCTCGTCAAGGACTAGCTCAGGAGGTTGACAGATTATCTATGTATATGAGGATAATTGTATATGATGTTTGGATATTCGTATAAACGAGCTATTTGTACACATTCAGTAGTTTTATATTGCATTTATTATTGAAAATTTTAATGTACTCAGTATCAGATTAATACACATGCTAAATATTCTAGATAATTTAGTATGGGTGTTACAGATTCTATTTTTTTTAATAATCTTTTATTATTTTTTGACAAATAACCTTTCATTCTTGTAAAACAAGTTTTCACAAAGGGAAATTCAAAAATTACAATTGATTTTTAGATTTTATTGTAAAAGAAATTTCTTTAGGGGGTATTGGAAAAAAAATTAAGACATCAATCAATGCCAAATATATAAAAATAAAATAAAAAAGGTCAAAAAAAGATCAAGCAAATAATATTATAAATATATGTATAGAAAAATATGAAAGAAATTAACCAAGATTTATTTATATACTGAATAACTGATCTAAAGAAGAAAAATGTGGTGTACCAAAAAAATATATGAAAGAAATCAATTAAGATTTATTTAAATACTAAATAACTCATCAAAAAGATAAATATGAATGACATTAATTAAGGTTAATTTAAATATAAAACAACTCCTCTGAAAAATATTTCTTAAAAAAAAAACTCCTATGAAAAATATAAATATGTAAGTAATATAATATAAATAGATATTTTTTTATAAGCCAGGAGCATGGGCAGGAATAAAGGATAAGTAACGACATTGCAACTAGGTTGGCATTCCGATGAACCCCCATCCTATGCCGCTAAGCTCAAATAAATTTATTAAAAAAAGAGAAAAGTATATACAAGAGGGGGACTAGACCAAAACTCTCCAAGAAGAAAAATATAAATTTGAAAGAATCACCTAAAAAAAATATATATGAAGGAAATTAATCAAGATTTGTTTATATTTCAAATAATTCATCTCAAAAAGATAAATATGAAAGAAATCAATTAAGATTTATTTATATATCAAATAACTCCTCACAAAAAAAAATGAAAGAAATCAATTAAGATTTATTTATATATCAAATAACTCCTCTCAAAAAGATAAATATAAAAGAAATCAATTAATATTTTTTTATATATCAAATAACTCCTCTCAAAAAAATAAATATGAAAGAAATCAATCAAGATTTATTTATATATTAAATAACTCCTCTAATATATTTATATTTTAAATAATTAAAAAGATTTTATTTTATTTTATATTGGATCAATTCTAGGTTTATTTATATTACATTTATCACTACCTATCAAGCCTCATGCGGTTGCCTCCCATACCGAAACTTTTTTTTTTCTCCCTCTAATTTAACCTTGCTCTATCATCCTGACGGTGACTAAAGATGAGTACACATGATAGGGAAAATCAAGTAAGCATCTTTGTTTTTTTTTCTTCATGTTGTGGTAGTTTTAACTTGTAAGAAAGCCATTGATGTGTTGTTTGGTGTTTTCTTTATGTACAGCGTTGTTTTCTCAAGGTTAAGATGAACTGTTGTGAAGGCTGTGCGAAACAAGTACCGAAACTGCTGTCAAAAATCAAAGGTACATTCATATAGTACATCCTTGATCTTTTTACATTATCAACTTTTTGTTTTTTCATAGGATTCTGGATACTATGTATTAATACCTTTCTCTTTCAAAATACAATAAAATAAACACCTTTCAATTTCACCTTGGTAATTGTTTTTTACACTCAAACCAATTTAACAAAATCAAGTTACTCAAATTAATTTGTACACTCAAATTACGTAGCTTCTAACTTTAGAATAGATTTTTACAAAACCAAAATTTATTTTTACAAAATCAAGTCCTCCAAAGTAGAATTATCTTGCTTTTGTTTCTGTATTGATTTTTATGGTCAAATTAACTGTTAAACTCAATTTTTACAAAATCAATTTACTCAGTTAACTTTTCTTACACAATTAACTTTTCTTACAGCAAAACAAAACATACAACAATAGCATGCACTACTTTTCTATCTCTTTATCAGAGCTCTTCTTAATTAGATATTACCAATGGCTTAATTTATTTTATTTTTTAAACAACTTAATGTATACCAATGACTTATGAGGTTTAATAAACTCTAGGTTTATTCCTTCAATCATATCAAATTTATAATTTATAATATATCATGTTTTAAGAGTTTTAGATAAATGCATCTGTTTTTTTTACGAATAATGCATCCCTTTTTATTAACTTTACATATTTAAATATCTTATTTATAGGCATCACTTTTTATTAAGTTTACATATTTATCATATTATTTATTAATCATTTTTAAATTAGATGATAAATTTTATTAATTTTATTTTTATTTGACGATAACTTTTAAAGCTTTTTTTTTATGTTATTTTGACAAAAAAATAACATAAAAATGTTGATAGTAGGCCGACTCAAAGGTGAATGGGGTAGCCGAATCCGATCCAATATATAGGCTAGCTTTTTTTGAAGATTGCTCTTTAGACTTCAAAGATTGCTATCACACATCTGGATATGACCTTCAATACCCCAACTGCAGTTAACTACAGTTTGCTGTTTAATTTTTCTTTTGGAGCGAACGACTGTCGTTGGAGGTATTTTGGTCATTTTAAGGTGCCTGATAACAAATCTTTTAGTGTCAACAACAATCTTCCTTCTTTTAGGCTCAACCAATTCAAACATGTAGTTCGGCCCATTTTTGACAACTTTAGTCTATATATATATATATATATATATATATATATATATATATATATATATATAGCAAAATAGTTAGATTTGAGAATATTTCACATATATTATTCATTATGGTTATTAGTTAGATTTGAGAATATTTCATATATATTATTAAATATGATTATTTGTTTGCAAATTTATTATGAACAATACTTTTGAAAGTGCAATAAAATTGGAATGTCAATATATATATCACATTGATAAAATAACAATTCTAATACTTTCAAAAAAATAACAATTCTAATTTTGCATAAAAAAATTGTAATTATTCAAGATACTAGGAAGTATTTTTTTTCAATTTTAGTGGGTTGGATATATTTTAATTTATGAAGATTTTTTTTCTTTTTCCAGGGGTGAATGATGTGCAACCAGACATAGAGCTAGGGAGAGTACTAGTGATAGGTGATGTGGACCCAAACATACTCTTAAAAAAGCTAAAGAATATCAAGAAGGATGCTGAAATATGTGGTAGCCTATATAACATGACACACAATGAAGAATCTACGAGGTCCAACTTATCAGGTAATGGAAGTGGCAAGAGAGGCAGTGGTGGTTTTTTACGTCGGTTTTCACTCTTTGGGAAAAAGAGTAAAAGAAGAACCAATACTTTAGAGGTCCATAGTCATACCAGAACTGACGATGATACTGATACCCCTAATCATCATGATAATGACAATAATGGAAATGAAAACCCAAGCTCTGGTGAATTAGAGGTCCATAGTAATACTAGTGATTACCATGAAATCTCTAATCATCGTGGTAATGACAATACTGGCAATGGAAGTGGTGTGGGTCAAACAACCCCAACTGGTAATTACTATCCAACGGATAATCAAGGAATGAATAATCAAGAATATCAATGGATGGATATTTTTGGTGGATATCTGAATCATGATCAACAACATCAACAACCACAAGATGCTTATAATAATATGAACCACACGTATCCACAAACCATGACGTATGGTGAACCATCTTCATCCACGAACTACACGACAACACCGCCGATGTCGTATGACTCCAATCTGGTTGATCCTAAGCCCATCTACAACGACGGGAACGTCGGTAATTGCCGAATCATGTGAAAATTAGTAACAACTTTAGGCATGTTTTTTATTTGAAAAAGAAAACTTTAGACATGTTTTAATTTATTTATTTTTTATCTGTCGGAGCTCATGAAATTTTGTCTAAGACAAGACAAATTTTCTTGGGTCAATTATTTTTTATCTTTTATTTTTATGGAGAATGAATCCGAAGTTTGGACTATCCTTTATATATTTATGTTCATTTAAGCTCTCTGTTTATTTTATTTTATTAATATTTTAACTATGTGTTGTTTTGCCTCATTCTATTTTTTTTTTTTACAGAAAGAAAATCGTTATGTTATTTGGTATCTTATATTACATACATATGTATTCAAAATAAATTTTAATATAAATTTATAGAAAGAAAAAAATAGAGAAATAATAGAGTATTATAAAAAGTCATAATATTGATTCTATTTTTTTTAATAATCTTTTATTATTTTTTGACAAATAACCTTTCATTCTTGTAAAACAAGTTTTCACAAAGGGAAATTCAAAAATTAAAATTGATTTTTAGATTTTATTGTAAAAGAAATTTCTTTAGGGGGTATTGGAAAAAAATTAAGACATCAATCAATGCCAAATATATAAAAATAAAATAAAAAAGGTCAAAAAAAGATCAAGCAAATAATATTATAAATATATGTATAGAAAAATATGAAAGAAATTAACCAAGATTTATTTATATACTGAATAACTGATCTAAAGAAGAAAAATGTGGTGTACCAAAAAAATATATGAAAGAAATCAATTAAGATTTATTTAAATACTAAATAACTCATCAAAAAGATAAATATGAATGACATTAATTAGGGTTAATTTAAATATAAAACAATTCCTCTGAAAAATATTTCCTAAAAAAAAAACTCCTATGAAAAATATAAATATGTAAGTAATATAATATAAATAGATATTTTTTTATAAGCCAGGAGCATGGGCAGGAATAAAGGAGAAGTAACGACATTGCAACTAGGTTGGCATTCCGATGAACCCCCATCCTATGCCGCTAAGCTCAAATAAATTTATTAAAAAAAGAGAAAAGTATATACAAGAGGGGGACTAGACCAAAACTCTCCAAGAAGAAAAATATAAATTTGAAAGAATCACCTAAAAAAAATATATATGAATGAAATTAATCAAGATTTGTTTATATTTCAAATAATTCATCTCAAAAAGATAAATATGAAAGAAATCAATTAAGATTTATTTATATATCAAATAACTCCTCACAAAAAAAAAATGAAAGAAATCAATTAAGATTTATTTATATATCAAATAACTCCTCTCAAAAAGATAAATATAAAAGAAATCAATTAATATTTTTTTATATATCAAATAACTCCTCTCAAAAAAATAAATATGAAAGAAATCAATCAAGATTTATTTATATATTAAATAACTCCTCTAATATATTTATATTTTAAATAATTAAAAAGATTTTATTTTATTTTATATTGGATCAATTCTAGGTTTATTTATATTACATTTTTCACTACCTATCAAGCCTCATGCGGTTGCCTCCCATACCGAAACTTTTTTTTTTCTCCCTCTAATTTAACCTTGCTCTATCATCCTGACGGTGACTAAAGATGAGTACACATGATAGGGAAAATCAAGTAAGCATCTTTGTTTTTTTTTCTTCATGTTGTGGTAGTTTTAACTTGTAAGAAAGCCATTGATGTGTTGTTTGGTGTTTTCTTTATGTACAGCGTTGTTTTCTCAAGGTTAAGATGAACTGTTGTGAAGGCTGTGCGAAACAAGTACCGAAACTGCTGTCAAAAATCAAAGGTACATTCATATAGTACATCCTTGATCTTTTTACATTATCAACTTTTTGTTTTTTCATAGGATTCTTGATACTATGTATTAATACCTTTCTCTTTCAAAATACAATAAAATTAACACCTTTCAATTTCACCTTGGTAATTGTTTTTTACACTCAAACCAATTTAACAAAATCAAGTTACTCAAATTAATTTGTACACTCAAATTACGTAGCTTCTAACTTTAGAATAGATTTTTACAAAACCAAAATTTATTTTTACAAAATCAAGTCCTCCAAAGTAGAATTATCTTGCTTTTGTTTCTGTATTGATTTTTATAGTCAAATTAACTGTTAAACTCAATTTTTACAAAATCAATTTACTCAGTTAACTTTTCTTACACAATTAACTTTTCTTACAGCAAAACAAAACATACAACAATAGCATGCACTACTTTTCTATCTCTTTATTAGAGCTCTTCTTAATTAGATATTGCCAATGGCTTAATTTATTTTATTTTTTAAACAACTTAATGTATACCAATGACTTATGAGGTTTAATAAACTCTAGGTTTATTCCTTCAATCATATCAAATTTATAATTTATAATATATCATGTTTTAAGAGTTTTAGATAAATGCATCTGTTTTTTTTTACGAATAATACATCCCTTTTTATTAACTTTACATATTTAAATATCTTATTTATAGGCATCACATTTTACATATTTTAACATATTATTTATTAATCATTTTTAAATTAGATGATAAATTTTATTAATTTTATTTTTATTTGACGATAACTTTTAAAGTTTTTTTTTATGTTATTTTGACAAAATAATAACATAAAAATGTTGATAGTAGGCCGACTCAAAGGTGAATGGGGTAGCCGAATCCGATCCAATATATAGGCTAGCTTTTTTTGAAGATTGCTCTTTAGACTTCAAAGATTGCTATCACACATCTGGATATGACCTTCAATACCCCAACTGCAGTTAACTACAGTTTGTTGTTTAATTTTTCTTTTGGAGCGAACGACTGTCGTTGGAGGTATTTTGGTCATTTCAAGGTGCCTGATAACAAATCTTTTAGTGTCAACAACAATCTTCCTTTTTTTAGGCTCAACCAATTCAAACAAGTAGTTCGGCCCATTTTTGACAACTTTAGTCTATATATATATATATATATATATATATATATATATATATATATATATATATATATAGCCAAATAGTTAGATTTGAGAATATTTCACATATATTATTCATTATGGTTATTAGTTAGATTTGAGAATATTTCATATATATTATTAAATATGATTATTTGTTTGCAAATTTATTATGAACAATACTTTTGAAAGTGCAATAAAATAGGAATGTCAATATATCACATTGATAAAATAACAATTCTAATACTTTCAAAAAAATAACAATTCTAATTTTGCATAAAAAATTGTAATTATTCAAGATACTAGGAAGTATTTTTTTCAATTTTAGTGGGTTGGATATAATTTAATTTATGAAGATTTTTTTTTCTTTTTCCAGGGGTGAATGATGTGCAACCAGACATAGAGCTTGGGAGAGTACTAGCGATAGGTGATGTGGATCCAAACATACTCTTAAAAAAGCTAAAGAATATCAAGAAGGATGCTGAAATATGTGGTAGCCTATATAACATGACACACAATGAAGAATCTGCGAGGTCCAACTTATCAGGTAATGGAAGTGGCAAGAGAGGCAGTGGTGGTTTTTTACGTCGGTTTTCACTCCTTGGGAAAAAGAGTAAAAGAAGAACCAATACTTTAGAGGTCCATAGTCATACCAGAACTGACGATGATACTGATACCCCTAATCATCATGATAATGACAATAATGGAAATGAAAACCCAAGCTCTGGTGAATTAGAGGTCCATAGTAATACTAGTGATTACCATGAAATCTCTAATCATCGTGGTAATGACAATACTGGCAATGGAAGTGGTGTGGGTCAAACAACCCCAACTGGTAATTACTATCCAACGGATAATCAAGGAATGAATAATCAAGAATATCAATGGATGGATATTTTTGGTGGATATCTGAATCATGATCAACAACATCAACAACCACAGGATGCTTATAATAATATGAACCGCACGTATCCACAAACCATGACGTATGGTGAACCATCTTCATCCACGAACTACACGACAACACCGCCGATGTCGTATGACTCCAATCTGGTTGATCCTAAGCACATCTACAACGACGGGAACGTCGGTAATTGCCGAATCATGTGAAAATTAGTAACAACTTTAGGCATGTTTTTTATTTGAAAAAGAAAACTTTAGACATGTTTTAATTTATTTATTTTTTATCTGTCGGAGCTCATGAAATTTTGTCTAAGACAAGACAAATTTTCTTGGGTCAATTATTTTTTATCTTTTATTTTTATGGAGAATGAATCCGAAGTTTGGACTATCCTTTATATATTTATGTTCATTTAAGCTCTCTGTTTATTTTATTTTATTAATATTTTAACTATGTGTTGTTTTGCCTCATTCTATTTTTTTTTTACAGAAAGAAAATCGTTATGTTATTTGGTATCTTATATTACATACATATGTATTCAAAATAAATTTTAATATAAATTTATAGAAAGAAAAAAATAGAGAAATAATAGAGTATTATAAAAAGTCATAATATTGATTCTATTTTTTTTAATAATCTTTTATTATTTTTTGACAAATAACCTTTCATTCTTGTAAAACAAGTTTTCACAAAGGGAAATTCAAAAATTACAATTGATTTTTAGATTGTATTGTAAAAGAAATTTCTTTAGGGGGTATTGGGAAAAAAATTAAGACATCAATCAATGCCAAATATATAAAAATAAAATAAAAAAGGTCAAAAAAAGATCAAGCAAATAATATTATAAATATATGTATAGAAAAATATGAAAGAAATTAACCAAGATTTATTTATATACTGAATAACTGATCTAAAAAAGAAAAATTTGGTGTACCAAAAAAATATATGAAAGAAATCAATTAAGATTTATTTAAATACTAAATAACTCATCAAAAAGATAAATATGAATGACATTAATTAAGGTTAATTTAAATATAAAACAACTCCTCTGAAAAATATTTCTTAAAAAAAAAACTCCTATGAAAAATATAAATATGTAAGTAATATTTTTTTTGGTAAGCTAGGAGCTAGGACAAGCATCAAGAGGAAACAACGACATCTCAACTAGGTTGGCACCCCGCGAGACCTCCATCCTATGTCGCCTAACTCAAAGAAAATATTATTAAAAAAGGAAAAATAAATACAAGAGGGGGGACTAGGCCAAAACCCTCAGAAACAACAATGCAAAGCCAAAAAACAACAGAGAAAAGTAAATCAACAGACTATGGAAATGTAATATCCCGCCTAAGACTCGAATATTTATTAATATTGAGACGATGTATCAGAAAAGTTTTAAGCAAAGGACAATTTGGTAAATTGTCAGTTAATGGGTTTATTTATATGGCAAGTGTAATATCTCACTTATAAGTATCAGTTATCAGTGTTAGAAGCTTATTATGCAAGCAATGGCATTTTCATAATTATAGGGAAGGAGGAGTTTATTTAAAAAAGAGGGGGAAGATATTTTCTCTTCATTCTCATCTCTCCCTTCTCTCTCTCAAAACCAGAAATTCTCTCCCTCTCCCTCTCTCTAAGCTTGCGCCCTCCTCCATTAAACCACCCTCCATCAATTTCCTTCCTTCCAAGCTTCTTGGAGCAAAAGCAAACTCAATTATGGAGAGAATGGAACAAGAGGAAGTTAAGAAGAAACATGGGAAGATTAAGGATTCAAGCTAGGGTTTGGACATAAGTTGGCAAGGAAGCTATCAAGAATCATAATAAGAGATCAAGGTGAGCTCCGCAGGGTTTTAGAACCCGCTTGAGTAAGTTCAGTAGAATTTTCACAAGTTGAGTTAAAACTTAGGAATTGTGCCTTAAATCTATTTGTCTGCTAATTCCTTGATAAACCATGTTATTAGTTATCAATATGTCTTGGAATCTATTCCCATAAGCTGTTATGATGTTTGAGCTTGATTGGATAAGCCAAAAATGGTGAAATCACGTTTTGGAACAGTAGCAATTCGGCCACCGAATGCCCAAATTCGGCCACCGAATTTGACAGCAAAATCTCCATTTTTTTGACTCGCTAAAAATCGGCCACCGAATTGGCCAATTCGGCCACCGAATTGCATGTTCTTTTAGAGGATGTTTAGACCAATGTAGGATGAGGAAAGGTACAGTAATGAGGGATAGATACCTTAATCCATAAGTTGATATAGAGAGGTTATTAAGCTATGGAATGTTTCCAAATAATCAAGCAAAGGCTTAAGAGAATGTTAAGCCTAAGGTTACAAGTTCATAAGTTATGTTTGGGAGATTGTTCTCCCTAAGTGATGCATTTTAATGTACCAATTATAGTAAAGAATAGGAGCACTTACAAGTGCATAAGATGAGAATCAATGAGAATGCTCATAGGATAACAAGCTTAAGATGCACTCGATTAAGTGTGCGTATGCACAAGGAAAGATTTAATGATCAAAGTTAAGAACCTACTTATAGGTTAAGCTTTTAAGAATGAATACATCAAAGAATGCATCAGATATGCATAAGTTAAAGTTATAAATTATATGTATATATATTTAAAGAATAAGAATAAATTATGAAGTGGGCTTGATGTGTCTCTCGTATGCTCATTAGTTAGTATACGAGGGGTTCTTGTGAAGTTACCGCCTTAAATGGCAGCCAGAACGGTGAAGTTACCGCTCGTGAGGGCAGCTGCACATCCAAGTCTATAAAATTAATGTGTCTCCTGTCTGCTCGTTAGTTACTATACAGGGGGTCCCCGTGAAGTTACCGCCTTAAATGGCAGCTGGGACGGTGAAGTAACCGCTCGTGAGGGCAGCCACACAAAAGGAAAGAGGAGTCCGGTGATAGCCTGATATGATAGGAGTTTCACCGGTAGATGGGAGATGTATTCTGGGGTTACTCCACCTGGATGCACTCCGTAAAATGAACTCAGATAAATATTGTTTGTTCAACGCTGACTTACTAACTTAATGATTAAGAATGATATAAATATATACATATATATATTGATGATTATGAATTATGATGAGAATACGACAAGTAGTCAGCAGAGAAGGAAAGTGATCATAGGATGTCCCCAGATCACTAAGTATAAGTTTAAGTTTAAAGTTAGAATATGATAAGACATGATAAAGACAAGTAGCGATCCTAAGTTTTCCCCTTGATCGTGAAATATGTAGAGAATGACGGCGATCGTAGGTATCCCCAAGATCGCCAAGAGTAGGCACGGCGACCCTAGGTTTCCCCCGTGGTTGCCAACAGTAGGTTGGGCTGGAGCTCACTGAGACATTATGTCTCATCCCAATCCTTCTGGTGCAGGTTAGCAGGTTGTTCGTGATGAAGTTCTGCATGGAGACGCTGGATGGAGTGCAGCTGTTCGTCAAGTATCAACGCAGGAGCTTAATGGATTATTGTATAAGTATTTATCATGGTACTTGATCAGTTGTATAACGAGAAATTGTACTCCTTCAGTTGTATTAGTTGTATTTATTTATTGAATATTTTAATGTATCCGGTATCAGATTAATACACATGCTAAATATTCTAGATAATTTAGTATGGGTGTTACAATTGGTATCAGAGCAGGTCGATTCAGACCGTGCTTTGGTCATTAAAAATTCAATAAAGTAGTGGAACCATTGGGTTTCGGATGTTGTTCTAAATGTCACATCTAGTTGAGCCTGATCAACTCAATCTAGGATATGACAGTTAGGATAAATGTCCGAGAGCTGAATGTGACCAAGGAGGAATGAAGTTTATGAAGGGCGAAGATTAAGGTTACAGAATTTTAAGACGAAATTGGCGAAGAAGTATTCGGACCAAATGGTGGCCATCAACCATGAGGTAGCGAAGCCTGTTAGTGACAAGATTTCAGAAACATAAGAGATTTTAATGCCCAAACGGTTAAGAGAATTAATTACGGATTAAGTGAAGATTTGGACAGATGAAGCTAACCACTTGAATGTGATCATTAAACAAGAATCGCAAGTAAGTTTAACCCCATCAGATCAGCCGCACCTCCCGAATCATTAAAGCCGAATTTGTGAATTGAGGAGAGAAGATGGTATGCAACCTAAGAACTAAGATGGATGATTAAAAGGTGGATATTGAATAATTAGTCGTTGGAATTTAGCGAAACTGATGGACGAATAAGATCGAATTTCTTGATTGGATAAAGAAGACAAGTTTACGGCAACACAAGATTAAGGAAGATCAGTAATTCGAAGGATAATCGGACTCTTAGCCGCGGAATTATGTGAGGCTTTATTATACGAAAGGTTAGGATTGAGGTTAACGTTAAGGAGATATATATTCTCAATAGAAGAGTTTCCTTCCACATATATGATAGAAGCTGAAAGAGATCACCTCGTGTCGATAAGTTTCCGAGGGCGGTAAAAAGGCATAGATTTCGGATTGTTTAACTATAGGCAGAATTATTCAGATGTTAAGAACAAGTTTTGAATTGTGAATATAGTAACAAGTTGCTGGAGGAATCCAATAGATTATGATAAGTGCAGAAGTTTAAGATCGATTAATCGGGTACTCGAAGAGACGTAATCTATAATTAAATTCACCAGAGGACCAATAAGAGTTTTAAATCTTATTCAGGACGGATTGTTCCGTAGAAACTCGAAGGGGTAACCTAAGAGATATGGTAAGACAATAGAGACCGAAGTTGTTTTGTAAAAGAGTATAAGCCATTTGACAGGAGCATGGTTAGGCTCGTAATAGTTGTTGAGAACCGTTTACAGGTTTTGGCGTATTATTGTGAAGGTAAGTATATGGTTTATGTCCGAAAGGAAACACAAGTCAGGTGGTGACCAATACGTAATTTAAGCAGATAGTTTAAGCCACTGGAGGAACAATAACGTCAGATGATTTTGTTACGATAGCTACAAGTTACTAAATAAAAAGATTGGTCAAGGAAACTTTATTTGGCAATGGTTGTGTATTGCTCCAATTCTAACTTGAGTTGTTAAGAATCAGAGTTGCGCAGCGGAGTGGCAATCTAAGAATGAATTAATGAACAATGCTAAGCTGAAGCTTAGAGAATGGGAAGATGTTAAGTGCTTAATTCTTATTATATGGAATAACAGTAAGTATAGACGACTTGAACTTATCACAAGTTCTAATAGGAATTTTTGGAAGTTGAGTTGATGGATACTTCAGACCTCGAACCCATGAGAAATGGAATATATGGTAAGGAATAAGAAGAAGGATGTGATTCTGGCACTAAGTCTGAATCAATGGAAGTTATCGCTAAAATGGTAGTTTAGCTATTTTAGCTCAACAACATCAAGTATACTTGAATAGTAAGTTAGTCTAAAGAGAATTGAGCATGGGCCAACAACAGTAAAGGTTGCACTTGTAAGACGGTACCTTTTGATTTGAAGCGTCGTTCTGGACGACAAATATAGTGGATTATAAGTTCAATTCGTGTGATACTCATAGTATGTAAACATGTCTCATGCGTCAAATTTCATTAGCATTACGTACTCGACAGTCAGTACTCACGCTACTCAGACAGTTGTGTATCAAGTGACATATATCAGTCATCTGACATATATCGAAAATCGTAATACGCAGTCAGTAAAGTTTAAATGGGAATGTATTGATTAGATCAGGTTGTTGATAACAAACATATCTTAGATAAGGAGTCCAGAATATACGTAAAGGATGAAAAGATTGACGAGATTAAGTGTGCTATCTGAGTAGCGGCCAAAATAGAGTTTTCTTTTCGAAAACAAAAGGATGTCTTTGAACGAAATAAGTTTTAACCCCAATAGACTGTAACCATAAATTATGTTATGGATTGATGTATACTCGAGCATTAAACATGAGTAACATTGGCGGGGCAAACCTGGCAAGCCAGTTGAAAGGCAAATCCCGGATGTTACAAGATGAGTTAAGAGTAAGAATGATGTCCCGTTAGTCGGACAAGGAAGAGGTGATGTATTGTGTACCCATTAGTAGTGTACGCGTGCTCGTTTATGTATGTGAATTATATGCTATGGGATATACCATATTATAATATGTGAGACGACTTATACCACTCATCACTTGAACTAAACCCCTACGAGTTTGGGATATCGGTGTAGAAAATATTTACACTACGGCTAGAACACAAGAATAAGTTGTGACATAAATTGTGGGAGATAATCAAACTTCTAGTAAAGAAGAATGATTTCTAAGTTATCAAGACAAGTAACTTCGTAGATCAATTGAAGCAGAACGCGAGTAATCTGTAAGATTCCGCGAGCTCTTGAGAAATTCCAAAGTGGAAGCAATGATTAGGATTATGGAAAGTAACACACCAGGAGGCCAGAAAGAAAAGAGCAGGTACCATAATGATGCCTCCTCCTTGTATTTGTAAAATGGAGGTAGTGCAGTAGTTTACTTCCATTAGAGAATGCTCAATATCAGATGTTTCAGAGTAAGGATAATTCTATACAAAGAAGGGTATAACTATATATATATATATGTAGGATGCCGTCGTATAAGGCAAAGGTCGAATATAAGAATTCAATGGAATCGTTTGAGGATAATAAGAACGACCCAATATCGTCCGAATGAGGTTACATGAGCTGTGAAGGTATTTATAAGAATTAGTACAAGTGCCAGAGCTGGACAACTCCAGATTGGATTTGCAAAAGGGTATGGACCAGGAACGTGGTTAAGCGAGTTAGATACGATGGTTCAGATAACCTCACATCCCACTACGTAAGAGTTATGCAATTCACCACGAGCAATTCAGTTAAAGGAAAAGTTGTCGACTATATTCGATATATAGAGTTGGAAATCTAAGGGGTTCCGATAAGCAAGACGAACTGGAGTTTTGGCTAGTAGAGGAAGTAGTATGAGAGATTCATTTATATATGATTGTGGATTCTAAATTTTGAGGACGAAATTTCTTTAAGGGGGGTAGATTGTAATATCCCGCCTAAGACTCGAATATTTATTAATATTGAGACGATGTATCAGAAATGTTTTAAGCAAAGGACAATTTGGTAAATTGTCAGTTAATGGGTTTATTTATATGGCAAGTGTAATATCCCACTTATAAGTATCAGTTATCAGTGTTAGAAGCTTATTATGCAAGCAATGGAATTTTCGTAATTATAGGGAAGGAGGAGTTTATTTAAAAAAGAGGGGGAAGATATTTTCTCTTCATTCTCATCTCTCCCTTCTCTCTCTCAAAACCAGAAATTCTCTCTCTCCCTCTCTCTAAGCTTGCGCCCTCCTCCATTAAACCACCCTCCATCAATTTCCTTCCTTCCAAGCTTCTTGGAGCAAAAGCAAACTCAATTATGGAGAGAATGGAACAAGAGGAAGTTAAGAAGAAACAAGGGAAGATTAAGGATTCAAGCTAGGGTTTGGACATAAGTTGGCAAGGAAGCTATCAAGAATCATAATAAGAGATCAAGGTGAGCTCCACAGGGTTTTAGAACCCGCTTGAGTAAGTTCAGTAGAATTTTCACAAGTTGAGTTAAAACTTAGGAATTGTGCCTTAAATCTATTTGTCTGCTAATTCCTTGATAAACCATGTTATTAGTTACCAATATGTCTTGGAATCTATTCCTATAAGCTGTTATGATGTTTGAGCTTGATTGGATAAGCCAAAAATGGTGAAATCACGTTTTGGAACAGTAGCAATTCGGCCACCGAATGCCCAAATTCGGCCACCGAATTTGACAGCAAAATCTCCATTTTTTTGACTCGCTAAAAATCGGCCACCGAATTGGCCAATTCGGCCACCGAATTGCATGTTCTTTTAGAGGATGTTTAGACCAATGTAGGATGAGGAAAGGTACCATAATGAGGGATAGATACCTTAATCCATAAGTTGATATAGAGAGGTTATTAAGCTATGGAATGTTTCCAAATAATCAAGCAAAGGCTTAAGAGAATGTTAAGCCTAAGGTTACAAGTTCATAAGTTATGTTTGGGAGATTGTTCTCCCTAAGTGATGCATTTTAATGTACCAATTATAGTAAAGAATAGGAGCACTTACAAGTGCATAAGATGAGAATCAATGAGAATGCTCATAGGATAACAAGCTTAAGATGCACTCGATTAAGCGTGCGTATGCACAAGGAAAGATTTAATGATCAAAGTTAAGAACCTACTTATAGGTTAAGCTTTTAAGAATGAATACATCAAAGAATGCATCAGATATGCATAAGTTAAAGTTATAAATTATATGTATATATATTTAAAGAATAAGAATAAATTATGAAGTGGGCTTGATGTGTCTCTCGTATGCTCATTAGTTAGTATACGAGGGGTTCCTGTGAAGTTACCGCCTTAAATGGCAGCCAGAACGGTGAAGTTACCGCTCGTGAGGGCAGCTGCTGTAACATCCCGCTCTTAAGTATCAGTTATCAATGTTAGAAGCTTGAAAAGCAAGCAAGACGAACAAGAAACTAAGGGAATGGCAATATTGTAAATAAGTTGAGAAGGGGGGGAAAGTTTGAATGAAAGAAGTAGAAAGAGTACTCTACACTCTTCTATTTCCATTTCCTTTCCCATTTTCAGCTCACTCACTCCCTCTCCCTCCCCATTCTCACGCCCTCACTCCCTCTCCATAATCTCATCTTTTCATCATCCAATTCTTAAGAGAAACTTCACAAGCAAGGTTTGGGTAGCAAAGCTAGAACAAGTGAAAGAAATAAGGAGAAACAAGGAAGTTTTGAGAGAAGAAGATAGCTTGGAGCCAAGGCTTTGGGAACCAAGGATAGTAAGCACCAATAGGAGGTTTAAGGTGAGCTCCACTAAGTTTTATACCCATTTAGGGGTAAATTTTAAGGTTTATGAGGAAAGGTATAAACATGATGATTTTGTCTAGATTTGTATTAGTTAGTTTCCCTAATGTTAATATTTGATATGCCATGATTTTATATGTTGAAAACCTTTGATTTTGATGTATGAATGCTTGCTGGACTGTGTTGGATCATAAAACTCGTTTTTGAACTTTCTGAAACAGCTACAGGGACTGCACCCCCTGGTTTCATCGTGCCACGATGGCTTGCATCGTGCCATGATCATACTGATCAGGCAGCCATCGTGCCACGATGGGTGGCAACGTGCCACGAAAAAGCCAGCAATGCACCCCTTTTTAAAATGTGTTTTTCCTAGCCAGAACTCATCCGCACAGCGCCAGTATGCCTTTGTATATTTAAAAATGGAAGAATAGATCATGGTATGCCTTGTATTAACATGAGTGTGGGGTTAGAAACTTCATTTATCATTGAGGATTAACCTCATTAAGGATCAAGGAATCAAGTAAGACATTGGGTAGATTTATCCCTAAGACACCAAGTAAGATAGGGACATAGTTCCCACTATAGACAAAGGCTCATGAGAACGATGAGTCGAGAACCTTGATAGGATAATAAGATTATACAAGAATGTTACCTTATTCAAGTCTAGAACCTTTTATAGGTTAAGAGTACAAGAATTAGTAAGATTAAGCCGTGGCCTTCGATGTTCACGCCAGTGGGACACGAATGGTTCACGTAGAGACCAGACTAAGATTATTAATATTAATTGCGTCTTCCGTTGTTCACGCCAGTGGGGCACGGGAGGTATACGCATCAGTTAAGATTAATATTAAGCCGTGACTTTCGTTGTTCACGTCAGTGGGACTCGAAAGGTTCATGTATAAGTTAAGACTAATAATGAAGTATAATAATTCGCGTCTTCCGTCGTTCACGCCAGTGGGACACGGGGGGTATACGCGTAAGTTAAGTCGTGTCTTCTGTCGTTCACGCCAGTGGGACACAGGAGGTTCACGCCAGTGGGACGTGTTATTCCGCAAGGATGACCGCACGACGACAAGAGGAGTCCGGTGTTAGCCTGATATGATAGGAATTTTCACCGGTTATCAGGGGAATGTGCTTCGGGGTTACTCCACCCGGGGGCATTCCGTAAAATGAACTCAGATAATAATGTTTGTTCAACGCTAACAGCTAACATAAGACATTTATCAGTTAATTATTTTATTATGTTATAGAATAGTTATCAGACAAGTATCAGACTCAGGTAGTGATCCTAGGTTTCCCCTTGATCACTAGTTTAGCAGGATGTAGTTCAGTTTATAACTACACAGTTTAGCAGGAACAGTCAGGTAACCCTCTATGGGTAAGGTTAAGACTTGGCGATCATAGGAATCCCCAAGTTCGCCGAGGTAGGCACGGCGACCCTAGGTTCCCCGAGGTTGCCAACAGTAGGTAGGGTAGGAGCTCACTGAGACGTTATGTCTCATCCCTATCCTTCTGGTGCAGGTTGTCAGGTAGCCGGGTGGCTTTCAGATGAAGATCTTCAGGAAGACGCTGGATGGAGTGCAGATGCTCGTCAAGGACAGGCTCAGGAAATTGATAGATTTTATGTATGTATATGAAAGAGTAATTGTATCTGACATTGGATATTTATGTAAACGAGCAATTTGTATTCATTCAGTGATTTGTATATATTAATTATTGTAAATTTTAATGTACCCAGTATCAGATTAACACACATGCTAAATATTCTAGATAATTTAGTATGGGTGTTACAGCTGCACATCCAAGTCTATAAAGTTAATGTGTCTCCTGTCTTCTCGTTAGTTAGTATACAGGGGGTCCCCGTGAAGTTACCGCCTTAAATGGCAGCTGGGACGGTGAAGTAACCGCTCGTTAGGGCAGCCACACAAAAGGAAAGAGGAGTCCGGTGATAGCCTGATAGGATAGGAGTTTCACCGGTAGAAGGGAGATGTATTCTGGGGTTACTCCACCTGGATGCACTCCGTAAAATGAACTCATAAATATTGTTTGTTCAACGCTGACTTACTAACTTAATGATTAAGAATGATATAAATATATACATATATATATATTGATGATTATGAATTATGATGAGAATACGACAAGTAGTCAGCAGAGAAGGAAAGTGATCATAGGATGTCCCCACATCACTAAGTATAAGTTTAAGTTTAAAGTTAGAATATGATAAGACATGATAAAGACAAGTAGCGATCCTAAGTTTTCCCCTTGATCGTGAAATATGTAGAGAATGACGGCGATCGTAGGTATCCCCAAGATCGCCAAGAGTAGGCACGGCGACCCTAGGTTTCCCCCGTGGTTGCCAACAGTAGGTTGGGCTGGAGCTCACTGAGACATTATGTCTCATCCCAATCCTTCTGGTGCAGGTTAGCAGGTTGTTCGTGATGAAGTTCTGCATGGAGACGCTGGATGGAGTGCAGCTGTTCGTCAAGTATCAACGCAGGAGCTTAATGGATTATTGTATAAGTATTTATCATGGTACTTGATCAGTTGTATAACGAGAAATTGTACTCCTTCAGTTGTATTAGTTGTATTTATTTATTGAATATTTTAATGTATCCGGTATCAGATTAATACACATGCTAAATATTCTAGATAATTTAGTATGGGTGTTACAGGAAATCTGAAATTAGGCCACCCACACCACTCACGAAAGAAATAAGAGTGCAGCTCCTGCGGTAAAGATGTCAACCAAACCGAACCCTGAATCGAATGACCCATATTTGCCAACTTATGAGCACAGGAGTTACCCTCGCGGTAAATATGAGAAGAAATAACCTGAACTCCAAGATTACGGGCATTATGCCAGCGGTTGCGAAGAATTACCGGGACAAGAGAAACATTTCTAAAAAGCAACAAAGCACTGGTGGAATCACTTTCTAACCAAACGTTAGTCCACCCATGGAGGGCCGCATACTCCATGGCAAAAATGAAACCATGAATCTCCGAAAGGAAAACAGACGAGTTACCAAGATTACAGGTGAAAGCCCCAAGGAAAGTTCCCAGAAAATCCCTGAATAAGCCACCACAAGCCGCATTACCTGCAGTGACCGAGCCATCAGTATTAACCTTCATCCAAGGAGAGGAAGGCGCCTTCCATAAGACCATAACAATGTCCTTGACACGCCGGTGATGAGGGGAAACCGAGAAGGAGTCAAGAAAAGTGGAGTCCGAAGCTAAACACTTGCCTGCGGAAACTGTAACACCCTAACCCTTAACCGCCGATTATTAACTTTAATAAAGAAAACGTTAAGGACATAGGAAGTTACAACATTAAGAAAACAATTTTTCAAAAACATCAACAGAAATCAAAAACATATTTGATTCACAATTAGCAGCGGAAAAACAACAAACACAGCTTATAACCAAGCATGCATTTAATATACAAATATTTATACATAAGATTTCAAAAGAGGCAATTCTACAACAGAGATCATTGCCAAATCTATACATAACGTTTAGATACCCAAAATGGTAGTGTTACAAATATCAGAGCACTAGACTCTAACTAGGATACAACACCTAGTACCAAAAATGTAAGGATAGCTAGGCTATGCCCTTACCACTACAAAAGCTCCTAACAGCAAAGGGCTATTCCTCAACGATAGCCTCGCCAACCTGATAATCTGGATCCCCAATGATCCAGCACATAACACAAAACAGAGAGTGTTAGTATCACCAACAATAAACATGTATAAATAACACATTATTTATACATAACCAAAACATAACACGTAATTGTCAATGCACAAACTCATCAATAACAATTACCACATGACAACCATTATGCACACATAAATCCTAAATGATCTCTAATGTCACAAAGGATGCATGCCTCAAAATGCACTCTAATGCATGTGGTACCAATTCTTGCTCAGCTTTAGAGTCATGGCGGACTATTGGATAAACTTATATCCCTTGTGTACCTCTCATTTGCCATAAAAGGACGGTCGTGCACTTGACCAACCGAAGCTGGATTACTTCTGCACCTCTCATTCGCCATAAAAGGACGGTCGTGCATATGACCAATAATAATTGGATTTCATCTTACTCATAAAGAGTATACATACCATCATGAAATGCATGTATGTCCACTTAGCAATTATTGATATTTACACCTACATATGCTCAAATATGTGTGTACACTACCAATACTCATGCTAACTTCAACAAGAAGGCACTCATGGCCAATCATAATACAAATATGTATATACTCAACCATATTCACAACCTCAAATAAACCAATCAAATCATATCAAAATCTCACACAAAAGGGTTTCAAAAAAGACCCACACACTTTGATAATCCCACACTCATACTAGGGTTTTATTCAAGCTTTTCTTGAAAACAAATAATCTTTAGAAAACATTAAGAATGAGTTAAAATGGTGGGCAAGGTTTCCAAAAATGTATTATAAAATACAGTAGCAAAAGACATCCCCGCGCGCACCAGGACCTCCAGAACAACTCAACAAAGTTGGCCTGTCCAAGGTTGGTCGCTACAAGCGAACCCTTGGTCGCTACAAGCGAGCATAGGCAGGGAATTATCCTGCTTGGTCGCTACAAGCGAACCTTCGGTCGCTACAAGCGAGCCTGGTCGCTACAAGCGCCAGTGTGGTCGCTACAAGCGCGGATAGGCAGGGAATTATCCTGCCTGGTCGCTACAAGCGATGTTCCGTCGCTACAAGCGACCGTATCAGTACAGTCATGTAAAAATGGTATTTTTCCACCATTTTAGCCCATCTATGGTTACCCAAGTTCCAGAACTTGTTAAAAACAACTTTCCATCATAAAACATCATTTATAACCCATCACAAACAAAGATTGCATCAAGCATAGAAATTAGGGTTCAAAACAATAACTTTTCAAAAACTTTTCTTATGAACTCCAACACAATAACTCCAACAAATCATGCTAACAACATCACTTAGCATTCAATCAAGCAAGACATAATCATTTACAACTTTAAACCATAAAAACTTTCTAACAAAACCTAGACAAAGTGAGGAGAAGTTTGGGATGGAGAAATAGACATTCTCCCCTTCTCAATCACTTGTAATAATATAATACTAACTCTCTTACCTTCTCAAACCTAGCAAATCTCAAGCTTTCCTCTTGCTTTTCTTGCCCTAGCTCTCCTCTTGTTCTTCTCCTCTTCTTCTTTCACGTTTTCTTCACAAAGAAAATGAGGAATGGCACTATTCATTCCCACAAAATATCTTATATCCCTAGCAATAGATCCTAGCCATCCATCTTTACTAACCATCATGGACCAATCCTAGCCATACAATCTAATCCAAGCTTACTACATTCATCCACATAGGATTATTACTACTACTCATAAACCAAAGCCCAATACTATTCACTCTCTTGGCCCAATTCGCCCAAAACTCTAAAAACTCGATTACGAACTTACCCTCGCGCTAAATAATTATCCCTCGATTACTAGAAAATATTTTTAAATGCAAATCCATAAAATAAAATATATAAAAATATAATATACGAAAATAGGGTCGTTACAACTCTACCCCCCTAAAAGAATTTTCGCCCTCGAAAATACCTGAAAACAACTCTGGATAGGAGTCCCGCATCTTGCTCTCGAGCTCCCACGTCGCATATTCACCGGCTGGGCCTCCCCAAACGACTTTCACCGATGAAATCTCTTTATTCCTGAGCCTCTTCATCTCTTGTCCTTCAATCCTTAAGGGTACCGTTTCAACCGTTAAATTCTCTCTCACTTGTATCTCGTCCGACTCGATCACATGTGACGGATCCGATACGTATTTCCTTAATTGCGACACGTGAAAAACATCATGTAGATTCGACAACGACGGCGGCAACGCAATCCTATACGCCACCTTCCCAATCCTCTTCAAAATCTGATACGGACCAATGAATCTCGATGCTAACTTCTTCGATTTCAAAGCCCGTCCAATACCTGTAGTCGATGTAACTCTTAGAAACACATGATCTCCTTCTTGAAATTCTATATCCTTCCTTCTCTTATCAGCATAGCTTTTCTGGCGACTCTGCGACGCTCTCATCTTTTCTTGGATCATCTTGATCTTCTCGGTCGTTTGTTGCACAATCTCAGGTCCAAGCACCACACTTTCTCCCGATTCAAACCAACACAAAGGTGTTCTACATCTCCTTCCATACAACGCTTCAAAAGGTGCCATACCGATGCTCGAATGAAAACTGTTGTTATACGTAAACTCAATCAATGGCAAGCAAGCTTCCCAACTCACTCCTTGTTCCAAAATACACGATCTTAACAAATCCTCCAATGATTGAATTGTCCTCTCCGACTGACCATCCGTCTGCGGGTGATAAGCAGAACTCATCCGCAACTTAGTCCCCAACGCTTCTTGCAAACTCTCCCAAAACCTTGAAGTAAAACGAGGATCTTGATCTGATACAATACTCGACGGTATTCCATGCAATCTCACGATTTGCTCGACATAAATCTCAGCCAACTTCGGTACTAGCATACCGGTCTTGATAGCTATGAAATGAGCAGACTTTGTTAACCTGTCGACAACTACCCAAATCATGTTGTTACCTTTCGACGTCTTCGGCAAACCGCTTACAAAATCCATCGCAATACTATCCCATTTCCATTCTGGAATAAACATAGGTTGTAATAGCCCCGACGGCTTCTGATGCTCCACCTTGGACTTCTGACAAGTCAAACAAGCGAAAACAAACTCGGCGATCTCTTTCTTCATCCCTTGCCACCAAAACATTTTCCTCAGATCTTGATACATCTTAGTAACACCAGGATGAATACTTAAGTTGCTTCTGTGACCTTCCTCCAAGATCATCCGCTTCAATTCAGGCACATCAGGTACACATAACCTTCCTTGACACCTCATCACGCCTTTCTCATCGATCTCAACGTTTACCTTTTTCCCTTGCTCGATGAGCGTCTTAAGCTTCATCAATCTCACATCATACTTTTGCTTTTCCACAACCTCTTCAAGAAAATCATTCGTCAACTTCAACATTCCTAGCTTCACGCTTCTGGTTGTCCTTTCAAAAACCAAACTGAGGTCTCTAAACTCTTCAATCAATCTCAGTTCCTTCGCCATCAGAGAAGACATATGCAAAGACTTCCTACTCAACGCATCGGCCACCACATTAGCCTTACCCGGATGATAACTCAACTCGAAATCATAATCCTTAAGAAACTCTAACCATCTTCTTTGCCTCATGTTGAGCTCCTTCTGATCAAACAAGTACTTCAGACTCTTGTGATCGCTGAAAACCTCGAATCTTGACCCATACAAGTAGTGCCTCCAAATCTTGAGAACAAACACAACAGCAGCTAGCTCCAAATCATGCGTAGGATAGTTCCTTTCATGAATCTTCAGCTGTCTTGATGCATAAGCAACGACTTGTCCCCTCTGCATCAACACACCACCTAGACCCATCTTCGACGCATCACAATAAACCACGAACGGTTCCTTCGGATTAGGCAGAATTAGCACAGGTGCAGATGTCAACCTCCTCTTTAGCTCTTGGAAACTCTGCTCACACTTATCATCCCAAATAAAAGCTTGACCCTTCCTAGTCAACTGTGTCAACGGCAACGCCAACTTTGAAAATCCTTCAATGAACCTCCGATAGTAACCGGCCAAACCAAGAAAACTTCGGATCTCAGTAACAGACTCCGGCGTTCCCCAATCTTGCACGGCTTCTACCTTAGCAGGATCCACTGCTATACCACCACTTGAAATGACGTGACCCAAAAAGCTAACTTCATGCAACCAAAATTCACACTTAGAAAATTTTGCATAAAGCTTCTTCTCGCGCAACACCTCCAACACAATCCTCAAATGCTCGGCATGTTCCTCTTCCGTCTTCGAGTATACCAAAATATCGTCTATGAAGACCACCACAAATCGATCCAAAAAGGAATGAAATATACGATTCATATATTCCATAAACACTCCAGGTGCATTAGTAACTCCAAAAGGCATAACGGCGTACTCGTAGTGACCATACCTTGTCCTGAAAGCAGTCTTCGGTATATCCTCCGCCTTAACTCTTATCTGGTGATATCCCGATCTCAAATCAATCTTGCTGAACACACAGGCTCCCACTAACTGATCCATCAAATCATCTATCCTCGGAAGTGGATACTTGTTCTTGATAGTTGCTTTATTCAACTGACGATAATCGATGCACAGACGCATACTACCATCTTTCTTCTTTACTAACAGAACCGGCGCACCCCACGGCGATACACTCGGTCTTACAAACTTCTTCTCTAACAATTCCTCCAATTGTTCCTTCAACTTTTCTAGCTCAGCAGCTGACATACGATACGGCGCCATCGAAATTGGACTAGTGCCAGGTACGATGTCAATTGCGAATTCAACCTCTCTCTCGGGTGGTAAATCCAAAATGTCATCTGGAAAAACATCTGGGAAATCACGCACCACCGGCAACGCATCAACCTCAATCTTCTCTTCCACCCTCAACGAAGCAAACATAGCAAACACATCCTCTTGAGCCTTCACTGATCTTACCACTTCTCGACAACACATGAGCTTCGAACACAACTCTGGCTCCGGTCTTGGAAACGTAACCGTCCTCTCACCGCAGTTGATATGAACCCGATTAAATTCTAACCAGTTCATACCAAAGATAACATCTATTCCGCTCAACGGAATGCAGACTAAATCCATACCAAAGAGTCGATCATACATAATGACTGAACAATCAACACAAACTAGAGTAGTCGATACTGAACCACCCGCAGGCGTTTCAATAACCATGCGTCCTATCATATTTTCTACTTTAAGACCCAACCTCTCAACACAATCCATAGAAATAAACGAATGGGTAGCGCCCGTATCAATAATAGCAGACAAAGGAGTATTATTGATAAAGCATGTACCTCTGATCAAGTTGTCCGCCTTCGCATCACCACCATCTAAAGCAAACACTTTTCCTCCAGCCGCTCTAGGCTTCTTACACACGTTGCTCTTATGACCCTCTTCTTTGCAATTGAAGCACACAATACCCTTCTTGCACTGATCAGTTTTGTGGTTTGGATCACCACACTTGAAACATTTTCCACCATTTTTCGGGCATTCAAAGAAACGATGACCCGGCTGTCCACACTTAAAGCAATTCCTATTACCTCCAAACTTGTTACCACTACTCCCACCTTCATCAGGTTTCTTCCCACCTTTGCTATACGGTTTACCTCTAGCCATGTCCTTTCCCCTCTTCTCATTCGCGGCTTTGTAGTAATTAGCCTTAGCTTTACCGTCCTTATCACATATCCGGCTCTTATTTACCAACATTGGAAAATTCCTGATCTCACTAAACCCAATCAACTGCTTAATGTCTGGCCTCAGCCCATTTTCAAACTTCACACACTTGTCTTCCTCAGCTTCCACCGTGTTGTAATGAGGAGCAAAACGACACAAATCTTCAAACTTGGCAGCATACTCAGAAACAGATAAACTTCCTTGCTTGAGCTCCATGAACTCAATCACCTTACGGTTCCTCTCGTCTGCCGGAAAATACTTGGTTAAGAACTCCCTCCGGAAACGAGCCCAAGTAACTAAAGCTCCACCAGCTCCCAACCTTTGACTAGCATTTCCCCACCAATGATCAGCCTCATCATGGAGAACATACGCTCCCAGCAACACCTTATGCGCATCCAGACAACGCATAGCCCCGAAAATTCTCTCAATCCCTTCCAACCAAGTCTGAGCTCCATCTGGATCGTATCCTCCCTTGAAGATAGGCGGTTTGTTGTTCATAAACCTCTCGAGTCTCAACTCATCTTCTCCGCCTCCTCTAGCTTGTTGTGCGGCTCTATCCGCAGTCCTACTAGCAGCATCCTGAGCCATGGCATCCGCCATCCGCTCCATCGCGTCCGCAAGTGCTCGTTGCGCCATATCCACACACACTACCAAACATCACATAACACAAGTGAGCACACAGTGTTTAAGAAAACACAGGTTACACAAAGGGTATACTAAACTTAATTGATCCAATGGATCGACCTGCTCTGATACCAACTATTGTAACACCCTAACCCTTAACCGCCGATTATTAACTTTAATAAAGAAAACGTTAAGGACATAGGAAGTTACAACATTAAGAAAACAATTTTTCAAAAACATCAACAGAAATCAAAAACATATTTGATTCACAATTAGCAGCGGAAAAACAACAAACACAGCTTATAACCAAGCATGCATTTAATATACAAATATTTATACATAAGATTTCAAAAGAGGCAATTCTACAACAGAGATCATTGCCAAATCTATACATAACGTTTAGATACCCAAAATGGTAGTGTTACAAATATCAGAGCACTAGACTCTAACTAGGATACAACACCTAGTACCAAAAATGTAAGGATAGCTAGGCTATGCCCTTACCACTACAAAAGCTCCTAACAGCAAAGGGCTATTCCTCAACGATAGCCTCGCCAACCTGATAATCTGGATCCCCAATGATCCAGCACATAACACAAAACAGAGAGTGTTAGTATCACCAACAATAAACATGTATAAATAACACATTATTTATACATAACCAAAACATAACACGTAATTGTCAATGCACAAACTCATCAATAACAATTACCACATGACAACCATTATGCACACATAAATCCTAAATGATCTCTAATGTCACAAAGGATGCATGCCTCAAAATGCACTCTAATGCATGTGGTACCAATTCTTGCTCAGCTTTAGAGTCATGGCGGACTATTGGATAAACTTATATCCCTTGTGTACCTCTCATTTGCCATAAAAGGACGGTCGTACACTTGACCAACCGAAGCTGGATTACTTCTGCACCTCTCATTCGCCATAAAAGGACGGTCGTGCATATGACCAATAATAATTGGATTTCATCTTACTCATAAAGAGTATACATACCATCATGAAATGCATGTATGTCCACTTAGCAATTATTGATATTTACACCTACATATGCTCAAATATGTGTGTACACTACCAATACTCATGCTAACTTCAACAAGAAGGCACTCATGGCCAATCATAATACAAATATGTATATACTCAACCATATTCACAACCTCAAATAAACCAATCAAATCATATCAAAATCTCACACAAAAGGGTTTCAAAAAAGACCCACACACTTTGATAATCCCACACTCATACTAGGGTTTTATTCAAGCTTTTCTTGAAAACAAATAATCTTTAGAAAACATTAAGAATGAGTTAAAATGGTGGGCAAGGTTTCCAAAAATGTATTATAAAATACAGTAGCAAAAGACATCCCCGCGCGCACCAGGACCTCCAGAACAACTCAACAAAGTTGGCCTGTCCAAGGTTGGTCGCTACAAGCGAACCCTTGGTCGCTACAAGCGAGCATAGGCAGGGAATTATCCTGCTTGGTCGCTACAAGCGAACCTTCGGTCGCTACAAGCGAGCCTGGTCGCTACAAGCGCCAGTGTGGTCGCTACAAGCGCGGATAGGCAGGGAATTATCCTGCCTGGTCGCTACAAGCGATGTTCCGTCGCTACAAGCGACCGTATCAGTACAGTCATGTAAAAATGGTATTTTTCCACCATTTTAGCCCATCTATGGTTACCCAAGTTCCAGAACTTGTTAAAAACAACTTTCCATCATAAAACATCATTTATAACCCATCACAAACAAAGATTGCATCAAGCATAGAAATTAGGGTTCAAAACAATAACTTTTCAAAAACTTTTCTTATGAACTCCAACACAATAACTCCAACAAATCATGCTAACAACATCACTTAGCATTCAATCAAGCAAGACATAATCATTTACAACTTTAAACCATAAAAACTTTCTAACAAAACCTAGACAAAGTGAGGAGAAGTTTGGGATGGAGAAATAGACATTCTCCCCTTCTCAATCACTTGTAATAATATAATACTAACTCTCTTACCTTCTCAAACCTAGCAAATCTCAAGCTTTCCTCTTGCTTTTCTTGCCCTAGCTCTCCTCTTGTTCTTCTCCTCTTCTTCTTTCACGTTTTCTTCACAAAGAAAATGAGGAATGGCACTATTCATTCCCACAAAATATCTTATATCCCTAGCAATAGATCCTAGCCATCCATCTTTACTAACCATCATGGACCAATCCTAGCCATACAATCTAATCCAAGCTTACTACATTCATCCACATAGGATTATTACTACTACTCATAAACCAAAGCCCAATACTATTCACTCTCTTGGCCCAATTCGCCCAAAACTCTAAAAACTCGATTACGAACTTACCCTCGCGCTAAATAATTATCCCTCGATTACTAGAAAATATTTTTAAATGCAAATCCATAAAATAAAATATATAAAAATATAATATACGAAAATAGGGTCGTTACAGAAACCATCCCAGACATAGCGACCAAGGAATGAATACGAACCTTAGCTGCATGAAGGTTGGCCGAGTTCAAAGTGAAACGAAGAGTGTTTCGAGAAATCCAAATAGTGTGCAAAGTATGAATCACCGCGGCCATAAACATATCAGAGACTTGAGAAGAGCAACGCTGCGGAACACAAGAAAGAAGAGATTCAACTGAGTCTAACTACATCACGCAATTGAGCTTGCCTCCGAGCCAAGACCAAAGACCCAACGCGAAAGAACATTGAAGGAACAAGTGATCCGAAGTTTCAGAGGTTTTAAAGCAGAAGGGGCAAACCGAAACAATAACACAACCCCAGTTCCTGAGATTGTCATCTGTAGGCATTTTACCATACATAATCCGCCAAAAAATAAAAGAATGAGAGGGCGGGATACAAGATCTCCAAATAGTCTCGGCCCATGGAAGTAAAACAGCTTTCGGCCTAAGAAAATCAAATGCTTGCTTCGCCGATAACTTACCATCCGCAGACTACGACCAAACCAAAGTATCAGGAAGAGGAGTTCTAGGCAAAACAATCAGCTCGAAACATATTTCTTAAATATAAAACAACTCCTCTGAAAAATATTTCTTAAAAAAAAAAACTCCTATGAAAAATATAAATTTGTAAGTAATATTTTTTGTTGAGTTTTTAGATGTTGGCTGCATGTTTTGGTAAAATCAAAGTGTTCAAGCAAAGCATCTCCATGTGTTTAAGAAGTCTTCAGAAGCAAGAAAGTGGTTTTAAGGAGGTTCAAAAGCTGTTTTGGCCTTCAGACGCAGTTTTGGCCTTCAGACTCTGAAACAGTGCTTCAGACTCTGAAACAGTGCTTCAGACGCAGAATGTGCCTTCAGACGCTGAACAGTACTTCAGACGCACTGTTCAGACGTTGACCAGCGTTGGCCTTCAGACGTAGGAACAGTACTTCAGACGCACTGTTCAGACGTTGACCTTCAGAAGCTGGACTTCAGAAGCTGATTTCAGAAGCTGGGTTTTTATGCATTAATGCTGTGCGTATCTATTGGAGATTTGCTGAAGATTTATTATGGCTGAAGTATTTCTAGAAGGCTGATTAATTTGTTGAAGATCTTATGAAAATTGGCTTCGTATTTATGTTTGAATATTTGTGCTGAAGAATCTTTACAAGATAGAGTTCAGACATATTTGTTTCCTTATTGAGCCTTTCATAATTCAGAAACATATCAATTGCAGAAGATTGGATTCATAATTAAGAGAGCTGCTGAAGCCTATTTAAGGAGATGTGCTGCTACCTGTTGAAGACTACGAGTCAGATATTAGAAATCAGAGAATTAGAGTCTTTGTGTTTTAAACTTAGGTTTTGTTTGTACACCACTCATCTGAGTTGGTTTAGAAGTTTTGAGTTGTAATTCATTCTAAGCTTTTAAGTATTAATGAAGTCTTTGTTATTTTGAAGTGTTTCTTCATAAACTGGGTAGTTTTTTAGAAGCTGTTTAGTAACTGGGTTGTTACTTGGATAGGAAGTTAGAAGGGGGTTTGTTATACTCAGGTGTTGGGTAGAAATCAGAACTATAAGAGATTAAGTCAGAAGACTAGGAACAGGGGGTCTGTGTCTTGAGTCTTATGATTAATTCAAATAGTGGATTTCCTTCCTGGATTGGTATCCTCCAGACGTAGGTGGTATTTACACCGAACTGGGTTAACAAATATCTATGTGCTTTTACTTTCTGCACTTTTATATTGCTGCTTCTGATACTGTGTGATTGTGCTCTGTTTTTCGTATTGTTCAAGTTCCAGCCAGAATTTCAATTGGCATCAGAGCAGGCACCCTACCTGTGATTGGGTGAGCTCCAGGGAAGAGTTTTCTGGCAAGCATGGACAAGGAGGGAGGATATGTCAACAGACCACCATTGCTGGATGACACAAACTATGAATACTGGAAGTCCAGAATGTGTGCCTTTCTGAAATCCATTGACAGCAGGACTTGGAAAGCTGTGTTAAAAGGTTGGGATCATCCAGTTGTTTTAGACAAAGATGGGAATAAAACTGAGGTGCTGAAACCAGAAGAAGAGTGGACAAAGGCTGAAGATGATCTGGCTCTTGGAAACTCCAAAGCCTTGAATGCCCTATTCAATGGCGTGGATATGAACATGTTCAGATTGATCAAGCAGTGTACCATTGCAAAGGATGCCTGAGAGATACTCAAGACCACTCATGAAGGTACTTCAAAGGTCAAGCTATCCAGATTTCAATTACTCACAACAAAATTTGAAAACTTGAAGATGTTGGAGGATGAGAGTATTCAAGATTTCTATATGAATGTCCTGGATATGGCAAATTCTTTTGAGTCTCTTGGAGAGAAGATGTCAGATGAGAAGATAGTCAGAAAAATACTCAAGTCACTCCCTAGAAGATTTGATATGAAAGTGACAGCTATAGAAGAAGCTCATGACATTTCCACTATGAAGGTTGAGGAGCTGATTGGATCTCTGCTGAATTTTGAAACTGCTTTCTGCAAACAGCCTGAGAAGAAAGGGAAAGGAATTGCTTTTGCTGTTAATACTGAAGATGAAGATCAACAAGAGTGTGATGAGGATGATGGTGATTTATCAGAAGCTCTTGTGTTGCTGGGAAGACAATTCAATAAAATTCTGAAGCATGTTGACAGGAAATCCAAAACCAAAGGTCAGAACATCAGATTCAACAACAAGAAGCAACATAGTGATGTGAAGAAGACCAAAACTGAGGAGAAGAGTAATCAAGCTAAAGGTGGGCAGTGCTTTGAGTATGAGGGTTATGGACATATCAAATCAGAATGTCCCACTTTTCTTAAGAAGCAGAAGAAGAGCTTGGCTGTTTCATGGTCTGATGAAGATTCTGAAGAAGATTTAGAGAGTGAATCTACTAAGTGTGATACAAGTCTGATGGTAAAGTTAAAACCTCAGAAGTCAGTAGCTATTTCAAAGACTGAAGCAGTCTTAGAGTTTGAGACATTTTCAGAGTCTGACTCAGAGTCTGAAGTTTCATCTGTGTCTGAAGCAAGAGGTGAAAAACTCTCATATGATGAACTGGCTGACAATTACAAAAAGCTATACATCAGAAGTGTAGAAGTTTGCAAGGAAGTTCTGGATCAGAAGGAGACAATCTGTCAACTGGAGGCTGAGAAAGGTGAACTTTTAGTGGAGAATTCTGATCTCAAAGAAGAAGTGAGTCAAGTAAATTCCCAGCTTGAGAATATGAAAAAGCAGGTCAAAATGATGAATACTGCTACTGATGTGCTGGAATATGAAAAAGCAGGTCAGAAACAAGGAAAACCATCTGGTTTAGGATTTGCTGATCAGACTCAGAACCTCAAACAGAAGAATCCTACTAAAAGGTTTGTTCCTGCTATTGAAACTTATGATCCTATGATTGGGACATCCAAGATGAGACCACAGAAGCAAGCTCAGAAGCAACCTCAGAAGCAAGCTCAGAAGCAACCTCAGAAGTTTAATAGAAACAAGAGAAGAAATCATCCCTGGATCTGTCATCATTGTGGAAAGAAGGGGCATATTAAACCTTTTTGCTTCAAGATGTATGGTTATCCTGAACATTTTCAGTACAGAAGAGTGGAACCAGCTGCAACCAGAAACAATGTTCAGAAGGTGTGGAAACCCAAAAACAAAATTGTTGGCCTTATAACTCATACATCTTTGAGAGCCAGCTTTAAAGAAGACTGGTACTTTGATAGTGTTTGTTCAAGACACATGACTGGTGTGAAGAAGTTGCTGAGTAATTTAAAGCCTTATTCCAGAAGCTATGTGACATTTGGTGATGGAGCTAAAGGAGAGATTCTTGGTATAGGTGACTTAATCAGTGATGGTTTACCAAGACTTAATGATGTGTTACTTGTGAAAGGGTTGACATCTAATCTGATCAGTATAAGCCAGCTATGTGATCAAGACTTGAGAGTAAATTTCAACAAGGAAGAATGCTTGGTAACTGGTGAAGAAGGTAAGGTTCTGATGAAAGGCTGCAGATCAAAAGATAATTGTTATTTGTGGGTGTCTGAAGAAGAAAGAAGCCTAACTACCTGTCTCATGAGCACAGAAGAGGAAGTCAGACTCTGGCACCAGAAACTGGGTCATTTGCATCTGAAAGGCATGAAGAAAATCCTGAGTACCGAAGCTATCAGAGGTCTACCTAATCTGAAGATCAATGAGGACAGTGTTTGTGGTGATTGTCAAATTGGAAAACAAACAAGAAAGTCTCATCCGAGATTAGTACACCAGGTAACTGTTGTACCCTAATTTTGTCCCAAGCTTTTTCAAAAAAAAAAACAAAAAAACAACAAAATTCAAAAAAAAAGAGAAAAGTCAAAGTCAACAAAAGTCAACATTTCAGAAATGAGGACTTCGCAGAGCAAAGTCCCCATCGCTCTGCGAAGTCTGCGATTTTTTTGCAGATTTTTAATTTCTTTGATTTATTTTCATTTTAGTTTTTATTATTATCATCTATCATTATTATTATCACTGTATTGGTCAATTATGGCTGTTTGGGCTCAGCAAAGCAAGAATTGGAGCATGTGCCATTAAAGCCAAGGTGAGAAGGTTTTTCTTCCAACCAAGCATGTGCCAAGCAAGTTTGCTTGCCCTTGGGCAGCTCTTATCTCTCCCAATTGACCTGCTAAGGACCCTAAGCTTGCCAGCCAGCTGCTTGTGTGTTTTTCTTCCTCCTTTCTCCCCCAAAACCAGTCAAACACAGCTGGTTTTCACTTGTCCAAAAGCTGTTTTGCTGCCCTGTTTCAGCAGCTCTTCCTTCTCTTCTCACACCAGCCCACATGTTTCTTTTGTTTCCCCCAACCTCTGTACATCCCAACCCACGTTTTTTCTTGCTTGGCTTCTCAAGATTGCAAGGTTTAATCCCAAGGACAGCCCAATTTCAAAGCTACCCTATTTTTCCCACTTTTTCATCATCATTGCTATCTAAAATTAGCTTCATTGATGATTGATTTTAGCCAAAGTCTTGACCATTGCAGCAAGGCAAGGTCACCTCCTCCCTTTAGCATTAAATGCAAAGCAATTCAGTCATGATCATGGCACAAAATCAGCCCTGCTGCAGATTTTCTCATCATGACATTTGATCTTATTTTGGCCTATAAAAGCCATGCAATGCTGCAGGATTAAGGGCAGTTCTTTTGAAAGTTCAACACACAGAATTAACACAGCACAAGAGAGAGTTTTAGAGCAAAAAACCAGTTCAAAAGGAGTGAGAATTAAGTGAGTTGATACACACAAAAACAGAGTTGGTTTTTGAGCAAGATTAGAGCAAAGTTCCAATCCCTTCTTGCATAAATCATCCCAAACCAATACAAAACCACCAGGCCATCAAAATAGCATTAAACCTCACACAAAGAGTGAAGAACAATAGCAATTTAGCATTGTTCTTGCTGTTTGCATTCATCAAACATTTCCAACCTTGCAAAACTTCAACCATTCAAAGCCTTTTCCATCTTCTTGCAACAAGAGCTTTGGGCTAGGAGTTGGTAAGTCATTCTAACTGTTTATACTTCATTTTGCATACTATTTGCATTTGCTTTTGATTCCAACTTGTTTCAATCTCATTTGCATACTATTTGCATTTACTCATTTTTTATTAAAAACCTCTTTTGAACCTCAAAGGAATCCCAAAGTTTGCAAAACGTTTAAACTAAGTTGTTGCACTCCTTTTATTGCTAATTTCAAAAGCTTTTCACTCCTCCAAAAGTTCTGAGATTGTTCAGAAGTTGCTTCAGAACAGCAGTTCAGAAGCAGCTTCTAAACCCAAAATTTCGCAGAGTTCGCAGTGCGACCATGACAGAACTCAGAATCTGAGTTTAGGCTTCCAAAGGCCAATTTTTGAGGTTCTAACCTAAATACTCAGAACCTAAGAGGATTAAAACCCATTTTATTCAAACCCTATCAAGAGTTTTGCATGATATTTGAAGATTCACAAGTTTGAGCAACACTTTTTGAATAACTTGCGAAACAAGTTACGTTCATTAAACTTTCAAAATCAAACTTGAGCAATAAGCTAAGTTCATTATTTTCAAAACTTAACTTGAACAAAATCCTTGTTCATGATTTTCAATCAAACGTGAACTTAAGCTGAATTTGTTCAGTTTTCAAAATTGAGCCGAACTTGTGCGTTTTTCACAAATTTGTGCATTTGCCATAAACTTGCTCATTTTTCACGCACATAAACAAAGCAATACTCGTTCATAGGTTGCAACAACTAATTTGAACATTAAAACTTTTTTTGAGTCTCAACAATCAAGTGTTTTGATAACTTTGGGATTTCTTAAATTTCAAACAAAACTTGAATGAAAAAGGGATGGCTTGACGTATGTCTCCCCATTTCCCCGGTTGTACGAATGCTTGACGTATGTCTCGTTGTTCGGACAATCGTCATTCTATTTTCAACGCATCCAACCACACCAAACCAATTCTTGGCCCTTTGTGGTCAATTTGAACCCTTTGGTCCCCCGTGACCATTTGATTCAATGTCTCGACTCGGTTGAGTCACTTTGGTCAATGTTCGACTCGGTTGAGTCCATTGAACCCCTTTCTTGATCCCGTTGGATCAATCGAACCCTTTTTAGACTCGGTTGAGTCACTTTGGTCAATGTTCGACTCGGTTGAGGCCATTGAACTCTTCTTGATCCCGTTGGATCAATCGACACTTTTTAGACTCGGTTGAGTCACTTTGGTCAATGTTCGACTCGGTTGAGTCCATTGAACTCTTCTTGATCCCGTTGGATCAATCGACCCTTTCCTCGACTCGGTTGAGTCGCTTTGGTCAATGTTCGACTCGGTTGAGTCCATTGAACCCCTTTCTTGATCCCGTTGGATCAATCGAACCCTTTTTAGACTCGGTTGAGTCACTTTGGTCAATGTTCGACTCGGTTGAGTCCATTGAACCCTTTCTTGATCCCGTCGGATCAATCAAACCTTTCTCGACTCGGTTGAGTCATTTTAATCTTTTTGGTCCCTTCGCGGCCAATTCGAACCCTTTTCCCCCAACGGACATGTTTTATCTATTCTAGCGCGATTTGAAACAAACGCTTAAGCCTCCCATGCGCGAGCATACAAGCTACGTTTAATCGCAAGAATACGATCAGAACATCGTTCTTTTAAAAATAACCAACACATAAACGTTTTTCTACCAAAGAACTACGTAGCTTTGAATTCTCCATCGCACCAGGAGATACGTACGAGCAAGATTATCATCTTGTCAAGCACAATAATAAAAAACTTTCTTTTTCCCCTCATCATATTTTCTTTTTCCCTTTTTTCATATTCAAGCATGCAAGCAAAACTTTTAAAAACATTCTAGCCTTAGCTAACTAGGAGGTTCCCGTTGAGTACAACGGACGTGAGGGGTGCTAATACCTTCCCCTTGCGTAATCGACTCCCGAACCCGGTAATGGTTGCGAAGACCATCCTTTCCTCATCGTCAAGGGTTTTATTTTCGTTTCCCTTCAAAATAAAAACTTAAGGGTTTATCAACGTTCCCTTTAAACAAAAACTTTGGTGGCGACTTCACACGAACCTTTCGAGCGTTCGTACACGTCTCGGGGTTTTTGCGTTTTTTTAACGAGAGCGCACAGCTGGCGACTTCACTGGGGAAAGGTCCTCACTAGCGAGTCAAGCCTATCCTAGTTAGCTTTTAAGCTAAATGTTTTTATCTTTTTTTGCTTGCATGCTTTTATTTTATTGTCTATATCCTTCTTTTGCTTTATATTTATAAATGCTTCATTTTGCTTTATATTCATATTATTATATCAACTGCGGGGTTGTTACATGAGCGATGTTACTCCACATTGTTCGGGTTAATGCCGCACGTGTGAGGCTCTCTACCCGAGCTTGAGAGAAAATTAAGATAGGATGGTGGTTGTGTAGCGGAGGCCCGCGTTGACATATGTCCGTGAGGTAGGATGCGAAAACCCCACCTAGAGGAGATTTCACTTGGAATGTATTGAAGTCTTGCGATTAATTTGCAATCGACAACCTTAATTCCATGTGGAATCCTCGATTCTAGGGACCTTTTTAGAAAATCTCATCTCTAGAGCCTACACGTGAGGATGGGGGGAAGCTTTGAACATATACCCTAACCTTTGCATACCATACATTTGCATTCATGAAAAATAATTTTCGCATATCATTTTGCTTTATAGGGAATTAAAAAGAGCAACCAAATATTAGCAAAAAAAGAATATGGCTTCCGGAAATAAAAACACGCTCGCTTTTAAGATCAAAGCTCCTAAAGTGGAAAGCTTACTATCTTTGAGTAGACGACTCTCTTTGGTTGACAAGAGTATTTTCGAAGCAAGTTATGGACTAATACTTGACCTCCTACCCGTGAAGATAGATTCAGCGGCTTTAACCACGTTGGCTCAATTCTTTGACCCACCTCTCCGGTGCTTTACCTTTCAAGACTTCCAATTAGCCCCAACCTTGGAAGAATTTGAGAAGATTATGGGATATAGCATGAAAGACCACGGGCTTTATCTCGGTTTGGGAGAAGACCCCACTTTAGAGGCCATCGCCGAGTCCTTATACCTTAATGTCCAAGAAATAGCACCTCATTTGGAAACTAGAGGAAACATTAAGGGGTTCACAAGAAGGTTCTTGGAGACCAAAGCTCGGGCCTTGTTAGCTAACAAATAAGGAAAAGCATTCAACGCCATCCTAGCCCTCTTGGTCTACGGGATAGTTCTCTTCCCCAACATGGAGGACTTTGTAGATTTTACGGCTTTAGAGGTGTTCATGACTAAAAATCCGGTTCCCACACTTTTGGCGGATTTTTATCATTCCCTCTATTCTAGGCATGAACAAGGGAGAGGACGCACAATTTCTTGTTGTACTCCTTTGGCGCAAATTTGGATAATGTCCCACATGCCAAGAAGCCGAGATTTTGCAGAAAACCCGGCCAAGCTCAAGTGGTCGCAAAGGATGATAGCTCTTACCGAGAAGGATATCCATTGGTTTTCTCCAAATTTAGAGGATCCGGAAATCATCCTTAGCTGCGGGGATTTCCCTAACGTACCCCTCGTCGGTACTAAGGGATGCATCATTTACAACCCGGTCCTCTCTCTCCGACAATTGGGTTATTTAATGGAAGACAAACCCAATGACCTTTTGTTGGAACCTTTCTTCCTAAGGGAAGGAGATCAAAACCCGACATTGCTAGAAAGAATCCGAGGAGCTTGGAGCCAAGTGCGCAAAGGAAAGGTTGGCAAGAGGAATTGCGTGGCCAAACCTCTTTATACTCAATGGGTGAAGGAAAGGGTCAAAACAATCAAGTTACCCTTTGTGGTCATATGCCCTCCAGAACCTCCTACACCTAAGCCAAGCACGACCATTCCCAACAAAGAAGCGGAAGAGCTCAAAGCTAAAATTTGAGAACTCCAAAACAAAAATGGGGAGTTAGAATTAAAGCATCTTCAAGCTTTAGGAGAAATCACTAGGACAAAGAGAGATCGAGATGAAACAACAAAATCTCTCCTAGTGTGCCAAAAGCGGCTAAAAATCTCCGAATGGATCGGAGGTGGCTTGGTTAGTGCGGATGCCAACCTTATGGCCAAGGACGAAGAGTTGGAAAGAGTCTTGCATTCCAACCAAGAACTCAAAAAGTTTGGCGAGCTAGCCATCGAAGCTCAAAGAAAGTGGAGGTTGAAATTTCAAGAGAAAAATCAACAACTCCAAGAAGTCGTCAAGGACTATAAAGAGCAGCTGCAAGCCGAGCGCGTCCAACGACAAAGATATAAGAGCCTTTCTCGTCAAGGAAAGTTAAATTGCAATCGTCTTGAAACCGACATCAAGAAATATGAAGAATATTTCGACAAGATTGCAAGAGCACACGGGGACCATATTGCACAACTACACGATGAGATTAGGAGTGCAAATGTCAAGCTAGATCAACGCAAGGAGGTAATTGAGTTTGTATGGCAAGACGCCACCCGATTAAGTGAGGACTTCACTAAATTGGTCGCATTCTCAAACATGGTCATCGCCCAACTTCCAAAGAAGCTAGCAAAAGCCGAGATGGTCATGCCTTACTTTGTCATCCCTAAGGAGATCCAGAAGTTCATGAAGTTCTGCAAAGACACAGTAGACTTCTATAGGGAAGAAATGGACAAAGCTGAAAAGCGAGCGGCTATTTGATTTGTATTAGCATTAGTTACACCTTGTAATCTAAATGTTATCTAATCAAATAATATTTTGAAGCAATATCAATTTCCCGGCCTTTATTATTAATTGCTAATATTAATTGCGCGCCTTTAAATTCCCTCGTAAAGCAAAATGAAAAAACGCATGTTTTTGCATACTCATCGCATACATACATTCACATGCATCTTCATGCATTTTTCATAAAAAAAAACACTCATTCATTTCCCTAAAAACAGTTTTTCGAGTCAAACATAGCCCGAAAACCTAAGAAGCCATCGGCCCAAGAGCCAGATCTCCAACACTCGTACGGAACAAGAGCTAACAAGCAAAGGATCATGGACAATTTGGAACAAAATCAAGCGGCTTTGAGAGGAGAGGTTGATGAGATGAAAGGGAAGATGGATCAGATGTTAGAGTTAATGCAAGCTCTATCTGCCCGAGAGAGCAACCCTCGTCCAACCGTGGATGCAGCCAATGTAGTATGGCCTCCTTATGGTTTACCTCCAGGATATACCCCACCACTTGAAAATGATGGCCTTGTGCCACCTCCACAACCACAACTTACAATCCCCGTTAGGAACGAAGAGCAGCGTCCTCATGGGAATTCCGCTACTCAACATGAGGTTGTTTCTCATAATGTGGAAGACAATCAGCCAAGACATTCTGCTCCCGACAATACTCACCAAGACAGCGATGCCGCCCAAATGTATCGCGTTTTGGAAGAAAGGTTAAAAGATGTCGAAGGATCCAGCTCATATGGTGCCTACAATGCTTTGGACATGTGCTTGGTGCCCGATGTGGTAATCCCTCCAAAATTGAAAGTACCGGATTTCGAGAGGTACAAGGGAATTCAATGCCCTAGGAACCATCTACGGATGTTCTGTAGGAAAATGGCGGCCTACGCAACGAACGAGAAACTCATGGTTCATGTGTTTCAAGACAGTTTGAGCGGAGCGTCATTGGATTGGTACATGCAACTTGAGCGTACCCACGTCCAAACTTGGAAGGATTTAGCCGATGCTTTCTTAAAGCAATACAAGTACAATTTGGACATGGCTCCAAATAGGATGCAGTTGCAGAACCTTGTGCAAAGAAGCAATGAGTCCTTCAAAGAGTACGCTCAAAGGTGGAGGGAACTAGCTTCTCGCGTACAGCCACCATTGTTGGAAACAGAGCTTGTCGATACCTTCATGGGCACACTACAAGGCCCATATTATGACAAAATGATTGGAAGCACATCATCTGGTTTTTCCGATCTAGTCATAATTGGTGAAAGAATAGAGGATGGAGTAAAAAGGGGAAAGATCCAAGGCCCTCCAGAAACTCAAGGTGGAGCCAGGAAACCCCCCAACAACTTTCATAAAAAGAAAGAGGGAGAAACAAATGCTGTTTTAGTGGGCCCATCTCGGGCACCCTCAAATCAAGTGCCTCCCTACCATTATCCTTATGTGGCAACAGCAGCAGCTCAGGGGCACTACTCACCTCAAGTAATTCCCACAACTCCACCTCGACAACCAGCAGTGTTGCCTCAACAAAATCGGCAGCAACAACAAGGCGGGTACCCACCAAGGAACCAAACGGGCCCGAGGAATAACTACAACAACGTGCAGTTTGATCCTGTACCTATGCCTTATGGTAAAATCTTGCCATATTTAATCCAAAAGGGGATGGTTGAGCTAAAACCACTACCAGCTTTGGTGCCACCATATCCACCTTGGTATGATGCAAATGCAAGATGCGAATACCACGCGGGGACCCCGGGGCACAACATCGAGGGTTGTAAAGCTTTCAAATACAAGGTCCAGAATCTCATTGACCAGAAGCTGTTATCCTTGAAAGAGGAGAACCCAAACGTGAAAAACAATCCATTGTCGGGGCATGCGGGTCCCTCTGTGAACGCGGTGGAAGAACAAGAAAACATTGGCCCAATCAAGGAGGTAGCCAATGTAAAGACTCCTTTGTCAGTCATAAGGGAAAAATTGATCGGCTTTGGTTTGTTCGAAGAGATGCATGCTAGTTGTGAAGCCTGCAAAATCAACCAGAACAAGTGCAAAGAATTGAAGAAATGTCTTCAAGAGCTGATGGATCAAGGTTGGATCCAAATGGGTTATACAAAGGATAGCACAGACGTTGCTACCTTGGAGTCTCATGACCCAAAACCTCTCGAAATCCCATACCAAGAGAGATACCAATACCTATACAGCCCATAACATTCCATGTGCCGGCACCCTTCTCTTTCGAAAGCACAAAGAGGGTACCATGGAATTACCAACTTGTTGCCTATGTGGAAGGAAAACCATTAGCAAGAATTAAATCCAACATCACTAACATTACAGGTGTTGGAGGAATGACAAGAAGTGGTAGAGTCTTCGCTCCGAAAGAACTCGGGAAGGCACCAGCTGAACTACCAAGAGAGCCACTCAAAGAAAAGAGCGTGGAAGAGGATGAAAACCAAGCAGGACCTTCTCAAAAAGCAGCCCCACAAAAGGAGGCCGAGGAGTTCCTACGAATAATCCAAAAGAGTGAGTATAAAATCATTGACCAGTTGGGTTAAACTCCCTCCAAGATCTCCATGTTATCCTTACTACTAAGTTCGGAGGCTCATCGAGAAGCATTACTGCGGATCCTCAGCGAGGCACATGTCACTAAGGACATCCCTGTGGACCAATTCGACGGGATAGTCGCGAATATTACCTCGAGTAGGTATTTCGGTTTCAACGATGATGAGTTACCCAACGAGGGGCATATTCATAACCGCGCTTTGCACATCTCCGTGAAGTGCATGGACCACATCCTCTCTCGAGTGTTAGTGGACATGGGGTCATCATTGAACGTCATGCCCAAGACTACCCTTCTAAAGCTATCATGTGAAGGGACAGTAATGAAGCCAAGCGTTTTGGTAGTAAAAGCTTTCGATGGGTCAAGAAGGGCCGTCGTAGGGGAGATCGACCTACCAGTCCAAATCGGGCCTAAGGTTTTCTCCATCACCTTCCAAGTCATGGATATTAATCCAACTTACAGTTGTCTTCTCGGACGACCATGGATTCACATCGCCGGAGCCATCACCTCTACCCTACACCAGAAACTTAAGTTCATTGTCGATGACAAGATGATTGTAGTTTCCGGGCAAGAGGATATGATGGTAAGCCATCTTTCGTCGTTCCGTTATATAGAAACGGACAAAGAAGCTGTGGATGTTCCCTTCCAATCTTTTGAAGTGGCGAATGTCGTGACCTTGAGCTCAAAGCCCAAGAAAAAGGCTAGGACAGCCATGTCATCATGGAAGGGAATAAGAGAGGCTCTAGAAGAGAGTAGACCCACCGGATGGGGTAAATTGGTGGACATACCAGAGAAGAAGAATCGCTTTGGAGTAGACCCATTTTGGAAACATTTGTCAGTGCAGGTTTTATCAATGAAGATCAAGTGGCTCTGCTTGAAGACGCGGATGAAGACGTGCCTGATTTAATGTACCGTTGTGCTTCGGATGAAACTTTGAACAACTGGAGGGCTATCGCAATTCCTGAAATCATTACCAAGCTCAAGTAATATACCATGTGTGTTTTTGCTTTTCAAAAAAAAAATCATTTAGCTCTGCCCAAGGCAAATGATTAGTTGTGTGGAGTGTGCGCACCTCGTTTTTTACAAAACGCGCAATCCCCCGAGGACGTCCTCGAACGCTAGGAGGGCCTTTGTGAAGTCGCCACCAAAGTTTTTGTGTAAAGGGAACGTTGATAAACCCTTAAGTTTTTTTATTTGAAAGGGAAACGATAATAAAACCCTTGGCGATGAGGAAAAGGACTGGTCATCGCAACCATTGTCGGGTTCGGGAGTCGATTACGCAAGGGGAAGGTATTAGCACCCCTCACGTCCGTTGTACTCAACGGGAACCTTCTATTTGGCTAAAGCTTAAATTGTTTTTAAATGTTTTGCGCGCATGCTTATCTATGTCAAAAGGAAATAAAGGGGGAAAAAAGAGATGAAAACAAACGAAAGGGAAAAAGAAAGTTTTTATTATTGCGCTTGACAAGATGTCGATCTTGCTCCTACGTATCTCCCGGTAGTCGGAGAATTCAAAGCGTACGTAGTTCTTTGGGTAAAGAACTTAAAGGTTGGTTAAATGGACGATATTTTGACCGTATTCTTGCGATTAAACGTAGCTTGTATGCTCGCGTATGGGAGACTTAAGCGTATTAGCTTGTATGCTAGCGCATGGGAGGCTTAAGCGTTTGTTTATGAATCGCGCTTAGAATAGGTAAAACATGTCCGTTGGGTAAGAGGGTTCGAGTTGGTCGCGTTGGGACCAAAAGAGGTACAATGGACTCAATCGAGTCGATCATTGACCGGGGTGACTCCACTGAGTCGGGGGATTGAATCTAATGGCCACGGGGGACCAAAAGGTTCGTATTGACCACAAGGGGCCAAGATTTGGTTTGGTATGGTTGGATACGTTTAAAAAGGGAATGACGATTGTCCGAACGACGAGACATACGTCACACATTCGTACAATCGGGGCAATGGAGAGACATACGTCACACCATCCCTTTTTCATTCAAGTTTTTGCGTAGAATTCTTTTAGAAATCCCAAGGTATATCAAATCATTTGGTTTGAAAACTCAAAATGAAAGATTTTAGCAATTTTGCTAGAAAACGCACAAGTTCGGCTCATTTTACGAACGGTTTTGAAAAGCGAACAAATTTGGCGTATGTTCACGCTTGAGTTTTAAAAATCATGAACAATGTTTATTGTTCAAGTTTTAATTGAAATGATGAACATAGCTGGTATGTTCAAGCTGTTTTGAAAGTTTGGGGACATAACTTGTTTTGCAAGTTACCCAAAAATGTGTTACCCGAACTTGCGAATTTTCCAATATTATGCAAAATCCTTGACATGGTTTGGATAAAATGAGTTTTAAACCTCTTAGGTTCTAAGCTCTTGGGCTAGAACCTCAAAAATTGCCCATTTGGGCACCTAAACTCAGATTCTAAGTTCTGTCATGGTCGCTCTGCGACCATGACTTCGCACAGCGAACAATGCGAAATTTTGAGTTCAGAAGCTGTTTCTGAACTTTTGTTCAGAAACAACTTCTGAACACACTAAGAACCTTTTAGGTGAGTGAAAAGCTTTGAGTTTTTGGGATGAAAAAGGCTGGACAAACCAGTTTTGATGTTTTGAAAACCTTGGGATTTCTTTGAAATTCAAAAGGGGTTTTTTAGAACCAAAAGGATTTGGACCAAAATTGCTATGCAAGCACAATTGTAAATGCAAGATCAGTACTTAGAATACTTACAGAGATCCTTAGCAAAGCTCCAGCTGCAATGGATTTGAATTGGTTGAGTGTTCTTGCAAAGGTTTTGAATATTGGTGATGGTTTTTGAACTTTGTAAGGCTTTGTGTTTGATTGGTTTTTTTTTTTTCTGGTGTTTGAGTAGTGTTTCTTTGCTCTTTGAATGTTGTATTTTCTGCTCTTTTTTATGCTATGCAATGCTGCATTTTCCTTTGCCTTGGGTCTCTATTTATAGGCCAAAATGCAATCTCAAGTAATGATGAAAAATCTATAGATCCTAGCTGATTTGTGGGCTAAATTCAGGCTATTTGGCTTTGCATTTAATGCTAATGGATAGAGGCAACCCTGCCTTGTGCCAAGGGTTAAGTCTTTGACTGATTTCAGCCACAAAATCAAAGGTTTTAGGATAGAAATGATGATGAACATGGCTGGATTGCAATTGGCCAAGCTTGGGAATCAATCCTTGCAATCTCAATGGTTGATCAATAAAAACGTGCACTGTGATGTGCAGAGATTGGGGGATGCAAAAGGCTACCTATGGCTGGTGTGAGGGGTGAAAAGTTGCTGCCAAAACAGGGTAGGCACTCATGACTTTTGCAAGTGAAAAATCCAGTTGGGTTGACTGGTTTTGGGGAAGCAAGCAGGAAGAAAGACTTCAAGCAGGTGGCTGGCAACCTTGGGGTAGTTAACAGGTCACTTGGAAGGGACAAGAGCTGCCCAAGGGCAAGCCCACTTGCTTGTCACATGCTAGGTTGGAAGAAAAAGCTTCTAACCTTGGCATTAATGGCAAGTCTCTCATTTCTGGTTTTGCTTGGCCCAATTAGCCATGAATGCTGATTAAAATAAATATGTAAATGGTGTGCAACAAAATCTGGAATTAAATCAAAGAAACCAAAAATCTGCAGAAAAATCGCAGACTTCGCAGTGCGAAGTGACCTTCGCAGTGCGAAGTCATCATTTTTGAAATGTTGACTTTTCTGTTGACTTTTGTTGACTTTGACTTTTTTTCTCCCTCTTTGATTTTTTTGATTTTTGTTTTAAAAGGCTGAGGACAAAATTGGGGTACTACAGCTGCCCCTACTTAATTGTGTCTTTGCATAGAGTGCGTGAGTGCCGAGGGGATCTCATGAACTCTTTGCGAAGATCAATTAAGTAAAAGAAGGACCCGAATTTTGTCCTTCGCGGTACGAAAGCAAAGTAAAAGATCATCACTTAAACATTTGAGACGTGTATGAACGCTCAAAGAGTTAGGCGATTAGATCTGAAGAGAAAAAGATTGTCACCTAATCAGGTGATTTCAATCTGCGAGGCGTGTATGAACGCTCGAAAAAGACTTACGAAACGTGTATGAACGTTCGCAAGAGAAAAGGCCTATGAGACGTGTATGAACGCTCGAAAGGTAAAAGAAAAACTTTACGAGACGTGTATGAACGCTCGAAAAGGAAAGGCCTAACGAGACGTGTATGAACGCTCGAAAAGGAAAGGCCTACGAGACGTGTATGAACGCTCGAAGGTGAAAAGAAAAACTTTACGAGACGTGTATGAACGCTCGAAAAGGAAAGGCCTACGAGACGTGTATGAACACTCGAAGGTGAAAAGAAAAACTTTAAGAGACGTGTATGAACGCTCGAAAAGGAAAGGCCTACGAGACGTGTATGAACGCTCGAAGGTGAAAAGAAAAACTTTACGAGACGTGTATGAACGCTCGAAAAGGAAAGGCCTACGAGACGTGTATGAACGCTCGAAGGTGAAAAGAAAAACTTTACGAGACGTGTATGAACGCTCGAAAAGGAAAGGCCTACGAGACGTGTATGAACGCTCGAAGGTGAAAAGAAAAACTTTACGAGACGTGTATGAACGCTCGAAAAGGAAAGGCCTACGAGACGTGTATGAACGCTCGAAGGTGAAAAGAAAAACTTTACGAGACGTGTATGAACGCTCGAAAAGGAAAGGCCTACGAGACGTGTATAAACGCTCGAAGGTGAAAAGAAAAACTTTACGAGACGTGTATGAATGCTCGAAAAGGAAAGGCCTACGAGACGTGTATGAACGCTCGAAGGTGAAAAGAAAAACTTTACGAGACGTGTATGAACGCTCGAAAAGGAAAGGCCTAACGAGACATGTATGAACGCTCGAAAGGTAAAAGAAAAAACTTTACGAGACGTGTATGAACGCTCGAAAAGGAAAGGCCTAACGAGACGTGTATGAATGCTCGAAAGGTAAAAGAAAAACTTTACGAGACGTGTATGAACGCTCAAAAAGGAAAAGGAAAACTTTACGAGACATGTATGAACGCTCGAAAAGGAAAGGCCTAACGAGACGTGTATGAAAGCTCGAAAGGTAAAAGAAAAACTTTACGAGACGTGTATGAACGCTCGAAAAGGAAAAGGCCTAACGAGACGTGTATGAACGCTCGAAAGGTAAAAGAAAAAAACTTTACGAGACGTGTATGAACGCTCGAAAAGGAAAGGCCTAACGAGACGTGTATGAACGCTCGAAAGGTAAAAGAAAAACTTTACGAGACGTGTATGAACGCTCGAAAAGGAAAAGGAAAACTTTACGAGACGTGTATGAACGTTCGAAAAGGAAAGGCCTAACGAGACGTGTATGAACGCTCGAAAGGTAAAAGAAAAACTTTACGAGACGTGTATGAACGCTCGAAAAGGAAAAGGCCTAACGAGACGTGTATGAACGCTCGAAGGTGAAAAGAAAAACTTTACGAGACGTGTATGAACGCTCGAAAAGGAAATGCCTACGAGACGTGTATGAACGCTCGAAGGTGAAAAGAAAAACTTTACGAGACGTGTATGAATGCTCGAAAAGGAAAGGATCGCCACCTAAACAGGTGGTTTGATCGGACAAAGATAAAGGACCGTCACCTAAACAGGTGGCCTTAATCTAGAATGATTATCACCTAATTAGGTGATTGGATCGGAAAGGGTCGTCGCCCGAACAGGTGCTTAGACTTAACTGGGGAAACAGGGTCTACCACTGTTGGGATAACATAATCGTCTATAGGCATGGCTAGTACTTAGATTGTTGAAAAAGGAAACATGATTGTATGATGCATGACATGTTTCATGCTGTTTTATGCAGTATGATATGCATGAATGATTTTGATATGAGATGCATGTATATGAATGAGTTGGTATAATGCATGCATGAATGATTTTGATATGATATGCATGTATGAATGAATATGATATGCTGGGGGGTTATGATTGGGTGCCGAGCAAAGTCGGGCTTGGTTGTGATTGCGCCAATGATGATTGGGCTTTTTTTGTTTGTTTGGTTTGGAAGGACAAGGTCCTTTGCCTACATACCCAAATGGGATCAAAACTGATGTAGTTCGGGCTTTGGATGAGACTCCACTGGGGAAATGCCAATGGAAATTGTTTTATTTGCCAATGAATATTGGACTTTGTGGTTTGGGTGCCAATGAATATTGGGCTTTATTGTTGGGTGCCAATGAATATTGGGCTTTTTGTTTTTGGATGCCGAGCGAGGTCGGGCTTTTTGATTTTGGTTGACGAGCGAGGTCGAGCTTTTTGATTTGGTTGCCGAGCGAGGTCGGGCTTTTTGATTTGGTTGCCGAGCGAGGTCGGGCTTTTTGATTTGGTTGCCGAGCGAGGTCGGGCTTTTTGATTTTGGTTGCCGAGCGAGGTCGGGCTTTTTGATTTTGGTTGCCGAGCGAGGTCGGGCTTTTTGATTTTGGTGGCCGAGTGAGGTCGGGCTTTTGTTGATAGGTGTGATCTCACTGGGGATATAAGGATCATTTTGGAAGCATGATCGATATCCGGCCTTAGTGGATGAAAAAGATGTATGGGGGTGAGCTTTATTTGGGGAAATTTGTTCCTCTGACACCCGGGATCTTTGCGTTTTACGCGCCGTGAGCTACGCACTTATTTCCGCTGAAGAGCATGAGTCTTAAAATGACTGATGCAGAGCTTCAAGTTTTGAGTCCTCTGATGCAATAACGGGGACCAACGAAATTCTTTTGACATTTAAAAACATCCAAGTAAAAAAACACACATTTCTTTTGCAAGTTTTTTTTTATTTCCCATATTTCAATGCATTATCTATCATGAATAAAAACACATTTTATGAACAAGTAAGGACGCATAACAGTGAAAAGGTTTAAAAATGATTTTGATTCAACGAAACTTAGTCCCTTGTATGCGTAACTATTCGTGAAAATGTAATCCCTATAAGAGGTGATTACTGAGATAGGGAGAAAAGAAGAAACAAAAAGGCAAATGAAGATTTGCTTGGGTTTCACGTGCTACTTTCCCTATGACTTCGAAATAATTTGTTTTTTTGAAAAATGATAATGAGGTTGACTCTTTCCCTCTTGAATTATGTCCGGACCTCACGTGCCGCAGTTTTTTTTTGCCTTCTTTTTTTTTTTGAAACCCCTAATTTTTACCTGGACCGCTCTTTCGAGTTTTCAGTCCACTGGGGTATATTTCCTTTTTTGATGTCCTTAATTTTTGCCTAGACCGCCTTTTCAGGTCTTCGATCTACCAGGACGCTCTCTATTGCCTAAACCGCCCTTTCGGGTTTTCGATTTAGCGAGCTCTTTTTCTTTTTGGCAATATATATTTTTTTGACTGCGCCGGAGTTTATTGATAGGGGGATCATTGTGGATGGGTAATACCTTTTTCAAGCATTAAGTCTTCTTCTCTAAATTCTCGAGAATGAACTTTCTTGTCGAGCTGTCCATGCCCCAATGCTGTGAGGTGTTTCTCTTTTATGGGGTTTAGTTGGTCAAACCTTGTTTGTATTTGGGAATGCCAATGGAAATTGGGCTTTGGGTTGCCAATGAATATTGGGCTTTTGTTTTTTGGATGCCGAACAAGGTCGGGCTTTTTATGATGGGATGCCGAGCAAGGTCGGGCTTTTGTTTTTTGGATGCCGAGCAAGGTCGGGCTTTTTTGTTGGATGTGTGTGTGCCCATGAAAATTGGGCTTTTGTTGGAAATGTGAGGAATGCCAATGACGACTTGGCTTTTTGTGTTTGGGGATGCAAATGAAAATTGGGCTTTGTTTGTTTGGGAATGTGAGGAATGCCAATGACGACTTGGCCTTTTGTGGGAAATTGTGGGGAGTGCCGTAACGGCAAATGGTTTCTTTTTTTGATGAATTGGGCGACCACTTGTTTAGTCATGTTTGCATAGGAAGCTGCTTCGACCCATTTGGTGAAACAGTTGATGGCAACGAGGATGAACTGGTGCCCTTTTTGAAGCCTTGGGCTCAATCATTCAAATCATGTCTATGCCCCACATAGAGAATGGCCAGGGTGAGGTCATGACATTCTGAGGTGTTGGTGGCACGTGCCCCTTGTCGGCGTTAATTTGACACTTGTGATATGTCTTGGCATGGGTTTGGAAGGACTCCTCATGGATTTTTTTGGTGAGCATGACTGCTTCATGTTTATCCACACGTCTGAGTGAGACTATGATTTCTCTTATAGAGTGTGCCCCAGCAGAGGGAGAACTGTGGTGCTACTTTTTAGGGTTCTCTTGGTGAGGTTGTATTACCTTATCCTCTTGATCCCCAAGTCTGGTCAATCCTTCAGGAGATTCAAAATCGTCCTTATTATCATCTTCCGTTTGGTTAATTTGAAGATTGAAGTCAAAAGGGATCGTAGCAGTGTTATTTTTGGTGTATGATGATTTTTTTGTAGGGTTGCGAAAATTTATTTAAGAACGAAAGAAAAACGAACTCTTTTGAAAATAAACTGCAAATTTATTAATGACGGAAATGATTTGAAATATGGGGGTCCCATAAAATTAATCGTTTGCCTTGGGAAGATCAAAATGATTTTTTTTGAAAAACAAGATAAATTACTTGGACAAAGAAATGATTTCCAGAATTTCGATGGTCTTCCGGTTGCTCGGATCTCATCCGAAACGCTACTGTACACCGGGTCGGGTACTTCCCTTTTTTTTGGTGTTTTGGTGAGGGAATGATGTGAGGGTTCCTCTTTGAAATGCATGAAAATGCATGTGAATGTATGAATGCAATGAGTATGCAAAAATATGCCCCTCTTTTTTTGTTTATGCAAAAAGTTTTATGAATGCAAATGTTGTGACATGCAGGGGTTTGGTAGATGAAGGTTCGGAACTTCCCACCATCCTCACGTGTAGGCTCTAAAAGGTGAAATTTCCTAAGAAGAGGTCCCTAGAGTCATAGATCTCACATGGAATTAGGGTTGTCTATGGACATACGTCGACATGACTTCAATTAATTCCACGTGAAAATCTCCTCTAAGCGGGGTTGGGCATCGTACCTCACGGACATACGTCAACGCGGGCTTCCGCACACAACCTCCTTCTAACTTAGTTTTCTCTCGAGCTCGGGTAGAGAGCCTCACACGTCCGGCATTAACCCGAACAATGTGGGGTAACATCACTCAAGTAACCCCCGCATTTGATATATATATGATATGAATATAAAGCAAAATAAAGCAAATATAAACATAAAGCATAGATATGACATGGATGAATAAAATAAAAGCATGGCGCGCAAATAAAATAAAAACAATTGGCTTAAAAGCCAAATAGGTTAGGCTTGACTCGCTAGTGGGAAAAGGTATCCCCAGTGAAGTCGCCAGCTGTGCGCACCTCATTTTTTACAAAACGCGCAATCCCCCGAGGACGTCCTCGAACGCTCGGAGGGCCTTTGTGAAGTCGCCACCAAAGTTTTTGTGTAAAGGGAACGTTGATAAACCCTTAAGTTTTTTTATTTGAAAGGGAAACGATAATAAAACCCTTGGCGATGAGGAAAAGGACTGGTCATCGCAACCATTGTCGGGTTCGGGAGTCGATTACGCAAGGGGAAGGTATTAGCACCCCTCACGTCCGTTGTACTCAACGGGAACCTTCTATTTGGCTAAAGCTTAAATTGTTTTTAAATGTTTTGCGCGCATGCTTATCTATGTCAAAAGGAAATAAAGGGGGAAAAAGAGATGAAAACAAACGAAAGGGAAAAAAAGTTTTTATTATTGCGCTTGACAAGATGTCGATCTTGCTCCTACGTATCTCCCGGTAGTCGGAGAATTCAAAGCGTACGTAGTTCTTTGGGTAAAGAACTTAAAGGTTGGTTAAATGGACGATATTTTGACCGTATTCTTGCGATTAAACGTAGCTTGTATGCTCGCGTATGGGAGACTTAAGCGTATTAGCTTGTATGCTCGCGCATGGGAGGCTTAAGCGTTTGTTTATGAATCGCGCTTAGAATAGGTAAAACATGTCCGTTGGGTAAGAGGGTTCGAGTTGGTCGCGTTGGGACCAAAAGAGGTACAATGGACTCAATCGAGTCGATCATTGACCGGGGTGACTCCACTGAGTCGGGGGATTGAATCTAATGGCCACGGGGGACCAAAAGGTTCGGATTGACCACAAGGGGCCAAGATTTGGTTTGGTATGGTCGGATACGTTTAAAAAGGGAATGACGATTGTCCGAACGACGAGACATATGTCACGCATTCGTACAATCGGGGCAATGGAGAGACATACGTCACACCATCCCTTTTTCATTCAAGTTTTTGGGTAGAATTCTTTTAGAAATCCCAAGGTATATCAAATCATTTGGTTTGAAAACTCAAAATGAAAGATTTTAGCAATTTTGGTAGAAAACGCACAAGTTCGGCTCATTTTACGAACGGTTTTGAAAAGCGAACAAATTTGGCGTATGTTCACGCTTGAGTTTTAAAAATCATGAACAATGTTTATTGTTCAAGTTTTAATTGAAATGATGAACATAGCTGGTTTGTTCAAGCTGTTTTGAAAGTTTGGGGACATAACTTGTTTTGCAAGTTACCCAAAAATGTGTTACCCGAACTTGCGAATTTTCCAATATTATGCAAAATCCTTGACATGGTTTGGATAAAATGAGTTTTAAACCTCTTAGGTTCTGAGCTCTTGGGCTAGAACCTCAAAAATTGCCCATTTGGGCACCTAAACTCAGATTTTGAGTTCTGTCATGGTCGCTCTGCGACCATGACTTCGCACTGCGAACAATGCGAAATTTTGAGTTCAGAAGCTGTTTCTGAACTTTTGTTCAGAAACAACTTCTGAACACACTCAGGACCTTTTAGGTGAGTGAAAAGCTTTGAGTTTTTGGGATGAAAAAGGCTGGACAAACCAGTTTTGATGTTTTGAAAACCTTGGGATTTCTTTGAAATTCAAAAGGGGTTTTTTAGAACCAAAAGGTTTTGGACCAAAATTGCTATGCAAGCACAATTGTAAATGTAAGATCAGTACTTAGAATACTTACAGAGATCCTTAGCAAAGCTCCAGCTGCAATGGATTTGAATTGGTTGAGTGTTCTTGCAAAGGTTTTGAATATTGGTGATGGTTTTTGAACTTTGTAAGGCTTTGTGTTTGATTGGTTTTTTTTTCTGGTGTTTGAGTAGTGTTTCTTTGCTCTTTGAATGTTGTATTTTCTGCTCTTTTTTATGCTATGCAATGCTGCATTTTCCTTTGCCTTGGGTCTCTATTTATAGGCCAAAATGCAATCTCAAGTAATGATGAAAAATCTATAGATCCTAGCTGATTTGTGGGCTAAATTCAGGCTATTTGGCTTTGCATTTAATGCTAATGGATAGAGGCAACCCTGCCTTGTGTCAAGGGTTAAGTCTTTGACTGATTTCAGCCACAAAATCAAAGGTTTTAGGATAGAAATGATGATGAACATGGCTGGATTGCAATTGGCCAAGCTTGGGGATCAATCCTTGCAATCTCAATGGTTGATCAATAAAAACGTGCACTGTGATGTGCAGAGATTGGGGGATGCAAAAGGCTACCGATGGCTGGTGTGAGGGGTGAAAAGTTGCTGCCAAAACAGGGTAGGCACTCATGACTTTTGCAAGTGAAAAATCCAGCTGGGTTGACTGGTTTTGGGGAAGCAAGCAGGAAGAAAGACTTCAAGCAGGTGGCTGGCAACCTTGGGGTGGTTAACAGGTCACTTGGGAGGGACAAGAGCTGCCCAAGGGCAAGCCCAATTGCTTGTCACATGCTACGTTGGAAGAAAAAGCTTCTAACCTTGGCATTAATGGCAAGTCTCTCATTTCTGGTTTTGCTTGGCCCAATTAGCCATGAATGCTGATTAAAATAAATATGTAAATGGTGTGCAACAAAATCTGGAATTAAATCAAAGAAACCAAAAATCTGCAGAAAAATCGCAGACTTCGCAGTGCGAAGTGACCTTCGCAGTGCGAAGTCATCATTTTTGAAATGTTGACTTTTCTGTTGACTTTTGTTGACTTTGACTTTTTTTCTCCCTCTTTGATTTTTTTGATTTTTGTTTTAAAAGGCTGAGAACAAAATTGGGGTACTACATGGAGCCCCCATGTTTTAAAGTTATTTTCACTCATAAATAAAATTGCATTTTATGTCCAATTGAGTTCTTTTTCTTTTGTTCTTTAGTTGCATTTGTTTTTTAAAAAAAAATTTGCTACAAAAGCCTAAAATAAAATCATACTCATGCAGATCCACAAATCCACCCTCCAAAAACAACACTTCCTTAATCCCTTATGACTTCGATTTCCCGATTAACCAAACGGAAGATGATGAAGAGGACGATTATGAACCGCCTGAAGAATTGTCCAGACTTGCAAATCAACAGGATAGGGTAATACAACCTCACAAGGAGCCAGTTGAAATGGTCAACTTGGGGACTGAAGAGGATAAGAAAGAGGTCAAAGTGGATGCCTCCCTGCAAGAGGATGTGGAGGAAAAGTTGGTTAAGCTTCTACAAGAGCATGTGGATGTGTTCGCTTGGTCGTATCAAGACATGTCAGGTTTAGATCCTAACATCGTCGTACATAAACTGCCACTCAAGCCAGAATGCCCACCAGTAAAGCAGAAATTGAGAAGAACCCGACCCGACATGGCTCTCAAGATTAGAGAGGAGGTCAAAAAGCATTTGATGCCGGCTTTTTAGCCGTAACCAAGTATCCAACATGGGTTGCCAACATTGTGCCAGTCCCAAAGAAGGATGGCAAAGTTAGAATGTGTGTGGATTACCGGGACTTGAATAAAGCAAGCCCAAAGGATGATTTCCCGCTACCACATATTGATATATTGGTAGATAACACCGCCCAATTCTCAGTCTTCTCCTTTATGGACGGCTTCTCGGGATATAACCAAATCAAAATGGCTCCAGAGGACATGGAGAAAACTACATTCATCACCCCATGGGGAACTTTCTGCTATAAGGTAATGCCTTTCGGATTAACAAATGCCGGGGCAACATACCAAAGAGCAATGGTGACTCTTTTCCACGACATGATTCATAAGGAAATAGAGGTCTACGTCGATGACATGATTGCCGAATCCCAAACGGAGGAGGATCATCTAGTCCATTTACAAAAGCTTTTTGAACGCCTGAGAAAGTTCAAGCTGCGCTTAAATCCTAACAAGTGCACATTAGGGGTTAGATCCGGAAAATTATTAGGTTTCGTCGTCAGCCAAAGAGGCATTGAAGGGGATCCTGACAAGGTAAAGGCCATACAAGATATGCCAGCGCCAAATACCGAGAAAGAGGTCCGTGGGTTCTTAGGAAGGTTGAACTACATCGCTAGATTCATCTCACATATGACGGCCACCTGCGGACCAATCTTCTAACTGCTAAGGAAGAATCAAGTTGTTCAGTGGAACGAAGACTGCCAAAAGGCGTTTGACAAGATCAAACAATACCTGCAAGAACCACCAATTTTAATACCTCTGGTTCCAGGTAAACCCCTCATCTTATACCTAACCGTGCTTGAGGGATCAATGGCTTGTGTGCTAGGACAACAAGATGAAACGGGAAGAAAAGAGCACGCGATCTACTACCTAAGCAAGAAGTTCACCGACTGTGAATCAAGGTATACTTCGCTTGAAAAGACTTGCTGCGCTTTAGCATGGGCTGCTCGACGCTTAAGACAGTACATGTTGACCCACACAACTTGGTTGATATCAAAGATGGATCCCATCAAGTACATCTTTGAAAAGCCTGCCCTCACGGGAAAGATAGCCCGTTGGCAAATGCTGCTGTCTGAGTACGACATCCAATATGTCACTCAAAAGGCTATCAAAGGGAGTGTTTTATCCGAGCACCTTGCTCACCAACCATTGGAGGATTATCAACCCATACAATTCGACTTCCCTGATGAAGACGTTGTAGCCTTGAATGACGAAAAAGTCATAAGCGATGATGAAGGACCAGAACCGAGAGCTCGATGGAAGCTCGCTTTCGACGGCGCCTCAAATGCCATGGGGCACGGGATCGGAGCAGTCCTGATATCACCAAGAAATGGATATCAGCCCTTCACCGCAAGGTTATGCTTTGACTGCACCAATAACATGGCAGAATATGAAGCATGCATCCTAGGCCTCGAAGCAGCAATTGATCTAAGGATCAAAAACCTTGAAGTTTACGGTGACTCAGCCTTAGTCATCTATCAAGTCAAAGGAGAATGGGAAACAAAGCATCCCAATTTGATTCCCTACCGTGCCCTGGTCGTAGAGTTGATTGAGTATTTTGATGAAATCACCTTCCATCACATACCTCGAGAGGAGAACCAGGTGGCAGATGCCTTGGCTACATTATCATCAATGTACCAAGTAAATTTCCACAACGAGGCGGCAATCATAAAGATGGATTGTAGGGACAAACCGGTTGTATGTGCAGCAGTCGAAGAAGGACTTGACAGCAAACCCTGGTTTTACGACATCAAGCGATACCTCGAAGAGCAAGAGTATCCAGAGAATGTCTCACAAACAGACAAGAGAACCCTTAGGAGATTGGCATCCCAGTTCTTCCTCAGCGGAAACACCCTCTACAAAAGAAACTATGACCTGGTCTTGCTCAGGTGTGTGGATAAACACGAAGCAGACATGCTCATCAAAGAAATCCACGAGGGATCCTTTAGAACCCATGCCAATGGGCATGCAATGGCAAAGAAAATCCTAATGGCAGGCTATTACTGGCTAACCATGGAGGCTGACTGTTTCCGTTATGCCAAGACCTGTCACAAATGCCGAATTTACGCCGACAAGGTGCACGTGCCACCAACTCCCCTGAACGTCATGACCTCACCCTGGCCATTCTCTATGTGGGACATAGATATGATTGGAATGATCGAGCCCAAGGCTTCAAATGGACATCGCTTCATCCTCGTGGCCATCGACTATTTCACCAAGTGGGTCGAAGCAGCATCGTATGCAAATGTAACCAAACAAGTGGTAGCCCGATTCATCAAGAAGGAAATCATTTGCCGTTACGGCACTCCCCACAAAATCATCACGGATATTGGGGCAAACCTAAACAATAAGACAATGAAGGAGTTGTGCAAAGACTTCAAAATCGAGCACCATAATTCCTCGCCGTATCGGCCAAAGATGAACGGTGCGGTAGAAGCAGCCAACAAGAACATAAAGAAAATCATCCAGAAAATGATGAAAATATACAAGGATTGGCACGAGATGCTTCCCTTTGCGCTACATGGCTACAGAACAGCCATTCGCACCTCAACTGGGGCAACCCCTTTCTCCTTAGTATATGGTATGGAGGCCGTGCTTCCCTTTGAGGTTGAAATCCCTTCGTTAAGGGTCTTGATGGAAACTGTAGTACCCCAATTTTGTCTTAAGCCTTTTCAAAACAATTTTCAAAAATTAAAAAAAAAGAAGGAGAAAGGTCAAAGTCAACAAAAAGTCAACATTGCTGAAATGAGGACTTCGCAGAGCAAAGTCCCCTTCGCAGAGCGAAGTCTTTCAGAAATGAGGACTTCGCAGAGCAAAGTCTACTTCGCAGAGCGAAGTCTGCGAATTTTTTGCAGATTTTCAGATTTTTGACTTTTCTGTTTTCCTTTTCTTTTATTGTTATTTCTGGCATTATCTATAATTATTATCATGTATTATTATCATGGATAATGCTGGATTTAACCAAGTGGAAGAAAAGAACATGTGACATTTGAAAAGAAAAAGAGAAAGGAAGAGGAAGCAAAATTGATCAAGTAACCCAGCCACTTGCTGACTTTGGGCAGTCCTTATCCCTTCCACTTGTGCCTGCAACTAACCCTGCAACTTGCCAGCAACCACCTTGCCATAGGCTTTACCAAAACCATTCAAGGTTTGAGGCAAAGATGCTGCCCCTGTTTTGCAAACAGCTTTGGTTTCATGATTTCCAGCAACTTTCTGTCAGATTTCAGTTGCTTTGGGAGTTGAATTCGTCCAAGGTCTTGACCCTTGCAGCAAGGCAAGGTCGCCTCTTATCCTTAGCATTAAATGCAAAGCAAATCAGTCATGATTATGGCACAAAATCAGCCATGCTGCAGATTTTCTCATCATGACAAAAGATCACATTTTTGCCTATAAAAGCAAGGCATTGCTGCAGGATTTGAGAGAGATGAGAAGGGGGTTTTTGAGAGTTCTTTTGAGGGTTAACACACAGAGTTTGTGAGCAAAAAAAAACAGTTCATAAAGAGTGAGAATTGAGTGAGTTTGATATACACAAAACAGAGTTTGGTTTTTGAGAAGTTTAGAACAAAGTTCCAATCCTTTTCTTCCATAAATCATTCCAAACCAACACAAAGTAATCAAGCACTCAAAACAGCACTAAACCTCTCACAAAGAGTGAAGAACTAAGGCAATTTGTCACTGGTTGTGTTCATCAAACTTGTCCAACCTTGCAAAACCATAAGCATTCAAGCCTCTTCCATTTCCTTGCAACACAAGCCTTGGGCTAGGAGCAGGTAAGTCATTCTAACTTATTTACACTCCATTTGCATACTGCTTTCATTTGTTTTGTTTTCAATTTGGTTCAATCTCAGTTTTGCATTTTTGAGTTTTTACTCATTTTGACTTAAAACCTTTTTGAAACCCAAAAGAAATCCCAAGGTTTGCAAAACCTTTAAACCAAGTTGTTGCACTTCTTTATTTGCTAATTTCAAATGCTTTTCACTCCTCCTAAGGTTCTGAGGCTAGTTCAGAAGTTGCTTCTGAACAGAAGTTTAGAAGCAGCTTCTGAACTCAAAATTTCGCATACTTCGCAGTGCGAAGGTCTGGTCGCAGTGCAAACATGACAGAATTCAGAACATGAATTCAAAAGCCAATTTTTGAGGTTCTAACCCAAAGCTCAGAACCTAAGAGGTTTGAAACTCATTTTATTCAAACCATAACAAAGATTTTGCATGATATTGGCAAATTCACAAGTTCGTGCAACGCTTTTTTGGAATAACTTGCAAAACAAGTTATGTCCACAAACTTTCAAAACAAACTTGAGCAATAAGCTAAGTTCACCATTTTCAAAACCAAACGTGAACTTAAGCCGAACTTGTTCGCTTTTCAAAATTAAAATCAAATTTAAGCCGAACTTGTGCATTATTCACAAACTTGTGCTTTTCCATAAACTTGAACAACCTTTGTTCGTAGGTTGCAACAACCAAGTGTTTTGTTCACTTTGGGATTTCTTGAGTTTCATACAAAAACTCGAATGAAAAAGGGATGGTTTGACGTATGGCTCTCCATTTCCCCGGTTGTACGAATGCGTGACGTATGTCTCGTCGTTCGGACAATCGTCATTCTATTTTCAAAAACAAAAAACAAACTCAATACACTAATTTTGGCCCCCGTGGTCAATCCGAACCCTTTCTTGACTCCGTTGAGTCAATCGAAACCTTTTTCGGTCCGCCGCGACCATGTTATTCAATGCTCGATCCCATTGGATCCATTGAAACCTTTTTCGGTCCGCCGTGACCATGTTATTCAATGCTCGATCCCGTTGGATCCATTGAAACCTTTTTCGGTCCGCCGCGACCATTTTAATCAATGCTCGATCCCGTTGGATCCATTGAACTTTTTCCCGGTCCGCCGTGACCATTTTATTCAATGCTTGATCCAGTTTGATCCATTGAATCTTTTTTCGGTCCGCCGTGACCATTCGAGTGAATGCTAGATCCGGTTGGATCCTCTTTGAACTCTTTCTTGACTCCGTCGAGTCAATTGAAACCTTTTCTTGGTCCGCCGTGACCAAATGAACCCTTTTTCGACTCGTTTGAGTCACTTTGGTCAATGTTCGACTCGGTTGAGTCCATTGCACCTTTTCTTGGTCCGCCGTGACCAAATGAATCCTTTCTTGACCCCTCGTGGTCAATTGAACCTTTTCCCTAACGGACATGCCTTTTAACATTTCTAGCGCGATTTTAAACAAACGCTTAATAAGCCTCCCATGCGCGAGCATACAAGCTACGTTTGATCGCAAGAATTCGGTTAAAACATCGTCCACGAACATGCCTTTTAACATTTCTAGCGCGATTTTAAACAAACGCTTAATAAGTCTCCCATGCGCGAGCATACAAGCTACGTTTAATCGCAAGGAATTCGGTTAAAACATCGTTCTTTAAAAAAAACCAACAAATTTACGTTTTTCTACCAAAGAACTACGTACGCTTTGAATTCTCCGACTACCGGGAGATACGTAGGAGCAAGATCGACATCTTGTCAAGCGCAGTAATAAAAACTTTCTTTTTTTTCTTTTCGTTCGTTTTTATCTCTTTTTCCCCCTTTTATCATATTTTCTTTTGACATAGACAAGCATGCGCGCAAAATATTTAAAAAACATTTTAAGCTTTAGCCAAATAGAAGGTTCCCGTTGAGTACAACGGACGTGAGGGGTGCTAATACCTTCCCCTTGCGTAATCGACTCCCGAACCCGACAATGGTTGCGATGACCAATCCTTTTCCTCATCGTCAAAGGGTTTTATTATCGTTTCACTTCATAACAAAAAACTTAAGGGTTTATCAACGTTCCCTTTAAACAAAAACTTTGGTGGCGACTTCACAGTCCTTTCGAGCGTCCTTTGAGACCTCGATGCGCTCTGTCTTTTTTAGACGTTCGCACAGAAACCAAGTTAGAAGAAGCCGAATGGATCCAAACAAGGTTTGACCAACTAAACCTCATAGAGGAAAAACGTCTAACAGCGTTATGTCATGGACAACTCTATCAAAGGAGACTTAAGAGGGCATTCGACAAAAAGGTCCGTCCTCGAGAATTCAAAGAAGGAGACCTAGTGCTCAAGAAGATATTACCCATCCACAAGGATCCCCGCGGGAAATGGACTCCTAGCTATGACGGACCATACGTGGTAAAGAAAGCCTTCTCTGGCGGAGCTTTAATCATCACCACTATGGACGGAGAATAGTTCCCACTCTCAGTAAACTCCGATGCAGTCAAGAAGTACTACGCCTAAAAAAAAAAGAAAAGAGAAAAAAGCTCGCTAAATCTAAAACCTGAAAAGGCGGTTTAGGCAATAGAGAGCGTCCTGGTAGATCGAAAACCTGAAAAGGCGGTCTAGGCAAAAATTAAGGACATCAAAAAAAGGAAATACACCCCGGTGGACTGAAAACTCGAAAGAGCGGTCCAGGTAAAAGTTAGGGGTCTCAAAACAAATAAGAAAGGCAAAGGACCGCAACATTCAAGATCCGGACAAGTTTCAAGAGGGGAAGAATCGGTCTCGTAATCATCTTTCAAAGGATTTCGAAGTCATAAGGAAAATAGCATGTGTTGTACCAAAACAACCCTCAAACAAATTTCTTTTTTGTTTTTGCTTTTTCTTGTCTTTCTCTATCTTTTCCCCAGAGGAGTAATCAGTTCTTATTTCATGTATTGTTACCCATTCAAGGGATCAAATCTGCATTGAATAATTTTTTTTTTACCTTTTTCATTATTTTGTGTTCTCATTAGCGCATAAAATTTTGTTTTATTCATGAAAAAATGCATTGAAACATGGGAAATAATAACACAAAAAAAAACTTGCAAAAACAAATGTGTGTTTTTTACTTGAATCTTGTAAATGTCGAAAGAATTTCGGTGGTTCCCAATGCTGTACCAAAAGACTCAAAGTCTGAGAATGTTGGTCAATCTTTTTCCCCAGTTAAAGCACACCCCATGCCTCTCTCTCATCAACTAAGGCTGGATATCAATCATGCTTCCAAAATGATCCTTATATCCCCAGCGAGCCACATAAAGCCCAATTTTTATTGGCATTCCCCAATGGAGTCTCAACCCCAAAGCCCAATCATCATTGGCACTCACAAACACAAATTCCCCAAAGCCCAATTTTCATTGGCACACACAAATACGACATAACCAAAGCCCGACTTTGCTCGGCATTCAATCATAATCAAAGCCCAACCAGGTTTGGCACTTACTCACACCCAAAGCCCAATTTTCATTGGCATTCGCAAATACAATTTCAAAAAAAAATAAATAATAAAGCCCAATTTTCATTGGCATTCCCACTCACAATCCCAACCAAAGCCCGACTTTGCTCGGCATCCAATCATAACCCCCAGCGTCCAACATGACGTCTGTCATCCCAAATCATTCATAATATATGCATCATATCAAACTCATTCATGCATGCATTATACCAAATCATTCATAATACATGCATCATATCAAACTCATTCATGCACGCATTATACCAAATCATTCATAATACATGCATCATATCAAACTCATTCATGCACACATTATACCAAATCATTCATATACATACATCTCATATTCATATCATGCATCATCAACCAGTGTTCCCCAGTGAGTATCGCATATTCACCAACATCTATCAACCATCTCTAGTGTTCCCCAGTGAACCTCATTCAAAGAGCTTCCCCAGTAAGTTCTTCTAGAGAAAAATCCACAGCGGTTTTCTCCCCAAATTGTCTCATTCCCAAGCGGACCTGCTCACGGCCACTACGATGCCCCAACTGAGTTTTCCCAACAAAAATTCCTGATTGAGTCTACCTCATATCATTATCATATTGCATAACATACTGCATAAGACAACATGAAACATATCATGCATCAACAATCATGTTCTCCTTTTTCAACAATTTAGGTATCCACCTCTAGTGTCAGCGGCTAGATAAGATCACCTTTCCCCAGTGTTTCGACCTTCAGTGTAAGCGGCTGAATAAGATCACTCCATCTCCAGGTATCCACCTCTAGTGTCAGCGGCTAAACAATATTACCTTTATCCTCAGTGGATCTACCTCCAGTGTTAGCGGCTGGATATGATCAACCTTTTCAGTCTAAGCACCTATTCAGGCGACGACTTGTCAGATCTAAGCACCTATTCAGGCGACGATCTTTTTATCTTTTCAGTCTAAGCACCTATTCAGACGACAACTTGTCAGATCTAAGCACCTATTCAGGCGACGATCTTTTTATCTTTTCAATCTAAGCACCTATTCAGGCGACGACTTGTCAGATCTAAGGACCTATTCAGGCGACGATCTTTTTTATCTTTTCAGTCTAAGCACCTATTCAGGCGACGACTTGTCAGATCTAAGCACCTATTCAGGCGACGATCTTTTTATCCTTTCAGTCTAAGCACCTATTCAGGCGACGACTTGTCAGACCTAAGCACCTATTCAGGCGACGATCTTTTTATCTTTTTAGTCTAAGCACCTATTCAGGCGACGACTTGTCAGATCTAAGCACCTTTTCAGGCGACGATCTTTTTATCTTTTCAGTCTAAGCACCTATTCAGGCGACGACTTGTCAGATCTAAGCACCTTTTCAGGCGACGATCTTTTACCTTTTCAGTCTAAGCACCTTTTCAGGCGTCGACTTGTCAGATATAATCACCTATTCAGGTGACGATCTATTTCTAATTCCCCAAGCCAGTCTAAGCACCTATTCAGGTGACGATTTGTCTATTTTTAGTTTATGCATCAGTAGCCAAACTAGGTGACCCTGCATTTACTTTTATTCATTGCATTTGCATATCAATATTTTCATTATTTACTACAATCTTTTCTCACCTTGAAGGACAAAATTCGGGTCCTTCTTTTACTTAATTGCTCTTTGCAAAGAGTTTATGAGATGCCCTTGGCAATCACATTCTCCAAGCAAAGACACAATTAAGTAGGTGCAGCTGTTGTACCCTAATTTTGTCCCAAGCTTTTTCAAAAAAAAAAAAAAACAAAAAAACAACAAAATTCAAAAAAAAAGAGAAAAGTTAAAGTCAACAAAAGTCAACAAAAAGTCAACATTTCAGAAATGAGGACTTCGCAGAGCAAAGTCCCCATCGCTCTACGAAGTCTGCGATTTTTTTGCAGATTTTTAATTTTTTTGATTTATTTTCATTTTAGTTTTTATTATTATCATCTATCATTATTATTATCATTGTATTGGTCAATTATGGCTGTTTGGGCTCAGCAAAGCAAGAATTGAAGCATGTGCCATTAAAGCCAAGGTGAGAAGGTTTTTCTTCCAACCAAGCATGTGCCAAGCACGTTTGCTTGCCCTTGGGCCGCTCTTATCTCTCCCAATTGACCTGCTAAGGACCCTAAGCTTGCCAGCCAGCTGCTTGTGTGTTTTTCTTCCTCCTTTCTCCCCCAAAACCAGCCAAACACAGCTGGTTTTCACTTGTCCAAAAGCTGTTTTGCTGCCCTGTTTCAGCAGCTCTTCCTTCTCTTCTCACACCAGCCCATATGTTTCTTTTGTTTCCCCCAACCTCTGTACATCCCAGCCCACGTTTTTTCTTGCTTGGCTTCTCAAGATTGCAAGGTTTAATCCCAAGGACAGCCCAATTGCAAAGCTACCATATTTTTCCCACTTTTTCATCATCATTGCTATCTAAAATTAGCTTCATTGATGACTGATTTTAGCCAAAGTCTTGACCATTGCAGCAAGGCAAGGTCACCTCCTCCCTTTAGCATTAAATGCAAAGCAATTCAGTCATGATCATGGCACAAAATCAGCCCTGCTGCAGATTTTCTCATCATGACATTTGATCTTATTTTGGCCTATAAAAGCCATGCAATGCTGCAGGATTAAGGGCAGTTCTTTTGAGAGTTCAACACACAGAATTAACACAGCACAAGAGAGAGTTTTAGAGCAAAAAACCAGTTCAAAAGGAGTGAGAATTAAGTGAGTTGATACACACAAAAACAGAGTTGGTTTTTGAGCAAGATTAGAGCAAAGTTCCAATCCCTTCTTGCATAAATCATCCCAAACCAATACAAAACCACCAGGCCATCAAAACAGCATTAAACCTCACACAAAGAGTGAAGAACAATAGCAATTTAGCATTGTTCTTGCTGTTTGCATTCATCAAACATTTCCAACCTTGCAAAACTTCAACCATTCAAAGCCTTTTCCATCTTCTTGCAACAAGAGCTTTGGGGTAGGAGTTGGTAAGTCATTCTAACTGTTTATACTTCATTTTGCATACTGTTTGCATTTGCTTTTGATTCCAACTTGTTTCAATCTCAATTTTACATTTTTAAGTTTTACTCATTTTTGATTAAAAACCTCTTTTAAACCTCAAAGGAATCCCAAAGTTTGCAAAAACGTTTAAACTAAGTTGTTGCACTCCTTTTATTGCTAATTTCAAAAGCTTTTCACTCCTCCAAAAGTTCTGAGATTGTTCAGAAGTTGCTTCTAAGCAGCAGTTCAGAAGCAGCTTCTGAACTCAAAATTTCGCAGAGTTCGCAGTGCGAAGCTCTGGTCGCAGTGCGACCATGACTGAACTCAGAATCTGAGTTTAGGCTTCCAAAGGCCAATTTTTGAGGTTCTAACCTAAATACTCAGAACCTAAGAAGATTAAAACCCATTTTATTCAAACCCTATCAAGAGTTTTGCATGATATTGGAAGATTCACATGTTTGAGCAACACTTTTTGAATAACTTGCGAAACAAGTTACGTTCATTAAACTTTCAAAATCAAACTTGAGCAATAAGCTAAGTTAATTATTTTCAAAACTAAACTTGAACAAAAGCCTTGTTCATGATTTTCAATCAAACGTGAACTTAAGCCGAATTTGTTCACTTTTCAAAATCTTTTTCAAAATTGAGCCAAACTTGTGCGTTTTTCACAAATTTGTGCATTTGCCATAAACTTGCTCATTTTTCACGCACATAAACAAAGCAATACTCGTTCATAGGTTGCAACAACTAATTTGAACATTAAAACTTTTTTTGAGTCTCAACAATCAAGTGTTTTGATAACTTTGGGATTTCTTAAATTTCAAACAAAACTTGAATGAAAAAGGGATGGTTTGACGTATGTCTCCCCATTTCCCCGGCTGTACGAATGCTTGACGTATGTCTCGTTGTTCGGACAATCGACATTCTATTTTCAACGCATCCAACCACACCAAACCAATTCTTGGCCCTTTGTGGTCAATTTGAACCCTTTGGTCCCCCATGACCATTTGATTCAATGTCTCGACTCAGTTGAGTCACTTTGGTCAATGTTCGACTCGGTTGAGTCAATTGAACCCCTTTCTTGATCCCGTTGTATCAATCGAACCCTTTTTAGACTCGGTTGAGTCACTTTGGTCAATGTTCGACTCGGTTGAGTCCATTGAACTCTTCTTGATCCCGTTGGATCAATCGACCCTTTTTAGACTCGGTTGAGTCACTTTGGTCAATGTTCGACTCGGTTGAGTCCATTGAACTCTTCTTGATCCCGTTGGATCAATCGACCCTTTCCTCGACTCGGTTGAGTCACTTTGGTCAATGTTCGACTCGGTTGAGTCCATTGAACCCCTTTCTTGATCACGTTGGATCAATCGAACCCTTTTTAGACTCGGTTGAGTCACTTTGGTCAATGTTCGACTCGGTTGAGTCCATTGAACCCTTTCTTGATCCCGTCGGATCAATCGAACCTTTCTCGACTCGGTTGAGTCATTTTAATCTTTTTGGTCCCTTCGCGGCCAATTCGAACCCTTTTTCCCCAACGGACATGTTTTATCTATTCTAGTGCGATTTGAAACAAACGCTTAAGCCTCCCATGCGCGAGCATACAAGCTACGTTTAATCGCAAGAATACGATCAAAACATCGTTCTCTTAAAAATAACCAACACATAAACGTTTTTCTACCAAAGAACTACGTAGCTTTGAATTCTCCATCGCACCAGGAGATACTTAGGAGCAAGATTATCATCTTATCAAGCACAATAATAAAAAACTTTCTTTTTCCCCTCATCATATTTTCTTTTTCCCTTTTTTCATATTCAAGCATGCAAGCAAAACTTTTAAAAACATTCTAGCCTTAGCTAACTAGGAGGTTACCGTTGAGTACAACGGACGTGAGGGGTGCTAATACCTTTCCCTTGCGTAATCGACTCTCGAACCCGGTAATGGTTGCGATGACCATCCTTTCCTCATCGTCAAGGGTTTTATTATCGTTTCCCTTCAAAATAAAAACTTAAGGGTTTATCAACGTTCCCTTTAAACAAAAACTTTGGTGGCGACTTCACACGAACCTTTTGAGCGTTCGTACACATCTCGGGGTTTTTGCGTTTTTTTAACGAGAGCGCACAATAACTACTAAAGTACTAGAACTGTTATATATGGATTTAATGGGGCCTATGCAAGTTGAGTGTATTGAAGGAAAGAGATATGCTTTTGTAATGGTTGATGATTTTTCAAGATTTACTTGGGTCAGCTTTGTGAGAGAAAAATCAGATACATTTAAAGTTTTTAGAGATTTGTGCACTCAGTTACAAAGAGAGAAGGACTGTGGTATTATCAAAATCAGAAGTGATCATGGCAAGGAGTTTGAAAACAAGAAATTTTCTGAGTTCTGTGCATCTGAAGGGATCAAGCATGAGTTCTCTGCACCTATAACACCTCAGCAAAATGGTGTAGTTGAGAGGAAGAAAAGAACATTAGCAGAATCTGCAAGAGTAATGCTACATGCTAAGAAGCTACCTTACATGTTCTGGGCTGAAGCTATGAATACAACTTTTTATATTCATAATAGAGTGACTTTGAAGAAGGGAACTGCATCAACTTTGTATAATCTATGGAAAGGAAGGAAGCCTACAGTCAAATATTTTCATGTGTTTGGCAGCAAATGTTATATTTTGGCTGATAGAGAAAATAGAAGAAAGCTGGATCCTAAGTCTGATGAAGGTATTTTTCTGGGTTATTCAGTCAACAGAAGAGCCTATAGAGTGTTTAATACCATAAACAAGGTTGTGATGGAGTCCATTAATGTTGTGATTGATGATCTGTCTGCTGAGAAAGAAAAAGATGAGTCTGAAGTAGTTCCAGAGTCTGAAACATCAGAAGAACAACTGTCAGAAGCAGAAAATCAAGTAGAGTCTGAAGAAGTAGAAATTCATCCAGATCATGTTCCTACTGGTAAAGGACCATCAATTAGAGTTCAGAAGGATCATCCTAGAGATTTAATCATTAGAAGCTTAGATCAAGGGGTCAGAACCAGAAGTTCAGATGTTGTTGCTACTGATTCATGTTTTGTGTCAAAATTTGAACCCAAAAATGTTAAGGAAGCTTTAACTGATGAATTTTGGATGGAAGCCATGCAAGATGAGTTCAATCAATTCAAAAGAAGTGAAATGTGGGATCTTGTTCCAAGACCTGAAGGGTTAAATGTCATTGGTACTAAGTGGATTTACAAGAACAAAACAGATGAACATGGAACTGTGGTCAGAAACAAGGCAAGGTTAGTTGCTCAAGGTTACACTCAAGTAGAAGGACTTGATTTTGATGAAACCTTTGCACCTGTGGCCAGATTAGAGTCCATAAGATTACTGTTGGGAGTATCTTGCATTTTGAAGTTCAAACTGTTTCAGATGGATGTGAAGAGTGCTTTTCTGAATGGTTATCTACAAGAAGAAGTCTATGTTGAACAGCCTAAAGGGTTTGTGGATCCTAAGTTTCCAGATCATGTTTACAAATTGAAGAAGGCTTTGTATGGATTGAAGCAAGCACCTAGAGCATGGTATGAGAGACTTACTCAATTTCTTGTGACTCAAGGATACAGAAAAGGAGGATCTGACAAGACTTTATTTGTGAAAGAAGAAAATGGAAGTTTAATGATAGCACAGATTTATGTTGATGACATAGTGTTTGGAGGGATGTCAAACAAGATGGTTCAGTTGTTTGTTCAGCAGATGCGATCTGAGTTTGAAATGAGTCTAGTTGGTGAGCTTACTTATTTTCTTGGACTGCAAGTCAAACAAATGGAAGATACAATTTTCATTTCTCAGAGTAAATATGCCAAGAATATAGTGAAGAAATTTGGAATGGAGACTGCTAGCCATAAGAGAACACCTACTGCTACACATCTGAAATTAACTAAAGATGAACAGGGAGTTTCAGTTGATCAAAGCCAATACAGAAGTATGATTGGGAGTTTACTGTACCTTACTGCAAGCAGGCCAAATATTACTTTTGCTGTTGGAGTTTGTGCAAGATATCAAGCAGATCCAAAGATGAGTCATTTGACACAAGTAAAGAGGATCCTGAAGTATGTCAACAGTACAAGTGATTATGGAATCATGTACTCACACAGTGCAAGTTCTGAATTGATTGGGTATTGTGATGCTGACTGGGCAGGAAGTGCAGATGACAGGAAGAGTACTTCTAGAGGATGTTTCTTTCTGGGTAATAATTTAATTTCATGGTTCAGTAAGAAACAAAACTGTGTCTCTTTGTCTAGAGCTGAAGCTGAATATATAGCAGCTGGAAGTAGTTGTTAACAGTTGGAATGGATGAAGCAGATGCTAGAAGAATACAACATAGAACAACGTGTTATGACACTGATTTGTGATAATTTAAGTGCAATTAACATTTCTAAGAACCCCAAACTGTAACACCCCAATTTTATATTTTAATTAATTCAATAAATTTTAATAGGTGTGGCGTGGTGAATACTATTATTAATGCTGTTTTATTTGAATGTGATGTAAATGTTGAGAGGGTTGAATTATATTGGTGAATTAATTTATGATACCAGAATTTAAATAATATAGAAAGAGAATTGAAAAACAAGTAGAAAAGAGTAGGAGGTGTAGAAAATAGGTTTTTAATAAGTGGGGGAGGGGAAAAGCAAAAGAATAGTGAATAGAAGAGGAAAGTTATATGAAGAGTGGCTAGACCAAATATAAATAAGGGTTTTGGGAAATTAGAACTCAGTTTTGCTAAACGTAGAAACAGAGAGAAGAGCAGCCATCAGAGAAAGGAAAACCTAGCTACAACGAAGTCAAGCCAAACCAGAGATTTCAGAGGAATCGAGGTAAGGGGGAGAATCTTTGCACTTTAGGGTATCTTAATATATGATGGGGGGTGTTTAATTCTTAAGATGATGTTTTTGTTATGATGTGAGATTGTGATGAGAGATTGATGATGGACGAAGGTAAAGACGAGGTTGAATTATTTAAAATCAAGAGAAACTAGTTTACGGTTTACGAATAGAGGATTGACCATGAAGAGAATGTGTGAATCAGTAGGTTAATGGAAAATTAGTGTTTGAATGATAGGGTAACCTTAGGGTGATGTTTAGGGACGAATTGGGTGAGTTGGGGGGGTCGAAATCGGAGCCGGGGAAGCTCCCATGGTGGAAAATTACAAAATCTGCGTTCTGATGCTGACAGAATCGTGACGCGATTTTGGCACAACTTTTTGACCATTTTAAATTCCAAATTGAGATTTGGTGTCTTCATAAAAGTTGTATATATGGATGTTATCTTTCATGTGGCTTTGGAGTGACTTCATTTAAACATCCGCAACTCGATTTATGGTCATATTACTACACAGGGGTCGGCACGGTCGTGCACTCTGCCCAGGTTTAGGAAACAAAACATTTCCACCCCTCTCTGTCCCGAATTGGACTTAGGTCCCTTCATGAAAGTTTTATATATAGATGTCAGCTTTCATTTCACTTTGGTTTGAATCCATTTGGATCTCTAGAACTTGAGTTATGAATAAAATATTGTATTTAGGTCATGATGCGATATGAATAGTAAGTCTAGGAAAGCTGTTAGCGTGAAAAGTAAGCGTATACTAGGGTTCCGAACATATAAACATAAATGAAGGGAGTCTAGTCTGGTGTCTTAAGGGTAGTTCCCCAACCCCTTAACGAATTAATACATGGAAGAACTTTAGGGTGTTAGAGACAAATCCAAGAAGAAATAAAGAGAGAGGAGTAGGATAGTGAATGGTGAGAATGAAAGCGCTTAGATAATGAAGTTTGCTAATGACGTTGACTACTGAATATATAAATATGATGAAGTTGGTGAAGCATACTCGTAATGATGATGTTGATTATATAAATGATGTGAGTGACGATGTATATTCATGATGACAACGTTTTCTTATGCTGATGATGTGAATAACGACGATATGTTTTGTCCCGGTGTTGTGAAAAATAGGAGAGTTTACATCTATGATTGTAAGCTTTTGTTGATGTGTTGACATTTAATACTTGATGAGTCTTGAGCCTAAAAAGGGGAAGTAGTTTAAGCAGTACAAGGAGAAGTGTGAGGGATGTAGATGAGTAGTTCACGGCGGAGTGATAACGACAGGATTAATCCATTGGGATATTTTTAAAAGGTCTAATATGGTAAGCTGATTAAGAGAGTATAAAATATGAAGAGATAAAGAAGTGAAAAGAGACGATGATAAGAAGGGATATAACATAGGCGCCTTCCGAGTAAGTGATGAAGTTAAATATAATCTTCTTAAACAAATAATGAGCTTAGGAATATTGTTAAGTTGAAGAGTAAAAGAGTCAAGGTAATTAAGGAACTTAAGATGAATGTTAGGTAGGAACATATAAGGTGTGTATTGTGTAGTGAAAGATAAAAGGAATGAGGATAGCGGTGAATAAGACGGGAATTGATTAGAAGAGAACGAGATGAATAGGAAAGAAGATAAGAGGTGATCGTCATAATGTTTGACGATAATAATAATGACCGGTATCGAGAGAATAAAACCTTAAATTATAATGAAGTTTTAGTGAGGAAAGTTGCTGACGTAGAAAGTATCGATAAGGTGAGATAATAACTTTGAATTAGAATGAAGTTAAGATTAGGGGAATGGTCGAGGTTATAGATGATGACAAATGTGAGACGGGGATTAAGGTATAAAGTCGTAATAATGAGAGGGATAAGTAGGAAAGAGTTATTGACAATGGTGAGGTGAAACCTAGTTGTATAGAGAGGAGACGTTATATGTATTGTTAATGGAGAAGTAAACATCTTAAAACTAAGAAGGAAGAATAGGGTGTGCTATCAGGATAAAATATCTAGAGAGCCTAGAATAGACAAGAAAATAGAGCATGTTCGTAAGATGAATAATAAAATAAAATAGAGGGTTGTTGACGTAGAAACGAGTCGTGCTTAAGGGTTGGATTGATGAGGAGATAATGTAGAGATATAGACGGTAATAGAGAGTAATGATGACGAATCATATGACTATGACAAAGAGTGATGACGATTGATATTATATACAAGTGTATAAATAAATATGATGAGAAATGATGATACTTGCGTTAATATGATGATGAGAGTGATGATGTTTATATTATAATGATGATAATGATGATGTCTATATTACTATGACGATGAGAATGATGATGTATATATTATAATGATGATGAGAATGACGATGTCTATATTATTTTGATGATGAGAATGATGATGTTTATTTATGAAGACGATGAGAATGATGACGATGTGTTTTGCATTGATGTTGTGCATATTAGGGAGAGTCTTGCATTTATGAATGTGTATTCATGATGACGTGATGATGTGTAATACCTGATGAGTCTGTCACCATGCATGCATATAGAGTCATGTCTAGGAATTATGAAGATGAAATGACGATGAAAGTCCAGTAACATATCTCTGGCAATTTATGACGACGAAAGTCCAGTAACATATCTCTGGCAAATTATGACGACGATAGGTGTGGTACCACATTCATATAGGTCTTAGGGTGAGTCCATATGCATTTAAATGATGATACTTATACTTGGTGTTTTTAAGTGTGAATTGAATGAGATGATGATATGTATGATTAGTTGAGAAGAATATAATAAATGTTGATCATCATATGACGACAGAATATTGTTATTGTTGTATTATAATTATAATGTTGTGCGTGCGTTTCCCTAATATTATGTTACGGCAGGATTTCTCACCCCTTTGTTGTTGTTGTGTTGTTTTCTTTGTGGTGATTGTACTCCCGGGTACAGACACTCAGGTTGAGGAAGTTTAGCTGTGGGACGACTTAGAAGGTGGAGATGGAATACGTCTTCCGTCTAGTTTTCATTTTAATTAGTAATCTATTAAGCATGTAGTCGCTACGAGCTCTGATTCTTGTAACACCAGGGTTGGGGTTGACGTTGAAATTAATTTGTTTTTAAGTCGAGAACTTGGAAATATTGTTATTTCTATTTATGATGTTGAATAACAAGGATAATCAATATTAATGAAATCAATGAAATGTTTTCTGCTGTTGAAATTATTATTTAAAGAAAGTGTTTATGTTATATGTGATATATTGACGAGTTGTATAACACCCTCTTTATTAAATATATAATTATTATTTAATAATTATCCTCGGGAAATAGGGTGTTACATAGTTGGTATCAGAGCAGGTCGGTCCATCCGGCCTAGGTTTTATAATCGTGTTATGTCCCCACAGACGGCATGTGTGCAGACACTGTTGATGTTAGATTCTGCTAATTGTTGTTTAGCTATTGATGGTGGTTAGAGGGAGATAGTCGAGCGAAGTCTGTCACTACAAGAGTTCTAGAGAGAATGAGGGTAAGAATCAGGGGCGTAGTATGTAACACCCTAACCCTTAACCGCCGATTATTAACTTTAATAAAACAAAACGTTAAGGACATAGGAAGTTACAACATAATGAAAACGCATTTTCATAAACAACAACAGATCAAAGTATATTTGATTCACATGCAGCGGAAAAAGAATAAACAAAACAGAGGACGATACCCCTTCTAACAGGATACCCCTTCTAGCTCATACCCCTACTATATCAATGTTCCCGAAAATCGATTGCGTCATTTGTTTTTCCGTTTTCAAAACACATTACAACATTTCACATGTTTATACCAAAGACCAAATTAAAACAGAGACGTATGAAAAAGACGCAAAATCATGAAAACAGAAAATGCTGTCACAGCACAATTTCACTAAGACCTCCTTGGAGTATTTTCATCATAACTCAAAAACTAAAAGTCATTTTCACGTCAAACCAAAGCCACTGGAAAGCTAACAAAATTATCTAAAACTTTCATGTTTACACCCAAGGCCAATTCTGTACCGATCAGTACCAGTTTTCATCTCAAATTCGGAAAAGTTGTGCAGAAAGTTATGCAGAAAGTTATGCAGAAATTTGACCATAACTCAAGTTCTATAAAACGTTTTGACGTCAAACCAACGGCATTAGAAAACTAACATCCAAATCTACAACAGAGACCATTTGCCAAATATATACATATACGTTCAGATACCCAAAATGGTGTTACAACTATCAGAGCCCTAAACTCTAACTAGGATACAACACCTAGTACAAAAAGTAAGGATAGCTAAGCTATGCCCTCACCACTACGCAGGTTCTATACGACAACAGCTAATCCTCGACGATATGCTCGTCTTCCTGAAAATCTGGATCCCCAAAGATCCAGCACATAACACAAAACAGAGAGTGTTAGTAAAACATAATCAACACAATATAAACAGCACAATAATAAGCAGGGTACCTGCACTTTACCCATCATGCATATTCTAACTCACGCACATGCATCATCAATTATCGTCAAACATTTATTCATTAATCACAAGTACTCAAAACATATCAACACTTTAAGCAATTAAGTCAAACAGATGGAAATTATCAATCATCAATTACCATGCACACATAATTCCTCAAGCTTAAAACTTATCAATAACAATTACCACTTAACAACCATTATGCACACATAATTCCTCAAGCACAAAACTCATCAATAACAATTACCACTTAACAACCATTATGCACACATAATTCCTAAAGTGCACACTAATGTCAAGTAGAATGTATGTTCCTAAAATGCACTCTAATGCATGTGGTACCAATTCTTGCTCAGCTTTAGAGTCATGGCGGACTGTTGGATAAACTTATATCCCTTGTGTACCTCTCATTCGCCATAAAAGGACAGTCGTACACTTGACCAATAATAATTGGATTTCATCTACTGCACCTCTCATTCGCCATAAAAGGACGGTCGTGCATATGACCAATAATAATTGGATTTCATCGACTGCACCTCTCATTCGCCATAAAAGGACGGTCGTGCATATGACCAATAATAATTGGATTTCATCGACTGCACCTCTCATTCGCCATAAAAGGACGGTCGTGCATATGACCAATAATAATTGGATTTCATCGACTGCACCTCTCATTCGCCATAAAAGGACGGTCGTGCATATGACCAATAATAATTGGATTTCATCTTACCCATAAAGAGCATACATACCATCATGAAATGCATGTATGTTCACTTAGCAATTATTGATATTTACACCTACATATGCTCAAATATGTGTGTACACTACCAATACTCATGCTAACTTCAACAAGTAGGCACTCATGGCCAATCATAATACGAACATGCATAAATCATCATACATGGTTCACAACATCATCAACAACATCATACTAAACCAAACTCACAACATCATCAACAACATCATACTAAACCAAACTCACAACATCATCAACAACATCATACTAAACCAAACTCACAACATCATCAACAACATCATACTAAACCAAACTCACAACATCATCAACAACATCATACTAAACCAAAACTCCAAATAAACATAAATGTTTCTAAGGTAAATCCAATCCTTTAGATACCATGTCAATTCAATTATATTCATCAATTCCCACACCTTAGTCTTTAATATTATTAAGTCCAAATCCACTTTCAAAACCTTAGACACACTCTATTAGTTCTTAACAGCCATTCCAAGCATTATATAACACATCTTCACACAACATGATGCCCTTAACAAAAACCACCATGTTAGGGTTTGACTCAAGCTTTTCTTGAACAACAACAACATTTTCGAATACCCAAAACATAGATAAACATCATATAACTTCAATTAAACATACTAGCAACATCACTTAGCATCAAATAAGCATAATCATGATCATTAACAACTTTAATCATAAAAACTTTCAGCTATATATTGAAATCCACACAATATCATTCCAAGAATTCAAACATACACGAAAACACAATTTCAATCCACAAAATCATACTAGAAACATACTACGATCATCAAACTCAAGTTTTGTTTAAGAAAAGTTTCACAAAAACCAAAAGAAAGTGAGAGGAGAAGTTTGGGTACGGAGATATCGACAATCTCCCCTTCTCGAGTCACTCCCGATTACGAATACTAACTCTCTTACCCGGAATCGATGATTCTCTAGCAAAACCCAAGCTTTCCCTCTTGCCCTAGCTTTCGCAAGCTTTTCCCTTCTCTTACACGGCTCCAAGCTTCTCCAAAAGACAATGAATAGTGATGTCAAAGTCTTTGTGATTATCTTATAACCCAATCCAATTAATCATGGCCATCCAATTAATATCTTAACTCATGATCAATCCTAGCCCTTCAATCCAATCCAAGCTCACTAAATCTCATCCACTTGATCATTACTACTTATAAACTCAAAAGCCCAATACTATTCACGCCTTAAGCCCAATTTCACCCAAAACCTTAAAAACTCGATTACGAACTTATCCTCGCGCCAAATAATTATTTCTCGAATACGAGAAAATATTTTTAAATGCAAATCCATAAAATAAAATATATAAAAATATAACATACGAAAATAGGGTCGTTACAACTCTACCCCCCTAAAAAGAATTTTCGCCCTCGAAAATACCTGAAAACAACTCTGGATAGGAGTCTCGCATCTTGCTCTCGATTCAAACCAACACAAAGGTGTTCTACATCTTCTCCCATACAACGCTTCAAAAGGTGCCATACCAATGCTCGAATGAAAACTGTTGTTATACGTAAACTCAATCAATGGTAAGCAAGCTTCCCAACTTACTCCTTGTTCCAAAATACATGATCTTAACAAATCCTCCAATGATTGAATCGTCCTCTCCGATTGACCATCCGTCTGCGGGTGATAAGCAGAACTCATCCTCAACTTAGTCCCCAACGCCTCTTGCAAACTTTCCCAAAACCTTGAAGTAAAACGGGAATCTCGATCTGATACGATACTCGACGGAATTCCATGCAATCTCACGCTTCTGGTTGTCCTTTCGCAAACCAAACTGAGGTCTCTAAACTCTTCAATCAATCTCAGTTCCTTCGCCATCAGAGAAGACATATGCAAAGACTTCCTACTCAACGCATCGGCTACCACATTAGCCTTACCCGGGTGATAACTCAACTCGAAATCATAATCCTTAAGAAACTCTAACCATCTTCTTTGCCTCATATTGAGCTCCTTCTGATCAAACAAGTATTTCAGACTCTTGTGATCGCTGAAAACCTCGAACCTTGACCCATACAAGTAGTGTCTCCAAATCTTGAGAACAAACACGACAGCAGCTAGCTCCAAATCATGCGTAGGATAGTTCCTCTCATGAATCTTCAGCTGTCTTGATGCATAAGCAACGACTTGTCCCTTCTGCATCAACACACCACCTAGACCCATCTTCGACGCATCACAATAAACCACGAACGGTTCCTTCGGATTTGGCAGAATTAGCACAGGTGCAGATGTCAACCTCCTCTTCAGCTCTTGGAAACTCTGCTCACACTTGTCATCCCAAACGAAAGCTTGACTCTTCCTAGTCAACTGTGTCAACGGCAACGCCAACTTTGAAAATCCTTCGATGAACCTCCGATAGTAACCGGCCAAACCAAGAAAACTTCGGATCTCAGTAACAGACTCCGGCGTTCCCCAATCTTGCACGGCCTCTACCTTAGCAGGATCCACTGCTATTCCACCACTTGAAATGACGTGACCCAAAAAGCTAACTTTATGCAACCAAAATTCACACTTAGAAAATTTTGCATAAAGCTTCTTCTCGCGCAACACCTCCAACACAATCCTCAAATGCTCGGCATGTTCCTCTTCCGTCTTCGAGTATACCAAAATATCGTCTATGAAGACCACCACGAATCGATCCAAAAAGGAATGAAATATACGATTCATATATTCCATAAACACTCCAGGTGCATTAGTAACTCCAAAAGGCATAACAGCGTACTCGTAGTGACCATACCTTGTCCTGAAAGCAGTCTTCGGTATATCCTCCGCCTTAACTCTTATCTGGTGATATCCCGATCTCAAATCAATCTTGCTGAACACACAGGCTCCCACCAACTGATCCATCAAATCATCTATCCTCGGAAGTGGATACTTGTTCTTGATAGTTGCTTTATTCAACTGACGATAGTCGATGCACAGACGCATACTACCATCTTTCTTCTCTTCCACTCTCAACGATGCAAACATAGCAAACACGTCCTCTTGAGCCTTCACTGATCTTACCACTTCTCGACAACACATGAGCTTCGAACACAACTCTGGCTCCAGTCTTGGAAATAACATCGTCTTCTTACCGCAGTTGATATGAACACGATTAAATTCTAACCAGTTCATACCAAAGATAACGTCTATCCTGCTCAACGGAATGCAGACTAAGTCCCTTCCAAAGTGTCGATCAAGCATAGTGACTGAACAGTCAACACAGACTTGAGTAGTCGATACCGAACCACTTGCAGGCGTTTCTATAACCATGCGTCCCATCATATTTTCTACTCTAAGACCCAACCTCTTAACGCAATCCACAGAAATAAACGAGTGGGTAGCACCCGTATCAATAATAGCAGACAAAGGAGTATTATTGATAAAGCATGTACCTCTGATCAAGTTGTCAGCCTCTGCATCACCACCATCTAAAGCAAACACTTTTCCTCCAGCCGCTCTTGGCTTCTTGCACACATTGCTCTTGTGACCCGCTTCCTTGCAGTTGAAGCAAACTAGACCTTTCTTGCATTGATCAGCCATGTGGCCAGGATCCCCACATTTAAAACATCCTCCTTCATTCTCCGGGCACTCATAGAGACGATGTCCCAGCTGTCCACACTTAAAACAATTCTTACTACCTCCGGTTTTACCACCTCCATCCGGCTTCTTTCCCCGGTTATCATAAGGCTTTCCTCTTCCGAAGGCTCTCCTCCTCTTCTCATTCACAGCCTTGTAGTAGTTAGTCTTGGCTTCCTGTGCTGCTCTATCAGCCGTCCTACTCACAGCCTTCTGAACCATGGCATTCGCCATCAATTCCATCGCATCGGCAAATGCTTTTTGCGCCATAACCTGAACCAACACCACGCACCACGAGTAAGGATACACTTCGTTTCCTCAAAACAGTATAAACAGTGTTTTCCTAACACATGTTACACAAAGGGTAATCTACACCTAATTGATCCAATGGATCGACCTGCTCTGATACCACCTATTGTAACACCCTAACCCTTAACCGCCGATTATTAACTTTAATAAAACAAAACGTTAAGGACATAGGAAGTTACAACATAATGAAAACGCATTTTCATAAACAACAACAGATCAAAGTATATTTGATTCACATGCAGCGGAAAAAGAATAAACAAAACAGAGGACGATACCCCTTCTAACAGGATACCCCTTCTAACAGGATACCCCTTCTAGCTCATACCCCTACTATATCAATGTTCCCGAAAATCGATTGCGTCATTTGTTTTTCCGTTTTCAAAACACATTACAACATTTCACATGTTTATACCAAAGACCAAATTAAAACAGAGACGTATGAAAAAGACGCAAAATCATGAAAACAGAAAATGCTGTCACAGCACAATTTCACTAAGACCTCCTTGGAGTATTTTCATCATAACTCAAAAACTAAAAGTCATTTTCACGTCAAACCAAAGCCACTGGAAAGCTAACAAAATTATCTAAAACTTTCATGTTTACACCCAAGGCCAATTCTGTACCGATCAGTACCAGTTTTCATCTCAAATTCGGAAAAGTTGTGCAGAAAGTTATGCAGAAAGTTATGCAGAAATTTGACCATAACTCAAGTTCTATAAAACGTTTTGACGTCAAACCAACGGCATTAGAAAACTAACATCCAAATCTACAACAGAGACCATTTGCCAAATATATACATATACGTTCAGATACCCAAAATGGTGTTACAACTATCAGAGCCCTAAACTCTAACTAGGATACAACACCTAGTACAAAAAGTAAGGATAGCTAAGCTATGCCCTCACCACTACGCAGGTTCTATACGACAACAGCTAATCCTCGACGATATGCTCGTCTTCCTGAAAATCTTGATCCCCAAAGATCCAGCACATAACACAAAACAGAGAGTGTTAGTAAAACATAATCAACACAATATAAACAGCACAATAATAAGCAGGGTACCTACACTTTACCCATCATGCATATTCTAACTCACGCACATGCATCATCAATTATCGTCAAACATTTATTCATTAATCACAAGTACTCAAAACATATCAACACTTTAAGCAATTAAGTCAAACAGATGGAAATTATCAATCATCAATTACCATGCACACATAATTCCTCAAGCTTAAAACTTATCAATAACAATTACCACTTAACAACCATTATGCACACATAATTCCTCAAGCACAAAACTCATCAATAACAATTACCACTTAACAACCATTATGCACACATAATTCCTAAAAAGCACACTAATGTCAAGTAGAATGTATGTTCCTAAAATGCACTCTAATGCATGTGGTACCAATTCTTGCTCAGCTTTAGAGTCATGGCGGACTGTTGGATAAACTTATATCCCTTGTGTACCTCTCATTCGCCATAAAAGGACAGTCGTACACTTGACCAATAATAATTGGATTTCATCTACTGCACCTCTCATTCGCCATAAAAGGACGGTCGTGCATATGACCAATAATAATTGGATTTCATCGACTGCACCTCTCATTCGCCATAAAAGGACGGTCGTGCATATGACCAATAATAATTGGATTTCATCGACTGCACCTCTCATTCGCCATAAAAGGACGGTCGTGCATATGACCAATAATAATTGGATTTCATCGACTGCACCTCTCATTCGCCATAAAAGGACGGTCGTGCATATGACCAATAATAATTGGATTTCATCGACTGCACCTCTCATTCGCCATAAAAGGACGGTCGTGCATATGACCAATAATAATTGGATTTCATCTTACCCATAAAGAGCATACATACCATCATGAAATGCATGTATGTTCACTTAGCAATTATTGATATTTACACCTACATATGCTCAAATATGTGTGTACACTACCAATACTCATGCTAACTTCAACAAGTAGGCACTCATGGCCAATCATAATACGAACATGCATAAATCATCATACATGGTTCACAACATCATCAACAACATCATACTAAACCAAACTCACAACATCATCAACAACATCATACTAAACCAAACTCACAACATCATCAACAACATCATACTAAACCAAACTCACAACATCATCAACAACATCATACTAAACCAAACTCACAACATCATCAACAACATCATACTAAACCAAAACTCCAAATAAACATAAATGTTTCTAAGGTAAATCCAATCCTTTAGATACCATGTCAATTCAATTATATTCATCAATTCCCACACCTTAGTCTTTAATATTATTAAGTCCAAATCCACTTTCAAAACCTTAGACACACTCTATTAGTTCTTAACAGCCATTCCAAGCATTATATAACACATCTTCACACAACATGATGCCCTTAACAAAAACCACCATGTTAGGGTTTGACTCAAGCTTTTCTTGAACAACAACAACATTTTCGAATACCCAAAACATAGATAAACATCATATAACTTCAATTAAACATACTAGCAACATCACTTAGCATCAAATAAGCATAATCATGATCATTAACAACTTTAATCATAAAAACTTTCAGCTATATATTGAAATCCACACAATATCATTCCAAGAATTCAAACATACACGAAAACACAATTTCAATCCACAAAATCATACTAGAAACATACTACGATCATCAAACTCAAGTTTTGTTTAAGAAAAGTTTCACAAAAACCAAAAGAAAGTGAGAGGAGAAGTTTGGGTACGGAGATATCGACAATCTCCCCTTCTCGAGTCACTCCCGATTACGAATACTAACTCTCTTACCCGGAATCGATGATTCTCTAGCAAAACCCAAGCTTTCCCTCTTGCCCTAGCTTTCGCAAGCTTTTCCCTTCTCTTACACGGCTCCAAGCTTCTCCAAAAGACAATGAATAGTGATGTCAAAGTCTTTGTGATTATCTTATAACCCAATCCAATTAATCATGGCCATCCAATTAATATCTTAACTCATGATCAATCCTAGCCCTTCAATCCAATCCAAGCTCACTAAATCTCATCCACTTGATCATTACTACTTATAAACTCAAAAGCCCAATACTATTCACGCCTTAAGCCCAATTTCGCCCAAAACCTTAAAAACTCGATTACGAACTTATCCTCGCGCCAAATAATTATTTCTCGAATACGAGAAAATATTTTTAAATGCAAATCCATAAAATAAAATATATAAAAATATAACATACGAAAATAGGGTCGTTACATAGTAAGCTTTGTAAGGTTCCGGCTGATGAGGAAGGGTGGAAGTTTCAACACGAGGCTGCGAGTAGGAAAAGGTACAAGTGGGGGAGACACTTCGGCTCGTCAGAGATGTTTAACGGGTGGTGACATTTCAGAAGAGAAGTTTAAGTCTTTGAGGTGAGAAGTTAAACAATATGGTAATAAACCTCGAAATTAAATTAGTGCTAGAGTTGGGTTGAAGGAATATGGGCATGACTTTGGTATTGAGACTTAACAAGTTAGGTTGGTGGTATGAGTTGAGAATATTTGGTTCGACCTTGTAAGGGTAAGTGTGGGTGAATAAGTTGTAGCAGAATGATGGGTGTGGTTTAGATTAGTTATTAGTTGGGATGAAAATCATTTGGCGGGACGTGTTTCAGATGGATAGACATAAGATGTTAAAGAGAAGGATATCTTTGGAGGACGTAGATTAGATGGTATTCACTTACAGATGAGGAATATGAGTTTAGATCAGTTGAATTATCCTAGTAGGAGTGATGTGTAGACGACCTTTAGTTGTATTTTAAGCTTTCATATGAATTATTAAAGGATAAGTTGAGCGGTTGATTGGGGTATGTCAAGAATAGACCAAATGGTGAAGTACTATAGGGCCACATGAATGTCCGAAAGATTTAATATGTAACAGGTAACAGTTGTATGTTCAGGATGGATGACACGTGAAGGTGTAGACGGTAGCTAGTTGATTTTTATTAGTTTAGGATCTGGATTTCTAAGACTGAATATGAACTGGAGGAGTAAAGAATGAGTATAGGAGGGTAGAATCGGATGATGAAGTTTTATCCAGAGCAATTACCTTCGAGTAATTTTCAAGGACGAAAATATGTTAAGTGGGGGAGAGTTGTAACACCCCAATTTTATATTTTAAGTAATTCAATAAATTTTAATAGGTGTGGCATGGTGAATATTATTATTAATGCTGTTTTATTTGAATGTGATGTAAATGTTGAGAGGGTTGAATTATATTGGTGAATTAATTTATGATACCAGAATTTAAATAATATAGAAAGAGAATTGAAAAACAAGTAGAAAAGAGTAGGAGGTGTAGAAAATAGGTTTTTAATAAGTGGGGGAGGGGAAAAGCAAAAGAATAGTGAATAGAAGAGGAAAGTTATATAAAGAGTGGCTAGACCAAATATAAATAAGGGTTTTGGGAAATTAGAACTCAGTTTTGCTGAACGTAGAAACAGAGAGATGAGCAGCCATCAGAGAAAGGAAAACCTAGCTACAACGAAGTCAAGCCAAACCAGAGATTTCAGAGGAATCGAGGTAAGGGGGAGAATCTTTGCACTTTAGGGTATCTTAATATATGATGGGGGGTGTTTAATTCTTAAGATGATGTTTTTGTTATGATGTGAGATTGTGATGAGAGATTGATGATGGACGAAGGTAAAGACGAGGTTGAATTATTTAAAATTAAGAGAAACTAGTTTACGGTTTACGAATAGAGGATTGACCATGAAGAGAATGTGTGAATCAGTAGGTTAATGGAAAATTAGTGTTTGAATGATAGGGTAACCTTAGGGTGATGTTTAGGGACGAATTGGGTGAGTTGGGGGGGTCAAAATCGGAGCCGGGGAAGCTCCCATGGTGGAAAATTACAAAATCTGCGTTCTGATGCTGACAGAATCGTGACGCGATTTTGGCACAACTTTTTTACCATTTTAAATTCCAAATTGAGATTTGGTGTCTTCATAAAAGTTGTATATATGGATGTTATCTTTCATGTGGCTTTGGAGTGACTTCATTTAAACATCCGCAACTCGATTTATGGTCATATTACTACACAGGGGTCGGCACGGTCGTGCACTCTGCCCAGGTTTAGGAAACGAAACATTTCCACCCCTCTCTGTCCCGAATTGGACTTAGGTCCCTTCATGAAAGTTTTATATATAGATGTCAGTTTTCATTTCCCTTTGGTTTGAATCCATTTGGATCTCTAGAACTTGAGTTATGAATAAAATATTGTATCTGGGTCATGCTGCGATATGAATAGTAAGTCTAAGAAAGCTGTTAGCGTGAAAAGTAAGCATATACTAGGGTTCCAAACCTATAAACATAAATGAAGGGAGTCTAGTCTGGTGTCTTAAGGGTAGTTCCCCAACCCCTTAACGAATTAATACATGGAAGAACTTTAGGGTGTTAGAGACAAATCCAAGAAGAAATAAAGAGAGAGGAGTAGGATAGTGAATGGTGAGAATGAAAGCGCTTAGATAATGAAGTTTGCTAATGACGTTGACTACTGAATATATAAATATGATGAAGTTGGTGAAGCATACTCGTAATGATGATGTTGATTATATAAATGATGTGAGTGACGATGTATATTCATGATGACAACGTTTTCTTATGCTGATGATGTGAATAACGACGATATGTTTTGTCCCGGTGTTGTGAAAAATAGGAGAGTTTGCATCTATGATTGTAAGCTTTTGTTGATGTGTTGACATTTAATACTTGATGAGTCTTGAGCCTAAAAAGGTGAAGTAGTTTAAGCAGTACAAGGAGAAGTGTGAGGGATGTAGATGAGTAGTTCACGGCGGAGTGATAACGACAGGATTAATCCATTGGGATATTTTTAAAAGGTCTAATATGGTAAGCTGATTAAGAGAGTATAATATATGAAGAGATAAAGAAGTGAAAAGAGACGATGATAAGAAGGGATATAACATAGGTGCCTTCCGAGTAAGTGATGAAGTTAAATATAATCTTCTTAAACAAATAATGAGCTTAGGAATATTGTTAAGTTGAAGAGTAAAAGAGTCAAGGTAATTAAGGAACTTAAGATGAATGTTAGGTAGGAACATATAAGGTGTGTATTGTGTAGTGAAAGATAATAGGAATGAGGATAGCGGTGAATAAGACGGGAATTGATTAGAAGAGAGCGAGATGAATAGGAAAGAAGATAAGAGGTAATCGTCATAATGTTTGACGATAATAATAATGACCGGTATCGAGAGAATAAAACCTTAAATTATAACGAAGTTTTAGTGAGGAAAGTTGCTGACGTAGAAAGTATCGATAAGGTGAGATAATAACTTTGAATTAGAATGAAGTTAAGATTAGGGGAATGGTCGAGGTTATAGATGACGACAAATGTGAGACGGGGATTAAGGTATAAAGTCGTAATAATGAGAGGGATAAGTAGGAAAGAGTTATTGACAATGGTGAGGTGAAACCTAGTTGTATAGAGAGGAGACGTTATATGTATTGTTAATGGAGAAGTAAACATCTTAAAACTAAGAAGGAGGAATAAGGTGTGCTATCAGGATAAAATATCTAGAGAGCCTAGAATAGACAAGAAAATAGAGCATGTTCGTAAGATGAATAATAAAATAAAATAGAGGGTTGTTGACGTAGAAACGAGTCGTGCTTAAGGGTTGGATTGATGAGGAGATAATGTAGAGATATAGACGGTAATAGAGAGTAATGATGACGAATCATATGACTATGACAAATAGTGATGACGATTGATATTATATACAAGTGTATAAATAAATATGATGAGAAATGATGATACTTGTGTTAATATGATGATGAGAGTGATGATGTTTATATTATAATGATGATAATGATGATGTCTATATTACTATGACGATGAGAATGATGATGTATATATTATAATGATGATGAGAATGACGATGTCTATATTATTTTGATGATGAGAATGATGATGTTTATTTATGAAGACGATGAGAATGATGACGATGTGTTTTGCATTGATGTTGTGCATATTAGGGAGAGTCTTGCATTTATGAATGTGAATTCATGATGACATGATGATGTGTAATACCTGATGAGTCTGTCACCATGCATGCATATAGAGTCATGTCTAGGAATTATGAAGATGAAATGACGATGAAAGTCCAGTAACATATCTCTGGCAATTTATGACGACGAAAGTCCAGTAACATATCTCTGGCAAATTATGACGACGATAGGTGTGGTACCACATTCATATAGGTCTTAGGGTGAGTCCATATGCATTTAAATGATGATACTTATACTTGGTGTTTTTAAGTGTGAATTGAATGAGATGATGATATGTATGATTAGTTGAGAAGAATATAATAAATGTTGATGATCATATGACGACAGAATATTGTTATTGTTGTATTATAATTATAATGTTGTGCGTGCTTTTCCCTAATATTATGTTACGGCAGGATTTCTCACCCCTTTGTTGTTGTTGTGTTGTTTTCTTTGTGGTGATTGTACTCCCGGGTACAGACACTCAGGTTGAGGAAGTTTAGCTGTGGGACGACTTAGAAGGTGGAGATGGAATACGTCTTCCGTCTAGTTTTCATTTTAATTAGTAATCTATTAAGCATGTAGTCGCTACGAGCTCTGATTCTTGTAACACCAGGGTTGGGGTTGACGTCGAAATTAATTTGTTTTTAAGTCGAGAACTTGGAAATATTGTTATTTCTATTTATGATGTTGAATAACAAGGATAATCAATATTAATGAAATCAATGAAATGTTTTCTGCTATTGAAATTATTATTTAAAGAAAGTGTTTATGTTATATGTGATATATTGACGAGTTGTATAACACCCTCTTTATTAAATATATAATTATTATTTAATAATTATCCTCGGGAAATAGGGTGTTACACATACAGCACAGCAGGACCAAGCACATTGATATCAGACATCATTTTATCAGAAATCTTGTGGAGGAAAAGATTGTTCAGCTTGAACATGTGGATACTGAGAACCAGATTGCTGATATTTTCACAAAAGCTTTGGATGCCAAACAGTTTCAGAATCGGAGAAGCAAGTTGGGTGTTTGTCTGCATGAGGACTTATAGCAATTACAGAAAACTGGATGTGAGGAAGATAGAGTACCTGCTAGATTTGCAAATGCTAAGTGTGATCCTGAGTCTGAGTCTGATATACATTCAGTTTTGAGGATCTGTGTTACTTGTTTTGTTTTTATTCCCTATATCAAGTCTGAGTTTTGTCATAATTTTTTGGCTAAAAAGGGGGAGAAAAGCTTATGTTTGAGTTCAGAATGGAGCTGGTCAGAATGTGTTCAGAGTTTGAATTCAGAAGTTATTTTTCAGATGACAGTTTTGTTCAGATTTCAGAATTATAACAAGAGCTGTGCAGATGTGTTTGAGGGGAAGTTTTTGTCTCAGGGTGAGTACATGAGTGTTATGTTCCTGAGTATTGATGTGTTTTAGTTTGAGAAGCCTATGTCTCAGAGTTTTCTGCAGTTCAGAATTAAGGTGGAGTATTATATGTGTGCTGAGTTGCAGGGGGAGAGTTGTTTTTGAAGCTGGTGTATGTGGCTGGTATGTGTTTGTGAAGTTTCAGAGGGAGTTTACATGTGATGATCAGAGACTGAGAAGTATCAGAAGATGATCAATAGTTTTGTGTGCTTCAGGTTGTCAGGATGTATTGTGTTGTGTTTTGAAGAACTGAAGCTGTTGTGTATGTGTTTGTTTGGTTTAACATGATTTAACATAGCTTTATCCGCTACTACTGACTCTGTGCTATGTGTGCTATGTTTGATTGTGTGTTGTTCTTCATTGCTGAGTTTGTTTATGTTGAATTGAAGAACTTGATTTAGTGAAGCATTGATTTTAGCCAAACCAGCATGTTATATTCAGAACAGGATGTATATCACACCCATTCTGAATAAAACATCATATGAATTGTTTAAAGGAAGAAAACCAAGTATTTCTTATTTTCATCAGTTTGGTTGTACTTGTTACATACTAAACAATAAGATCTACCTAAAGAAATTTGATGCCAAGGCTCAAAAGGGTACCTTTTTAGGATACTCAGAGAGATCTAAGGCATACAGGGTGTATAATTCTGAAACACATGTTGTTGAAGAAGCTATACACATTAGGTTTGATGATAAGAAGCCTGGTAGTGAAATACCAGAGCTGGTTGAGAGTTTTGCAGATGTCAGAATCTCAGAAAAACCTTCAGAAGCTGAACCCAGTTCAGGTTCTGATGAAGGTTCAAAAGCTGAAAACAATGAAGACTCTAAGAAACTCTCTGAGAATGATGCTACTCCTGGAGCTAATCAAGACCAGCATGGTTCTGAACACATCCCTGATGGTTCTTCAGAAGCTAATCCACCCAGAACCTCATTCAAGTACAAGTCTTCACATCCTAAGGAGCTGATTATTGGGAACAAGAATAGTCCAAGGAAGACTAGATCAGCATTCACTCAGAATGAGTCTATGCTTGGCGTGCTTTCCATGATTGAGCCCACAACTGCTGATGAAGCACTTGCTGATGATGGCTGGATTGTAGCAATGCAAGAAGAGCTGAACCAGTTTCAGGAACAAGCTCAATGAACAAGGAGAAGTGATCAGAAACAAGGCTAGATTAGTAGCTCAAGGGTCCAGCCAGCAAGAAGGAATAGACTACACTGAAACTTTTGCTCCAGTAGCAAGACTGGAAGCAATCAGGTTACTTCTTTCTTATGCTGTTAATCATGATATCATCTTGTATCAAATGGATGTTAAGAGAGCTTTCTTAAATGGTGTAATTTCTGAAGAAGTGTATGTTAAACAACCTCCTGGTTTTGAAGATGTTAAATATCCAAATCATGTTTTTAAACTTAAGAAGTATTTGTATGGTCTGAAACAAGCTCCCAGAGCTTGGTATGAAAGGCTAAGCAACTTCTTAATTAAAAATAATTTTGTAAGAGGTCAAGTTGATAATACACTTTTCAGGAAAACTGTTAAGAAAGAAATCTTAATTGTGCAAATATATGTGGATGATATCATATTTGGTTCTACTAATGCCTCCCTTTGCAAGGAATTTTCAAAGTTAATGCAGGATGAATTTGAAATGAGCATGATGGGTGAGCTGAAATTCTTCTTGGGAATTCAAATCAACCAATGCAAAGATGGTGTTTATGTCCATCAGTCCAAATACACCAAGGAGCTTCTGAAGAAGTTCCAGTTGGATGATTGCAAGCTAATGACAACACCAATACATCCTACCTGCACCTTAAGCAAAGAGGACAATGGCTCTAAAGTAGATCAGAAGCTGTACAGAGGTATGATAGGTTCTCTCCTATACTTAACTGTTTCTAGGCCAGATATTTTATTTAGTGTATGTCTGTGTGCCAGATTCCAATCAGATCCTAGAGAATCTCATATGAAAGGAACAACTAATTTGGGACTTCTGTACAAGAAATCTCTAAATTATAAGCTAGTTGGATTCTGTGATGCTGACTATGCTGGGGACAGGATTGAAAGAAAATCCACCAGTGGAAACTGTCAGTTTCTTGGTGAGAATCTGATATCCTGGGCCAGCAAGAGACAAGCAACCATTGCTTTGTCAACAGCAAAAGCAGAATACATCTCAGCTGCAAGTTGTAGCACACAACTGCTCTGGATGAAACATCAATTAGAGGATTATCAGATTCATGCAGACAATATTTCTATTTATTGTGATAACACTGCTGCTATATGTTTGTCTAAAAATCCAATTTTGCATTCTAGAGCCAAGCACATAGAAATAAAACATCATTTTATAAGAGATTATGTTCAGAAGGGTGTTTTAGATATTCAGTTCATTGATACTGATTATCAATGGGCTGACATATTCACAAAACCCCTAACAGAAGAAAGATTTAATTTTATTAAAAAGAATCTGAACATGCATTTTATCTCTTGAAAAATGTGCCTGAATCTGAATGTATTCCTTGATTCTGAGTTTATCATAAGCTAAGACTTACCAAACACTCATCTTCTGAGAGTTTGAATAAAGTTAAGCCTGAAAAACTTCAGAGTCTGAAGGATCAGAACCTGGATTTTCTGACTTCTGAATCTGATAAAAATCTAATGTTGGTCAGAATCTGATAAGTATAGCTATGGGCAATGATGATTAAAGCTTTGAAAGTTTATACTCTAATCCTCCCAAAGTCATCAATTTAAAGATGTGATTTTCTGCTCTGATATTCAATGTTAAAATTGCTTGATAAACAATTTTCAGTGATATCAGTCTGTTTTCAAACTGTTTAGCACAGACACATTTTTTTTAATGCTCAAAGTGTTTCAGACATGTTCAGTCTTAAGAACTTATTTTATTTTGGTATCAGCACTGAAATGTTAATTTGGTATCAGACTCTGAGATAAACCTTCATTTTTTAAAATCAGGTTCTGATACAAGTTCAGCAGTATTAAAACTGTATTTTGGTATCAGACTCTGAGATAAAATCCTCAATTGGTATCAAGCTCTGATATAACCTATCAGTTGGTCTATGATCTGAACTATTTTGTTTTAAAAATGAGTTAGACCTGCTCTGATCTGAACTATTTTCTTTAAACCAACTCAGATTTGCTCTGATACCCTCTTGCAAGATTTGCTCTGATACCTTCTTGCATATTTTGCTCTGATACTGAACACAACTTGGTTGTTTTGCTCTGATATTGAACAAAAATATACTGAACAAGTCATGTCTGAACACAGAATGACCTGATCAGAAGCTCTAAACCTTTTTCTGCTTCTGAACAACATTCTATTTTTTAATGCAAATCATATACTCATTAAAAGTCAAGTATGCTCTGATACTCACCTTTGCTGCTTGATTATCCATATGATTGCATAAATATCTCACAAACTTTTGTTCAACCCCCTCCTATATGCTCTGAACTTTTTTTTCTTTGAAATGTTTTTCAAACTCTTTTAAAAAGGGGAAATTGAACTGCTCTGATACATGTTTTCAAACTCTTTTAAAATCCTTTTCTGCTTTGATACAGATACTTTCAAACTCTCTTGACAAAGGGGGAGAAATTTTCTGTGTTGGGGAGTAAGTAAAACTTTTTGTTGATGACAAAAGGGGGAGAAAGTAAAACAAGTATTAAAGCACCTGAGCTCAAATATAAGTTAAAATTCTGTCAGTAATTAACTTATGAAAGAGGAGTAATAGGTATTAAAGCCTAAGGTTCTTGTATGAACAATTTAACCCCCCCTACATAAGTTAAGCTTGTTAGCTTATTAAGCTCTGATACAATTCTGATTGAATTTAACTTATTAGAACAGATTTTAACTCTTAGCCTCTGAAGTGAAATTCTGGCTCCGATACATTTCTGTGAGATACATTACTCTTAGTGAGTAAATTGAATTTAAAATAACTTGGATAAGACTCAGGGAGCTTACAAAACTCATCCTGTGGATTATCAGACTTAGGGGGAGAGCTTACAAACCTCAGAACCTGAAGTCAACAAGTCATTTTGAATTCTGAGTGTTAATTTCACTATATTGTTTTAAGTTAAGCTTAATTAACATGGATAAGAATCAGGGGGAGCTTACAAACCTAACCTTGAGGATTGTCAGACCTAGGGAGAGCTTACAAACCTCTTCTGAAGTCAGATTGTTAATTAAACTTAACAACAATTCTGAAATTTTCACATTTGTGTTTTTTAACTGAACTTAATTAACTTGGATCAGACTCAGGGGGAGCTTACAAACCTCACACCCTGCAGTTAACTTGTTAATTAAGTTAACAACAATTTTCTGATTTAATACTTATGTTTGTCATCATCAAAAAGGGGGAGATTGTTGGAACAAAACGTGTTTAACAAGTCTCTTATGAATTAAGGGGAGATTGTTGAAACATTTATGTGTAAACATATCTCTCTTTATGGTTTTGATGATAACAAAGTGTTAAAGAGAAAATTGGTTATTTGCTAATGCTTTGTTCAAGTGTTTTCAGAACCTTGTGCTTTATGATTAATTATTAAGAATGGTTATGGAAGAACAAGCTTAGAGCAAGAAAGGAAAGCTAAGAAGCAAGGTTGCAAAGCTAGAAGGAAACTGCTCCTGAAGAAGTGCTCCTGAAGTAGTGATACTGAACTGGGTGCTTCTGAAGTGGTCCTGAAGTAGTGCTCCTGAAGTGCAGCTTCTGAGTCTGAAGGCAGCTTCTGATGTCTGGGTGCTTCTGAAGAAGTCAACGCAAAGTCAACTCCTGAAGCCAGCTTCTGATCCGTACAAGGCAGCTTCTGATGCAGCAGCTTCTGATGCACTGTTCAGAGAGAAGCTTCTGAAGCTGATGTGGCATGGAAAGTGACCAGTACTGTGCGCATTTAATGCCTGGATGTGTCAGAACAACTCAATGGAACAATTGTCTCCCTGACCCAAACATTCTCCAGCTTTTAAGGTAGGCAAGTTCAAAAATGGCTGCTGCTCTGGTTTTTGCAAAAAGCTCAGCACACATTTTCAGTCTATTCTAGTACAACTTGCAACGGCTCTTTCCTTAAATCAAGCAAATCTTCAACAGCTATATTTCATCTATAAAAGGAAGAAGATTTGAAGAAGAAATCGTCTAAGACTCTTGAAACTACATTGCTGAACCTGCACTCTGTTTTCTGTGTAAAAACTGTCAAGTTCGAAACTCTTAGAAATTCTCTTAGTTTTTGTAACTTAGAATTTCTTAAGGTTAAGAGTCTTAACCTGTGTTGTATTTAGAGAACACCTCTGATATTTGATCAAGTGTTCATCCCAAACTATTTCATTTGTAAACCAGTTTGGTCCTCAAAATCTCAGTCTATATACTGAGCATTTGTAACCTCATTCCTTTGTGGTCTGAGTCAGAAGCCTCTTGACTTAGTGTCTTGAGCATTGAGAAGTCTCTTGACTAAGTGTCTTGAGCATTGGAAGTCTCTTTCTTAGTGATTGAGCAGTGGAAGCCTCTTCCTTTGTGGTTGAGCACTAGAAGCCTCTTCCTTGGTGGTTGAGCAACTGGAAGTCTCTTTCTTAAGTGATTGAGCAAGTGTAATCTTCAGATTATAGTGAAACTCTCTTGTTGGAAAACAAGGGGACTAGACTACTTTTCACATTGAGAAGGAACCAGTATAAATCTTGTGTGTCTCTCTTCCCTTACCTTTTTAACTTGTTTATCCGCTGCATTAACTTCTGATAACAGTTCAGAACCTGGTTCTGAACTTGGGTTAAGTTTTAGAAAAGAAAAGAACAAGTTTTTGAGTCACACAATTCTACCCCCCCTTCTTGTGTGTGTTTTTCTCACCTTCACAGCATTCAACTATGACTATGGTACTGAAGATAAGAAGTCTAGGTCACACAATAAACCCCCTATGTTTACTGGTGACCCAGAAAAATTCTCTTGGTGGAAGAGTAAAATGTACAGTCATATTATTGGTATTGATGATTCATTATGGGACATCATTGAAGATGGAATCACAATCCCAGTGGATGAAGAAGGTGTTGCTGTCAACAGAAGAGGACTCAGTGATGCTGAGAGGAAGATTTATAGAAAGCACCATAATGTCAGAGGCATTATAGTGGATTCTTTACCTCACAATGAGTATCAGAAGCTGAGTGACAAGTCCACAGCAAAGGCCATTTTCACATCCCTCTGCTCTAACTATGAAGGTAACAAAAAGGTTAGAGAAGCTAAGGCAAACATACTTGTTCAGCAATATGAACTGTTCAGAATGAAAGAGGATGAAAATATTGAGGCAATGTTCTCAAGATTTCAGACTCTGGTTTCTGGACTTCAGATTCTGAAGAAGAGTTATACCACAGCTGATCATGTGAACAAACTCTTGAGAAGTCTGCCATCCAAATGGAGACCTAAAGTGACTGCTATTGAGGAAGCTAAGGATCTGAATACTTTAAGTATAGAGGATCTTATAAGCTCCCTCAAGGTGCATGAACTAGGACTCAATGAGGATGAGTCTGTTAGAGAACCAAAAACTTTAGCTCTGAAGTCTAAAAGAAAGCCTACTAAAGCTTTGAAAGCTATTGAATCTGAAGAAGAATTTCCTGAGGGAAATTCTGATGAAGATTCAGATGCTGATGAGCTTGCAATGCTTTCTAAAAGGCTTCAGTATCTAATGAATAGAAAGAAAAAATTCTCGAACAGAAGCAGTAACTTTAGAGGAGCTGGTTCTGGTTCAAAGAGGGATATCCAGAAGGAAAGCTGTTACAATTGCAAAAAGCCTGGGCACTTCATTGCTGACTGTCCTGATCTTCAGAAAGAAAAGTCTAAGGAGAAAGCAAAGAAGTCCAGCTCAAAGTCCAGCAGTTTTAGAAACAAGCTTAAGAAGAGTCTCATGGCAACATGGGATGATCTGGACAATGAGTCAGAATCTGATGAAGAAGAAGCAAACCTGGCCTTGATGGCAACTGCATTCTCTGATGCAGAATCATGCTCAGATTCTGATGAAGAAGATGAGGTATACTCTGAACTCTCTAGATCTGAATTGATTAAAACAGTTAATGATTTTATGAGTCATCTTAAAAGCAAGTTAAAAGAAATTATATCTTTGAAAAATAAAGCTAACTTGCTGTCTAAAGAAATTCTTCAACTTCAAAGTCAAATATTTGAATATGATGAAGTAGTTGAAGAACTCAAAAAGGAGGCTCATAAGAAATCTGAAGAGGTTCCTAATGAACATGAAATAGCTCTTCAAGATTTCATCTTAACTGGATTCAATATAACTAAAATTGCCTCAATGATGTATAATATGATCAGAAACAAAGGTGAAGGCATTCGCTATGATTCATTTAAACCTTCAAATGAATTAAACTCACCTTCATGTTCTGAAAATATTTTAAAAGGCAATGGTATATGCTTTGTGCCTGCTTCTGATAACTCTGAGAAGTTGAAAATGTCAGAATCTGAGACTTTATCTGAAGTTCTGAACAACTCAGACTCTGAAGCTTCTGAACCTAAGGGTAAGATGAAGGCAGATGTTAAAACCTTGTCTAAATCTAAGCCAAACGGTCCTAAGCCTAAGAGTAAGAGAAAATCAGACTCTGAACCTGAAAATGTTCAGAATCTGATAAGTTCAAAACCTGGAACTAGTAAGTCACATAATCTGAATAAATCAAATTCTTCAAAGACTGAGTTTATTAAAACTTCAAAATCTTTTAAACCAGTCAATATAAAACATTCTCAATCTCAGAATGTTAAGCAAAGCAAGCAAAAGCAAACCAATCAGTTTTCTGCTTCTAACTGTTTTAAGAAAGGCAAAACTGAAGCTTGTCTTGTGCCTGAAGCAAACAAAGTTAGAATTCTGAGGAGATCAGAACCAAAGTACTCAAAAGGTCAGACTCTAAACAAATCAGAACCAAAGACCTTCAAGTCTCAGGTTCTGAAGAAATCTGAGTCCAAACCTTTGAGAACTCAGGTTCTGAAGTACTCAGGTTCTGAAACTCAGACTTATTCAAGATACAAGGATTCATATCCAAAGTATCAGAACAAGTCTGAATATCATAACTTCAGACACAAGAAGCCAAAACCTTTCAGGACTAACCCCAAAGGACCCATGAAAATCTGGATACCTAAGTCTGAGATCATTTCAATTGCAGATATGCTTAACATCCAAAGAAAAGGAAAGGTCCTGGTACCTGGACAGTGGATGCTCGCATCACATGACAGGAGACAAGTCTATGTTCCAAACCCTAACTAAGAAAGAGGGAGGAACTGTGGGATTTAGAGGAAGTCAGAAAGGAAAGATCATTGGTACTGATAAGATAGGTAATTCTTCCCTGTACATTGATAATGTTTGGCTGGTAGATGGACTTACACATAATTTACTTAGCATAAGTCAATTATGTGACAGTAATTATGAAGTCATGTTTAATAAGAACACTTGCACTGTAATCAACAATGAAAATAAGTATGTAGTGTTCAGAGGCAGTAGGAAAAACAATGTTTACAAAATAAATTTTTCTGAATTGGTTCAGCAGAAGCTAGTTTGCCTTCTGTCTGTGAGTGATGAGAAATGGGTGTGGCACAAAAGGCTGGGACATGCTAACTGGGGACTCATCTCTAAGCTTAGCAAGATACAGCTGGTTAGAGGCCTACCCCAGATTGATTATCACTCAGATGCACTGTGCAGTGCATGCCAAATTGGAAAGTTTTCAAAAACTTCTTTTAAATCTAAGAACATTGTTTCCACCTCAAAACCTTTAGAACTCCTTCACATTGATCTGTTTGGCCCTGTTGTGACAGCTTCAATCAATGGGAAGAAGTATGGACTTGTAATTGTTGATGATTACAGTAGGTGGACTTGGGTTAAATTACTAAGAACCAAGAATGAAACATATGATGTGTTTTTCAAATTCTGCAAACAAGTACAAAATGAAACTGATTTAAAAATTATAAAAATCAGAAGTGATCATGGTGGTGAATTTGAAAATGAACCTTTTGAAAATTTTTGTGAAGATCATGGAATTCTCCATGAGTTCTCATCTCCTAGAACTCCACAACAAAATGGAGTTGTAGAGAGAAAGAACAGGTCTTTACAGGAAATGGCCAGAACCATGATCCATGAATCCAAAATTGCTAAGTACTTTTGGGCAGAAGCTGTAAACACATCATGTTATATTCAGAACAGGATCTACATCAGACCCATTATGAATAAAACAGCATATGAACTGTTTAAAGGAAGAAAACCAAGTATTTCTTATTTTCATCAGTTTGGTTGTACATGTTACATACTAAACAATAAAATCTACCTAAAGAAATTTGATGCCAAGGCTCAAAAGGGTACCTTTTTAGGATACTCAGAGAGATCTAAGGCATACAGGGTGTATAATTCTGAAACACATGTTGTTGAAGAAGCTATACACATTAGGTTTGATGATAAGAAGCCTGATAGTGAAATACCAGAGCTGGTTGAGAGTTTTGCAGATGTCAGAATCTCAGAAGAACCTTCAGAACCTGAACCCAGTTCAGGTTTTGATGAAGGTTCAGAAGCTGAAAACAATGAAGACTCTGAGAAACTCTCTGATAAAGACACTACTCCTGAAGCAAACCAAGACCAGCATGGTTCTGAACATATCCCTGAAGGTTCTTCAGAAGCTAATCCACCCAGAACCTCATTCAAATATAAGTCTTCACATCCTGAGGAGTTGATCATTGGAAACAAGAACAGTCCAAGAAAGACAAGATCAGCATTCACTCAGAATGAGTCAATGCTTGGACTGCTATCCACGATTGAGCCTACAACTGCTAATGAAGCACTTGCTGATGATGGCTGGATTGTAGCAATGCAAGAAGAACTGAACCAGTTTCAAAGGAATGATGTCTGGATCTGGTTGCAAGACCTGAACATAAGAACATCATTGGAACAAAATGGGTGTTCAGGAACAAGCTCAATGAACAAGGAGAAGTGATCAGAAACAAGGCCAGATTAGTAGCTCAAGGGTACAGCCAACAAGAAGGAATAGACTACACTGAAACTTTTGCTCCAGTTGCAAGACTGGAAGCAATCAGGTTACTTCTTTCTTATGCTGTTAATCATGATATCATCTTATATCAAATGGATGTTAAGAGTGCTTTCTTAAATGGTGTAATTTCTGAAGAAGTGTATGTAAAACAACCTCCTGGTTTTGAAGATGTTAAATATCCAAATCATGTTTTTAAACTCAAGAAGTCTTTGTATGGTTTGAAACAAGCTCCCAGAGCTTGGTATGAAAGGCTAAGCAACTTCTTAATTAAAAATGATTTTATTAGAGGTCAAGTTGACAATACACTCTTTAGAAAAACTATTAAGAAAGAAATCTTAATTGTGCAAATATATGTGCATGATATCATATTTGGTTCTACTAATGCCTCCCTTTGCAAGGAATTTTCTAAGTTAATGCAGGATGAATTTGAAATGAGCATGATGGGTGAGCTGAAATTCTTTTTGGGAATTCAAATCAACCAATGCAAAGATGGAGTCTATGTTCATCAGTCCAAATACACTAAGGAGCTTCTGAAGAAGTTCCAGCTGGATGATTGCAAGCTGATGACTACACCAATGCATCCTACCTGCACCTTAAGCAAAGAGGACAATGGTTCTAAGGTAGACCAGAAGCTGTACAGAGGTATGATAGGTTCTCTATTATACTTAACTGCTTCTAGGCCAGATATTTTATTTAGTGTATGTCTGTGTGCTAGATTCCAGTTAGATCCTAGAGAATCTCACATGACTTCTGTATAAGAAATCTCTGAATTATAAGCTAGTTGGCTTCTGTGATGTTGATTATGCTAGTTTCTTGGTGAAAATCTGATATCCCGGGCCAGCAAAAGACAAGCAACCATTGCTCTGTCAACAGCTGAAGCAGAATACATCTCAGCTGCAAGTTGTAGCACACAACTGCTCTGGATGAAACATCAATTAGAGGATTATCAGATTCATGCAGATAATATTCCTATTTATTGTGATAATACTGCTGCAATTTGCCTGTCTAGAAATCCAATTCTGCATTCTTGAGCCAAGCACATAGAAATAAAACATCATTTTATAAGAGATCATGTTCAGAAGGGTGTTTTGGATATTCAGTTCATTGATACTGATCATCAATGGGCTGACATATTCACAAAACCCCTAACAGAAGAAAGATTCAATTTTATTAAAAAGAATCTGAACATGCACTTTATCTCTTGAAAATGTGCTTGAATCTGAATGAAAACCTTGATTCTGAGTTTATCTTTAGCTAAGACTTATTAAACACTCATTTTCTGAGAGTTTGAATAAAGTTAAGCCTGAAAAACTTCAGAGTCTGAAGGGTCAGAACCTGGATTTTCTGACTTCTGAATCTGATAGGAATCTAATGTTTGGTCAGAATCTGATAAGTATAACCATGGGCAATGATGATTAAAGCCTTGAATGTTAATACTCTAATCCTCCCAAAGTCATCAACTTAAAAATGTGATTTTCTACTCTGATGTTTAAATGTTCAAATTGCTTGACAAACAATTTTCAGTTGGTATCAGTCTGTTTTCAAACTATTTAGCACAGACACATTTTTCCAAATGCCCAAAGTGTATCAGACAATGTTCAGTTTCTAGAAATGTTTTAAGTTGGTATCAGACTCTGAGATAAATCTTCATATTTTGGTATCAGGTTCTGATACAAGTTCAGCAGTATTAAAACTGTCTATTGGTATCAAACTCTGATATAGCCCTTCAGTTGGTCTATGATCTGAACTATTTTGTTTTAAAAATGAGTTAGACCTGCTCTGATACCTTCTTATGTGTTTTGCTCTGATACTGAACAATTTATACTGAACAAACCATGTCTGAACACAGAATGTTCTTAGTATCAGAAGCTCTGAACTTTTCCTGCTTCTGAACAACATTCTATTTTCAATTCAAAGTCATATACTCATTGAAAATCAAGTACGCTCTAATGATTATCTTTGCTGCTTGATTATTCATATGACTGCATCAATATCTCACATGTTTTTCAACCCCCCAAATTCTGAATTTTTTTTTTAAAATGTTCTCAAACTTGGTGTCAGAACTCTTTTAAAACTCCTTTGAGAAAGGGGGAGATTGAACTGCTCTGATACATGTTTTCAAACTCTTTCAAAATTCCTTTCTGCTCTGATACAGATATTTTTCAAACTCTCTTGAAATAGAGGGAGAAATTTTCTGTGTTAGGGGAGTAAGTAAAACTTTTTGTTGATGACAAAAGGGGGAGTAAGGTAAAACAAGTATTAAAGCACCTGAGCTCAAAAATAAGTTAAATTTTGTCAGAAATTAACTTATGAAAGGGGAGTAAAAGGTATTAAAGCCTGAGGCTCTGAGGTTCTTGTGTGAACAATTCAACCCTCCCTTAAATAAGCTAAGCTCTGATTCAATTCTGGTGGAATTTAACTTATGAGAACTGTTTTTAATTCTTAGCCTCTGAATTAAAATTCTGCTCTAATTTGAAATTTTGTGAGGTACATAACTCTCAGTGAGTTAAAATGAATTTAAAATAACTTGGATAAGACTCAGGGAGCTTACAAAACTCATCTTGTGGATTATCAGACTTAGGGGGAGAGCTTATAAACCTCAGAACCTGAAGTCGGCAAGTTATTTACAATTCTGAGTGTTAATTTCACTTAATTGTTTTAAGTTGAGTTTAATTAACATTGATAAGAATCAAGGGGAGCTTTCAAACCTAACCTTGAGGATTATCAGACCTAGGGGGAGCTTACAAACCTCTCCTGAAGTCAGTTTGTTAATTAAACTTAACAACAATTCTGAAATTTTCACATTTGTGATTTAAACTGAACTTAATTAACTTGGATCAGACTCAGGGGGAGCTTACAAACCTCACACCCTGCAGTTAACTTGTTAATTAAGTCAACAACAATTTTCCCATTTAATACTTATGTTTGTCATCATCAAAAATGGGGAGATTGTTGGAACAAAATGTGTGAAATAATTCTCTTCTGATTAAGGGGGAGATTGTTGAAACATTATGTGTAAACATATCTCTCTTTATGGTTTTGATGATAACAAAGTGTTAAATAGAAAATTGGTTATTTGTTAATGCTTTGTTTAAGTGTTTCAAAACACGTGCTTATTGATTGGAAATTTGATAATGGTTATGGATGAACAAGCTAAGAGCAAGAAGGAAAGCTAAGAAGCAAGTTGCAAAGAATGGAAGAAAACTGGGTCTGAAGAGAGCTCCTGAAACTTGAGTCTGAACCAGCTTCTGATGTGCTTCTGAAGTCTGAGTCTGAAGCCTGCGTCTGAAGGCAGCTTCTGAAGAAGTCAACAAAAGTCAGCTTCTGAAGAAGTCAACGAAAGTCAACGTCAGAGACCAGCTTCTGATGCGTACAAAGGCAGCTTCTGATGCACTGTTCACCAGGAAGCTTCTGAAGGCTGATGTGGCTTAAAAGGAGTGGTTACTGTGCGCATTTAATGCCTGGATGTGTCAGAACAACTCAATGGAACAGTTGTCTCCCTGACTCAAACATTCTCCAGCTTTTAAGGTAGGCCATTTCAAAAATGGTTGCTGCTCTGTTTTGTTTGAAAAAGTGCAGCACACATTTGCAGAAATCCTAGCTCAACTTGCAATGGCTCTTTCCTCAAATCAAGCAAATCTTCAACAGTTATATTTCATCTATAAAAGGAAGAAGATTTGAAGAAGAAATTTGCCTAAGACTCTTGAAACTACATTGCTGAACCTGTGCTCTGTTTTCTGTTGTAAAACTGTCAAGTTCAAAATCTCTTAGAAATTCTTCAGTTCTGTAACTTAGAATTTCTTAAGGTTAAGAGTCTTAACCTGTGTTGTATTAAGAGAACACCTCTGATATTTTATCAAGTGTTCAAACCAAACTCATTTATTTGTAAACCAGTATGGTCCCTAAAGTCTCAGTCTGTATACTGAGCATTTGTAACCTCATTCCTTTGTGGTCTGAGTCAGAAGTCTCTTGACTTAGTGTCTTGAGCATTGGGAAGTCTCTTGACTTAGTGTCTTGAGCATTGGAAGCCTCTTCCTTTGTGGTTGAGCATTAGAAGCCTCTTTCTTTGTGATTGAGCAACTGGAAGTCTCTTCCTAGGTGGTTGAGCAAAGTGTAATCTTTTGATTATAGTGAAACTCTCTTGTTAGAAAACAAGGGGACTGGACTACTTCTCACATTGAGAAGGAACCAGTATAAATTGTTGTGTGTCTCTCTTCCCTTCTCTTTTAACTTGTTAATCCGCTGCATATACTTCTGATCACAGTTCAGAACCTGGTTCTGAACTAGTGTTAAACTTTTGAAAAGAAAAGAACAAGTTTTTGAGTCACACAATTCAACCCCCCCCCCCCCTTCTTGTGTGTGTTTTTCTCACCTTCATGGTCTATGTTATTAGTTGCATGGGAAACAACTAGCCCCTTCTCTAAATATGGTATGAAGCCCATATACTCTAAAATGGAGACGTATCTGTATCAGATGCATATCGGATATCGATATTCCACGGATACTCTCGGATATGTATCCACGGGGTATCAGAATGAATTATTTTAATTTAAAATATATATTTTATCGGATGCTTATAAGATACTCGACAGATACACACATATACTTATTAAATACTTTACAAAGACGTATCTTGGAAAAAATGAAGGGTAAAATAGTGAGACTGTGTTGTGAAAATTCAATGGAGATGTATATGATTCAAATTAAGATATGAATCATTATAATTGTTTTTTGATTAACTGTAATATCCCACTTCAGACTCAAGAATTTATCAGTGTCGAGGCAATGTGTTAGAGATATTTAAAGGAATGGCATTTTAGTAATTTTGGAGAAAGGGGCTATAAAAGCCATTTTTCACAAATTTCTCTCATTTTTCTTCATTCTCTCTTCTCTCTAGATGACCCATCCTCTCCCTTCTCTCTACTCTTCTCCCACGCCACCCTCCCTTCCTCCTCACCTCAATCTTCACTTAATCATCCATCCATATGGTCAATTCATGAGCAAGCATCAATTTTGGGAACTCCTGAACCATTGGGAATCAAGGAAACAAGAAAGGATAAAGGGATTGGAAGCTAGGGTTTTGGCAAGGATTTATGGAAAGAAGAGGAATCAAGTTAGAGCCTTGGATTAGAAGCTTAACACGGCACCAGCTAAGAAATCAAGGTGAGCTCCCTATGATTCTTACCCCTTTTTGGGTAGTTTTGTGGTTTAGAGAGGAAAGGAATTCATGAATGATTTTAAGCTAGATTTTCATAAGTTAGTTTCCCTTTTGTTAATACATGATATGCTATGATCTTATGTGTTAAAAACCTTTGATTTTGATGTATAAATGTTGCTGAACTGTTTTGGGATTGAAAACTCGTTTTTGAACTTTCTGGAACAGCTACAGGGCCTGGCACCCCTGGATTTATCGTGCCACGATGGCATCCATCGTGCCATGATCATAAGGATCAGCATGCCATCGTGCCACGATGGGATCCTGTCGTGCCACGATGGGAGCAGAATGCCACCCCATTTTTGAAAACTTGTTTTAAGGCCAGAAACCATCTGCACAGTGCCAGTATGTCTTTATGCATTTAGTAATGGAAGAAAAGGTCATAGATTATCTTGTATTAGCATGAGAGTGGGGTTAGAAACTTCAGATAACATAGAGGTTTAACCTCATAAGAATCAAGTATCAATATGACAATGGGTAGAATTATCCCTAGTTATCAAGAACCTTTTATAGGTTAAAGAGATTTAGAATGGTACTCATCATGTACTAAGCACAAGAATGAATCTATATTCATAGTTAAGAACCTTTTCATAGGTTAAGCAGTTAGGAATGGTTACTTAAAGAATGTATTAGATATGCACAAGAATATGAAACGTATTAGATATATATATATGAACTCAAGTTAAGAATTTAATGATAAAGATTATGCGTGTTCATCAGACTCCGGATTATGCCGGATGGGATTTCTCCGAAAGGGCTATCCACACGTAAGTTTATAAGATTATGTTTAACGTGTCCAGGAGGCTCCGGGATACGCCGGATGGGACTTCTCCGAGAGGATTGTCCACACGTATGTTAAAAGATTAAACATGTCCAGCAGGCTCCGGGATACGCCGGATGGGACTTCTCCGAGAGGGTTGTCTACATGTAAGTTAAGTTGTGTTCAGCAGACTCCGGGATTCGCCGGATGGGACTTCATCGAGAGAGTTGTCCACACAACGATAAGAGGAGTCCGGTGTTAGCCTGATATGATAGGAATTTCACCGCTATGATGGGAGATGTACTTCGGGGTTACTCCACCCGGATGCACTCCGTAAAATGAACCAAGATAATGTAATGTTTGTTCAACGCTAACTTCTAACTTTAAGTTATGTAAAAGATGAATATGAATATGAATATGATCATGTATATGTATTATATACTAAGAGATAAGTAAAGTAGTCAACAATGAACATAAAGTGATCGTAGGATGTCCCCAGATCACTAAGTATGAGTTTAAACATAAGTTCAACATAAGATAAAGACATGTAGCGATCCTAGGTTTTCCCTTGATCGCGAAATAAGTAGTGAATGATTGCGATCGTAGGTATCCCCAAGATTGCCAAGAGTAGGCACGGCGACCCTAGGTTTCCCCCGTGGTTGCCAACAGTAGGTTGGGCTGGAGCTCACTGAGACATTATGTCTCATCCCAATCCTTCAGGTGCAGGTTTTCAGGTTAGCAAGATGTTCATGAAGATATTCTTCAGGAGGACGCTGGATGGAGTGCAGTGCTCGTCATGGAAAAGCTCAGGAGGTTGTCAGTTTGTATATATGTATATGAAAGTGTATATTATGATATGGGGATAATTGAGTAAACGAGCTAATTGTACTCATTCAGTTGTATTGTATTGTATTGCATTGTTATTTTTGAAAATTTTAATGTATCCGGTATCAGATTAATACTCATGCTAAATATTCTAGATAATTTTGTATGGGTGTTACAATTGGTATCAGAGCAGGTCGATTCAGACCGTGCCTTGGGTCATTAAAAATTCAATAAAGTAGTGGGACCATTGGGTTCCGGATATTGTTCTAAAGGTCACATCTAGTTGAGCCTGATCAACTCAGTCTAGTATATGACGGTTAAGATCAATGTCCGAGAGCTGAATGTGACCAAGGAGGAATGAAGTTTATAAAGGGCGAAGATTAAGGTGATATAATTGTATGATGGAGTTGGCGAAGAAGTAATCAACGCCAAATGGTGGCCATCGAACCGTAAAGTGACTAAGCCTGTTTACGGCAGAGTTTCAGGAATGTCAGAAATATTTAAGGATAAGGTGAAGAACCTTAACACAGTTGGACGCGTCATTAAGAGATGTCTCATGGGATGAGACATGAATAGTAAGAAATTATGGAACCATAACTGGAACCGTAGTTGAGAAGTGGCAATAAGGACAGAGTGTGAGGAATCGAAGGACTCGCGTACTCAAATCGGATGAGATTTTAAATCCAAACAGTAAAGAGATTTAATTATTGATTAAGAGGATTAATTTGGACTGATGAAGCTGCAGAGTCTGGACTTGCTGGAATTATCGTGCCACGAGAGCTTCTATCGTGCCACAATCATATGGATCAGGACGTCCATCGTGCCACCACCCATGCTTCTCGTGCCACGAGAATGACAGTGGAGAACTCCTTAAGAAGAAAAGATGGTATGCAATCTAGGACCCAAAATGGAAGAGTAAGTAGTAATGATAATACCTGTTGCACATCGAAGCGTGTTTTAGGATATGTTCTGTTTGGTAAGAAGATTTGAAATAAGTTAAGTCCAATGAAAAGCTTTATACCAAGAGAAGTGAATCGAATTATTTTTTGAAATTCTGGCCAGGCAATAAGGGACTATCAGGTTCTGAACCAGACAGGTTCTGAACAATATGCAGGGCACAATAGATCGCAAAACAGAGCACAAGTAAACACAATACAAGAGCAGCAAAATAAAGTGCAGGAAAGTAAAAGGCACAGAGAGTTTGTTAACCCAGTTCGGAGTAAACACCTCCTACTCTGGGGGATACCAATCCAGGAAGGAATTCCACTATAGGAATTAATCCTTATGACTCAAGACACTGACTCCCAGTTCCCAGCCTAAGCAATTAACTTCCTCCTAGTCTTGAATTCTACCCAACACGTTGAGTATTAGAGACCACTAACTTCCTATTCAAGTAACACACTTGTTACTGAACCCCTTAAACAAAACTATCCTGTTTTGAGAAAAACTTCAAAGACAAAACTTCATCCGTACCTAAAGGCTTAGAATGAATTACAACTCAATTAAACTCCTAAATCAACTCAAACATGAGTGATGCACAATAAAAAAACTCTAAGTTTAAAACACAGACTCTATTCTCTGAATAATGACTCTGTAAATCCGTAAGTCTTCAATAGCAAAGCTCCTCCTTTTATAACCTCCAGCAAGCCTCTTAATTATGCTCCAAATCTTCTGAACTGATTTGTTACTGGAATAAGATTGATCCAATAATGTAACAAATAAAACTGCATTAAATCTTTGAAAGATTTAAAACAGAAAATACGAATTTTCATAACTTTAAACCAAATCTTCAAAGATATCTTCTCCAATTAAACCAGCCTTCTAGAAGTAATTATACAAACATAATTCCTTGCTAAATCTCCCAAGATACGTGCAAAAACAATCCAGCAAACCCAGCTTCTGATGTGGTCAACAGAAGTCAACGCTGGCTTCAGAACCTGAAATCAGCTTCTGAACTGCTACAGTGCATTCAGCTTCTGATGATATTTTCTGCTTCTGAATGGCTTCAAAACACAAAACTTGCAACTGAAGAAATGTTTCAAATATGAAGATGCTTCTATACAATACTTTGGTTTTGCCAAACAATGCAGCCAACACCAAAATACTCAACAATCTCCCCCTTTGGCAAATTTTTGGCTAAAACCATCCAAGTTCTTCAATCTCCCTTATAATCCACTCAGCAATGAAGAACTCCACAATAATATATCATAGCATAAACATAAGCAGCGGACACAGCTATGAAAAACACAAACCAGCTTCAGTTCTACAAAACATAACAGCTACTGAAGCACACATAACCAAGTACTGATCAACTTCTGATCACAACCATGGTATCAGAGCTACTCCAAGGTATCAGAGCTACTGATCAACTCTTGATCATCACAAATACTCCCCCTGCAACTCAGCATACACTCAGCATACATCAAACTCCCCCTTACTTCTGAATTTATGGTATCAGAGCATATCAGAGCCAACACTTCAGGAGCTGAACACATTTGTTCTTCAGGACCACAAACACTCAGGATCATAACAATCTTGTACTCCCCCTGAGACACATATTTCCCCTTGATCATATCTGGACATATAATACTTGGTATCAGATCAAAAATAGTCACCTTCTGAATACTGACAGCTGAACATCTGAAATGCAGCAATACATCTTCTAATATTTGGTATCAGAGCCAACACATTGCATAGGATTTTCTCCCCCTTTTTAGCCACAAAATTCTGACAAATCTCAGACTTCAAATAGGGAAGGAAAACTGCACAAACAACTTCAACTACTGTCCCAGTTTGAACTTCAGACTTAGTATCAGAGACAGCATCACACTTAACACTAACACAACTGGCAGGTACTCTATCTTCCTCACATCCAGTTTGCTTTAATTGCTAGAATTCTTCATATAAACATACACCTAACTTGCTCCTTAAGTTCTCAAACTGCTTAGCATCCAAGGCCTTTGTAAATATGTCAGCAACTTGTTCTTCAGTAGCTACATGTTCCAGTTGAATAACTTTATCCTCCACAAGGTTTCTGATAAAATGATGTCTGATATCAATGTGTTTAGTTCTGCTGTGCTGTATTGGATTCTTAGAGATGTTGATTGCACTCAAATTGTCACAGAACAATGTCATAACACCTTGTTTCAAGTTGTACTCCTTCAGCATCTGTTTCATCCAAACCAGTTGTGAACAACTACTCCCAGCAGCAATATACTCAGCTTCAGCAGTTGACAATGAAACACAGTTCTGTTTCTTGCTGAACCATGAAATCAAGTTATTTCCTAAGAAGAAACAACCTCCTGAAGTGCTCTTCCTGTCATCAGCACTTCCAGCCCAGTCAGCATCACAAAATCCCATCAGTTCAGAACTTGAACTGTGTGAGTACATGATTCCATAGTCACTTGTGCTATTAACATATTTCAGAATCCTCTTCACTTGTGTCAGATGACTCATCTTAGGATCAGCTTGATATCTTGCACATACTCCAACAGCATAAGTGATGTCAGGTCTGCTTGCAGTTAAGTACAATAGGCTCCCAATCATGCTTCTGTACTGACTTTGGTCTACTGAAACTCCATGTTCATCCTTAGTTAACTTCAGGTGGGTAGCAGCTGGTGTCCTCTTGTGAGCAGCAGATTCCATTCCAAACTTCTTCACTATGTTCTTGGCATACTTACTTTGAGAAATGAAGATTGTATCTTCCATTTGTTTGACTTGTAACCCAAGAAAGTAAGTCAGCTCTCCAACCAAACTCATTTCAAACTCTGATTGCATTTGCTGAACAAACAGTTTGACCATCTTCTGAGACATCCCTCCAAACACTATATCATCCACATAAATCTGAGCAATCATCAGACTCCTATTTTCATCTTTCACAAACAATGTCTTATCAGAACCTCCTTTTCTGTAACCTTGAGCCACAAGAAACTGAGTCAGCCTGTCATACCATGCCCTTGGTGCTTGCTTCAATCCATATAAAGCCTTCTTTAACTTGTACACATGTTCTGGAAACTTAGGATCCACAAAACCCTTAGGCTGTTCAACATAAACCTCTTCTTGCAAATATCCATTCAGAAATGCACTCTTCACATCCATCTGGAACAATTTGAACTTGAGAATGCAAGATACACCCAACAGTAGTCTTATGGACTCTAGTCTGGCCACAGGTGCAAAGGTCTCATCAAAATCCAATCCCTCAACCTGAGTATAACCCTGAGCAACCAACCTTGCTTTGTTTCTGACTACAGTACCATTTTCATCTGTTTTATTCTTGAATATCCACTTAGTGCCAATCACATTCAACCCTTCAGGTCTTGGAACCAGATCCCACACTTCACTCCTTTTGAATTGATTCAACTCATCTTGCATTGCTTCAATCCAAAATTCATCAGTCAGGGCTTCTTTCACATTTTTAGGCTCAACCTTTGACACAAAGCATGAATCAGTAGCAGCAGCATCTGAACTCCTGGTTCTGACACCTTGATCTAAGCTTCCAATGATTAAGTCTTTAGGATGATCCTTCTGAACTCTAATTGATGGCCCTTTACCATTTGGAACTTGATCTGGTTGATCTTCTGCTTCTTCAGACTCTGAATGCTTTTCAGCTTCTGAAGTTTGTTCTTCTGAAGCTTCAGACTCTGGAACAACTTCAGGCTCACTTCTATCTTTCTCAGCAGTCAGATCATCAATTACCACATTAATGGACTCCATCACAACCTTGGTTCTGGAATTAAACACCCTGTAAGCTCTGCTGTTCACTGAATAACCCAAGAATATGCCCTCATCAGACTTAGGATCCAGTTTTCTTCTATTCTCTCTGTCAGCCAAGATATAGCATCTGCTCCCAAAAACATGGAAATATTTGACTGTAGGCTTTCTCCCTTTCCACAATTCATACAGAGTTGATGTAGTACCTTTCTTCAAAGTGACTCTGTTGTGTATGTAACATGCAGTGTTCATTGCTTCAGCCCAGAACATATATGGCAACTTCTTAGCATGCAGCATAACCCTTGCACATTCTGCTAAAGTCCTATTCTTCCTCTCAACTACACCATTTTGCTGAGGTGTGATAGGTGCAGAAAACTCATGTTTTATACCTTCAGAAGCACAGAATTCTGAAAAACTCTTGTTCTCAAATTCTTTGCCATGATCACTTCTGATTCTGACAATCCCACAGTCCTTTTCTCTTTGTAATTGAGTACATAAGTCTTTAAACACTTCAAAAGTATCAGACTTCTCTCTAACAAAGTTGATCCATGTGAATCTTGAGTAGTCATCTACCATTACAAAAGCATACCTCTTCCCTCCAATACTTTCTACTTGCATAGGCCCCATTAAATCCATATGAACAAGTTCTAGTACTTTGGTAGTTACCTGGTGAACTAATCTGGGATGAGACTTTCTTGTTTGTTTACCAATCTGACAATCACCACAAACATTGTCCTCATTGATCTTCAGGTTTGGTACACCTCTGATAGCTTCAGTACTTAGGATTTTCTTCATGCCTTTCAGATGCAGATGACCTAACTTCTGGTGCCAGAGCTTGACTTCCTCTTCTGAGCTTATAAGACAAGAAGTCAAACTTCTTTCTTCTTCAGAAACCCACAAGTAACAATTGTCTTTGGATCTGCAGCCTCTCATCTGAATCTTATCTTCCTGATCAGTAACAATACACTCTAGTTTGTTAAAATTAACCTTCAAGTCCTGGTCACAAAGTTGGCTAATACTGATCAGATTTGAAGTTAATCCTTCCACCAGTAGCACATCATTAAGTCTGGGCAACCCTTCTCTGATCAAATCACCAATACCCAGAATCTGACCTTTCACACCATCTCCAAATGTCACATAACTTCTGGAGTATGATCTGATATTGCTCAGCAGCTTCTTCACACCAGTCATGTGCCTTGAACACCCACTATCAAAATACCAGTCTTCTTTTGAAGTTGCTCTCAAAGAAGTGTGAGCTATAAGGCCTACATTCTGAACTTTGGGCTTCCATACCTTCTGAACATTGTGTCTGGGGGCAGCTGGTTGCACTCTTCTATACTGAAAATGCTCAGGATAGCCATAAAGTTTGAAGCAGAATGGTTTGATATGCCCTTTCTTTCCACAATGATGACAAATCCATGGATGATTTCTCCTCCTTCTGTTTCTGAAAGATTTCTGGGGTTGCTTCTGAGGTAGCATCTGACCATGCTTCTGACCTTGCATCTGAACATACTTCTGAGCTTGCATCTGAGGTCTCTTCTGAGCTTGCATCTGGGATTGTTTCTGAGGTCTCATCTGAGATGCTCCAATCACAGGATTATCAGTTTTTGTGGCAGGAACAAACTCTTTAACAAGAATCTTCTGTTTGGAGTTCTGAGTCTGATTATCAAAGCCTAATCCAGTTTTTCCTTGTTGCTGAGCACCCAAGATTTCATCCAACACATTAGTAGCAGTATTCATCATTCTAACCTGCTTTTTCATATGTTCAAGTTGGGAATTTAACTGGTTCACTTCTTCTTTCAAATTTGAATTCTGCACAAGAAGTTCTCCCTTTTCAGCCTCCAGTTGAAAAATAGTCTCCTTCTGATCCAGCACTTGTTTGCAAACCTCAGCACTTCTGGTATACAGCTTCCTGTAGTTGTCAGCTAGTTCATCATATGAAGTTTTAACAGCTTCAGACACAGATGAACCTTCAGACTCTGAGTCAGACTCTGAAAAAGTCTCAGACTCTAAAGCAGGTTCCTTCTTCAAGATAGCTCCAGACCTCACTACCAGACCAGTATCACACATACCAGATTCACTATCATTATCTTCTTCAGAACCATCATCAGACCATGACACAGCTAGGCTTTTCTTCTGCTTCTTAAGAAAAGTAGGACACTCAGTTTTGATATGTCCATAACCTTCACATTCATAGCACTGCACACCTTTGGCTTGGTTACTTTTCTCCTCAGACTTGGTCTTCTTCTCATCAGTTTGTTGCTTTTTGTTATTGAATCTGAAGTTCTGACCTTTGGCTTTGGCTTTTCTGTTAACATTCTTCAGAATCTTGTTGAATTGTTTTCCCAGCAACACAAGAGCTTCTGATAAGTCATCCTCTTCAGACTCTTGTTGATCTTCAGCTTCAGTATTCACAGTAAAGGCTATACCTTTCCCTTTCTTATCAGGTTGTTTGCAGAATGCAGTCTCAAAATTTAACAAAGAACCAATGAGCTCTTCAACCTTCATAGCAGAAATATCATGAGCCTCCTCAATAGCTGTCACCTTCATATCAAACCTTCTGGGTAGGGACCTGAGGATTTTTCTTACTAGTTTCTCATCAGACATCTTCTCCCCAAGAGAATCAAAGGAATTTGCCATATCCAGCACATTCATGTAAAAATCCTGAATGGATTCATCCTCCTTCATCTTCAGGTTCTCAAACTTGGTGGTCAGTAACTGAAGTCTGGACATCTTCACCTTAGAAGTTCCTTCATGAGTTGTCTTTAAAATTTCCCAGGCCTCCTTTGCAACAGTACACTGTTTGATAAGTCTGAACATGTTCTGGTCAACACCATTGAAAATAGCATTCAAAGCTTTTGAATTTCCCAGAGACAAGTCATCTTCAGCTTTGGTCCACTCCTCTTCAGGCTTCAATACTCCAGTTTTGTTACCATCTTTGTCCAAAACCTCAGGATGATCCCAGCCTTTAATCACAGCTTTCCAAGTCCTGCTGTCAATAGATTTTAAGAATGCACACATCCTAGACTTCCAATACTCATAGTTTGTGCCATCTAGTAGGGGTGGTCTATTGACATAGCCTCCTTCTCTATCCATGCTTGCCAGATATTAAGTCCTCTGGATCTCACCCAAATTACAGGCAGGGTGCCTGCTCTGATGCCAATTGAAATTCTGGCCAGGCAATAAGGGACTATCAGGTTCTGAACCAGACAGGTTCTGAACAATATGCAGGGCACAATAGATCGCAAAACAGAGCACAAGTAAACACAATACAAGAGCAGCAAAATAAAGTGCAGGAAAGTAAAAGGCACAGAGAGTTTGTTAACCCAGTTCGGAGTAAACACCTCCTACTCTGGGGGATACCAATCCAGGAAGGAATTCCACTATAGGAATTAATCCTTATGACTCAAGACACTGACTCCCAGTTCCCAGCCTAAGCAATTAACTTCCTCCTAGTCTTGAATTCTACCCAACACGTTGAGTATTAGAGACCACTAACTTCCTATTCAAGTAACACACTTGTTACTGAACCCCTTAAACAAAACTATCCTGTTTTGAGAAAAACTTCAAAGACAAAACTTCATCCGTACCTAAAGGCTTAGAATGAATTACAACTCAATTAAACTCCTAAATCAACTCAAACATGAGTGATGCACAATAAAAAAACTCTAAGTTTAAAACACAGACTCTATTCTCTGAATAATGACTCTGTAAATCCGTAAGTCTTCAATAGCAAAGCTCCTCCTTTTATAACCTCCAGCAAGCCTCTTAATTATGCTCCAAATCTTCTGAACTGATTTGTTACTGGAATAAGATTGATCCAATAATGTAACAAATAAAACTGCATTAAATCTTTGAAAGATTTAAAACAGAAAATACGAATTTTCATAACTTTAAACCAAATCTTCAAAGATATCTTCTCCAATTAAACCAGCCTTCTAGAAGTAATTATACAAACATAATTCCTTGCTAAATCTCCCAAGATACGTGCAAAAACAATCCAGCAAACCCAGCTTCTGATGTGGTCAACAGAAGTCAACGCTGGCTTCAGAACCTGAAATCAGCTTCTGAACTGCTACAGTGCATTCAGCTTCTGATGATATTTTCTGCTTCTGAATGGCTTCAAAACACAAAACTTGCAACTGAAGAAATGTTTCAAATATGAAGATGCTTCTATACAATACTTTGGTTTTGCCAAACAATGCAGCCAACACCAAAATACTCAACATTTTTCATTATGATGAGCCATCGAGATGTTTTATACGAGAAACGCAAGCTCATCAACAAGTAATGAGTTCTCAGAACAGGAGATTGAATAATAAGTTGAAGTCCCTTGATTGGATGAAGAAGACGAGTTTAAGAGGACACATGGTTATAGTAGACCAGTTTTGAAGGATAATCGGAATTTTAGCCGAGAAATTATATTGAGACTTTATTATACGGAGGATCGCCTTAAATACGGAAGGTTAAGATTGTGGTTAATGTTAATGAGTTTTAGTTTTCAACTGATGAGTTTCCTCCCACAGTTATTCTAGAAGCTGAAAGAGATCACCTCGTGTTGATAAGTTCTGAGGGCGGTAATAAAGGTATAGATTTCAGATTGTTCAACTATATGCAGAATTATTCAGGTGTTAAGATCAAGATTTGAATTGTGAATGCAGTAATGAGTTGTTGAATGAAAAAAAAGGTAATGATGAGGTTTTGAAGCTCAAGATCAGTTAACTGGAGGGATTCGAAGGTAACCTAAGAGGTATGGTAAAACCATAGAGACCGTAATTGTCTCAGAAAGATTATGGGTATGAAATCCTTATGGATAGAGATAGAACGATTAGTAATGGGACTCAAACCCTCAGTGAATTCAGTGTATGAAAGATGTGAACCTCCAGAAATCATAGAATGTTTTTAGAAGTTGCCGCGAGTGATTGTGTGTGAACTTAAGCTCCTCCAGGTATACTTTTGGGTCGGTTTCTGCAATGTTTTAATGATTATACATGTTGAGCTGACCGTGAGATGATTACATAATTCAGGATATGGAGAGTAAAGTTAGAACTAGAGAGTAAGCTGTTTGACAGGAGCATTGTTGGGATCGTAGCAATTGCTGAAAATTGTTTACAGGTTTCGGCGTATTTTTTCGTGAAAGTAAGTATATGGTTTATGTCCGAAAGGAAACACAGAGTCAGATGACGATCAATCAGTAAGTTAAACAGGTGGTTTAAGCCACGAGAGAATCAACAAAACGTAAGATGATTCTGCTGTGATAGCTACAAGTCATTAAGGAACAAGTCAGCCACAGAATTTAATAATGGTGTATTACTCCTACCCCAAAGTGATTTGTTTAAATCAGAGTTGTGCAGCGGAGTAGTAAACCAAGAATGAATTAATGAGCAAATGCTAAGCTGAAGCTTAGGGAACGAGAAGATGATAAGTGCTTAATTCTTATAATATGAAATAGCAGTAAGTAGAGACGACTTGAACATATCACAAGTTCTAATGGAAGATTTTGGAAGTTATCCCTAAAATGGTAGTTTAACTATTTTTAGCTCAATAACATCATATGCTTGAAGAATAAGTTTAGTCTAAAGAGAATTGAGCATGAGATAGCAGCACTGCAGGTTGCACTCGTAAGATGAAATTGGTGAGTTTGAAGCATTGATCAGAAATCACAATGCAGTGGCACGTAAGTTATTCCACGTTGTAACCACGTTATGATAACATGCCGTATGTACCAGGTTGTGATTAGTAGTGTATACTCATCAGACAGTGTTTATACCACACATATAATAGTGTATCAGTTTTTCAGTTATGTGACACGTAATATCCCACTTCAGACTCAAGAATTTATCAGTGTCGAGGCAATGTGTCAGAGATATTTAAAGGAATGGCATTTTTGTAATTTTGGAGAAAGGGGCTATAAAAGCCATTGTTCTCAAATTTCTCTCATTTTTCTTCATTCTCTCTTCTCTCTAGATGACCCATCCTCTCCCTTCTCTCTACTCTTCTCTCACGCCACCCTCCCTTCCTCCTCACCTCAATCTTCACTTAATCATCCATCCATATGGTCAATTCATGAGCAAGCATCAATTTTGGGAACTCTTGAACCATTGGGAATCAAGGAAACAAGAAAGGATAAAGGGATTGGAAGCTAGGGTTTTGGCAAGGATTTATGGAAAGGAGAGGAATCAAGTTAGAGCCTTGGATTAGAAGCTTAACACGGCACCAGCTATGAAATCAAGGTGAGCTCCCTATGATTCTTACCCCTTTTTGGGTAGTTTTGTGGTTTAGAGAGGAAAGGAATTCATGAATTATTTTAAGCTAGATTTTCATAAGTTAGTTTCCCTTTTGTTAATACATGATATGCTATGATCTTATGTGTTAAAAACCTTTGATTTTGATGTATAAATGCTTGCTGAACTGTGTTGGGATTGAAAACTCGTTTTTGAACTTTCTGGAACAGCTACAGGGCCTGGCACCCCTGGATTTATCGTGCCATCGTGCCACGATGGGATCCTGTCGTGCCACGATGGGAGCAGAATGCCACCCCATTTTTGAAAACTTGTTTTAAGGCCAGAAACCATCCGCACAGTGCCAGTATGTCTTTATGCATTTAGTAATGGAAGAAAAGGTCATAGATTATCTTGTATTAGCATGAGAGTGGGGTTAGAAACTTCACATAACATAGAGGTTTAACCTCATAAGAATCAAGTGTCAATATGACAATGGGTAGAATTATCCCTAGTTATCAAGAACCTTTTATAGGTTAAAGAGATTTAGAATGGTACTCATCGTGTACTAAGCACAAGAATGAATCTATGTTCATAGTTAAGAACCTTTTCATAGGTTAGGCAGTTAGGAATGATTACTTAAAGAATGTATTAAATATGCACAAGAATATGAAACGTATTGGATATATATATGAACTCAAGTTAAGAATTTAATGATAAAGATTATGCGTGTTCATCAGACTCCGGATTATGCTGGATGGGATTTCTCCGAAAGGGCTATCCACACGTAAGTTTATAAGATTATGTTTAACGTGTCCAGCAGGCTCCGGGATACGCCGGATGGGACTTCTCCGAGAGGATTGTCCACACGTATGTTAAAAGATTAAACATGTCCAGCAGGCTCCGGGATACGCCGGATGGGACTTCTCCGAGAGGGTAGTCTACATGTAAGTTAAGTTGTGCTCAGCAGACTCCGGGATTCGCCGGATGGGACTTCATCGAGAGAGTTGTCCACACAACGATAAGAGGAGTCCGGTGTTAGCGTGATATGATAGGAATTTCACCGGTATGATGGGAGATGTACTTCGGGGTTACTCCACCCGGATGCACTCCGTAAAATGAACCAAGATAATGTAATGTTTGTTCAACGCTAACTTCTAACTTTAAGTTATGTAAAAAATGAATATGAATATGAATATGATCATGTATATGTATTATATACTAAGAGATAAGTAAAGTAGTCAACAGTGAACATAAAGTGATCGTAGGATGTCCCCAGATCACTAAGTATGAGTTTAAACATAAGTTCAACATAAGATAAAGACATGTAGCGATCCTAGGTTTTCCCTTGATCGCGAAATAAGTAGAGAATGATGGCGATCGTAGGTATCCCCAAGATTGCCAAGAGTAGGCACGGCGACCCTAGGTTTCCCCCGTGATTGCCAACAGTAGGTTGGGCTGGAGCTCACTGAGACATTATGTCTCATCCCAATCCTTCTGGTGCAGGTTTTCAGGTTAGCAAGATGTTCATGAAGATATTCTTCAGGAAGACGCTGGATGGAGTGCAGTGCTCGTCATGGAAAAGCTCAGGAGGTTGTCAGTTTGTATATATGTATATGAAAGTGTATATTATGATATGGGGATAATTGAGTAAACGACCTAATTGTACTCATTCAGTTGTATTGTATTGTATTGTATTGTATTGTTATTATTGAAAATTTTAATGTATCCGGTATCAGATTAATACTCATGCTAAATATTCTAGATAATTTAGTATGGGTGTTACATGACATGTTTTGGCATTGGTGGTGCGCAGACCAGAATGTTTAAGTAGGAAGGTTTTGACTAGAACAGGTTCGTTGATACCAAACATATCTTAGCTGAAGAGTTTGGAAATTCCTGAACTTAATATTCACCAGTAAAGGAAGAAGAACTTTTATGCTGATTAAAATTCATTTGTAGTCCACAGTAAAGGGGCTACGTAATTTCAGGTTATGACAAAAGGATTAAAGACTAACTGTGCTATTTTTGGTAGCAATCAAGTAGAGCTTTCTTTTGAAAACAAGGATCTTGCACTCAGCGTCCAGAATGAGAAATAAGTTTGTGATGCCGATAGAATGTAACAATAATTTACAGGTTGTTGAATACTCAAGAAATAAACATGGGTAACATTGGCGGGGCAAACCTGGCAAGCCAGTTGAAAGGCAAATCCCGGATGTTACAAAATGAGTTAAGAGTAAGAAAAGATTCCCAAATGATGTGATGTACTATGTACTCGTTAGTAGAGTACACGTACTCAGTCATGTATGTGAAATTATGTGCTATGAATTGTACTATATGATAATATGTGAGACGACTTATACCACTCATCACTTGGACTAAACTCCTATGAGTTTGGGATTATCGGTGTAGAAAATATTTACGCTACGGCTATAACACCAGAATAAGTTGTGATGTAAATTGTGGGAGATCATCAAACTTCTAGTAAAGAAGAATGATTTCTAAGTTATTAAGATAAGTAACGTCGTAGATCAATTGAAGCAGAACGCGGGTAATCTGTAAGATTCCGCGAGCTCTTGAGAAATTCCATAGTGGAAGCAATGCTTAGGATTATGGAAAGTAACACACCAGGATGCCAGAAAGAAAGAGCAGGTACCATAATGATGCTTCCTCCTTGTATTTGTATAATGGAGGTAGTGCAGTAGTTTTACTTCCATTAGAGAATGCTCAATATCGGATGTTTCAGAGTAAGGATAATTCTATACGAAGAATGGTATAATTACGGTATAACTATATATGTAGGATGCCGTCATATAAGGCAAAGGTCGAATATAGGAATTCAATGGAATCGTTTGAGGATAATAAGAACGACCCAATGTCGTCAAAGTAAGATTACGCGGATTATGACGAGATTTATGAGATTTCGTACAAGTGTTAGGATTGGATAACTCTAATTTGGGTTTGCAAGAAGTGTATGAACAAGGAATATAGTCAGCTAGTTGGATACGATGGTTCGGATAACCTCATATTCTACTACGCAAGAAATGTGTAATGCACATCAAGCATTTCAGTTAACGAAAAGATTGTCGAATACATTCGACTTATAGAGTTGGAAATCTAAGGGATTCCGATAAGTAGGACAAACTGGTGTTTTGGCTAATGGAGAAAGTAGTATGAGAGATTCATGCATATATGAGAATGAGTGGATTCTAAATTTCGTGGACGAAATTTCTTTAAGGGGAGTAGATTGTAATATCCCACTTCAGACTCAAGAATTTATCAGTGTCGAGGCAATGTGTCAGAGATATTTAAAGGAATGGCATTTTTGTAATTTTGGAGAAAGGGGCTATAAAAGCCATTGTTCTCAAATTTCTCTCATTTTTCTTCATTCTCTCTTCTCTCTAGATGACCCATCCTCTCCCTTCTCTCTACTCTTCTCTCATGCCACCCTCCCTTCCTCTTCACCTCAATCTTCACTTAATCATCCATCCATATGGTCAATTCATGAGCAAGCATCAATTTTGGGAACTCCTGAACCATTGGGAATCAAGGAAACAAGAAAGGATAAAGGGATTGGAAGCTAGGGTTTTGGCAAGGATTTATGGAAAGAAGAGGAATCAAGTTAGAGCCTTGGATTAGAAGCTTAACACGGCACCAGCTATGAAATCAAGGTGAGCTCCCTATGATTCTTACCCCTTTTTGGGTAGTTTTGTAGTTTAGAGAGGAAAGGAATTCATGAATGATTTTAAGCTAGATTTTCATAAGTTAGTTTCCCTTTTGTTAATACATGATATGTTATGATCTTATGTGTTAAAAACCTTTGATTTTGATGTATAAATGCTTGCTGAACTGTGTTGGGATTGAAAACTCGTTTTTGAACTTTTTGGAACAGCTACAGGGCCTGGCACCCCTGGATTTATCGTGCCACGATGGCACCCATCGTGCCATGATCATAAGGATCAGCATGCCATCGTGCCACGATGAGATCCTATCGTGCCACGATGGGAGCAGAATGCCACCCCATTTTTGAAAACTTGTTTTAAGGCCAGAAGCCATCCGCACAGTGCCAGTATGTCTTTATGCATTTAGTAATGGAAGAAAAGGTCATATATTATCTTGTATTAGCATGAGAGTGGGGTTAGAAACTTCACATAACATAGAGGTTTAACCTCATAAGAATCAAGTGTCAATATGACAATGGGTAGAATTATCCCTAGTTATCAAGAACCTTTTATAGGTTAAAGAGATTTAGAATGGTACTCATCATGTACTAAGCACAAGAATGAATCTTTATTCATAGTTAAGAACCTTTTCATAGGTTAAGCAGTTAGGAATGGTTACTTAAAGAATGTATTAGATATGCACAAGAATATGAAACGTATTAGATATATATACATGAACTCAAGTTAAGAATTTAATGATAAAGATTATGCGTGTTCATCAGACTCCGGATTATGCCGGATGGGATTTCTCCGAAAGGGCTATCCACACGTAAGTTTATAAGATTATGTTTAACGTGTCCAGGAGGCTCCGGGATACGCCGGATGGGACTTCTCCGAGAGGATTGTCCACACGTATGTTAAAAGATTAAACATGTCCAGCAGGCTCCGGGATACGCCGGATGGGACTTCTCCGAGAGGGTTGTCTACATGTAAGTTAAGTTGTGTTCAGCAGACTCCGGGATTCGCCGGATGGGACTTCATCGAGAGAGTTGTCCACACAACGATAAGAGGAGTCCGGTGTTAGCCTGATATGATAGGAATTTCACCGCTATGATGGGAGATGTACTTCGGGGTTACTCCACCCGGATGCACTCCGTAAAATGAACCAAGATAATGTAATGTTTGTTCAACACTAACTTCTAACTTTAAGTTATGTAAAAGATGAATATGAATATGAATATGATCATGTATATGTATTATATACTAAGAGATAAGTAAAGTAGTCAACAGTGAACATAAAGTGATCGTAGGATGTCCCCAGATCACTAAGTATGAGTTTAAACATAAGTTCAACATAAGATAAAGACATGTAGCGATCCTAGGTTTTCCCTTGATCGCGAAATAAGTAGAGAATGATGGCGATCGTAGGTATCCCTAAGATTGCCAAGAGTAGGCACGGCGACCCTAGGTTTCCCCCGTGGTTGCCAACAGTAGGTTGGGCTGGAGCTCACTGAGACATTATGTCTCATCCCAATCCTTCTGGTGCAGGTTTTCAGGTTAGCAAGATGTTCATGAAGATATTCTTCAGGAGGACGCTGGATGGAGTGCAGTGCTCGTCATGGAAAAGCTCAGGAGGTTGTCAGTTTGTATATATGTATATGAAAGTGTATATTATGATATGGGGATAATTGAGTAAACAAGCTAATTGTACTCATTCAGTTGTATTGTATTGTATTGTATTGTTATTCTTGAAAATTTTAATGTATCCGGTATCAGATTAATACTCATGCTAAATATTCTAGATAATTTAGTATGGGTGTTACATTAACCAATTAAAAATTATGTTTTTGATCGATCAAAATTAAACAAACATTGTTTTGAGTTCTTTTATTGATGCATTTGTTGATATTCTAACATATGAATGAAAATAGAATATGATTTATACGAAAAAAATTTCATTTTCTATTTTGATCACATGTATTATTTTTTTTGTAAATTGTGACTTTTATGATTATATATTATTGAAGAGTAACCAATGCTTATTTTTTTTTCAAGTATTCTACATCCATATAAATTTTACTATAAATATTTTAATAACGTATCTTAGCCGTATTGTATCCTAAATTTTAAAATTTCACGTATCCACGTACCCATATCGTATTATACCCGCACCCGTACTACGTATCCAGGCTTCATAGTATGGAATCAATCATTCACTTGAAAAGAAAAATCTTGCTATCTCATTTGGAAAATGTTTTGTATTCGCTTTAAAACAAAGAGGAAAAATAAATAAATTGATATATGTGATAGTTTAATGATGTGATAAAAAAAAAGATAGAAGAAAAATAAAATGTTGTGATATATGATCTTTTAATGATATGAAATTAAAAGATGTTTATTATCATAGTTGATCTCATTTTACAAACAAGTGTACGTAAGAGTGTTTTTACGAACAAGTGTACATACGAGTGTTTTTCAGTTTTAATTCTCTATCTTTATGAGAAAAATATCTTAGTGATCCGAGTATGATGAGGAAGTAAAGAAAGTCTAACTAAAAATTATCCAGCGATAATTGAAATTTTGATGATTTCCAAATGATTCGCCGTTAATAAATGTAAGATATCATAAAAATATTTATAACACCTCAATTTTAATAAAATTATGCAAAGAAATATCACAAATTTTAATAACACCTCAATTTTGTTCATATTAAATTATGAATAATTCAGTGCATGACAGTAACAACTATTGATTTTTTTTTCAAGAGGATATATATCACAATAGATATATATATATAGTTTTTTTCTTCAAAAAAAAAAGAAGTATATAGTTTTTGTTTGGTGCTTGTTACGTAATTGGATTCCTACAAAAGATAATTTGGTTAATTGAGGAGTAAGTTAACAAAATTTCAATGTGTGTGTTAGTGGTTGCGATTTCTTTGGGTCCATTTAGGTGTTGGTCAAGTAATGGATATGTGTTCATTCAGCGAATTATTTATATTTGACTGATTATTTTATTCATTTTGTTAATCTTAGATGCTTTCCCAAAAAAATCAGTCTTTACTACAAGTGATTTGGCGAGCTTGTGTGTGGAGTGATTTAGAAGAAACGAAGTTATCGCTTCCTTCGGCAAAAAGAGGACTCAATATTTCATTTGTTTGATAAAGTAAAGATATTATCTTATTCATGGTTGAAAACAAAAAAGCTTAATTACATTGTATATAATAAAGAAATATAAGTTATTATTATAAATAACTTATTACAAATAACTTATTCATGTTTGATAAAATAACTTATTTTTTTTTAAGCAAATGTGGTGCTGATGGATTTGTGACACCCTAAGTAGAGTAAAATTAAAATAGAAGAGTACAAAAGTCTTGGGGGACATAAAACCTTTCATAGTATAAACAAAAGAAAAAATAACCCAAATTTGTAAAACAAAACAACCCTCAAGGGTATACAAAAATCACAAATCTCAATGTAGAGCAATCAACCACACTACTAGCACAACCCATCACACTCACATATAGATGCGAAACCAAATTGAAAAAAACACGTAACAAATCTGACCACCAACAAGTGTGAAACCAAATTGCAAAACAAGTAACGAATCCGGTGTGACTTGACAAAACACTTACCATTGCGAAACAAAGTTGCAAAAAACACGTAACAAATCCGGTGTGAGTTGATGAACACCAGATCCAAATATTGATTACGGAGAGTGAATCTGCCGTCAACACGTAACGAATCCAAGCACTTACAGTCTACTTTCAAACAAAAACAAACTCACGATCGTTTCTATCCACGACCATTTCTAGCATAAGAGTCCAATACAGTGAGGATACATCAAATTAATAAAGAAAACAATACCATAAACACCAGCCAGAACCGCACGGGTTTTATAGACCAACAAAGCCAAACCCTTTGGGGTTTTAAGACAACCAACGTGCCGCGCGTGAACAACCCATGTCGACAGCAGCACCATGGCCAACAAAAATTTAGCCACTCCAACATTTAAAGTACCAAAACGAGCAACACCCATCAATAACAGAACCCATCAGTGAATCTGGGCATAGAACACAACCTGCAAAGAATCACAACTCCCAAATCGACAGATCTAGAGGCCCCGACAACAACAGCACAACTGAAACCAGATCCAAGAGTAACTGTGGCGGCGTTGGTGGTTAATGACTAAATTTGACAAGTGCACTGAATCATTTCCAAGCAATAAAATAGAAAGTAAGATTGTTTTCACAAGGATTGACGTTTCGACGAGGTAATTACCTAAACCTAATAAAACAATAAAACAAGGGATTTTGGAAGTTTATTTTGATTGTGCAAAAAAGTTGGATAGATTGTAAAAATAAAAGGGTTTGATTCAAAGTTTTAGCAGTGATTAGGAATCCTCTCTATCTTTTTGTTGGGATTATAAGGCAAATACAATTACCAGTTATAAAATGAGTTTTCTTATTTAAGTGGTTAGTTAAGTGGAATCTACCGTTTTTCCTTAATCACCTTAAAGGTTATACATGCAATACGGGGTATGAGGTCGTCCATCCTATAGAGCTTTGTACACGGTCAAATAGTTATTAAGGCTAAGACTTACACTCTCACATGTAATTGAAACGTAACATAGCTGCAAATCCTAAATTTTCGTTAATCATGATATTTTTCACAAATTGCAATGTTATTTGGCGATATTTTTGCCTAACATTAAAGGCTCGTAACAGAAAATTTGTATCTAAAACAGAGACACATTAAATATTTAAATGCCTAAATTTTGTTAGAATTGAAGGAAAAGGAAAACTCAAATAAGTGGGTGAGTCTCGTTATCGTTTGTTGCTGGCAATTTAATTCAACATAGTACTTGAGTTGAACAGTAAGGGAGGGCCAGGCGTGGGTCGTGGCCTCTTCCTTCCTTAAACCAGCATTATGTGAGTATAGTTTAGATACTTATTTAATAGTTAACAAATGTTGATTCAGTTGGTAAAGAGTTGACTGACACGCATCTTCGTAGGTTCAATCCCCGCTGTCGGACCTCTTTGTTATGTGTGATTTGTAACTACATTTGTTAACGCTTAGAGTCCAACTCACCTAAATTTTCCTTTGTAAAAAAGGTTATTTATTTAATAAAAATTAAAATATTATTGTACAACAAAATATTTTATATTTAAAAAAAAATTATTATATTTTTTTAAACGATGAGTGACATATTGTAAAAAGTAATCCTAAAATAATTGCCACATTAAATTTCCAGTATAATATATAACTTTTTTTTTCAATTGTGTCCTCTAATTAGTATGACTCCCCACTAGGAATTTTAGCTAAGGGTAGGGTGCAAGAATCAATTAGGAAGATGTTAGAACAACCACTGTAAAAGAAACAAAAATCACACGACAATGAGACACGGTTTTTGTTTATGCAGTTCGGTCATTTATGTCTTTGTGGCATCTATAGTTGTATTTCAATTTTTGTGATTAATCAAAGTTTTTAGTGTTACAATATATATATATATATATATATATATATATATATATATATATATATATATACAAACAAATTCCGCAATGCTCAGCTAGCTCATGAACTCAATAAAAGGTGATAAGGTGAAACCATAGCTCACGATGAGGTGTAAGAATCAAACCAATAACTCGATAAATACAAACATTTAATGCAAATAAATTAAATTGGTGCATTCCTTTTATGTTCATGTATAACCTGAACCACACTAATGAAATTTGGCCACATTGTTTGAATATCGGTTTCAAATCATTCAAAACATATCACCTGATAATCAAACCAAAATTTTATATTTTATTATTATTATTTTTTTCATACTATATCTTTCCCTGAACAAGGCAAAATAAAACATATTAATACCAAAAAAAAACATTCTCCCTAACACAAGACGGGTCAAAGTAGAACACCAAAGTTTTACAACAAAGTCACTCCGAAAAAAAAAACAACAAAACATAAAGAAATTAACCATTGACCTAGCAAACAAAAGGGAAAATCCACCAAAAAGAAAACAGCTTAATTTTTCCTTATTGTTAAACATTGTGCTGTATTAATAGTTTTCTCTTACAAATATGTTGATTTAATGTATTTTTTAGTCATTATATATATATATATATATATATATATATATATATATATTTCATTGTAACTATATACTTATTTTAATAATATAAGAATTTCTAAGTCAGCGTTATACATGATCACTAATGTCCAACATAAGGATTTCTACCCTCATGCAACTTTAATTCCAGCATTAGGAAGTCCATTTGTCTTTCATGATTGGTTTTTTTAAATCATACTTTAAGAGAAGACAATAAGTATGCAAATAGATTGACCTAGTTTGGTGCAAAGAATGTCGATGTAATGAAGTTATGGGATTCCCCTCTTACAGAGTTGGATCTCGTCTTGTTTGTTGACACCTCTGGGGTTTAGACAACGAGTTTCTTAGTGTTTTTCTTTTGTATTTTTTCTTTCCCTATGATAAAAAAAAATAATATAAAAAACCTATAATATTCTTAAAGAAAACTTATTTTTATTTTAAATTTATAAAAAATATTAAATTTTAAAATATCAACCTGATTGATTTGAGGCAAACCAACCCATTTTCAATCACTTTAGTTTCATTTGGATTTAATGAAAAATTGTAAAAACAAGTCAAAACAAATGAATCTTATTTATAAAAGTTCTTAAGTTTTTTTAAGCAACTTTTTGGAGCAAAAAGTTGAGGTTAATTTTGACATTTTAATATTGACATCTCATAATTATTATTTAATTTAATATTTATTTAATTATTGAATCCTATTGCCACCATATGCCAATCAGTTGAACAAATATTTACTAAATTTGTGCCACCTTCCCTAAACTACCAGGTACATTTTTTTTTTGCATAATCTTTTGGTTTGTTTTCTATTTTCCCTATTTTGTTATTTAATTTAATCTTATATATAAAAGTTCTTAAATCTCTTAGACAATTTTTTGGAGGCAAAAAATCTTTCTTTCAAAAACAAAAAAAAAAACTTTTTTGAGCCAAAAAAGTTGTTGCAAATATCCTTCCTAATTTTTTTTCTCTTTCTTTATTTTTTTAGAAAATGATCACATATCTTATCTTATAGATAAAAGTTCTTAAGTCGCTTAACCAACTTTTTGGAGCCAAAAAAGTTGTTGCTAATCTTTTTCCTAATTTTTTGTTTCTTTTTGTTTTTTAAAAAATGATCTCATCTTATCTTATATATAAAAGTTCTTAAGTCTCTTAAGCAAATTTTTGGAGGCAAGATAATTGTTACAAATTTCCTAATTTTTTTCCTTTTATTCTTTTGCAAAAGAATGATCTTACACATCTTATCCTATATATAAAAGTTCTTAGGTCTGTTAACCAATTTTTTTGAGCCATAAATAGGGTAAATATTGTAATTCTATATCTATATTATCTAATTGAACCCATATTTTCTATTTAGCTTATTGAATGTAAATTCCCTATTATTTTTCCACTATCTTATATATCTTATATATAAAAGTTGTTAAGTTTCATAAACAACTTTTGGAGCCAAAAATAACATTAATATTGTAATTTTATATCTATTTTAACTAATTGAACCTAAATTTATTATCTTATGTACAAAAGTTGTCAAGTCTCTTAAACAACCTTTGGAGTCAAAAATAGTTTTAATATTTTAATTTTATATCTCTTTTAACTAATTGAACCTAAATTTACTATCATGCTTAAATTTGAAAATTGTTCTTTAAGAGGTAATTACATTCGTTCATGTATTTGTTTTTTTTATCTCCATTTTTGGATCTATTATATTGTAATGGAGTCAGCAAGAGAATTTAAATAATTCTTATCAACAATCTCTCTGATATGATAAAATGAAGTCTAAATTACTTCGAGGGGATTTATTATTTGTCTTTTGGAACATTATCAATGATTTTTTCATAACAAGGATTGGACCAAGGGTCAATCCTAATCTCTTATCTTTTTACATTAGTTTTGGATGTACGTAGTGTCGCGGTGATTTTCGGAGATCAAGCTATTGATTAGCGTTGACTCACTAATTTTATTTCACGACTGAACTTTTAATTTTTCAAAAGAAAATGGGAAAAAGTTCTAAATTACCACTTTTAAAAGATTTAGGGTTCGGGGGTTAGTTACGTTTAGGGAAGGTGTTAGCACCCTAAACGTTCGTAGTATTCTACGAGAACCTCTTGATTTTATTTATTTATTTTGGCTATAACTTGCTTATATTTTTTTAAAAGAAAAGAAGAAATTAGAGTAGTGAGGAAAAATGTTTTTATTTTTTTTATTTTTTATGATTTGGAAGGACAAGGTCCTTTGCCTACGTACCCGTGAGGGATCAAAACCTCGTAGTTCGGCGTAAAAATGCCGATTGATTTGTTTTTGTGTCTTTTAGTTTTTTGAAAAGGTTTTAAAGATAAAAATAAAGCCAAGTGGCAAAAATGAGATTGGTTTGTATTTTTTATTTTTGGAAAATGATTTAAATACTATTAAAATTGATTAATGGTTAATTAAGAAAATAAAAGAAGAAAAAGGGGCACTTGATTGAAAATCAAGGTTTGTTTAAGAAAATATTTTTTTGAGTTTTGACTTATTTCCATGTTTTGTTTTTTTCTTTTTAAGAATTAACTAAGACTAAAATAGAACATAATTAAAAGCTAAACTCGAGGAATTTCCGTGGTGACGTTGGATCACCGCGAAATCCTTTTGAAAATAAACTAACCTAATTTTTTTGACATAAAGCGGAATAAATAAAGTGCAGGTGTCGGTGCAATATTCTCATTTATATTTACATTGTTCCTAAATACATTCTAATAAAATAAAAAATGACAAAATAAAAAAATTAACAAAAATAAAAATGTATGAGATGCTAAACATTACATAACTATGTTGCATAAAAATAAATAAAAAGATAAAATGCATGATATGCTGGAAAATAAATAGAACAAAATAAAAAAAATGTAGAAGAAAAAGAAAAAAATGAATAACAAAAAAAAACTAGACTACCAAAAAAGAGAAAAATGCACTAAATATAAACCTAGGACTAAAAAATATAAAAAAGGGTAAACAAAATAAATAAAACAGAAGTAAAATGGCATGGAATGATAAAAATGCGAAAATGGAAACGAAAATGCAAAAAGGAAAAAAGAAAATGAAAAGAAAAATATAATGCAAGAAAATAAAGAAAGAAAAGAAAAAAAGGGAGTGCAGTGGACGAAAATGGGGAGGCCGCGGCTTGTGGCTATTGTGTTCGGTTTGTGTTGTTTTTGGGTGTGTTAGGAATGGTTTTGTGGTGGTTTCGGTTGGTGGAGGGAGGCCGAATTTGTGTTTTGGGTTGATGGTGGATGATTGTTGGTTTCTTGCTTTGATTCGTGTGTTTGTGGATTGATGGCGAATGATTGTTGGTTTTTTGCTTTGATTCGTGTGTTGTGGGTTGTGGTGATGGTGTTGTGTTGTTGTTTTCTGTTGGCCGAATTTTTTCTCCCCTTGGTTGTTGGGGCGTGTGCCTTTATATACACACTGGGGTGTACTTTTGACAATAAGGAGACAAGGATTAAATCCCCATCAAATGAGATTAAAGTCATTAAATCACATATGTCAAAGCCATTAAATCAAACATTTGACCTTGGACTTTGAATAGATTTGATTAGCAATAAAGACCAAAAAAATAACCATTAAGAATAAAAATAAAAACAAAATAGAATAAATGAAAAATAAAATAAAAATAAAAAATTCCAAAAATTAAATAATTAAAAAAGATAAAAGATAAAAAAAACTAAAGTAAAATAAAATAATAATAAAACTGAAAAAAGGTCGCATTCGGAACCCTAAACGAGGTATTTTAAAATACCTCTCTGCCGAAATTTCGTCTGAAACGACGAAAAATTCCGAACCAAAAAGACGAGTAAAAAAAAGAATTTTAGGTCAAAAATTGGGGTATGACACGTAGGAAACACATCCAACAGCTAGCACCGAGAAGTATGTGTTTTGCAGATGATGTAGTCTTTATTGGAAAGTCGAGGGAGGAATTGAATGGGATGTTGGATACTTAGAGACAAGTCTTAGAAGCGTATGACTTTCGTCTGAGTAGAAGCAAGACATAGTATATTTAATGTAATTTCAACAAAAGGTGAAATAGTTCTACCTTAGAGGTGAAAGTTAGAGATCATAGCATACAAGTTACACAGTTTTAATATCTTGGGTTTTTTTTGATAAACCAGGAGCATGGACAGACATCAAGGAGAAGCAACGACATCCCAACTAGGTTGGTACTCTGATGTGTTGGAACAAAATGTATGAACAAGTCCCTTTTTTAAGTTTTGATGATAACAAGGTGTTAAAAAGAAAATTGGATATGTTAATGCTTGTTCTAAGTGTGCAGGACCATACATTTAAATTATGTATCTAATAGTGGTTTTGAAAGATCAAGTTAAGAGCAAAGGAAAATATTGAAGCTTGGGTATCAAGTCAGAATCTGAAGACTGGAGTCTGAAGTTCGGGGTCTGAAGACTGGAGTCTGAAGTCTGAAGTCTGAAGGAAAATCAGAAGTCAACTGCTGTCACTGTCAATAGGACATAGTACGACCACGACCTCTGCAACAACCTCAGAGTCAGAACGATCTCTGCAACTTTGTCTCCTTGGACAAAACATTCAATCCATTTTAAGGAAAGGATTCAAACGTTATTCTTCATGGTACGCAGTCCATATCAAGGAACAAAACAACGTTGGATCAAGCTTCAATTCAAACGACTCTATTGATGATCTGGCATCTTCTCAACGTCTCTCTATCCCTCTATAAAAGGACTGAAGACTTGAAGAAGAAAGATATGACTCTACAATTTTGAAAAGTGCCAATACTCTGCCAAATTCTCTACGTATCAATAACTTAGAAATTCTTTCAAACTTTCTTATCTTAGAATTTCTTAAGTCTAGAGTCTGAAAACTGTGTTGCATTTTGTGAACACCACTGATTGTATATCAAGTGTTCAACTCAAACATATTTCTTTGTAACTCTGTTTGATTAGAAGTCTCTTGCTTTTGTGCTTGAGCAATCAGAAGTCTCTTGCTTGTGTGCTTGAGCAATTAGAAGTCTCTTACTGTGTATTTGAGCATTTGGAAGTCTCTTGCTTGTGGGCTTGAGCATTTGTAACTATTTGGATTATAGTGAAAAATCTCTTGTAAGTAACAAGGGGACTGGACTACTTCCGGGTTGTGGAAGGAACCAGGATAATTGCTTGTCTCTCTCTCTCTCTCATTTACTTTCCATCCGCTGCATTTTAACTCTGAAATTAGCTTCAGACTGTGATCTCCATCAGAAGTTAAACTAACTCTAAGTTTTGAGAAAGAAAAAGAAAACCTTCTTGTGTTTTTCTCCCCTTCAGTTGGTATCAGAGCTCCGGTTCTGATATTCAATCACCTAACAATGAGTTAGTCAAGATCCTGAGAAAAACATGTCTTCTGGTGAATCTGGTGAATCCTCACAAAGAAGTGGTGGCGCTGCTGTATCATATGATTATGGTACAGATGACAAGCAATCACACTCACACCATAAACCTCCTATGTTTACTGGTGACCCTGAAAAATTTTCATGGTGGAAAAGCAAGATGTATAGTCATATCATTGGAATAGATGATAGCCTTTGGGATATCATTGAAGATGGTATAACTATACCAGTTGATGAAGAAGGAGTTGCCATAAACAGGAAGAATCTTACTGATGCTGAAAGAAAGATTTACAGAAAACATCACAAAGTAAGAGGTATCATTGTGGACTCTCTGCCTCACGATGAATACTTGAAGCTGAGTGATAAAGCTACTGCAAACACTACTAGACGGATTTTAGGGAGGGAAAAAATTCCCTCACTAATTGTGACGGTTTTTGAGACGGAATTTAATATTTGTAACACCCTAAAGCCCACATTTTATTTTCTAATAAAATTAAATAAATAACTAAACACGCAAGGGTGTCACACTTCTTAATCAATCCAAAAATACTTCCTTTAATATTAAAAACATCGCAGCGGAATAAATTTCAAAGCATTCAAAGTAATTGTCACTTCATTGAATCGAAATCAAAACTGAATTCTGAAACAAAGTCTGAAATAAAATAAATCCTTATTCCCTAGTGTTACTAATCAGAGCGATGACTAAGTAAAACTCCCAAAAGAGGTAAAAGTAAATAGGAGGATCCAACACTATCCTTAGAGACTCACTACTACTAATATTCTTCTTCCTGCAAATCTACACCACAAAGGCGTAGGCGCCCAACCCGCCACTAGAGGGTGAGAATATATTCAAAATAAGAATCACATAATCATAATGAATAGAAACAAGGCAAAAAAAAAATACATAAGCAACATCAATCATATATTCATATATAAATTATTCACATCGTTAGATAATTAACTTCACATTGTTAGATAATCACCATTCACATCATTTAATAAATCATAATGAACAAGTATTACTTAAACAAGGTCAATCATCAACTAAGGAATTAGCAACTCATCAACGAAACACAATAATGTATGCAATGCTCCTAGACTCGACCGTATATGCATGTGGTACCAAACCTATCACCATCGTCAAATATTTTGGATATCAGAGGTATGTTACTGATTTTGTCCACACCATCGTCAAATATTTTGGACATCAGAGGTATGTTACTGATTTTGTCCACACCATCGTCAAATACAACATCGTTAAATAGACTCGACCATGAATGCATGAACATCAAATAATGACTCAACAATGCACGTCTTTATATGACTCGACAATTACACATCTTTAAATAACACCATCATCAAATATCACATCTTCAAATATCACATCTTTATATATCACATCTTTAAATCACACATCTTCAAATAACACATCTTTATATAACACATCGTCAAATAATTTATCATTTACACATCGTTAAATAACACACCAATTACACATCGTCAAATAACACATCAATTACACATGGTCAAAAAACACGTCAATTACATCATTACACTCCGTTTAAATACTCATCAGTCCTAATATTATTATATGAAAATTAAATTTCTTATCAGAATATTTTGAGATGACGACTACATGGCTAATTATACCTTCCTAACAGGCCACTAAATTGTAGAGTTATAAGAGGTATTGGTTTCTATGTTGGAACATTACACTAGCCTGTAACTCTTTCTTTTTCGTATTTGGACTATTGAAAGATTAGCATGCTATACTTGTATTCTAACTTGCGGCATGTTACGAAGCTTGTCACTAATTTTAAAACAATTAAATCTACGATGAATTAACACATGGAATAGAAGTGTTGCCTAAATTTAAGCATCCAAGTATAATTACTAAAAAAAACAAAGAAACAACAGGAAAAGACACATAGCCATTACAAGTCAACATATTCACATACTAATTACTAATTTATGAGTCTTAGTAGAAGTTAAGAAATTCAAATTCAATCAGGATAATAGTTAGGTAGAGAAAATATAAATCTTCGATGATATGTATAGAAATATAAAACTGCTGCCCAAGATTCCGATAAAAATTAATGTATTTTCAAAATCTTATACCACGGCAAAAGCTAGAAATCAAATACGAACAACATAAAAAGAAGAAGGCTTGCCACCTTCAACCAACAGCCACAAAAATCACAAATATAGGTAAATAATTGATTTCAGAATTAATTCACGAATTTGGCATGAAAATATCATAAATCAGTAACAAGCATTGACACATAATCACATAACACAAAAGGACATGAATTTAATCATAGATTCTTCAAAGGCATAAAAAAAAACAACGAAAATTAACAACTCTTCACTATCCACATGAGTACACAACCCTTATGATGAATAAAACTCCCCCCTTACCTCTGGTTTGCAGAAGTTGAATGAATTCATACGGTGAAATCTCTCTCGTTATGCCTCCTTGCCTCTTCTCTCCACAACCCTAGTTTTCCTTTGATCTCTAATCTATTCTCTGTTTGTTGTAACCCTAATTCTATAATGCTCTCCTCTATTTATAACCTTTTTTTTTAACTGAGCTATGTTTCTCTCATAACTATTTAACGAGTTTATTCTTCATTATTAAAATATATTATTGGGTATAAAAATATATTTTAGATTACACACCAAAATATCTTAGATTGTGCATAACAATATTTTTAGATTGCATTCTAAAATATTTTAGCAAAACTTGGGGACTAAAAAATCACTTTCTAACAGGTTTACTCTCCACTATTTACACCTCCTTCTATCTTATTTAATTAAAACACTACTTAATTCCTTACTTAAACCTCCTTTTTATTAATACACCTCTATTCTCTTATTTTTGCTAAAAACACTCATTTCTCCATAATTTCTCTTAATCTCCTATTTTTCAACAACTAACTAACTCATCTATTCGCTCAATATCACAATCCAACAACTTATATTGAAACCTCAAACAGATAATTCCTAATAATATTAATATTACTAGTATTATATAACAATAATACCAATAAATTAATATTTAAAAACCAGGGTGTTACAATATTCACCATAAAATTGAGTTTACAAACATTAGTGACAGAATGGGTTAAAAATTCCCTCACAAAAATTCCCTCACAAAAATTTCGTCACTAAATCCCTCATAAAATTGATGAGGTAACCGTTTGTTTTTATTGCTATGTTTTGCTTATTTTCTTTCATGTGATAGGATGTAAATTTAAAATGAAATGGTAACAAAAGTGTTTTATAAGTTCCTTCCTTATTTTTTAATTTGACATGATTTGGTTAACATGATATATGTGTGGCGAAGTCTGTAATCTGCCCCCTTTCACCAAATTTGGATATGATATATTGTCATTTGGCTGTTGACTCAGGATTTTGGGCAATCCGACACCAAAAAGTGCATCGGACGCAAGCTTTCGATGCCGGTTTTTTTAAAAGCAAGTATGTTTTATATTTTTCTTTATTGGCTGATTATTTTTACATCCCAATAGGTGTGTGTTGTGCACACAGACATTGGCATATGCATGAATATTTGTGTGTTATTAACTGCAAAACCATTTCGTAGCGTTATGGTATATTAATAAAGAATAACATTTCATGAGCTGATATGAGTTGTTTTTAAGGTTCCTGTTAGATAAAAGCTGTTGATTTTAAGAATAACATTATTGTAAAGTTCCCGATTTTGACAACCATGATAGTGCTCTCTAATCATGCAGAGTTCACCTTGCCCAAATGGAAAAGTTATATTTTTTTTGTTCTACCTGTTGACTTAAGTGTTCTTCAATATTCACTTTCTTTCTCGAAATTTAGATGATAGTTTCATAAATTAATTTATTTGTGTGTGGCAGTTTATTCTATAATATCAACACCAGCGCAGTTGAAGATTTGACTAAGAGAGGTCAGAGTGGATTTTATTACCTAAACAAGTATTTTAAGAGCTACTTGTTTGTTCATCTAATAACTTCTTTGGTACTTTGCAGGAATCTTAGACCTTAAGTCTGGAAAGATAGTGACCCCTTTACCTCCAAAGACCACCTTTCTTGATGATCCATTTTGAGTTCTTCGAGCCATTCGATTTAGTATGTTTTAATTTTTCATGACTTATGAATTTTTGTACATGCTATGAACCTTTTGTCTATGCTTTACGTGAAGTTTGAGCTTATTTTCCCGCTATATTGAAGAGACACAATTTATTACTTTTAGGTGCTAGATTTGATTTTACTCTAGATGAAGATCTAAAAGGAGCTGCTGCGTGTGATGATGTGAAAAATGCTCTAGCTGCTAAAATTAGCAGAGAGCGTGTTGGAACAGAGATGCATTCTAATCCTTTTTTTTTCTTATTGGTAACTTTGATTGGGACTTATTATGTTTGTACTGAAAATTTCGCCATTTATGTTCTTATGTTTATGTCTTCGTCTGTAGGTTGATCTAATGATATCTGGAAATCAACCTTTATGTTGCTTTGTTTCTTCCACTCAGAAATACCACTTATAGTGAAAAGAAGGCTAAGAAGGTACACAACTCCTTTTTCTATGTATTACTATTTCGGTTTTGCAATATCAAAGTTAGCAGTAGGCCTCATATTATGAGCACCTATTCTAGGAAAAAAATACCATTAATACAAGTGAGCCTGAGATTGAGAAATCTGAATTTGAAACCTGAATTGAGAAAGCTAATGTAATCAAATAAAACAATTTTGTTTCACTTACACATGTTTTTCTTATTCAATTATATTGTCTTGTCTCGGATTCTTGGCTCAATTGCACCCTTGACTTGAGAATGGAAACCATTGTGTGCCATGTGTAGTCTTGTGGTTATTATGTCTAATGACATGTAAGTTCAATAGCCTAATTTGTGACTCTGAATTATAGATTCATGTTGTCAACCATATCATTTTCGCGAGTCCCTCAAGCGAAAAGCTAAGGATGCAGAAACGGTAAGTTTCCTCTGAGTCTTTGTTTAATTTCAACAGATACATTATAACATGCAGAATGTAGATAGTTTCGTCATTGCTTTGGTTGATATTTATGTTGTTTATTGTAAAAATCCAGGTTCTTGACTTACACCGATTGTCATATAAATTCTTGTTGTTGATTCCTTATCTTGCATCTAGTGAGGATATTCAAGCTTCAAATCTTGATTGGATGAGAGACTTTGATGTCGCTGTCTCCTCTAGAGCCCGGGTAATAACGGGTGAAGTGTTTTTGCTTGTCTACCTTGGTATTATATATCAGCATGGGCTGCTTCTTGTAGTTAACCTATTGTTGACCTTAATTTTCAGTTATACTCTTTCCATATTGACACATTATGTTGTATACATTATGCTTCTTGTAGATTGATAATAGGATTTGGGTCACGTCCATGCTCCTAAAATTACTAGACTCCATTGGTAGCACAATCAGGAGGCTGAAGGGGCTGCTGATAATGTAGGATATTTGTTTGTAGTTTAGTTTCTAGTGATTAGCATAGAGAAAAAGAAAATTGCAAATTGTGTAAAAAAGGAAATGAAGAAATTATTATGTTTTGTTTTGCAGGGCATGTTCACTTCTCCAATCATTTTTGAGACTGTTTTGTGCATTTTGTGGTCACGCTGCAGTTTCGTTTGGCATTGGTTTTATAGCTTACAGTCTGGTGTTGTTTTTAGATGTTAGCATTTTTTTTGTTTTTGGAGTTGAATTATATATGTTGGATTTGATTTTGTAGTTTAAACTATGTACTTTATCTATTGTTTTGATTGTTACTCTTGAAAGAATTATATGAATGAGATTTAGATATTTTTAGTTATATATTTCTGTATTTTAAATATTTATTAATATATTTATTTTTAAATTGTCAACAAAAATTGCCCCTTTCAATTTTTTTTTTTTTAAAAACAAAACACTTGCCACTGTTGTGAGGGAAATATAATCGTTATTAAATCATAGGTTGTAGTTTGTGAGGGAATTTAGTTTCGTCACAATTAGTGAGGAAATATACCCTCACAATTTGAAAGGGAAAACCTGTTGTACCCAAATTTTGTCCTAACCCTTTTAAAACAAAAAGGGGGAAGTCAAGCTTTTTTATTAAATAATAAATAATAATGATAAAGTTATTATTATTTTTAATGATAATAATAACCAAGTTATTATTTATCATTTATTATCTTTTATTATTATTGTTATCATTTATCATTATTTTATTATTATTATTATTATTATTTTCTTTTAAGTTTTATTACAAAACAAAAAGAAAAAGAAGCAAAAAAGGGAGAGAAAACATGAAGAAAAGGAAAAAACACACGGCCCAGCCATTTAGAGCCCAGAAGAAGAAGAAAGAAAGGCCACGTGCATGGCACACTTGCTTCAGAAGCAGAAGCAGAAGAAGAAACACGTGCAGAGCACGTGTTCTTCAGAAGCAAGGAAGAGAAAGCCAGAAGCACGTGCCCAGCACGTTGTCTTCAGAAGCTGAAGAAAGAATGAAACCCAGAACTCCTTCTTCCCCACTTGCTCTGCATCCTGTCCCCTCCTTTCCACCTGGCCCTTGCCTTTTCTTCTCCACCCAAAGCCAGTCAACTATTGCAGCAAAACAACCTGCCCTAATTGCAAAACCACTTGCCCTGTTTCTGGAAACAGCTGACCAAATCCAGCATTTCTTCCTTCTTCTGCAATTCAGCACGTTTTTGTTGCTTATCCCCAAACTCTGCTCACCAGCACATGGCTTTCCCTGTTTATCGTCTCAAATCCTCAAGGGTCAATCCCCAAAAAGCATAGCCTGCACCTTGTTTCCATGAATTCCAGCAATTCCAGTCACAATCAGCCCCCATTGGGTTCTGAAATTTGCCAAAGTCTTGACCATGATCACAAGGCAGGGTCACTTCCCTCCTTTTGCATTAAATGCATAGCCATTAGTCATGATCATCAGCCCACAAAGCAGCCTGGTTTTAGGGGATTTACCATCATTGCATTTGATCTCATTTTGCCTATAAAAGCAATGCAAGGCTAAAGGAGTTAAGGGAGAGAGATTAGAGCAAAAAAAACCAGTCCTGATAGTTAATTTCACTGAACCTTTGAGCAATTTCTGAAAGAAAAACAAGAGCAATTCAAAATTCAAAACAGTCCAGTTTTCAACACATAGTTCAATCCAGCTTGTTCAAACACAATCCAATCCAATCCTAGAACATTTAAACAGTTGTTTTAGGGGATATTAGAACAAGATCAGAACCAATAGAAGCATTAACCAGAAACTCTGTTTTCTGTTTCTTACTTTGCAATCAATCACAAACCAACCGAGAAATCAAAACCAGCTATCCAGCACCCATAAATATCACACTAAAGTAAGGAATAACAGCAAAAACATCATCTGTTATTGTTATTTCTTATTCCTCAACATTCAGCTTTGCAAAACCATAATTATTCAAAGCCTGTTCAGTTTCTTGCATCTCAAGCATCAGCTGGAGCTTTGTAAGTCATTATGTACCTCTTTCATATTTCATTTGCATTGTTGTTTGTAGTTGTTTTGATTCCCATGTGATTCAGCATCAGTTTCTGCATTTTTTAAGTGTTTTTAATTGGTTTTGAACTAAGAAACATCTTTTGAGACTTCAAAGAAATCCCAATCTTTGCAAAACACAAAAACAGAAGTGGTTTAAACCTTTTTATAACCAGGTTCGAAATTTTTGTACTCCTTTGAGGGTCTGAAAACTGATCAGAAGCTGAGTCTGAACAGTACTTCAGACTCTGAAGTTCAAAGTCTGAACAGTGCTTCAGACTCTGAAGTTCAGAGTCTGAAGGTCAACAAAAGTCAACCTGTGAACAGTGCTTCTGAAGGTCAACATAAGTCAACCCATGAACAGTGCTTCTGAAAGTCAACCAAAGTCAACGTCTGAACAGTACTTCAGAAGCTGAAATTTCAGCTTCTGAAGCACTGTTCACACAGACTCAGGATTTCAGCTTCTGAAGCATTTCTGGGCAAATTTTAAGGTTCAGAAGCACTTCTGGGCTTATTTTTAAGGCTCAGAACCTGACATTTCTTTTAAACCCTTATTGAAAAGGTTTATAACTCATTTGGTTCAAAACATAACAAGTGTTTTTCTTTGGTTTTATTTGGAATTTCATTAAGTTCCAACAACAAACTTGAACAGCTTTGTTCATGAATTTTAACAAATTTAAACAACACTTGTTTACTTTACAAACTTGAACAGCCTTGTTCATGATTTTCAATCAAATTTGAATAAACAACTTTTGTTCATCAAGTTTCAAAAGCATTTGGACATTAACTTGTTCATTAAATTGCAAAACAATTTGTACTTTTTTCATAAACTTATCCTTTTTTCAATAAGTTTCAATCACAAGCTTGAACAGTCTTGTTCATGATTTTCCAACAAACTTGTTCATTTTTCAAACTTGTTCTTAAGTTCCAATAATTTGAATAAACAAGCTTTGTTCATTAACTTTCAAAACAAATTTGAACAAGAGGTTTGTTTTTTTTGTTGCAACAACTAATTTGAGCAACCATATTGTTTTAAGTTTTAAAACCAAGTGTTTTTGTTTAATTTTGGGATTTCTTTAAGTTTTAATCATAAACTTGAATGAAAAAGGAGTGTTTTGACGTATGTCTCTTCATTCCCCGATCGAATAAGCACTTGACGTATGTCTCGTTGCTTAGACGATCGTCATTCTTTTCAAACTTCATCAAAATACATTTTTGAGTTCCAACAATAAACTTGATTGAAAAAGGGGTGGTTTGACGTATGTCTCTCCATTTCCCCGATTGAACGAATGTTTGACGTATGTCTCGTTGTTCGGACAATCGTCATTCTATTTTCAACGTATCCAACACAAAACAACCCTTTCTTGACTCCGTTGAGTCAATTGAACCTTTTCTTGATCCCGTTGGATCAATTGAACCTCTTCTTGGTCCCCCGCGACCATTTTACTCAATGCTCGATCCTGTTGGATCCTTTGAGCCTTTTCTTGGTCCGCCGTGACCAAATGAACCATTTCTTGGCCCCCTCGTGGTCAATTGAACCCTTTTCCCCAATGGACATGCTTTTAACATTTCTAGCGCGATTTTAAACAAACGCTTAAGCCTCCCACGCGTGAGCATACAAGCTACGTATAATCGCAAGAATTCGGTTAAAACATCGTTCATTTAAAAATAACCAACAAATAAACATTTTTCTACAAAGAACTACGTAGCTTTGAATTCTCCATCGCACCAGGAGATACGTAGGAGCAAGATCATCATCTTGTCAAGCACAATAATAAAAAATAAACTTTTTCCCCCTTCTTTATCATCTTTATATATTCAATCATGCAAGCAAATTTTGAAAACACTTTTAGCCTTAACCAACTAGGAGGTTCCCGTTGAGTACAACGGATGTGAGGGGTGCTAATACCTTCCCCTCGCGTAATCGACTCCCGAACCCGATAATGGTTGCGATGACCATCCTTTCCTCATCGTCAAAGGGTTTTATTATCGTTTCCCTTTTAAAAATAAAAACTTAAGGGTTTATCAACGTTCCCTGTAAGACCCATACTAAATTATCTAGAATATTTAGCATGTGTATTAATCTGATACTGGGTACATTAAAATTTACAATAATTAATATATACAAATCACTGAATGAATACAAATTGCTCGTTTACATAAATATCCAATGTCAGATACAATTACTCTTTCATATACATACATAAAATCTATCAATTTCCTGAGCCTGTCCTTGACGAGCATCTGCACTCCATCCAGCGTCTTCCTGAAGATCTTCATCTGAAAGCCACCCGGCTACCTGACAACCTGCACCAGAAGGATAGGGATGAGACATAACGTCTCAGTGAGCTCCTACCCTACCTACTGTTGGCAACCTCGGGGAACCTAGGGTCGCCGTGCCTACCTCGGCGAACTTGGGGATTCCTATGATCGCCAAGTCTTAACCTTACCCATAGAGGGTTACCTGACTGTTCCTGCTAAACTGTGTAGTTATAAACTGAACTACATCCTGCTAAACTAGTGATCAAGGGGAAACCTAGGATCACTACCTGAGTCTGATACTTGTCTGATAACTATTCTATAACATAATAAAATAATTAACTGATAAATGTCTTATGTTAGCTGTTAGCGTTGAACAAACATTATTATCTGAGTTCATTTTACGGAATGCCCCCGGGTGGAGTAACCCCGAAGCACATTCCCCTGATAACCGGTGAAAATTCCTATCATATCAGGCTAACACCGGACTCCTCTTGTCGTCGTGCGGTCATCCTTGCGGAATAACACGTCCCACTGGCGTGAACCTCCTGTGTCCCACTGGCGTGAACGACAGAAGACACGACTTAACTTACGCGTATACCCCCCGTGTCCCACTGGCGTGAACGACGGAAGACGCGAATTATTATACTTCATTATTAGTCTTAACTTATACATGAACCTTTCGAGTCCCACTGACGTGAACAACGAAAGTCACGGCTTAATATTAATCTTAACTGATGCGTATACCTCCCGTGCCCCACTGGCGTGAACAACGGAAGACGCAATTAATATTAATAATCTTAGTCTGGTCTCTACGTGAACCATTCGTGTCCCACTGGCGTGAACATCGAAGGCCACGGCTTAATCTTACTAATTCTTGTACTCTTAACCTATAAAAGGTTCTAGACTTGAATAAGGTAACATTCTTGTATAATCTTATTATCCTATCAAGGTTCTCGACTCATCGTTCTCATGAGCCTTTGTCTATAGTGGGAACTATGTCCCTATCTTACTTGGTGTCTTAGGGATAAATCTACCCAATGTCTTACTTGATTCCTTGATCCTTAATGAGGTTAATCCTCAATGATAAATGAAGTTTCTAACCCCACACTCATGTTAATACAAGGCATACCATGATCTATTCTTCCATTTTTAAATATACAAAGGCATACTGGCGCTGTGCGGATGAGTTCTGGCTAGGAAAAACACATTTTAAAAAGGGGTGCATTGCTGGCTTTTTCGTGGCACGTTGCCACCCATCGTGGCACGATGGCTGCCTGATCAGTATGATCATGGCACGATGCAAGCCATCGTGGCACGATGAAACCAGGGGGTGCAGTCCCTGTAGCTGTTTCAGAAAGTTCAAAAACGAGTTTTATGATCCAACACAGTCCAGCAAGCATTCATACATCAAAATCAAAGGTTTTCAACATATAAAATCATGGCATATCAAATATTAACATTAGGGAAACTAACTAATACAAATCTAGACAAAATCATCATGTTTATACCTTTCCTCATAAACCTTAAAATTTACCCCTAAATGGGTATAAAACTTAGTGGAGCTCACCTTAAACCTCCTATTGGTGCTTACTATCCTTGGTTCCCAAAGCCTTGGCTCCAAGCTATCTTCTTCTCTCAAAACTTCCTTGTTTCTCCTTATTTCTTTCACTTGTTCTAGCTTTGCTACCCAAACCTTGCTTGTGAAGTTTCTCTTAAGAATTGGATGATGAAAAGATGAGATTATGGAGAGGGAGTGAGGGCGTGAGAATGGGGAGGGAGAGGGAGTGAGTGAGCTGAAAATGGGAAAGGAAATGGAAATAGAAGAGTGTAGAGTACTCTTTCTACTTCTTTCATTCAAACTTTCCCCCCCTTCTCAACTTATTTACAATATTGCCATTCCCTTAGTTTCTTGTTCGTCTTGCTTGCTTTTCAAGCTTCTAACATTGATAACTGATACTTAAGAGCGGGATGTTACATTCCCTTTAAACAAAAACTTTGGTGGCGACTTCACAAAACCTTTCGAGCGTTCGTACACGCTACGAGGTTTGCGTTTTTTAACGAGAGCGCACAGTTGGCGACTCCACTGGGGACACATCCTCACTAGCGAGTCAAGCCTATCCTAGTTATTTTTTAGGCTAAGTGTTTTTATTTTTTGCTTGCATGTTTTTGCTTTATTATCCATATTGCTTTTCTTCCCTTGCTTTACATGTTTCATATTGCTTTATGTTCATATGTCAATTGTGGGGTTGTCACATGAGCGATGTTACGCCACATTGTTCGGGTTAATGCCGGACGTGTGAGGCTCTATACCCGAGCTTTGAGAAAAAATTAAGATAGGATGGTGGTTGCGTAGCGGAGGCCCACTTGACGTATGTCTTGAAGGGAAGATGCGAAAACCCCGCCTAGAGTAGATTTCGCTTGGAATTTATTGAGGTCTTGCGAGTATTTCCAATTGACGACAATAGTTCCCTGTGGGATCCATGACTCTAGGGACCTTTTAGAAAATCTCACCTCTAGAGCCTACATGTGAGAATGGGGGGAAGTTTTGAACATTCCTATACCATACCTATGCATACCATACATTTGCATTCATGGAAAATAATTTTGCATATCATTTTGCTTTATAGGGAATTAAAAAAGGCAATCAAAAAATTTAGCAAAAGAAATATGGCTTCCGTAAATAGAAACACGTTTCCTTTCAAGGTCAAAACTCCTAAAGTGGAAAGCTTGCTAGCTTTGGGTAAACGACTCTCTTTGGTCGACAAGAGTAACTTCGAAGCAAACTACAGTTTGATACTTGATCTCTTGCCCGTGAAGATAGATTCAGTGGCCTTAACCACCTTGCCTCAATTCTTTGACCCACCTCTTTGATGCTTCACTTTCCAAGATTTCCAATTAGCTCCAACTTTGGAAGAATTTGAGAAGATCTCGGGATGCAGTTTGAAAGATCATGAACCTTACCTCGGTTTGAAGGAGGATCCTACTTTAGAAGCCATTGCCGAATATTTGCACCTTAGTGTCCAAGAAATAGCACCACACTTGGAAACTAGAGGAAATACCAAGGGTTTTACAAGGGGGTTTTTGGAGGCTAAGGCTCGAAGCTTGTTGGCCAGCAAAGAGGGGAAAGCGTTCAACGCAATCCTAGCCCTCTTGATATACAGGCTAGTTTTGTTCCCTAGTATGGAAAACGTCATAGATCTTCCGGCTATAGGCGCATTCTTGACTAAAAATCCTGTGCCTACACTTCTAGCGGATTTCTATCACTCTCTTCATGCTAGGCATGAAAAAGGAAAAGGAGGCATAATTTCTTGTTGCACCCCTTTAGTGCACATTTGGTTAATGTCCCATATGCCAAGAAGCCGGGACTTTATGGAGAATCGGGCTAAGCTCAAGTGGTCGCAAAGGATGACAACTCTTACCGAGAGGGATATCCATTGGTTCTCTCCAGATTTAGAGGATCCAGAAATCATGCTTAGTTGTGGTGATTTCCCTAATGTACCCCTCATTGGTACTAAGGGATGCATCAATTACAACCCGGTCCTCTCTCTCCGCCAGCTAGGGTATCCAATGGAGAACAAGCCCGACGACCTTTTGTTGGAAGCTTTCTTTCTAAGGGAAGGAGATCAAGACCCGGCATTGCTAGCGAGAATCCAAGGAGCTTGGAGCCAAGTGCACAAGGGAAAAGTTGGCAAGAAGAATTGTGTTGCCAAACCTCTCTACACTCAGTGGGTGAAGGAAAGGGTCAAAACAATCAAATTACCCTTTGTGGTCATATGCCCTCCTAAACCTCATGCACCTAAGCCAAGTGCAACCATTCCCAACAAAGAAGCGGAGGAACTGAAAGCTAAACTTCGAGAACTCCAAAACAAAAATGGGGAACTAGAATTAAAGCACCTCCAAGCTTTAGGAGAAATCACTAGAACAAAGAGAGATCGAGATGAAACAACAAAATCTCTCCTAGTGTGTGAAAAAAGGCTAAAAATCTCCGAGGGAAAAAGAGAGTGGATCGGAGGAGGTTTGGTTAGTGCCGATGCTAATCTCATAGCCAAGGACGAAGAGTTGGAAAAAGTCTTGCATTCCAACCAAGAGCTCAAAAAGTTCGGAGAGCTAGCTATCGAAGCTCAACGAAAATGGAGGTTGAAGTTTCAAGAGAAAAATCAACAACTCCAAGAAGTCGTAAAGGACTACAAAGAGCAGCTCCAAGCCGAGCACGTGCAACGGCAAAAATATGAGAACCTTTCTCACCAAGGAAAGCTAAAATGCAATCGTCTCGAAGCGGACATCAAGAAATATGAGGAATATTTCGACAAGATTGCAAGAGCACATGGGGACCACATTGCACAACTACACGATGAGATTAGGAGTGCAAACCTCAAGCTAGCCCAATGCAAAGAGGTGATTGAGTTTGTATGGCAAGACGCCACCCGATTAAGTGAAGACTTCACTAAATTGGTCGCATTCTCAAACTTGGTCATTACCAAACTTCCAAAGAAGCTAGCAAAAGCCGAGATGGTCATGCCATACTTTGACATCCCTAAGAAGGTCAAGACATTCATGAAGTTCTGCAAAGACACTGTAGACTTCTATAGAGAAGAAATGGACAAAGCGGAAAAAAGAGCGGCTATTTGATTTGTATTAGCATTAGTTACACCTTGTAATCTCAATGTTATCCAATCAAATAATATATTTTGAAGCAATATCAATTTCCTAGCCTTTAATATTTACGATTGCTAATATTAACTGTGCACCTTTAATTTCCTCGCAAAGCAAAATGAAAAAAAAAAAACGCATGTTTTTCATATCCATCGCATACATACATTCACATGCATTTTCATGCATTTTTCTTAAAAAGGAAAAAAACACTCATTTCATTTCCCCTAAAAACAGTTCGAAGCAATCATAGCCAAAAAATCCAAGAAGCCATCGGCCCAAGAGCCAGATCTCCAACACTCGTACGGAACGTGAGCTAACAAGCAAAGGATCATGGACAACTTGGAACAAAATCAAGCCGCTTTGAGAGGGGAAGTTGACGCTATGAAAGAAAAGATGGATCAAATGATAGAGTGAATGCAAGCTCTGTCTGCCAGGGAAAGTAACCCTCGTCCAACTGCGGATGCAGCTGTCATACCCCATTTTTTGACTCATATTTTTCTTTGTCTTATCTTTTATTATTTCATCACTTGTTATTACCTTTTATTATTTTATTCTTGTCATTGAATTTTATTTGCATTTCATTAGCATTACTATTAATATTATCATCATTATCATCATTATTATTATTAATATTATTGTTATTCTATTTTCATTAATAATATCATTATTATCTTTTATTATTATTAAGGTTTTATTAATCAATAATATTAAGCTTTTCATTATTTTTATTATTATTATCATCATTTTCATTCTCATTACTTTTTTATTTTATTTGCATTATCATTTTCATTATTATCATTTTCATTATCCTTATTATCATTATTGCTATTATTTATTATCCATTTTCCACCTTTTATTTTATTTTAAAATACAAAAATTCAAAAAAAGGGGAGTTCGCAGTGCGAAGTGGCCTTCGCACTGCGACCTCTGCGAATTTTTTCTGCAGAATTTTATTTCTTGATTTATCCTTTATGTTTTCATTTGTAATTGTTATTATTAGTATTATTATTATTGTTATTGCTATTTGTTCTTAGTGAAAAACTAGGGTCCCCCCTATTGGATTGATCCCAAGGTTCTATTTATAGTCCCAATATGGGCCTATCCAGCCATGATTTTGGGCCCCCAAAATCATGTGACTGTCAGGTGGGCCTTGTACCCTTCTGGAGAGCGCCCAGCCTGATTCTAAGGGTACAAGCCCTTGTTCGTGGGGCCTAAAGGCCTAAAGGATAAGATCTACAGTCCACAGCCCAACAAGCACGAGCTTTGGGACAAGGCGAAGTGATTAAACGTGATTACGACGGCGGCGTTTGTTGTGGTGGTTGGAAGGGGAGGATGGAGTGCGGGTGGAAGCGACGTGGGAGAGGACGGATGCCATGGTGAAGAGAAGGAGAGGGGCGATGGAGGAGGATTGGAGGAAGTGAATTGGGTGGTTGAGAGAGGGGAATGGTGGCCGTCTGGGCTATGGAGGAACGCCCCTCCTTCTAGCGCCACTGTTCTTAGTGAAAAACTAGGGTCCCCCCTGTTGGATTGATCCCAAGGTTCTATTTATAGTCCCAATATGGGCCTATCCAGCCATGATTTTGGGCCCCCAAAATCATGTGACTGTCAGGTGGGCCTTGTACCCTTCTGAAGAGCGCCCAGCCTGATTCTAAGGGTACAAGCCCTTGTTCGTGGGGCCTAAAGGCCTAAAGGATAAGATCTACAGTCCACTATTTGTGACTGAAATGATGCAGCAAAGCAAGAATCAAAGTGTGACATTAAAGGTAAAAGGAAAGAAGGATTTTCTTCCAACCTAACATGTGCTCAATCAAATTGGCTGCCCTTGGTCAGCTCTTGTCCCTCCAAATTGACCCATCATCCAACCTGAGCTTGCCAGCCAGCTACTTGATCCCTTTTCTTCCCTTTTTCTCCACCAAAACCAGTCAAACACAAGTGGTTTTTGCTTGCAAAAAGCTGTTTGTGCTGCCCTGTTTTGAGCAGGATTTCTCCTCCCACACACCAGCCCACATGCTCATTTTGCTTCCCCCAATCTCCCTGTACATGGCAGTACACGTTTTCATTGCTTGGCCTTCCAAGATTGCAAGGATTGATCCCAAGAATCACACAATCTCAAGCTGCCCTGTTTTTCAGTTTTTTCCATCATTACCTTCTAGAATCAACTGCATTTGTGGCTGAGATCAGTCAAGGTCTTGACCCTTGGCACAAGGCAAGTAACTTCTATCCTTCAGAATTTAATGCAAAGCCATTTTAGCCTGGATTTAGCCCACAAACCAGCTAGGATCTAGAGATTTGCCATCATTGCATAGATTTGATTTTTGGCCTATAAAAGGGAATGCAAGGTTTAAGGATCAGAGAGAGTAATTCACACACAATACACACGAAATCCACACCAAGATCCCTCACATTGCAGCATCAAAACAGTTCATACACAAACCAAAGCAAGTTGGAGTTCATTGTCCATAACCTCTAACCAATCAAGCAAGCTACTTCCAGCCTCTTGCACAAGCATAGCCAGGAGTTCTGTAAGTCTCCTATAATCTTTATCTTTCACTTTGATTGCTGCTTGCATCATTTATCTTGTTCAATTTTGTTTTGTGCACAAAAAACCCCTTTTGAAACTCAAAAGGGATCTCAAAGGGGCCAAGCCTTAAAACTGAGTTTTTACACTCCTTTTTCCCAATTTTTGCCAAGCTTTTTAACCCCCTTTAGGTTCTGAAGCTTGCTTAGAAGCAGTTTCTGAACTTCTTGAAATTCTGGCCAGGCAATGTGACAGAGTAACCAGGTTCTGAACCAGCAGGTTCTGAACTATACGCAGGGCACAACAGTTTGCTTAAAACAGAGCACACACTCACACAATGCAAAGCAAGAAAATAAAGTGCAGGAAAGTAAAAGGCACACATATGCTACTAATCAACTCCTGATCATCACAAACATGGTATCAGAGCTACTAATCAACTCCCCCTGAAGCTTCACAAACATACAAACAATCACTCTAGAATCACAACACTCCCCCTTACTACTGAACTTCAGTGATAAATGGTATCAGAGCATATCAGAAACACACTTCAGGATCACAAAAACACTCAGGATCAAAACAACCTTGTACTCCCCCTGAGACACATACTCCCCCTCAATAACATCTTGACAGCTCTTGTTATATTGGTTCTGAACTCTGAGCTTCACAAGGAACTTCTGAACTGAACATCTGAAGTTTGAACTTCTGAGCAGCAACACTTTGCATAAGACTTTTGGAATCAGAGCCAACACATTACATAAGATTTTCTCCCCCTTTTTAGCCACAAAATTCTGACAAAAACCAGACTTCAAGTAGGGAATAAACTCTAAACAGGTAACACAGATCCTTGAAAACATATCAGATTCAGACTCAGGTCCAGGATCACACTTAGTATAGGCACAACTGGCAGGTACTCTATCTTCCTCACATCCAGCTTGCTTTAATTGCTAGAATTCTTCATATAAGCATACACCTAACTTGCTTCTCAGATTCTCAAACTGTTTAGCATCCAAGGCTTTTGTGAAAATGTCAGCAACTTGTTCTTCAGTAGCTACATGTTCCAGCTGAATGACTTTATCCTCCACAAGGTTTCTGATAAAATGATGTCTGATGTCTATGTGTTTGGTTCTGCTGTGCTGAATAGGATTCTTAGAGATGTTGATGGCACTCAAATTGTCACAAAACAATGTCATAGTTCCTTGTTCAATGTTGTACTCCTCCAGCATCTGTTTCATCCAAACCAGTTGTGAACAACTACTCCCAGCAGCAATATACTCAGCTTCAGCAGTTGACAATGAAACACAATTTTGTTTCTTGCTGAACCAAGAAATTAAGTTATTTCCCAAAAAGAAACAACCTCCTGAGGTACTCTTCCTGTCATCAGCACTACCAGCCCAGTCAGCATCACAAAATCCCATCAGTTCAGAACTTGAACTATGTGAATACATGATTCCATAGTCACTTGTGCTATTCATATACTTCAGGATCCTTTTAACTTGTGTTAGATGACTCATCTTAGGATCAACTTGATATCTTGCACATACTCCAACAGCATAAGTGATATCAGGTCTGCTTGCAGTCAAGTACAATAGACTCCCAATCATGCTTCTGTACTGACTTTGATCTACTGAAACTCCTTGTTCATCTTTGGTTAGCTTTAGATGAGTAGCAGCTGGTGTCTTCTTATGAGCAGCAGATTCCATTCCAAACTTCTTCACTATGTTCTTGGCATATTTACTCTGTGAAATGAAGATTGTATCTTCCATTTGCTTGACTTGTAGTCCAAGAAAGTATGTCAGTTCACCAACTAAGCTCATTTCAAATTCTGACTGCATCTGCTGAACAAACAATTTGACCATCTTCTGAGACATCCCTCCAAACACTATATCATCCACATAAATCTGAGCAATCATCAGACTCCCACTTTCATCTTTCACAAACAAAGTCTTATCAGAACCTCCTTTTCTGTAACCTTGAGCCACAAGAAATTGAGTCAGCCTGTCATACCATGCTCTTGGTGCTTGTTTCAATCCATACAAGACCTTCTTCAACTTGTACACGTGTTCTGGAAACTTAGGATCGACAAAACCCTTAGGTTGTTCAACATACACTTCTTCTTGCAGATAACCATTCAGAAATGCACTCTTCACATCCATCTGGAATAATTTGAATTTGAGAATGCAGGAAACACCCAACAGTAGTCTTATGGACTCTAGTCTGGCCACAAGTGCAAAGGTTTCATCAAAGTCCAATCCCTCTACTTGAGTATAACCCTGAGCAACCAACCTTGCCTTGTTTCTGACTACAGTACCATTTTCATCTGTTTTATTCTTGAATATCCACTTAGTGCCAATCACATTCAACCCTTCAGGTCTTGGAACCAAATCCCATACTTCACTCCTTTTGAATTGATTCAACTCATCTTGCATGGCTTCGATCCAAAATTCATCAGTTAGGGCTTCTTTCACATTTTTAGGCTCAACCTTTGACACAAAACATGAATCAGTAGCAGCTGGTTCTGATCTCCTGGTTCTGACCCCTTGATCCAAACTCCCAATTATAAGCTCCTTAGGATGATCCTTCTGAATTCTAATAGATGGCCCTTTATTGGTAGGATCATGTTCTGGATGCACATCTGCTTCTTCAGACTCTGGATGAATTTCTGCTTCTGAAGTTTGTTCTTCTGATGCTTCAGACTCTGGAACAACTTCAGACTCACTTCTATCTTTCTTAGCAGTCACATCATCAACTATCACATTAATGGATTCCATCACAACCTTGGTTCTGGAATTAAACACCCTATAAGCTCTGCTGTTCACTGAATAACCCAGGAATATGCCCTCATCAGACTTAGGATCCAGTTTTCTTCTATTTTCTCTATCAGCCAAAATATAGCATCTGCTCCCAAACACATGGAAATACTTCACAGTTGGCTTTCTTCTTTTCCATAATTCATACAAAGTACAAGTGGTTCCCTTCTTCAACGTAACTCTGTTATGAATATAACATGCAGTGTTCATGGCTTCAGCCCAAAACATATATGGCAGCTTCTTAGCATGCAGCATAACCCTTGCACATTCTGCTAATGTCCTATTCTTCCTCTCAACTACACCATTTTGCTGAGGTGTGATAGGTGCAGAAAACTCATGCTTTATACCTTCAGAGGCACAGAATTCTGAGAAGCTCTTGTTTTCAAATTCTTTGCCATGGTCACTTCTGATTCTGACAATACCACTGTCCTTCTCTCTTTGTAACTGAATGCACATCTCTTTGAAAACTTCAAAAGTGTCAGACTTTTCTCTAACAAAGCTGACCCATGTGTATCTTGAGTAGTCATCTACCATTACAAAAGCATATCTCTTTCCTCCAATACTTTCTACTTGCATAGGCCCCATTAAATCCATATGAACAAGTTCTAGTACTTTGGTAGTTACCTGGTGAACTAATCTGGGATGAGACTTTCTTGTTTGTTTACCAATCTGACAATCACCACAAACACTGTCCTCATTGATCTTCAGATTAGGCACACCTCTGATAGCTTCAGTACTTAGGATTTTTTTCATGCCTTTCAGATGCAGATGTCCCAGCTTCTGGTGCCAGAGTTTGACTTCCTCTTCTGAGCTCATAAGACAAGAAGTCAGACTTCTTTCTTCTTCAGAAACCCACAAATAACAGTTGTCTTTGGATCTGCAGCCCCTCATATGAGATTTACCATCCTGATCAGTAACAATACACTCCTGCTTGTTGAAATTCACTTTTAAATCCTGATCACACAGCTGGCTAATACTGATCAGATTAGAGGATAATCCTTCCACAAGTAGCACATCATTAAGTCTGGGCAACCCTTCTCTGATCAAATCACCAATACCCAGAATCTGACCTTTTACACCATCTCCAAATGTCACATAACTTCTGGAATATGATCTGATATTGCTCAGCACCTTCTTCACACCAGTCATGTGCCTTGAACACCCACTATCAAAGTACCAGTCTTCTTTTAAGGTGGCTCTCAGTGAAGTATGAGCAATCAGGCCTACATTCTGAACTTTGGGCTTCCACACCTTCTGAACATTCTGACTGACAGTAGCTGGTTCCACTTTTCTACACTGAAAATGTTCAGGATAGCCATAAAGTTTGAAGCAGAATGGTTTGATATGCCCTTTCTTTCCACAATGATGACAGATCCATGGATGATTTCTCCTTCTTCTGTTTCTGGAAAAAATCTGGGGTTGCTTCTGAGGTAGCATCTGAACATGCTTCTGACCTTGCATCTGAACATGCTTCTGACCTTGCATCTGAAGTCTCTTCTGAGCTTGCTTCTGAGCTGGCATCTGGGCTTGTTTCTGAGGTCTCCTCTTTGATGTTCCAACCATAGAATCATGAGTTTGAGTAGCAGGAACAAAACTCATCTGTTTAGGAATCTGAGTCTGATCAACAAAACCTAAACCAGTTTTTCCTTGTTGCTGATTCCCCAAAATGTCCTCCAACTTATCAGTAGCAGAGTTCAACATCTTCACTTGCTTCTTCATTTGATCAAGTTGGGAGTTCAGCTGGTTCACTTCTTCTTTTAAATCTGAATTCTGCACTAACAGTTCACCTTTTTCAGCTTCCAGTTGAAGAATAGTCTCCTTCTGATCCAAAACTTGTTTGCAAACCTCAGCACTTCTGGTATACAGCTTCTTGTAGTTATCAGCTAGTTCATCATATGAAGTTTTAGCAGCTTCAGATACATATGAAGCTTCAGACTCTGAGTCAGACTCTGAAAAAGTCTCAGACTCTAAAGCAGGTTCCTTCTTCAAGATAGCTCCCGACCTCACTACCAGACCAGTATCACACATATCAGATTCACTAACATCATCTTCTTCAGAACCATCATCAGACCATGCAACAGCTAGGCTCTTCTTCTGTTTCTTCAGAAAAGTAGGACATTCAGATTTGATATGCCCATAGCCCTCACACTCATAGCACTGCACACCTCTGGCTTGGTTACTTTTCTCCTCAGACTTGGTCTTTTTCTCATCAGTTTGTTGCTTCTTGTTATTGAGTCTGAAATTCTGACCTTTGGGTTTGGCTTTTCTGTTAACATTCTTCAGAATCTTGTTGAATTGTTTTCCCAGTAACACCAGAGCTTCTGATAAGTCATCCTCCTCAGAATCTTGTTGATCATCAGCTTCAGCATTCACAGTAAAAGCTATACCTTTCCCTTTCTTATCAGGCTGTTTGCAGAATGCAGTCTCAAAATTTAACAAAGAACCAATGAGCTCTTCAACCTTCATAGCAGAAATATCATGAGCCTCCTCAATTGCTGTCACCTTCATATCAAACCTTCTGGGTAGGGACCTGAGGATTTTTCTCACTAGCTTCTCATCAGGCATCTTCTCCCCAAGGGAATCAAAGGAATTGGCCATATCCAGCACATTCATGTAAAAATCCTGAATGGATTCATCTTCCTTCATTTTCAAGTTTTCAAACTTAGTGGTCAGCAACTGCAATCTGGACATCTTTACCTTAGACGTTCCTTCATGAGTGGTCTTCAAAATTTCCCAAGCATCCTTAGCCACAGTACATTGTTTGATAAGTCTGAACATGTTCTGATCAACACCATTAAAGATAGCATTCAGAGCTTTTGAATTACCCAGTGACAGATCATCTTCAGCTTTGGTCCATTCCTCCTCAGGCTTCAGAACCTCAGTCTTGTTACCATCTTTGTCTGTATACACAGGATGATCCCAGCCTTTAATCACAGCTTTCCAAGTCCTGTTGTCAATAGATTTTAAGAAGGCACACATTCTAGACTTCCAGTACTCATAGTTTGTGCCATCTAGTAGAGGTGGTCTATTGACATATCCTCCTTCTCTATCCATGCTTACCAGAAATTAAGTCCTCTGGATCTCACCCAAAATACAGGCAGGGTGCCTGCTCTGATGCCAATTGAAATTCTGGCCAGGCAATACTTGAGAGATTACAGGTTCTGAACCAAAACAGGTTCTGAACAATGACTTAACACACTTTAAAGCAGATAAGTAGCAGAAATAAAAAGTGCAGGAAAGCCAAAAAAAAACACACAAGGTTTGTTAACCCAGTTCGGAGTAAACACCTCCTACTCTGGGGGATACCAATCCAGGAAGGAATTCCACTATAGGAAATAACCCTTATGACTCAAGACACTGACTCCCAGTTCCTAGCCTAAGCAATTATCTTCCTCCTAGTCTTGAATTCTACCCAACACGTTGAGTATTAGAAAACCTCTAACTTCCTATTCAAGCAACTGCAACCCAGCTACTTGAACTACCCTTTGAACTTAACCCAGTTCTGAACAAAAAAAAACTCCCCTGTTTTTGAAAACAACTTCAATACACAAAGACAACACTCATACCTACAGGCTTAGAGTGATTACAACTCAAAACAAACCTAAACCAACTCTAACAGAGTGGTGCACAACAAAAACTAACAGCTTAAAACTCTAAGACTCTTTTCTCTGAATTTCTTCAATTATGCGTATGTCTTGAAAGCATCAGCACTCCTCCTTTTATAACCTCCAACAAGTCTCTTAATTATGTTGCCAATCGTCTGAATTGGATTTGTTTCTGAATTATGAATAATCCAATAAGGAAACAAATAAACCAGGAATGTATCTTTTAAAGATTCTGCAGAAATAATACGATCTTCATAATTTAATACCAAATCTTCATCAAATCTTCTCCAAATAAATCAGCATTCTAGAAGCAATAATCCTGGAACAAATCCTTGCCAAATGTTGCTAAGATTCGCATAAAAATAACTTGAAAAACATCAGCTTCTGATGAAGTCAACAAAAGTCAACGCGTCCATTAGAACCTGAATTCAGCTTCTGAGCAGCTACAGTGCTTCTGATGAGGTATTCAGCTTCTGATGTCATTTAGAGCTTCTGAACATCTTCAAATGAAATTTCTTGCAACTGAAGACTTGTTATAAATATGGAGATGCTTCCAAACAACACTTTGGTTTTGCCAAAACATGCAGCCAACACCAAAAGACTCAACACTTCTGTTCAGAAACAGCTTCTGAGTTCAAAATTTCGTATACTTCGTGTAACACCCGGGTCCCTCACACTGGACCCGCGATGTCACTCACGACCTTCTCCACCCCCCAAGTGGAGTTTTTGCCTTCCGTGGGAATCGAACTCCGTACCTAAGGCTTAAGTACAAGTTCCTTGCATTCCCACTACCAATTGAGCTACTAGCTCAATTGGTAGTGGGAATGCAAGGAACTTGTACTTAAGCCTCAGGTACGGAGTTCGATTCCCACGGAAGGCAAAAACTCCACTTGGGGGGTGGAGAAGGTCGTGAGTGACATCGCGGGTCCAGTGTGAGGGACCCGGGTGTTACAAAAAAATCGAACTCCGTACCTGAGGCTTAAGTACAAGTTCCTTGCATTCCCACTACCAATTGAGCTAGTTTTTTGTAACACCCGGGTCCCTCACACTGGACCCGCGATGTCACTCACGACCTTCTCCACCCCCCATGTGGAGTTTTTGCCTTCCGTGGGAATCGAACTCCGTACCTGAGGCTTAAGTACAAGTTCCTTGCATTCCCACTACCAATTGAGCTACTAGCTCAATTGGTAGTGGGAATGCAAGGAACTTGTACTTAAGCCTCAGGTACGGAGTTCGATTCCCACAGAAGGCAAAAACTCCACATGGGGGGTGGAGAAGGTCGTGAGTGACATCGCGGGTCCAGTGTGAGGGACCCGGGTGTTACAAAAAAAGGCCAACTATGTAACACCCTAAGACCCCGACTTTAATTTAATAAATACCAAAAATATAAATAATGGAGATTAGGTGTTACACATCCTCATTTATTATCGTTTCGTAGAACAAAGTCATAAACATTGCAGCGGAAAAATTCAGCATTCTTATTATAACAAAATCAAGTCTCAACATCCATAATTAATTCATAGATACTTAAAAATACTTCAAACATCAAAATGTAAAATCGAATAGCCAACCCGACCCTAGTGTTACATATCAGAGCTCGTATCGACTACATACTTATTCGACTACTAATAGAAGAGAGAAAACAGAATAGGCCTCCGCCGCCACTTGCTGAATCGTCCCGCAACTAGTCTTCCTCAACCTGAGTGCCTGTACCCCAAGAGTACAGCCACCAAAACCACACAACAACAAGAAAGGGGTGAGAAAATACAACCATACATAGCTTTAGGAAATCATGTGCGATAATAGGAACATTAGTTATCGCATCCACCGTCATAGAACATCAACAATATTTTATTCTTCATTAGATTCTACATCTCATCGGCTCACGTTTATTACTCTTTCTTAAACACCAAGAACTAGCATCATCAATTAATATGCATATGGACACTTTTCTAAGACCTACATGAATGTGGTACCACACCTATCGTCGTCATAATTTGCCAGAGATATGTTACTGGACTTTCATCGTCATTGCATCTTCATAATTTCCTAGACCCGACCTTATATGTATGCATGAGGACAGACTCAGCAAGTTTTAAATATTAACACACCAACAACAACTTACAACCATAGATGCAAACTCTTCCTATTATGCACGACACTGGAACAAAACATATCGTCGTCATTCATATCATCATCATAAGAAAACATCGTCTTCATGAATATACATCATCATTCACGTCATTAATATTCTCACTCATCATCATTCCCATCATCAGTAAACGTAGACACCGTCAAATATTTTATTATTGACACATCGTTAAATAACCCATCAATTACACATCATCTAATAATTCTTCTTAAGAAGTAACTATGGTTTCCAAGACACATCCATAAAGGGCATGAAATTCATCTCAAACACATAAAAAAAAATAGTAGGAATGAATTCATTATAACATTCATATACATATAAGTATTACTTAGAAATTAGGATACATTATTTTTAACTAACATAATGGTACTTTTTCACTGCTTATTGTTTATACACAGTTTAATACTTCTATGATATAAAAAAAATAGCTACATGTTGCCAATAATTTTCAATACGGTGAACCAGTCACAATTAAATCAGATAATATCAGCAAGGTAAAATATGCATTTCATGAACTATTCAACCGTAATTCGATATATTATAAAATCATGTTAACAGTCATTTGGTCTTCAATTGCTAATAACAGTTCTTTGTCGCACATAGGTATGTAAGCATAACTCATAGGACATATACATACATATATATTCTATTTCTAGTCATAATAGCATTACTGAAATCATCACATACCATACATATATATACACCAATTAAGCATGACTCATACGGCACAAATGTATAACTCATAAATTATTCTGCATCTTAAGAACCAATATGACCATCGATTACAAAAGCATAAAGTGACTAATTGAAATCATGATTCAGTTCATATTACAGTGGACATGCATACTTTATTTTCTTAAATTTTGATCAATTGCGGTTATTAATAACTACCTTGCTAGCTATAATACTACAAATTCCAATTTATACGATATTTAAAACCAATGTATGCAATTCATCCAATTTTCTACCTGGCTTGTACAAATTTAGCTGTTATTATTTTAATCGTTAGAGGCACAAAACAATAGAAATATACACATTCTAAAGATATCTAACTTTATCATCACTAATATAATAGCACAATGATAGTATAACTATTCAAGTACTTTTCAATCAATTCATTCTTATAAATTAAGGAAACTCACATATTAGTGTTCCATACTTTTAAGCATATCGAAAATCAATAGTTTTGAAATCAAGAACTTATTATATTAAAACAAAACATACATATACATATACATCCTGGGATTGTATTTTAATATATATTTCTACAGGTATAATTGAAAGAAAGGACGCCGTAACTGAAACCTTATACCATATGCACATGAAATCCAAATCGTATAGCATCTAAACAATGCAGATAATTGAGTTCAATGGAATTTACCACAAATTAATTAAAACCTGACATTATATTCCTCTAATTCTATGGTTTGTTACTCCCTTTTTCGTAAAACTCAAAAACACACACATAACCACAATTAAACTATGAATTTAACACATCAACATCATGAATTCATAGATAATAACATACCCAAAATCACAACAACAAATTAGGGCACGAAATTAACATGAAATCATTAAAAAAAAATCATGGAAAACAATGGAAAACAAAACCCTCCACTACCCATATGGTCATAGAACCCTCATTGTAACACCCACACTAAATTATCTAGAATATTTAGCATGCGTATTATTCTGATACGGGATACATTAAAATTTTCAATAATAATAATACATTACAACTGAATGAATACGAACATGCTCGAATATACAACCAATTAAGTACCATATAATACACTTTAATATACATAAATTGTCTGACAACCTCCTGAGCTGGTACAAGACGAGCATCTTCACTCCATTCAGCATCTCCCTTGAAGAACTTCATCGCGAACCTCTTGCGTACCTGAAAACCTGCACCAGAAGGATTGGGATGAGACATAATGTCTCAGTGAGCTCCAGCCCAACCTACTGTTGGCAACCACGGGGGAAACCTAGGGTCGCCGTGCCTACTTTGGCAATCTTGGGGATACCTACGATCGCCGTCATTCTCTACATATTTCGCGATCAAGGGAAAACTAGGATCGCTATATGTCTTTATCTTATGTTTAGTCTCATACTTAGTGATCTGGGGACATCCTACGATCACTTTCTTTTCTCTGGTGACTACTTTGTCTTATCTCTTAGTATATAATATATATACATATTCATCTTTTCATATCATAAAGTTAGAAGTTAGCGTTGAACAAACAATACATTATCTTGGTTCATTTTACGGAGTGCATCCGGGTGGAATAACTCCGAAGTACATCTCCCATCATACCGGTGAAACTCCTATCATATCAGGCTAACACCGGACTCCTCTTATCGTTGTGTGGACAACTCTCTCGATGAAGTCCCATCCGGCGAATCCCGGAGTCTGCTGAACACAACTTAACTTTGCATGTAGACAACCCTCTCGGAGAAGTCCCATCCGGCGAATCCCCGAGTCTGCTGAACATGCTTAATCTTTTAACATACGTGTGGACAATCCTCTCGGATAAGTCCCATCCGGCGTATCCCGGAGCCTGCTGGACACGTTTAACATAATCTTATAACTTACGTGTGGATAGCCCTTTCGGAGAAATCTCATCCGGCATAATCCGGAGTCTGATGAACACGTTAACATAATCTTATTCTTCTTTATTTATATATATATATATATACATATAACTTATAAACTTTAGCATAAATCTTATCCTAAGTACTTGTAAGTACATCTGATACTTTACTATAAGCTTTTGCATATCTGATGCATTCATTTGGGGTGGATGTTCATCTGTCACTTAACCTATATAATTAGGCATCTAAGCTTATCATTCTCATATGCTATTTACTTAAATTAGTTAATCATCCCCATAAATTAATCTTTCTCATATTATGTTTCTTACTAAATTACATGCTCATATATATATATATATATATATATATATATCATAACCCATCACTCATTGTTAATGCATCATCCAAGCATGCTAATCCTTGTCCTTCAGTAATGAAGTTAATTTAAACAATTGAATAATCATTGGCATGTTACACAATAGGTTTTTGAGAAATATTAGGATTCTGGACGTCTTCGCTCAGCGAAGTGTGACTTCGCTTAGCGAAATTATGCAGAAACAGATGCTCTGTTTTTGCATAAGTGTCTTCTCAGTAAAAGTTATAGTTTTCAAGTTATGGCGCAGTATAACATAACCAATGCTTAGTTTTATGGATAGAAACATATATTAAGGCAAAGATTCACATGATTAGACGTATGTATTAACGAAAGGGAATTTTAATCTATCTAAAATATTTGAGATTAACTCACTCAACCCAAAGGGAAATTCTAAACTAAAAAGGAACTCACCTTTCAATCCCTTATGGCCACTTTCAAAATAGCTTATGCTTAATTCCATTGTGCACTCCTAAGCACTCAGCCTTTGCACATCCAACAAGCAGCTCCAATGACCAACATTCATGTAACACTTTGAGCTTCCAACAATTGTTAACCCCTAACTTCAGCTCATGCATACTCCTTTAATTTTCTCCAAGTTTCCTACTTCAAACCAAATCTTTAAAATCAATTTCTTTAAATGCCCCTAAGCCTCTGAGGAATCAGAGCAACATGAAAAGACGATCATCGTGTTCTAGACTTCTCATTTACCGGTTCGTATGGCTCTCATAAGTCAAACTCGCAGGGTCCATCCTGCAAATTTCAGCATCAGTACCATAACTTTCACAATTTAATTAAAATACCAAACGATATCCGTTTTGAGCAAACAACCACTCGTTGGAAAGCTAAGGGTGTCAAGATTACGGATGTAATTTTTGTTTTGAGGTTTAACCATCCAATTGGTTCAGTTTAACAAAATAGTGGGTATTGGTACAGAAACCGGACTGAAACTTTTCTCAAACTTGCAGGTAGCTTTTCTCCTACTATACTTAATGAAATTTGACAATTCTTGTGTCTAAACCGTAGGGAATTTCGTCTTCTATGCATTGGATTCAAACTCATCAGCATATGACCTATATTCCAAGAGTTATGCAAAATTTATCACATATATGCCATACGAATTTTGACCCAACATTCCATAAAACTCGGCCATAACAGCTTAACCTCACAATCAATTCCAACACCAACATAAAACAACATTAAGCTATAATTTAACTTCTTAAAACAACTTATTTTGGGTTACCTTGTACAACTCCAAGTAAAACTTAAAATCACAAGCTTATTCCTTCAACAATTAACAAACCCCAAGCTTCAAGCTTTCAGCAACATAACTCAACCTTAGTGCTAGCTTTCACCTTCAATTTCGTGTTTCTACACACCAACAAATCATAACCAAAGCTTTATCACACAAAATGAGAAATGAAGATTTGGGTAAAATGGTCCCATTTTCGGCCAACCCATGAAAAGGAAGAAGGATGGAAATTTCACAGCTTACTTATTGCTTCTTTTTACTTTGATTGAAGGATTTGGGTGAAAGATTGATGGAGTTGGTGGGGGATTGGCTCGGCAGGGATAGAAGAGAGGAAGAGAGGAAAGTTGTTTGTGTTCTGACTTAGAGAAATGAAGGAATAAAAGGAAAGTGGGTAAACTTGGTATATAAGGACATGTGGGAGAAATTGACTCATATACCCTTTCCTTAACGGTTCTTCTCAGGCGCGTATAATTAACACTTCAGTCTGCTAAAAATATTATGCGAGATATTACACTCATGGTGAATAGAGACTCCCCCCTTACCTCGATTCCTCAAGTCTCCGGTTTGGCTTGACTTCCTGAAGCTAGGTTTATTCTCTCTCTGACTGCTGCTTCTTTTCTCTATTCCACATTTTGCCAAAACTCCCTTCTAATTTCCCAAACCCTTATTTGTATTTTATTGGCCAGCCGCTCTTCCTATTGTTTTTTCTCTTCTATTCACCATTCTTTTTGTTTTTCCCCTCCCCCACTTATTAAAAACCTATTTTCTACACCTCCTACTCTTTTCTATATTTTTTTTTTAATTCTCTTTCTTTACTATTTTAAATTCTCGTATCACAAATTAATTCAACCATCTCAACATTTACATCACATTTCAAATAGAACAACATTAATAATAATATTCATCACACACACCTATTAAACTTTATTGGATTACTTAAAATAAAAAGTTCGGGTGTTACAACTCTCCCCCACTTAACAGATTTTCGTCCTCGAAAATTACCTGAGATAAATAACTCTGGATAAGATTCCTTCATCTTACTCTCCAGCTCCCACGTGATACTCTCTCCAGCAGGTCCTCCCCACGTTACCTTGACCAACGCGATCTCCTTGCCCCTTAATTTCTTCACCTCTCGGTCTTCGATTTTTGATTTCTGACAAACCAAGCACGAGTACACAAATTCAACCACTTCCTTCTTCATGCCTGGCCACCAAAACATTTTCTTAAGATCCTGATACATTTTTGTAGCCCCTGGGTGTATACTCAGCCCACTCCTATGACCTTCCTCTAGAATACTCCGTTTCAATTCTGGTATATCGGGCACACAAATTCTGTCCTTAAATTTCATAACCCCGTTCTCATCCATTCTGAAATTCGTCTCTTTTCCTTGGTTGATTAGCGTTAAGTGATTCACCAATTCCAAGTCGGACTTCTGCCCCTCTTTAATCTCTTCCACCACCGTACTTGTCAGTTTCAGCATACCCAACCTTACACTTCCCGGCGTCACTTCACAAACCAAACTAATGTCTCTAAACTGTTCAATCAACTCCATCTCCTTGACCATGAGTGCTGACATGTGTATGACCTTCCTACTCAAAGCATCTGCGACTACATTAGTTTTTCCTGGATGGTAATTCAGCTCAAAATCATAATCTTTCAAGAATTCCAACCACCTTCGTTGCCGCATATTCAACTCTTTTTGGTCAAACAAGAATTTCAAGCTCTTATGATCACTAAACACCTCAAACCTTGATCCATACAAGTAATGCCTCCACACCTTAAGCACAAATACCACCGCTGCTAACTCCAAATCATGAGTCGGATAATTCTTTTCATGAATTTTCAATTGTCTTGACGCATATGCAACAACCCGTCCTTCCTGCATAAGTACACCACCCAAACCTCTATTAGATGCATCACAGTAGACCACAAATGATTTACTCGGCTGCGGTAGGATTAATACTAGCTCAATTGGTAGTGGGAATGCAAGGAACTTGTACTTAAGCCTCAGGTACGGAGTTCGATTCCCACGGAAGGCAAAAACTCCACATGGGGGGTGGAGAAGGTCGTGAGTACATCGCGGCGGGGCCAGCCTAGTGTGGGGTGTGGTGAGCCACCGGATGTTACACTTCGCAGAGCAAAGTATTGTTCGCACTGCGAACACATCAGAACCTGACTTCGCAGAGGCAAGTTCTGGTTGCTCTGCGAAGTATGTGAAATTCAGAACAAGAATCAGGCATCCAAATGCCAAATTTTTGGTGTTCCAGCCCTTGATTCAGAACCTAAAGAGGGTTAAAATTATTTTTATTCAAACCCTATTAATAATCATGCACAACTTTGAAAATTTTACAAGTTCGTGCGATAAATTTTGAGTAACTTGCACAACAAGTTATGTTCTTCAAATTTCAAAAACCAAGCTTGAGCAATAAGCTAAGTTCGTTTATTTTCAAAACCAAACTTGAACAACCATATTGTTCATGATTTTCAATACAAACACGGACTTGAGCCGAGCTTGCTCACTCTTTTTTAACCAAGCTCGAATTGAGCCGAACTTGTGAACTTTCCAAACTTGTGTATGTTTTATAATTTTGTTCATCATTCAAACTTGAACTACGCTTGTTCTTGAGTTCCAATAGCTCAAGCAACAAGTAATGTTCATGATTTTAATAAACTCGAACAACAAATTTGTTCGTGATTTCCTTTTTACAACTTTCCTTTTAAAGCGTTTTGGTTCCCTTTGAGATTCTTTGATTTTCAACCAAACCAAACTTGAATGAAACGGGAATGGCTTGACGTATGTCTCCCCAAACCTCGGTTGCACGAATGCATGACGTATGTCTCGTCGCTCGGGAAACCGTCATTCCACCTTTGACGCGTCTAGCACGCTCAACTTTCCCTTGGCCCCCTCGTGGCCATTTTTAACCTTTTCTTGGCCCACGTGGTCAATCCGAACCCTTCGCGCCTTTGCGTGTTTATTTTCAAACTTTTTACGCCTTTGCGCGTCTGTCTTTTATCTTTTAAAACTTTTATGCCTTGCGCGAGTCTATCGCCTCCGTGCGTTTGTCCTTATCATCAAAACCTTTTACGCGTTCGTGCGTTTCAAAACCTTTGTTCACGTCCGAGTGCAAATCTTTTTATCAAATCATTTACCTTTATGCATTGTCGTCAATGGCCAGTTCAGCAACAACCCGAACAGTTGACATTTACTTTCATTCATTTCTTTTTTCAAACTTTTTCGCTCGGACGCGATCAAATCTTTTTTTTAACTAAAACGAACCAACATACAAACTTTTTTCTACCAAAGAACTACGTACGCTTTGAATTCTCCGACTACCGGGAGATACGTAGGAGCAAGATCGACATCTTGTCAAGCCCTTTAATAAAAAACTTTCTTTTTTTCCTTTCGTTTGTTTTTACCTCTTTCGCCTTTATATCATATTTTTTCTTTTTTCCTTTGTTTTATGTTTAAACACGCAAGTAAAACTTTTGAAACATTTTTAAGCCTAAGCCGACCGAGAGGTTCCCGTTGAGTACAACGGATGTGAGGGGTGCTAATACCTTCCCCTCACATAATCGACTTTCGAACCTAAAATCTTTTTTTTTTCAAGGTAATTTCGAACTTTTTTCCTTTTCTCCCCGAAAAATTAAAAGTTCAGTCGTGATTTAAATTTAGTGATTCAACGCTTCCCAATAGCTTGATAGCCGAAATTCGACGCGACAAAAGATGGCGACTTCACTGGGGACTTGTGCATAAAACACTTTGTTTGTGCATAACGAGTCAAGCCTATCTCAGTCGGCTTTTAGGCTAATTTGTTTCATTTTACTTACGTGTTTATATTTTCTTATCATCATTTGTTTATTCTTTTGCTCTACATTTACATATATCATTTTGCTTCATGTTTATATATATCAATTGTGGGGTTACTTGAGCGATGTTACTCCACATTGTTCGGGTTAATGCCGGACGTGTGAGGCTCTCTACCCGAGCTCGAGAGAAAACTAAGTTAGAATGGTGGTTGTGAGCGGAAGCCCGCGTTGACGTATGTCCGTGAGGTAGGATGCCAAACCCCGCTTAGAGGAGATTTTCACGTGGAATGTATTGAAGTCATGTGACGTATGTCCATCGACAACCTTACGTTCCGTGTGAGATCTATGACTCTAGGGACCTCTTCTTAGGAAATCTCACCTTTAGAGCCTACACGTGAGGATGGGGGAAATTTTGAACATACATATCACACCCATGCATATCATACATTTACATTCATGGAAAATAATTTTCGCATACCACTTTGCTTTATAGGAAATTAAAAAGAGCAACAAATATTAGCAAAAAGAATATGGCCTCCAAAAATAGAAATACGCTCGCTTTCAAGATCAAGGTCCCTAAAACGGAAAGTTTGTTAGCTTTGAGTAGGCGGCTCTCTTCGGTCAACAAGAGCAACTTCGAGGCAAGTTATGGGCAAATACTCGACCTCCTACCCGTGAAGATAGATTCGGCGGCTATAACCACTTTGGCTCAGTTCTTCGACCCACCTCTCCGGTGCTTCACCTTTCAAGACTTCCAACTAGCTCCAACCTTGGAAGAATTTGAGAAGATTTTGGGTTGTAGCATGAAGGATCATGGGCTTTATCTCGGTCCGGGAGAGGACCCTACTTTGGAAGCCATCGCCGAATCCTTGCACCTTAATGTTCAAGACATAGCACCTCAGTGGGAAACTAGAGGGAACACTAAGGGTTTTACGAGAAGGTTCTTGGAAAAACCCAAGCTCGGTTCTTATTAGCTAGCAAAGAGGGGAAGGCATTCAACGCAATTCTAGCACTTTTGGTGTATGGGATAGTTTTGTTCCCCAATATGGACGACTTTGTAGACCTTCCGGCCATAAAAGTGTTCATGGTTAAAAATCCGGTTCCCACTCTTTTGGCGGATTTTTATCATGCACTTTATTCAAGGCATGGACAAGGGAGAGGACGCACCATCTCATGTTGTACTTCTTTGGTACAAATTTGGTTGACATCCCACATGCCAAGGAACCGAGATTTCATGGAAAATCGGGTTAAGCTTCAATGGTCGCAAAGAATGTTAGCTCTCACCGAGAAAGACATTCATTGGTTTTCTCCGGATTTAGAGGACCCGGAAGTCATCCTAAGTTGTGGGGATTTCCCTAATGTCCCCTCATTGGTACTAAGGGATGTATTAACTACAATCCGGTCCTCTCTCTTCGCCAGCTAGGCTATCCCATGGAAGACAAACCTAATGATCTCTTGCTAGAACCTTTCTTCTTAAGAGAGGGGGATCAAGACCCGGCCTTGCTAGAAAGAATCCGAAGGGCATGGAGCCAAGTGCGCAAAGGAAGGGTCGGCAAGAAGAATTGTGTGGCCAAGCCTCTATATACTCAATGGGTGAAGAAGAGGGTTAAAACGATCAATGAAATTCTGGCCAGGCAATAAGATACTTAACAGATTCTGGTTCTGATTAAAACTTAGCAGATTCTGAACAGAACTTAGCACAATTATAAAAGCAAATAATAGGCAGAAAATAAAGTGCAGGAAAGCTAAAAACACACAAGGTTTGTTAACCCAGTTCGGAGTAAACACCTCCTACTCTGGGGGATACCAATCCAGGAAGGAAATCCACTATAGGATTTAACCCAAAGACTCAAGACACTGACTCCCAGTTCCCAGCCTTAGCAATTAAACTCCTCCTAGTCAGACTTCTACCTAACTCTGAGTATTAGAATCCTCTAACTTCCTATTCAAGCAACTAAACCCAGCTACTTGAACAAACCTTAACAATCCCCTGTTTTTTGAACACAATTTCAATGACAACACTTCATTCGTACCTAAAGGCTTAGAATGAATTACAACTCAATAACAATCCTAAACCAACTCAAACAATGAGTGGTGCACAATAAAAACTCTAAGTTTTTAAAACAAAGACTCTATTCTCTGATTTATAACTCTAAAACACATAACTTGAATAGCAGCAGCCCTCCTCCTTTTATAGCCTTCAGTCCAGCAGCATAAATAACAAACCAATCTTCTGCACATGATTTGTTTCTGAAATAAGATTGCTCCAATAAAGTAACAAATAAAACTGCTTTGAATCTTTGAAAGATTATAACAGAAAAATACGAATTTCATATCTTTGAACCAAATCTTCAATAAAATCTTCTCCAAATAAATCAGCATTCTAGAAGCAATTATACAAAGATAATTCCTTGCTAAATCTCCCAAGATACGCGTAAAACCAATCCAGAAAACCCAGCTTCTGATGTGGTCAACAAAAGTCAACGCTGGCATCAGAACCTGAAATCAGCTTCTGAAGTGCTGCAGTGCTTCTGATGAGCATTCAGCTTCTGATGTAAATTTCAGCTTCTGAACAGCTTCAAATGAGAAAACTTGTAACTGAAGAAATGTTCTAATCATGGAGATGCTACTATTCAATACTTTGGTTTTGCCAAAATATGCAGCCAACATCAAAAGACTCAACAATCTCCCCCTTTGGTAAATTTTTTGCTAAAACCATCCAAGTTCTTCAATCTCCCATAAAATCTACTCAGCCATGAAGAACTCCACAATGATCAATCATAACATAGTGATAAGGCAACAGATTCAGTTATGACTATCGTGAAAATTACAAATCAGCTTCAGTTTGATAGACTCAGCTACTGAAGCACACATAAGATACTGATCAAATCCTGATCATCACAAACATGGTATCAGAGCTACTGATCAACTCCTAATCATCACAACACTCCCCCTGCAACTCAGCTTCTCATACAAACTCCCCCTTACTACTGAACTGCAGTGATAAATGGTATCAGAGCTACTGATCAACTCCTGATCATCACAACACTCCCCCTGCAACTCAGCTTCTCATACAAACTCCCCCTTACTACTGAACTGCAGTGATAAATGGTATCAGAGCATACTTCAGGAGCAAAACACTTCAGTTGCAAAAACTGGTATCAGAGTACAGTATCAGAGTACAATTGTTCTTCAACACTCAGGATTTTAGTAACCATAATCTCCCTCTGAGACACATACTCTCCCTCAATAACACCTTGACAGCTCTGAACACTGAGCTTCACACATATAACTTCTGAATAACACTAACGTTTGGTATCAGAGCCAACACATTGCATAAGATTTTCTCCCCATTTTTAGCCACAAAATTCTGACAAATTTCAGACTTCAAATAGGGAATAAAATCAAACCAAGTAACACAGATCCTGGTAACACTATCAGACTCAGATACAGGATCACACTTAGCATGAGCACAACTGGCAGGTACTCTATCTTCCTCACATCCAGTTTTCATTAATTGCTACAAGTCTTCATGTAAACACACACCTAACTTGCTTCTTAAGTTTTCAAACTGCTTAGCATCCAAGGCCTTTGTGAAAATGTCAGCAACTTGTTCTTCAGTAGCTACATGTTCCAGCTGAATGACTTTATCCTCCACAAGGCTTCTGATAAAATGATGTCTGATATCAATATGTTTAGTTCTGTTGTGCTGTATTGGGTTCTTAGAGATGTTGATAGCACTCAAATTGTCACAAAACAATGTCATAGTTCCTTGAATAATGTTGTATTCCTCAAGCATCTGCTTCATCCAAACCAGTTGTGAACAACTGCTCCCAGCAGCAATATATTCAGCCTCAGCAGTTGACAATGAAACACAATTTTGTTTCTTGCTGAACCAGGAAATAAAGTTATTTCCCAAAAAGAAACAACCTCCTGAAGTGCTCTTCCTGTCATCAGCACTTCCAGCCCAGTCAGCATCACAAAATCCCATCAGTTCAGAACTTGAACTATGAGAATACATGATTCCATAGTCACTTGTGCTATTCACATACTTCAGGATCCTTTTAACTTGTGTCAGATGACTCATCTTAGGATCAGCTTGATATCTTGCACATACTCCAACAGCATAAGTGATATCAGGTCTGCTTGCAGTTAAATTCAATAAGCTCCCTATCATGCTTCTGTACTGACTTTGATCAACTGATACTCCTTGTTCATCTTTGGTTAGCTTCAAATGAGTAGCAGCTGGTGTCTTCTTATGAGCAGCAGATTCCATACCAAACTTTTTCACAATGTTCTTGGCATATTTACTTTGAGAAATAAAGATTGTATCTTCCATTTGCTTGACTTGTAAACCAAGAAAGTAAGTCAGCTCTCCAACCAAACTCATTTCAAACTCTGATTGCATTTGCTGAACAAACAGTTTGACCATCTTCTGAGACATTCCTCCAAACACTATATCATCCACATAAATCTGAGCTATCATCAGATTCCCATTTTCATCTTTCACAAACAAGGTCTTATCAGAACCTCCTTTTCTGTAATCTTGAGCCACAAGAAACTGAGTCAGCCTGTCATACCATGCTCTTGGTGCTTGCTTGAGTCCATATAAAGCTTTCTTCAACTTGTACACATGATCTGGAAACTTAGGATCTACAAAGCCCTTAGGCTGTTCAACATACACTTCTTCTTGCAGGTATCCATTCAAAAATGCACTCTTCACATCCATCTAGAATAATTTGAACTTGAGAATGCAAGATACACCCAACAGTAGTCTTATGGACTCTAGTCTGGCCACAGGTGCAAAGGTTTCATCAAAATCCAATCCCTCTACTTGAGTATAACCCTGAGCAACCAACCTAGCCTTGTTTCTGACCACAATACCATTTTCATCTGTTTTATTCTTGTATATCCACTTAGTACCAATCACATTCAACCCTTCAGGTCTTGGAACCAGATCCCACACTTCACTCCTTTTGAATTGATTCAACTCATCTTGCATTGCTTCAATCCAAAATTCATCAGTTAGGGCTTCCTTCACATTTTTGGGTTCAAACTTAGACACAAAACATAAATCAGTAGCAGCTGGTTCTGATCTCCTGGTTCTGACCCCTTGATCCAAACTCCCAATGATAAGCTCCTTAGGATGATCCTTCTGAACTCTAATTGATGGCCCTTTATTGGTAGGATCATGTTCTGTATGAACTTCTGCATCTTCAGACTCTGGATGTTTTTCTGCTTCTGAAGTTTGTTCTTCTGATGCTTCAGACTCTGGAACAACTTCAGACTCACCTCTATCTTTCTCAGCAGTCAGATCATCAATTACCACATTAATGGACTCCATCACAACCTTGGTTCTGGAATTGAACACCCTATACGCTCTGCTATTCACTGAATAACCCAGAAATATACCTTCATCAGACTTAGGATCCAGCTTTCTTCTGTTTTCTCTATCAGCCAATATGTAGCATCTGCTCCCAAAAACATGAAAGTACTTGACTGTAGGCTTCCTTCCTTTCCACAGTTCATACAATGTAGATGTTGTTCCCTTTTTCAAAGTGACTCTATTGTGTATGTAACATGCTGTGTTCATAGCTTCAGCCCAGAACATATATGGAAGTTTCTTAGCATGCAGCATTACTCTTGCACATTCTGCTAAAGTCCTATTCTTCCTCTCAACTACACCATTTTGCTGAGGTGTGATAGGTGCAGAAAACTCATGCTTTATCCCTTCAGAAGCACAGAATTCTCAAAAACTCTTGTTTTCAAATTCCTTGCCATGATCACTTCTGATTCTGACAATACCACAGTCCTTCTTTCTTTGTAATTGAGTACATAAGTCTTTAAACACTTCAAAAGTATCAGACTTCTCTCTAACAAAGTTGATCCATGTGAATCTTGAGTAGTCATCTACCATTATAAAAGCATACCTCTTTCCTCCAATACTCTCTACTTGCATAGGCCCCATTAAATCCATATGAACAAGTTCTAGTACTTTAGTAGTTACCTGGTAAACTAATCTGGGATGAGACTTTCTTGTTTGTTTCCCAATTTGACAATCACCACAAACATTGTCCTCATTGATCTTCAGATTAGGTACACCTCTGATAGCTTCAGTACTTAGGATTTTCTTCATGCCTTTCAGATGCAGATGACCCAACTTCTGGTGCCAGAGTTTGACTTCGTCTTCTGAGCTCATAAGACAAGAAGTCAGACTTCTTTCTTCTTCAGAAACCCACAAATAACAATTGTCTTTGGATCTGCAGCCTCTCATCTGAATCTTATCTTCCTGATCAGTAACAATACACTCTAGTTTGTTGAAATTAACCTTCAAATCTTGATCACAAAGTTGGCTAATACTGATCAGATTAGAAGTTAATCCTTCCACCAGTAGCACATCATTAAGTCTGGGCAAACCTTCAAAGATCAAATCACCAATACCCAGAATCTGACCTTTTACACCATCTCCAAATGTCACATAACTTCTGGAGTATGATCTGATATTGCTCAGCAGCTTCTTCACACCAGTCATGTGCCTTGAACACCCACTATCAAAATACTAATCTTCTTTTGAAGTGGCTCTCAAAGAAGTATGAGCTATAAGGCCTACATTCTGAACTTTGGGCTTCCACACCTTCTGAACATTGTGTCTGATAGCAGGTGGTTGCACTCTTCTATACTGAAAATGTTCAGGATAGCCATAAAGTTTGAAGCAGAATGGTTTGATATGCCCTCTCTTTCCACAATGATGATAGACCCATGGATGATTCCTCCTCCTTCTGTATCTGAAAGATTTCTGGGGTTGCTTCTGAGGTAGCATCTGACCATGCTTCTGACCTTGCATCTGGACATGCTTCTGACCTTGCATCTAAGGACTCTTCTGAGCTTTCACAAACATAGGATTATCCGTTTTAGTGGCAGGAACAAATTCTTTAACAAGAACCTTCTGGTTGGGGTTCTGAGTCTGATCAACAAAACCTAAACCAGTTTTTCCTTGTTGCTGATTCCCCAAAATGTCCTCCAACTTATCAGTAGCAGAGTTCAACATCTTTACTTGCTTCTTCATTTGATCAAGTTGGGAGTTCAGTTGGTTCACTTCTTCTTTTAAATCTAATTCTGCACTAACAATTCACCTTTTTCAGCCTCCAGTTGTAGAATAGTCTCCTTCTGATCCAAAACTTGTTTGCAAACCTCAGCACTTCTGGTACACAGCTTCTTGTAGTTATCAGCTAGTTCATCATATGAGGTTTTAGCAGCTTCAGACACAGATGAGGCTTCAGACTCTGAGTCAGACTCTGAAAAGGTCTCAGACTCTAAAACAGCTTCCTTCTTCAAGATAGCTCCTGACCTTACTACCAGACCAGTATCACACATACCAGATTCACTAACAGCATCTTCTTCAGAATCATCATCAGACCATGCAACAACTAGGCTCTTCTTCTTCTGCTTCTTAAGAAAAGTAGGACATTCAGTTTTGATATGTCCATAACCCTCACACTCATAGCACTGCACACCTTTGGCTTGGTTACTTTTCTCCTCAGACTTGGTCTTCTTCTCATCAGGTTGTTGCTTTTTGTTATTGAATCTGAAATTCTGACCTTTGGCTTTGGCTTTTCTGTTGACATTCTTCAGAATCTTGTTGAATTGTTTTCCCAGCAACACTAGAGCTTCTGATAAGTCATCCTCCTCAGACTCTTGTTGATCATCTGCTTCAGAATTCACAGTAAAAGCTACACCTTTTCCATTCTTCTCAGTCTGTTTGCAAAAAGCAGTCTCAAATTTCAACAAGGAACCAATGAGCTCCTCAACCTTCATAGCTGAAATATCATGAGCCTCCTCAATTGCTGTAACTTTCATATCAAATCTTCTGGGCAGGGACCTGAGGATTTTTCTTACTAACTTCTCATCAGACATCTTTTCTCCAAGTGAATCAAAAGAATTTTCCATGTCCAGCACATTCATGTAGAAATCCTGAATGGATTCATCCTCCTTCATCTTCAGGTTCTCAAATTTGGTGGTCAGCAGCTGCAATCTGGACATCTTCACTTTCGAAGTTCCTTCATGAGTTGTTTTTAAAATTTCCCAGGCCTCCTTTGCAACAGTACATTGTTTGATAAGTCTGAACATGTTCTGGTCCACACCATTAAAGATTGCATTCAAAGCTTTAGAATTTCCCAGAGACAAGTCATCTTCAGCTTTGGTCCACTCCTCTTCAGGCTTCAAAACTCCAGTTTTGTTACCATCTTTGTCCAAAACCTCAGGATGATCCCAGCCTTTTATCACAGCTTTCCAAGTCCTGCTGTCAATAGACTTTAGAAAAGCACACATCCTTGACTTCCAATACTCATAGTTTGTGCCATCTTGTAGGGGTGGTCTATTGACATAACCTCCTTCTCTATCCATGCTTGCCAGATACTAACTCCTCTGGATCTCACCCAATTTACAGGCAGGGTGCCTGCTCTAATGCCAATTGAAATTCTGGCCAGGCAATAAGATACTTAACAGATTCTGGTTCTGATTAAAACTTAGCAGATTCTGAACAGAACTTAGCACAATTATAAAAGCAAATAATAGGCAGAAAATAAAGTGCAGGAAAGCTAAAAACACACAAGGTTTGTTAACCCAGTTCGGAGTAAACACCTCCTACTCTGGGGGATACTAATCCAGGAAGGAAATCCACTATAGGATTTAACCCAAAGACTCAAGACACTGACTCCCAGTTCCCAGCCTTAGCAATTAAACTCCTCCTAGTCAGACTTCTACCCAACTCTGAGTATTAGAATCCTCTAACTTCCTATTCAAGCAACTAAACCTAGCTACTTGAACAAACCTTAACAATCCCCTGTTTTTTGAACACAATTTCAATGACAACACTTCATTCGTACCTAAAGGCTTAGAATGAATTACAACTCAATAACAATCCTAAACCAACTCAAACAATGAGTGGTGCACAATAAAAACTCTAAGTTTTTAAAACAAAGACTCTATTCTCTGATTTATAACTCTAAAACACATAACTTGAATAGCAGCAGCCCTCCTCCTTTTATAGCCTTCAGTCCAGCAGCATAAATAACAAACCAATCTTCTGCACATGATTTGTTTCTGAAATAAGATTGCTCCAATAAAGTAACAAATAAAACTGCTTTGAATCTTTGAAAGATTATAACAGAAAAATACGAATTTCATATCTTTGAACCAAATCTTCAATAAAATCTTCTCCAAATAAATCAGCATTCTAGAAACAATTATACAAAGATAATTCCTTGCTAAATCTCCCAAGATACGCGCAAAACCAATCCAGAAAACCCAGCTTCTGATGTGGTCAACAAAAGTCAACGCTGGCATCAGAACCTGAAATCAGCTTCTGAAGTGCTACAGTGCTTCTGATGAGCATTCAGCTTCTGATGTAAATTTCAGCTTCTGAACAGCTTCAAATGAGAAAACTTGTAACTGAAGAAATGTTCTAATCATGGAGATGCTACTATTCAATACTTTGGTTTTGCCAAAATATGCAGCCAACATCAAAAGACTCAACAATCAAGCTACCCTTTGAGGTCATATGCCCTCCAAAACCTCCTACACCTAAGCCAAGCACAATCGTCCCCAACAAAGAAGCGGAAGAACTCAAGGTTAAAATTCGAGAACTCCAAAATAAAAATGGAGAGCTAGAATTAAAACACCTTTAAGCTTTAGGGGAAATCACTAGGACGAAGAGAGATCGAGATGAAGCAACGAATTCTCTCCTAGTGTGCCAAAAGCGGCTAAAGATCTCCGAGGGGAAGAGAGATTGGATTGGAGGCGGCTTGGTTAGTGCGGATGCCAACCTTGTAGCCAAGGACGAGGAATTGGAAAGAATCTTGCGTTCCAACCAAGAACTCAAGAAATTCGGCGAGCTAGCTATCGAAGCTCAAAAGAAATGGAGGTTGAAGTTTCAAGAGAAAAATCAACAACTCCAAGGAGTCATGAAGGACCACAAGGAGCAGCTCCAAGCCGAACGTGTCCAACGTCAAAGATATGAAGGTCTTTCTCATCAAGGGAAGCTACATTGCAATCGTCTCGAAGCGGACGTCAAGAAATTCGAAGAATACTTCGATAAGATTGCAAGAGAGCATGGAAACCACATTGCACGACTCCTTGATGAGATTTGAAGTGCAAATATCCAGCTAGCCCAACGCAAGGAAGTGATTGAGTTTGTATGGCGAGATGCCACCCGGCTAAGTGAGGACTTCACTAGATTGGTCGCATTCTCAAACTTAGTCATTGCCGAGCTTCCGAAGAAACTAGCAAAGGCCGAGATGGTCATGCCTTACTTTGTCATCCCTACGGAAATCCAGATGTTTATGAAGTTCTGTAAGGACACAGTAGATTTCTATAGGGAGGAAATAGACAAGGCCGAAAAGCGGGCGGCTATTTGATTTGCATTAGCATTAGTTACACTTTGTAATCTCAATGCTATTCAATCAAATAAATATATTTTGGACAATGTTAATTTTCCGGCCTTTAATACTTCCAATTGCTAATATTAATTGCACACTTTTTAATTTCCTTATAAGGCAAAACAAAATTTTTTCGTGCATTTACATACATCATTCATTATCATGCATACGGTCGTCTTTGAGTCCAAAACTCATTTCCCTTTTCTTATCCTCAAGATTTCTTATAATCCGAATTGAGTCTTCAGTGTTCGCATTTTCTCCGCAACACTACGTGTCTTCCCGTAAGGAAAAGTGGCTCATCGTCCCGAGGTAACCCACTCTTACAATACCCGAGCAACCATAAAGAGAAAAATGGAGAATCTAGAACAAGAGAATCAAGAGCTTCGTGAAGTAATGACATCTATGCGAACGGAGATGGAAAAACTAGCGGAGTTAGTGAAGTTACTAGCGGCCGCACAAATCCCGACAACTCCAACCATACATGCCGGTACCCAGCACTACACTAGACCCCCCGGTTGTACATGGGGCATGCCGTTGGATTTCGGTGAGGAATTCGTCCCTATCCCCACCACTCTTCAAGAAACCCCGGTCTCTCAGCCCGAGGTTACCTTCACCCAGGCTACTGCGGCCTTCTCTACACCAGTGGTTCATACCACTCCGTTTGATCACGGGCCTATCTTTCATGCCGAAAGTTTAGGTGCCCAAGATAGGATGGCTGATTTCCAAGAAAAATTTGAGGAGATGCAAAAGGAAATTAAAGCTCTCCGAGGGAAAGATTTATTTGGGAAAGACGCCCATGACCTCTGCCTTGTACCCAACGTCAAGATCCCTCCTAAATTCAAGGTCCCGGATTTTGAAAAATATAAGGGGAACACTTGCCCGCAAAGTCACTTGGTAATGTACGCAAGAAAAATGTCGACTCAAACCGACAACCATCAGTTGCTCATCCATTACTTCCAAGATAGCTTAACCGGTGCCGCTTTAAAGTGGTACATGGGTTTGGATAGTACCAAAATCCAAACCTTCAATGACTTGGGAGAGGCGTTTGTCCGCCAATATAAATACAATTTGGACATGGCCCCGGACCGGGACCAACTCTGGGCCATGGCCCAAAAGGACAAAGAGACCTTTAAGGAGTACGCACAAAGGTGGAGAGAGATAGCGGCTCAGATTAGCCCGTCTCTAGAAGAAAAGGGAATGACCAAGATCTTTTTAAACACTTTTGGCCCTTTTTACTATGAGCGAATGGTTGCCAGTGCGCCAAGTGACTTCACAGAAATGGTAAGCATGGGCGTACGTTTGGAGGATGCGATCTGAGAAGGACGCTTAGTGAAAGAAAGTGCTCCATCTAGCAGCACAAAGAGATTCGGGGGTAGCTACCCAAGGAAGAAAGAGCAAGATATTGGCATGATTGGCCACGGAGGACCTCATCAAGGGTACTCGGCATATCCACATGTCTCTGCCATTTCACCTTCCATCTCTACACCTCCAAACTACCAGATTCAGGTCCCGCAAAGACCTCCCCCTCAATATCAACAATCATATCAACAACAACACCCACAAAATCCACAACAACATTATCAACAGCCGCGCCCACAAGGTCAGCAGCAATACCGACCTCAAGCACCTCAGCAGCCCTTCAACCATCAGAATCGCCCAAGAGCGGCATTCGATCCGATACCCATGAAGTACGCGGACTTGTTCCCGGCTTTACTTGCAAGAAATCTCGTACAAACAAGAGTACCACCTCCCGTACCGAGCGTATTACCTCCATGGTATCGCTCTGACCTTACTTGTGCATACCATCAAGGGGCACCAGGCCATGACATTGAACGTTGCCTTGCTCTAAAAAATGAGGTCCAAAAGCTAGTCCGCACCAAGGTTTTGACCTTCAAGGACTCGAACCGAAACGTCCAAACTAACCCGCTGCCGAACCATGGCTCCTCAATCAACATGGTTCAAGAATATCAAGGAACCAGTCTTATTTTGAAGGCCCAAAACATCAGGACACCTTTGGTTCCACTACACATCAAAATGTGTAAAGAAGCTATGTTCGAGCATGATCATGCTAGTTGCGAAGAGTGTTCGGTAAGTCTTCAAGGATGTATGCAAATCCAAAAAGACATACAAGGACTATTGGACAAAAGGGAGCTTGTCGTCACAAAAAAGGACGAAAGTGTATGTGTCATAACCCCGGAGTTTAATCTCCCGGAGCATTTGGAATTAGCCTTCAGCAGCCAAGAGCCTGCCGCTACTCCACTCATGATATGTTTACCGGGGCCTGCCCCATACACTTCCAACAAAGCGGTTCCTTACAATTACCTTGCGACCATGATGAACAACGGCCAAGAGATGCCTATTCCCCCCTTAGCCCCTGTCGGTAATATCACGGACAACAGCAAAGTGCTAAGGAGCGGACGTGTTCTTCCCACAACAGTCCAAGAGAAGGTCAGCACCCCGGTATTTAAACCGAAGCAAACCCAAGTACCCTGCACAAGCAAAGAAATGGGTCAATCCAGTGGGGCAAATGCCGATTCGGATCTCGATGAGGTATTGAAACTAATCAAGAAGAGCGAATACAAGGTCGTGGACCAGTTGTTGCAAACGCCTTCCAAAATCTCTATGTTGTCCTTGTTGTTAAACTCCGACGCACATAGAGAATCATTGATGAGGGTCTTGCACCAAGCCTTCGTGGAGCACGACATAACCCTCGGCCAATTCGGAGGCATTGTCGGAAACATCACTGTCTGCAATAGCTTAAGCTTCAGTGATGAAGAACTCCCGGAGCAAGGAAGGCACCATAATTTGGCATTACATATATCGGTAAACTGCAAGTCAGATGCTTTATCAAACGTACTTGTAGACACCGGCTCTTCATTAAACGTAATGGCCAAGACAACCCTTGACCAACTTTCCTACCAGGGGACCCCCATGAGGCAAAGTCGGGTAGTCGTTAAAGCCTTCGACGGCTCAAAGAAATCAGTGATCGGGGAGGTGGACTTACCTATTACCATCGGGCCATCTGTCTTCCAAATAACCTTCCAAATAATGGATATACAAGCAGCATACAGTTGTTTGTTAGGCCGACCATGGATCCACGAGGCCGGAGCAGTGACGTCCACACTGCATCAAAAACTGAAATTTGTAAAGAATGGAAAGCTAGTCACGGTGGGAGGAGAGGAAGCTCTGTTAATCAGCCATCTGTCGGCTTTCTCGTTCATCGGTGGTGATATCATTGATGGGACATCATTACAAGGTCTTTCCTTAGATGATGAGAGTGCCACAAAGAATGGAGCATCTATGTCTTCTTTCAAGAGCGCACAAAGAGCAGTGCAAGATGACTTACTCCCGGATTGGGGAAAGACAATAAGTCTGCCGGAGCGTAAGCATAAAGAAGGGTTAGGTTTCACTCCAACTGCAAGAGTCACCGAACCAAGCACTAGCATTGAACCGCTCGAAAGCATCTTTCGTAGTGCCAATTTCGTTCACTCCACAAAGGAAGCCAACGCCATCACTGGAGATGGGTCGGAAGAAACAGCACATGTCCATGTAACGCCCGGAGGAGCTTGTCGCAATTGGGTTGCTGTCGATGTTCCTTCTGTTATCCAGTATTCAAAGTAATGTGTTTGTTTATTTATCTTTTTCAAAAAACCCCTTTCGTCTCGCCCGAAGCGAAAGGAGACTCATGTAGGGCTTGTTTAATATACTATCATCAATTAATAAAAATCGTTTGTTTCTATCACAACCTCTACGTATTTATACGTTGTCTTTTCTTTTTATTTTCAAAAAAAAAACCCTAAAAACATTTTTATTTTCAATTTTTCAAAGAGTCTGCATTTTTCATCTTTTGCTAAAATCAATCATGCATCATATGCAGACTAAGCACCCATAAACCCGTTGAACACTTTAGCCCTAGACTCCCTCCCAACTTTGAATTCCCTGTGTACGAAGCGGAAGAGGAGGAGGATGAAGAAGTCCCGGATGAGATCAAGCGCCTACTAGAGCAAGAGAGGAAGACCATTCAGCCTCACGAGGAAACGGTAGAGGTCGTCAACTTGGGTTCCGAAAAAGAAAAGAAAGAAGTTAAGATTGGAGCGTTATTGGATGCGCCCATCAAAGAGAAAATAGTCAAGCTTCTTGAAGAGTATGTGGATATCTTTGCATGGTCATACCAAGAAATGCCAGGATTGGATCCTGAGATTGTGGAGCACCACTTACCTCTAAAACCTGAATGTCCGCCAGTCAAGCAGAAGTTGAGAAGAACTCGCCCTGACATGGCCCTTAAGATCAAAGAGGAAGTGCAAAAGCAAATCGATGCTGGATTTCTTGTTACCTCGGAATATCCTCAATGGTTAGCCAACATAGTGCCAGTTCCCAAGAAGGATGGTAAAGTCAGGATGTGCGTCGACTATCGAGATTTAAACAAGGCTAGTCCAAAGGACGACTTCCCTTTACCCCACATTGACATATTGGTCGACAATACTACCAAATCCAAGGTTTTCTCCTTCATGGATGGCTTTTCGGGATACAATCAAATTAAAATGGCTGTCGAGGATAGAGAAAAAACGTCTTTCATCACACCTTGGGGCACCTTCTGCTATCAAGTGATGCCTTTTGGCTTAACAAATGCGGGTGCTACCTACCAAAGGGGAATGACTACTCTCTTTCACTACATGATACACAAAGAAGTTGAAGTGTATGTCGATGACATGATTGTCAAATCAAGAACGGAAGAGGAACATGTCGAGTATTTGTTAAAAATGTTTCAACGCCTGAGAAAATATCGGCTTCGCCTGAACCCCAACAAATGTACATTCGGCGTGAGATCGGGAAAACTCCTAGGTTTCATTGTCAGTCAAAAGGGTATCGAGGTAGATCCCGATAAAGTCAAAGCTATCAGAGAAATGCTTGCTCCTCAAACTGAGAAGAAAGTAAGGGGATTTCTAGGACGTCTGAATTACATCTCTAGATTCATATCCCACATGACAGCCACTTGTGGACCCATCTTCAAGCTGCTTCGCAAAAATCAAGAAGTGGTATGGACAGAAAATTGCCAGAAAGCTTTTGACAGCATTAAGGAGTACCTGCTAGAACCTCCAATACTTATTCCTCCAGTCGAAGGAAGACCATTGATCATGTACTTAACCATATTGGAGGACTCCATGGGTTGTGTACTCGGACAACAAGATGAGACCGGTAGAAAAGAGCACGCCGTCTACTACCTAAGCAAGAAGTTTACGGACTGCGAGTCCCGATACTCTCTACTCGAAAAGACTTGTTGTGCATTAGCCTGGGCTGCTAGGCGTCTTCGGCACTACATGCTCAATCATACTACTTGGTTGATATCCAAAATGGATCCGATCAAGTATATCTTTGAAAAACCCGCCTTAACCGGAAGGATCACCCGTTGGCAGATGTTGTTATCAGAATATGACATCGAGTACCACACTCAGAAAGCTATCAAAGACAGTATTCTCGCCGACCATTTGGCTCATCAACCAATTGAGGATTATCAACCAATCAAGTTTGACATCCCCGATGAAGAAATCATGTATCTAAAGATGAAGGATTGCGACGAACCACTACTCGGCGAAGGTCCAGATCCCGAATCTAGATGGAAGTTAATCTTTGATGGAGCAGTAAATGTCTATGGCAATGGAATTGGGGCAGTATTCGTCACCCTTGAGGGCAAACATCTCCCTTTTGCTGCAAGACTGTCATTCGACTGTACAAACAATATGGCAGAGTATGAAGCTTGTATCTTAGGAATTGAGGAAGCCATCGATCTAAGGATCAAGAACCTCGACATTTACAGAGACTCAGCTCTCGTGATTAATCAAATCAATGGAGATTGAAAAACTCGCCACACCGGCTTGATCCCTTACAAAGATTACGCAAGACGTTTGCTAACCTTTTTCAACAAAGTCAAGCTGCATCATATTCCTCGAGATGAGAATCAAATGGCGGATGCTTTGGCAACCTTATCTTCCATGTATGAGGTCAGTCGCCGGAATGAAATTCCAACAATCAAGGTTCAACACCTAGAAAGACCTGCGCATGTATTTGCAGCCGAAGCAGTCATAGATAACCAGCCATGGTTCCATGACATCAAATGTTTCCTCCAAAAGCAGGAGTACCCGCGTGGGGCATCCAACAAGGATAAGAAAACTCTGCGAAGATTAGCGGGCAACTTATTTCTAAATGGGGAGATTTTATACAAAAGGAATTTTGATATGGTGCTGCTCAGATGTGTTGACGAACAAGAAGCGGATCTCATAATGCATGAGATACATGAAGGTTCCTTCGGAACTCATTCCAGCGGACACACAATGGCTAGGAAGATCTTGAGAGCCGGATATTACTGGATGACCTTGGAAAGCGATTGCTACAAGCATGCCAGGAAATGCCACAAATGTCAAATCTATGCGGACAAGATCCACATGCCACCAACGGCTCTGAATGTCCTCTCTTCACCATGGCCTTTCTCCATGTGGGGCATTGACATGATTGGTAGGATTGAACCCAAAGCTTCAAATGGACATCGCTTCATCCTAGTAGCAATCGACTGCTTCACCAAATGGGTTGAGGCTGCATCATATGCCAACGTCACCAAACAAGTGGTGGTCCGATTTATTAAGAATCATATCATCTGTCGATATGGTATTCCCAACAAGATCATCACGGACAATGGGACCAATCTGAATAACAAAATGATGAAGGAGCTATGCAAGGAGTTCAAGATCGAGCATCATAACTCTTCTCCTTATAGACCTCAGATGAATGGTGCGGTCGAAGCTGCAAACAAAAACATCAAGAAAATAGTGCAAAAGATGGTAGTCACATATAAGGATTGGCATGAGATGCTACCATATGCCTTGCACGGGTATCGTACTTCAGTACGTACATCAACAGGGGCGACCCCTTTCTCTTTAGTATACGGCATGGAAGCAGTGCTCCCCGTAGAAGTCGAAATCCCGTCATTGAGAATTTTGATGGAGGCTAAGTTGTCAGAGGCTGAATGGTGTCAGAACAGATACGATCAGTTGAACTTAATCGAGGAAAAACGCATGACAGCTTTGTGTCATGGACAACTGTATCAACAGAGGATGAAACAAGCTTTTGACAAGAAAGTTCGTCCCCGGGAAATCCAAGAAGGAGACCTCGTGCTCAAAAGGATCCTATCTTTTCAACCCGACTCTAGGGGCAAATAGACGCCTAACTACGAAGGCCCGTATGTCGTCAAGAGAGTGTTCTCCGGAGGAGCCTTAATTCTCACAACAATGGACGGCGAGGATTTTTCGCGTCCTGTGAATTCCGATGTAGTCAAGAAATACTTTGTCTAGAAATAAAAAGAAACGTCTCGGTGGACTGAAAACCTGAAAGGGCGGTCCAGGCAAAAATTAGAGACATAAAACAGAAATAGCCATCCTGATAGGTCAAACATCTGAAAGGACGACCTATGCAAAAATTAAGGATCAAAAGACAAAGTAACTACATCGGATTAGTCGTAATCCGTTTGGGACACATCAATTGTGTAAAGACTCCAAATCGGAAGCATCCAAACAAGGGATTCAAAGTTATTAGGGATACTAGTGGCCATTGTGTTCAATGTACCCTTTTTTTTATATTTACCATTTTTTTTCAGACTTTGTAAGGTCCATGGAGCCACGCCTTTGGCAGGCTACCACCCCATAAATAAACTTTTCTTCCCAACATTACTTTACCTTTTATCAATTACCATTTTCATTTCTTTCTTGTATTTTTATTTTTTGATGATAGTACTTCAAAACAAAAAAAAACTTTTACAAAATTTATTTTGTGAGTCTTTTATTTTTTATCAATAACAAACACATTCCTTTCGAACTCGTGAATATTTGGAGTGTACATCGATATCTGTCCTTAAAGCAGATAAATCTTCGCAAGCCGAGCATGGTCAATTACAAAGAGGAATTCCCCAACAGAATCCTCAGTGACTCAATCGGGAATATCCCCAATAAATTGAGAGCCCGAAAGGACAATTCAGGCAAAGACTTGCCAACCAAAGCGTAAACATCCCCGGCGGAATCATCAGTTCTTCTCCCCAGCGGATTAGCACAATCCCCCAATGGATTAACATATTCCCCAGGAAGTCAATCTTTGTCCAAACAATCAAAAGCCCAATTGTCATTGGCACCAACTCACAAAAGCCTAACCACCATTGGCATCTAAAGACTGGATATCGATCGTGCTTCCAAAATGATCCTTGTATCCCCAGCGAGGTCACAAGCAAAGCCCAACCTTATTGGCATATCCCCCAGTGGAGTCTTTCTTACCAAAGCCCGAGCTCGCTCGGCGTCCAACCAAAGCCCGACCTCGCTCGGCATCCAACCAAAGCCCGACCTCGCTCAGTATCTCATCCAAGACCGACTTTGCTCGGCACCCAAATCATAACCCCCAGCGTCCCACGTGACGTCTGTCATCCCACATGTCAGCATAATTCATGCATCATATCAAAATCATTCATTAACATGCATCTCATATTCATATCATGCATTTCCCACAACAAACAGTCGAATGTCATCCCCAGTCTGTCTGGTCTAGGGATTTCAATCTCCTTTTCGCCAAGTGGTAGTTCTATAACGGACAGCTTGTGCAATCTTTCATCATATCAAGGGGCAATTCCTTAAAAAAACATTTTTTGGGTATCCCCGGTACAAGTCCATCTTTCACATGACACCCCCCAGTGACAGTTATGTATTCATTAATACATTCATGCATTCATACATACGTACATTTATGCATGCAACATACTACAATATCATTCATACATGGTTGTTCTAACCATCATGGGTCTAACCAATCAATCACGAACAATTCATGAATTCTTTTTTCCCCAAGTGTCATCCCCAGTCTGTCTGGTCCAGAGATGTCACCTTTTACGCCAAGCGGCAGTTCTTTAACGAACCGCTTGTGCATCCCTTCTCCCCAATTGAAGGGGCAGTTCTGTAAGGAACGGCTTGTCAACCGCATCCCCAGTGTCGTCAATGGCCAGTTCGGCAACAACCCGAACAGTTGACATTCTTTTTATTTCCTGTCGTCAATGGCAAGTTCAGCAACAACCCGAACAGTTGACATTCCTTTTTATTTCCTGTCGTCAATGGCAAGTTCGGCAACAACCCGAACAGTTGACACTCTTTTTATTTCCTGTCGTCAATGGCAAGTTCGGCAACAACCCGAACAGTTGACACCCTTTTTATTTCCTATCGTCAATGGCAAGTTCGGCAACAACCCGAACAGTTGACACCCTTTTTATTTCCTGTCGTCAATGGCAAGTTCGGCAACAACCCGAACAATTGACATTCTTTTCATTTTTTGTCGTCAGTAGCAGTTCGGCAACAACCCGAACAGTTGACATTTATCCCCAGTGGAACTATGTTCCCCAATAGAGTCGGATCCCGTTTCTTTAACGAACACGGATATCCCTTTGTCTCTTTTTATCCCCAATGTGGTCATTTTTTTATCGTCTTTCCATTCATATTTACATTACAAGCATTCATAACATTCGCATACATGCATTCATAACATTTACAATTCGAAAATATTTAGTCAAAAAATGGCGTACTCTATATTTAAGTCTCTTCGACCCGTCCATTTCAAAATTTCACTTTTTATCTCCGGGACGAAGAAACTTAAATAGGGGCATCTGTCATACCCCATTTTTTGACTCATATTTTTCTTTGTCTTATCTTTTATTATTTCATCACTTGTTATTACCTTTTATTATTTTATTCTTTTCATTGAATTTTATTTGCATTTCATTAGCATTACTATTAATATTATCATCATTATCATCATTATTATTATTAATAATATTGTTATTCTATTTTCATTAATAATATCATTATTATCTTTTATTATTATTAAGGTTTTATTAATCAATAATATTAAGCTTTTCATTATTTTTATTATTATTATCATCATTTTCATACTCATTACTTTTTTATTTTATTTGCATTATCATTTTCATTATTATCATTTTCATTATCCTTATTATCATTATTGCTATTATTTATTATCCATTTTCCACCTTTTATTTTATTTTAAAATACAAAAATTCAAAAAAAGAGGAGTTCGCAGTGCGAAGCGGCCTTCGCACTGCGACCTCTGCGAATTTTTCTGCAGAATTTTATTTCTTGATTTATCCTTTATGTTTTCATTTGTAATTGTTATTATTAGTATTATTATTATTGTTATTGCTATTTGTGACTGAAATGATGCAGCAAAGCAAGAATCAAAGTGTGACATTAAAGGTAAAAGGAAAGAAGGATTTTCTTCCAACCTAACATGTGCTCAATCAAATTGGCTGCCCTTGGTCAGCTCTTGTCCCTCCAAATTGACCCATCATCCAACCTGAGCTTGCCAGCCAACTACTTGATCCCTTTCCTTCCCTTTTTCTCCACCAAAACCAGTCAAACACAAGTGGTTTTTGCTTGCAAAAAGCTGTTTGTGCTGCCCTGTTTTGAGCAGGATTTCTCCTCCCACCCACCAGCCCACATGCTCATTTTGCTTCCCCCAATCTCCCTGTACATGGCAGTACACGTTTTCATTGCTTGGCCTTCCAAGATTGCAAGGATTGATCCCAAGAATCACACAATCTCAAGCTGCCCTGTTTTTCAGTTTTTTCCATCATTACCTTCTAGAATCAGCTGCATTTGTGGCTGAGATCAGTCAAGGTCTTGACCCTTGGCACAAGGCAAGTAACTTCTATCCTTCAGCATTTAATGCAAATCCATTTTAGCCTGGATTTAGCCCACAAACCAGCTAGGATCTAGAGATTTGCCATCATTGCATAGATTTGATTTTTGGCCTATAAAAGGGAATTCAAGGCTTAAGGATCAAAGAGAGGAATTCACACACAATACACACGAAATCCACACCAAGATCCCTCACATTGCAGCATCAAAACAGTTCATACACAAACCAAAGCAAGTTGGAGTTCATTGTCCATAACCTCTAACCAATCAAGCAAGCTACTTCCAGCCTCTTGCACAAGCATAGCCAGGAGTTCTGTAAGTCTCCTATAATCTTTATCTTTCACTTTGATTGCTGCTTGCATCATTTATCTTGTTCAATTTTGTTTTGTGCACAAAAAACCCCTTTTGAAACTCAAAAGGGATCTCAAAGGGGCCAAGCCTTAAAACTGAGTTTTTACACTCCTTTTTCCCAATTTTTGCCAAGCTTTTTAACCCCCTTTAGGTTCTGAAGCTTGCTTAGAAGCAGTTTCTGAACTTCTGTTCAGAACCAGCTTCTGAGTTCAAAATTTCGTATACTTCGCAGAGCAAAGTATTGTTCGCACTGCGAACACATCAGAACCTGAACTACGCTTGTTCTTGAGTTCCAATAGCTCAAGCAACAAGTAATGTTCATTATTTTAATAAACTCGAACAACAAATTTGTTCGTGATTTCCTTTTTACAACTTTCCTTTTAAAGTGTTTTGGTTCCCTTTGAGATTCTTTGATTTTCAACCAAACCAAACTTGAATGAAACGGGAATGGCTTGACGTATGTCTCCCCAAACCTCGGTTGCACGAATGCGTGACGTATGTCTCGTCGCTCGGGCAACCGTCATTCCACCTTGTGAAGAAGATTTCCTTCCTTGTGACTTGGCTGGGTTTTGATGATTACAAGACTACATCACAAAAAGAAGAAAGCTTATGGAGGCTCATGGATCAAGATGATGAACAAGCTTAAGGACTTAGGGTTTTAAATTATAATCATTGTAAGTATGGTCCTTATCTTTTGATCTATCATTCTTAGCATTGTTTATATCTTAGAATGCTCAGAAAATAATTACAAACATTTTTTCTAAGACTCCATATGAAGCAATGCATAAAGCTCTCATGAAAATTAATCACACACTCACATTGTTTTTCATATAAAGTGATTTTACATGAAATTATTTTTGCATGAAAAACCATAATTTATTATGGAAATTTTACAATAATTTTTTAGCATAAAAATAGCGTATAGCATGCATTGAGAATTAAAATGGCATAATCAATTATGTTTTAAAATTCATTTCATGTCATTATTATCTATTGCCTAATAAATCAAAAGTGGGCAACGGCTAGTTTATATTTGTGTCCAACGGCTGTTTCCTTTATTTAGTGTGGTAACGGCTAGTTTAATTTTTAAATGCATTTTATATTTATTTTATGAATAGGTGCCATTTTAACTATGTCTATTCATTGGTAACCATTTTTCAAAAAATAGTATTGTTTCATAAACATTTTTTTTAGCCTCTATATATGCATTTGAGATTAAAAACATTTTACAACAACATATAACATTTTAACAACAACAATCATTTTCTTTCAATATCTCAAATTGCTATTTTCAATATCACATACTTACAAACTTTCATTATCCTTGTTAGAAAACTTTGAACACACTTTCATATCATTATAAAAGTTTTCTGAGCACTAAGTTATAATCTGTTAAAGTGATATTGAGAAAGATAACAGCCATACAATTTATTATTCTTCAAAAACCATTGTTGTGAATTCTTGCCATAGTTTTGGTGAGAATTGTTGAAAGATAGTGGGGTGCTATCTTGTGTATGTTAGAAAGATTGTTAGGGGGTCTTGGGGAGAGATTGCTTGTAACAAAGATTCTAACATAGTGAATTCCTCACAGGGTTGTGGGGGAGTGGAGTACCAGTAGGGGAACCACTATAAATTCCTTGTGTCCATCTTCTTCTTCCCTACACTCTTTATTTTTCCAAGCATTCGTTCATACATTCATACAAAATTCCGGAAAAATTTACAAGAACACAATAAACCAGAAAAATTATCCATTAAAAGTCATACAACCTAATTCACCCCCCCCCCCTCTTAGGTTGCACTCTGAAATTACAATTGGCATCAGAGCAAGTTAAGGTCATTTGCTCCTTGATCCAGAAAAATGGCTTCCGCTTCAAATTCAAACATTGTGTTCAAAGATGGTGGTAGTAGCAACAAACCTCCATGCTTTGTTGGTGAATACTATGATTTCTGGAAAATTCGCATGCGTGCATACTTGGAAGCACAAGGGGAAGAAATATGGAATGCCGTTGAGAATGGTCCATTCATTCCTACAACGGTTGTGAATGATGTTGTCCAAGTAAAAATAAAAACATCTTGGACTGATGATGATAAGAAAAAATTGTTGTTTGACAAGAAGGCAATCAACATGCTTCATTCAGCCCTTGGCATGGATGAGTTCTTCCGAATTTCTCAATGCAAAACTGCAAAAGAAATTTGGGACACTCTAGAAGTAACCCATGAAGGCACAGAAGAAGTGAAGAGATCAAAACTGAACACTTTATCACAAGAATATGAATTGTTCAGAATGCAGCCCGGTGAATCAATTCTTGATTTACAAAAGAGATTCTCTCACTTAACAAACCACTTGATGGCTCTTGGAAAGACTTTCACAAATGATGAATTAAATCTCAAAGTCCTTAGATCATTAACAAGGGCTTGGCAACCAAAGGTGACTGCAATATCAGAAAAGAAAAGTCTTTCTAAAATGACTTCTGCCGCTTTGTTTGGTAAACTCCAAGAACATGAAATGGAACTTGGAAGATTGGAAAAGCATGAAGGGCAAGAGAAGAAGAACAAAAGCATTGCTCTAAGAGTTGAGTCAAAACAACAAAATGAAGGAGAAAGTTCTGATGAAGGTGAGACCATCAATCTTCTTGCAAAAAGTTTTAAAAAATTTCTTAAAAAGGACAAGTACTTCAAGTTTGGTAATAAAAGAAAATCTTTCAAGAAGAATGAGGGCTCTACGTCAAACCAAAACATTACATGTTTTGGATGTGGGAAAGAAGGTCACATGAAAGCAGATTGTCCATCTTTTACAAACAAAAATGGTGACAAAGGAAAGAAAGAATTCAAGCAAAGGAGGGCCTACATTGCATGGGAAGAAAATGACATAAGTTCATCTTCTGAATCAGAGGATGAAGAGTATGCAAATCTTGCACTAATGGCATCTCATCACTCTGATGATGAACAAGAGGTTAGTGATTCGGAACTTGATATTAAACCTTCATATGATGAATTACAAAATGCATTTGATGAATTATATGAAGAATGTAGTAAACTTTCTAAAACTTGTGTAAAACAGAAGAAATTAATTGTTTCACTTGAAAGAAAAGTTTTTGATGCACAAGTGGATTTAGAAAAGGTCAAAAATTCTTCATGTAATAAATGTAAAGAACATGAAACAAAAATTATTAAATTAAATCAAGTAATAAAAAATTTTGAAAAAGGTCACAATAGTTTGGAAGATGTTCTTAGCAAACAAAGAGATTTAAAAAATAAAACCGGTCTTGGATTTTCAAATTTTGATAAACCAAGTACAAGTAAAACAATCTTTGTTAAAGCAAGCACAACTTCCAACAACTTGGAACCAAAGAAAATGCATGTTGTAATTCCTCTTAAAAGTATGAATACTAGAAATAATTCTTATGGAAGAAATTATTCTAACAAGTCTTATAAGAAAACAAATTCTAAGGTTAGAAATAATGTCTCCAATGGAAGTAATTCTAGTGTATATCATGTTCAAAATTTATCATGTTTCTATTGCAACATGAAAGGCCATACTCCAAATACATGCTATATAAGAAACTTTGGTGTTCCTTATGGTGAATATATTTGGGTAAGGAAAGGTATTAACCCACAAGGACCCAAATCACAATGGGTACCTAACAAGACTTAAACTTTCTGTTTTGTAGGGAGGGTTGAAATCTTCAACCAACATGTGGTACCTTGATAGTGGTTGTTCAAAACATATGACGGGAGACAAATCAAGATTCTCAAGTTTGACCCTAAAATCAAAAGGATATGTCACCTATGGAGACAACAATAAAGGAAAGATTCTTGGTATCGGTAAAGTTGGTATGCCTCCCTATACTACTATTGATAATGTGCTATATGTTGAAGGTCTAAAACATAATTTACTAAGTATTAGTCAATTATGTGATAAAGGCTTTAGAGTAAATTTCAATAAAGATTCTTGTTTTGTTGAAGATGTAGCATCACATGAAATCAAACTTGTTGGAAAAAGAATAAATAATATTTTCATGATTTCATTAGATGATTTGTCTTTAAAGCTTAAATGTCTTGTGGTAAACAACAACAATGATGCATGGTTATGGCATAAAAGAATTGCACACATTCACATGGATCATTTGAATAAATTAATAAAGCATGACCTTGTTGTTGGGTTGCCTAAGATTAAGTTTATTAAAGACAAATTATGTGATGCTTGTCAAAAAGGTAAACAAACAAAAGTTTCTTTCAAACCAAAGCATATAGTCTCAACTTCTAGGCCTCTTCAATTAATTCATATGGATCTTTTTGGTCCTTCAAGAACTAGAAGTTTTGGAGGAAACTATTATGCCTTGGTTATAGTTGATGATTACTCTAGATATACGTGGACTTTATTTCTTGCAAATAAAAGTGATGCTTTTAAAGCTTTCAAGAAGTATGCAAAATTGGTTCAAAATGAAAAATCCTTGAAGATTGTATCTATTAGAAGTGATCATGGTGGAGAGTTTCAAAATACATTTTTTGAAGAGTTTTGTGATGAACATGGAATTTCACACAACTTCTCGGCACCTAGAACACCACAACAAAATGGTGTTGTTGAAAGGAAGAACAGGTCTCTTGAAGAACTTGCAAGAACCATGTTGAGTGAAACAAATTTGCCTAAGTACTTTTGGGCAGATGCGGTAAGTACAGCATGCTATGTAAGTAACCGTGTTTTGGTAAGACCTATCTTAAAGAAAACTCCATATGAACTTTATAAGGGTAGAAAACCCAATATTGCTTATTTTCATATTTTTGGCTGTAAATGTTTTGTTTTGAACAATGGGAAAGATAACCTTGGTAAATTTGATGAAAAATCTGATGAGGGTATCTTTCTTGGTTATTCTCTCACTAGTAAGGCATATAGAATTTTCAATAAAAGAACCCTTACTATTGAAGAATCTGTTCATGTCTCTTTTGATGAAACTAACCCCTCCAAGGAGGAAAAAGTTATTCTTTCTGATGAAGATGATGAAGATAGTTCACCAAAAGAAGTCAACATTGAAGATGAACAGAACAAACAAAACAATGCACACCAAGAAGAAGAAATGCCACAACAAGAGCAAACAAATAATGATCTACCACAAGAATGGAGAATTCATAGAGACCATCCAATTGACAACATCATTGGTGACATAAATAAGGGAGTATCTACTAGACTTAATCTTCAAGATGCATGTTTAAATATGGCTTTTGTTTCACAAATCGAACCTTCTAAAATTGATGAAGCCTTAAGTGATGATCAATGGATTTTAGCCATGCAAGAAGAACTAAATCAATTTGAAAGAAATCAAGTTTGGGAATTAGTACCTAGGCCTTTGGATAAACATATCATTGGAACAAAATGGGTTTTCAAAAATAAATTAGATGAAAATGGTATTATTGTAAGAAATAAGGCCAAATTAGTTGCTCAAGGCTATAATCAAGAAGAAGGGATCGATTTTGATGAAACATTTGCACCTGTGGCAAGATTAGAAGCCATAAGATTACTTTTAGCATATGCATGTTCCTTAGATTTTCAATTATATCAAATGGATGTCAAAAGTGCATTTTTAAATGGTTATATACATGAAGAAGTTTATGTTAAACAACCTCCAGGTTTTGAAGATTTTAAAAATCCTTCTCATGTATATAAGCTTAAGAAAGCACTTTATGGTCTAAAGCAAGCACCAAGAGCATGGTATGATAGATTAAGCAATTTTCTTTGTGAAAAAGGTTTTGAAAAAGGAAAAGTTGATACTACTCTTTTTATAAAAAGAATTAATCATCATACCTTGCTTGTGCAAATCTATGTTGATGATATCATTTTTGGTGCTACTAATGAATCGTTGTGTAAAGAATTTTCTAACATGATGCAAGGAGAATTTGAAATGTCTATGATGGGAAAACTTAATTACTTCCTTGGTCTACAAATAAAGCAATCAAAGGATGGAATATTCATCAATCAATCAAAATATTGCAAAGAACTTCTTAAAAGATTTGATATGGATAATTGCAAGGAGATTGCAACACCTATGAGTTCTAGCACTTATGTAGATCAAGATGAATCTGGTAAGCCAATAGACATTACAAAATATAGAGGTATGATTGGCTCTCTCCTTTATCTTACTGCAAGTAGACCAGATATTATGTTTAGTGTTTGTTTATGTGCTAGATTTCAATCTTGTCCAAAAGAATCTCATCTCTCTTCTGTTAAAAGAATTATGAAATATTTAAAAGGCACTCCCAATGTTGGTTTGTGGTATCCCAAAGGGAGTCTATGTGAATTGGTTGGTTATTCTGATTCTGATTATGCTGGATGTAAGACTGATAGAAAAAGTACTAGTGGTACATGTCACATTTTGGGAAATGCATTAGTTTCTTGGTCTTGTAAAAAGCAAGCTTGTGTAGCCTTGAGTACTGCAGAAGCAGAATATATTGCTGCAGGAAATTGTTGTGCACAAGTTCTTTGGTTGAAACAACAATTACGTGATTTTGGTTTAAATTTAGAATGCATTCCCTTAAGATGTGACAACACCAGTGCAATTAATTTAACTAAAAATCCAGTCATGCATTCCAGGACCAAACACATAGACATTAGACATCATTTCCTAAGAGATCATGTTCTCAAAGGAGATGTTGAAGTTACTTTTGTGGATACTCATTCTCAATTAGCGGATATTTTTACAAAACCTTTGGCAAAAGAACAATTTTTTAAAATAAGAAGAGAATTGGGAATCTTGGATGAGAATGATATTTAACATATGTACATGCAAAAAATGTTATTTTTATTTTAGGTGTCTATTTCTTCAAATTATATGATTTTTTATATATAGGATTATATGCATTTTTATGATAATATGTTATATGTGAACAAATGTATTGATTTCTATGATAATATGTTGTTATATGTGTTAAACATATTTATTTTTTAGTTGTTTTTTTTTTTTTTTCTAATTCTGTATTGCTTTTGGTACTTGATAAGTTTGGATTCGGATAACTTTGTTTTAAGTTTTATATTATTATTACTTGTCTTGTATGCATATTTTTGGTTGGATATCTGTTTTGCCGATCTTTCTTCTTTTTGATGATGTCAAAAGGGGGAGAAAGTGTAGGTATGTGCTTGTACTTTGACATTTTACAGGTTATCCAATTGCAAATCAAAGGGGGAGATATACAAGACAGGGGGAGCTTTCTTTGCACATCAATGTCAACATGATATGGTTTGTCATCATCAAAAAGGGGGAGATTGTGAAGAAGATTTCCTTCCTTGTGACTTGGCTGGGTTTTGATGATTACAAGACTACATCACAAAAAGAAGAAAGCTTATGGAGGCTCATGGATCAAGATGATGAACAAGCTTAAGGACTTAGGGTTTTAAATTATAATCATTGTAAGTATGGTCCTTATCTTTTGATCTATCATTCTTAGCATTGTTTATATCTTAGAATGCTCAGAAAATAATTACAAACATTTTTTCTAAGACTCCATATGAAGCAATGCATAAAGCTCTCATGAAACTTAATCACACACTCACATTGTTTTTCATATAAAGTGATTTTACATGAAATTATTTTTGCATGAAAAACCATAATTTATTATGGAAATTTTACAATAATTTTTTAGCATAAAAATAGCGTATAGCATGCATTGAGAATTAAAATGGCATAATCAATTATGTTTTAAAATTCATTTCATGTCATTATTATCTATTGCCTAATAAATCAAAAGTGGGCAACGGCTAGTTTATATTTGTGTCCAACGGCTGTTTCCTTTATTTAGTGTGGTAACGGCTAGTTTAATTTTTAAATGCATTTTATATTTATTTTATGAATAGGTGCCATTTTAACTATGTCTATTCATTGGTAACCATTTTTCAAAAAATAGTATTGTTTCATAAACATTTTTTTTAGCCTCTATATATGCATTTGAGATTAAAAACATTTTACAACAACATATAACATTTTAACAACAACAATCATTTTCTTTCAATATCTCAAATTGCTATTTTCAATATCACATACTTACAAACTTTCAGTATCCTTGTTAGAAAACTTTGAACACACTTTCATATCATTATAAAAGTTTTCTGAGCACTAAGTTATAATCTGTTAAAGTGATATTGAGAAAGATAACAGCCATACAATTTATTATTCTTCAAAAACCATTGTTGTGAATTCTTGCCATAGTTTTGGTGAGAATTGTTGAAAGATAGTGGGGTGCTATCTTGTGTATGTTAGAAAGATTGTTAGGGGGTCTTGGGGAGAGATTGCTTGTAACAAAGATTCTAACATAGTGAATTCCTCACAGGGTTGTGGGGGAGTGGAGTACCAGTAGGGGAACCACTATAAATTCCTTGTGTCCATCTTCTTCTTCCCTACACTCTTTATTTTTCCAAGCATTCGTTCATACATTCATACAAAATTCCGGAAAAATTTACAAGAACACAATAAACCAGAAAAATTATCCATTAAAAGTCATACAACCTAATTCACCCCCCCCCCCCCCTTAGGTTGCACTCTGAAATTACACACCTTTGACGCGTCTAGCACGCTCAACTTTCCATTGGCCCCCTCGTGCCCATTTTTAACCTTTTCTTGGCCCACGTGGTCAATCCGAACCCTTCGCGCCTTTGCACGTTTGTCGCATCGAATTTCAGATGTCAAGGTATTGGGAAGCATTGAATCACTAATTTTAAATCACGACTGAACTTTTAATTTTCCGGGGAGAAAAGGAAAAAAGTTCGAAATTACCTTGAAAAAGATTTTGGGTTCGGAAGTCGATTATGCGAGGGGAAGGTATTAGCACCCCTCACATCCGTTGTACTCAACGGGAACCTCTTAGTCGGCTTAGGCTTAAAATGTTTCGATGATTTTACTTGCGTGTTTAAACATAAAAAAGGAAAAAAAATATGATGTAAAGACGAAAGAGATAAAAACAAACGAAAGGGAAAAAAAGTTTTTTATTAATGGGCTTGACAAGATGTCGATCCTGCTCCTACGTATCTCCCGGTAGTCGGAGAATTCAAAGCGTACGTAGTTCTTTGGGTAAAAAAGTTTATATGTTGGTTCGGTTTACTTAAAAAAGATTTGATCGCATCCGAGCGGAAAAAAGTTTGAAAAAGAGAAAGTAATGAAAGTAAATGTCAACTGTTCGGGTTGTTGCCGAACTGGCCATTGCGAACAATGCATAAAGGTAAATGATTTGATAAAAAAGATTTGCACTCGGACTTGAACAAAGGTTTTAAAACGCACGAAAGCGTAAAAAGTTTTAATGATGAAAGACGGACGCTAAGGCGATAAACTCGCGCAAGGCGTAAATGTTTTAAAAGGTAAAGACAGACGCACAGAGGCGTAAGAGGTTTGAAAATAAAGGACAAACGCGCGGAGGCGAAAAATTCGCGCAAGGCGTAAATGTTTGAAAATAAACGCGCAAAGGCGCGAACGGTTCGGATTGACCACGAGGGCCAAGAAAAGGGTAAAAATGGCCACAAGGGGGCCAAGGGAAGGTTGAGCGTGCGAGACACATCAAGGGTGGAATGACGGTTGCCCGAGCGACGAGACATATGTCACGCATTCGTGCAACCGAGGTTTGGGGAGACATACGTCAAGCCATTCCTATTTCATTCAAGTTTTTTTTGGTTTGGTTACTCGGAGAAATCTCAAAGGGAACCAAAGTTTTTAAAAGGAAAAGTAAAAAGAGGGGGATCACGAACAAGTTTGTTGTTCGAGTTTATTAAAATCATGAACATTGCTCGTTACTTAAGCTATTGAAACTCAAGAATAAGTGTAGTTCAAGTTTGAATGATGAACAAAATCATAAGACGTGCACAAAATTGGAAAGTCCACAAGTTCGGCTCATTTCAAGTTTGGTTTAAAAAGAATGAGCAAGCTTGGCTTAAATTCGCGTTTGGATTGAAAATCATGAACAACATGGTTGTTCAAGTTTGTTTTTGAAAAAAAGACGAACATTAGCTTATTGCTCAAACTTGGTTTTGAAAATTGAAGAACATAACTTGTTTCACAAGTTACTCAAAATTTATTGCACGAACTTGTGAAATTTTCAAAGTTGTGCATGATTATGAATTGGTTTCGGACAAAAATGGTTTTAAACCTCTTTAGGTCCTGAATCAAGGGCTGGAACCCCAAAAATTTGACATTTGGATGCCTGATTCATGTTCTGAGTTTCACATACTTTGCAGAGCAACCAGAACTTGGCTCTGCGAAGTCAGGTTCTGATGTGTTCGCAGTGCGAAAAATACTTTGCTCTGCGAAGTATGCGAAATTTTGAACTCAGAAGCTGTTTCTGAACAAAAGTTCAGAAACTGCTTCTAAGCAAGATTCAGAACCTAAAGGAGGTTAAAAAGCTTTGCAAAATGGAAGAAAATGGGGTGTAAAAACTCAGTTTTAAAGCTTGGCCCCTTTGAGGTCCCTTTTGAGTTTCAAAAAGGGGTTTTTGTGCACAAAGCAAAATTGAACAAAACAAAGGATGAAAACAGCAAACACAATGCAAAATAAAGATTAAAGGAGACTTACAGAACTCCTAGCAACGCTTGAGCAATAGATTGGAAGTGGTTTGCTTGCTTGGTTAGAGGTTATGAACAATGTTCTAATTGGTTTTTGCTTTGTGTATGAACTGATTTGGTGCTGCAATGCAAGGGATCTTGGTGTGAATTTTGTGTGTGTAAGGCTGTTTATTTGTGTGTGCAACTGGTTTTTTCAATGTGTTTAATCCTTATGCCTTGCCATTCCTTTTAAAGGCAAAAAATGTAATCCTTGCAATGATGAACAAAATCCTAGAACACTAGCTGATTTGGGGCTAAATTCAGGCTAGAACACTTTGCATTTAATGCTAATGGATAGAAGTTGCTTTGCCTTGTGCCAAGGGGCAAGATCTTGACTGATCTCAGCCACAAATCCAGCTGATTCTAGAAGGTAATCATGAGAAAAACTGAAAAACAAGGCAGCTGCAAAAGGGGTGATTCTTGGGATCAATCCTTGCAATCTTGGAAGGTCAAGCAATGAAAACGTGTACTGCCATGTATAGGGAGATTGGGGGAAGCAAAATGAGCATGTGGGCTGGTGTGTGGGAGGAGAAATCCAGCTCAAAACAGGGCAGCACAAACAGCTTTTTGCAAGCAAAAACCACTTAAGTTTGACTGGTTTTGGTGGAGAAAAAGGGAAGGAAAGGGATCAAGTAGCTGGCTGGCAAACTTAGGTTGGATGATGGGTCAATTTAGAGGGACAAGAGCTGACCAAGGGCAGCCAATTTGATTGAGCACGTGATAGGTTGGATGAAAATCCTTCTTTCCTTTTACCTTTAATGTCACACATTAATTCTTGCCTTGCTGCACTAAATCAGTCACAAATGGCAATAATAATAATAATAATACTAATAATAACAATTGCAATTGAAAACAAAGCAGATAAATCAAAGAAAATAAAAATTCTGCAGAAAATCGCAGAGGTCGCAGTGCGAAGGTAACTTCGCACTGCGAACTTCCCTTTTTTTGAATTTTTTAGTATTTTAAAATAAAAGGTGGAAATGAATAATAAATAATAATAATAAGGATAATGAAAATGATAATAATAAATGCAAATAAAAATAATAAAAGCAATGAAAATGAAAATGATGACAATAATAAAAATGATGGAAAGCTTAATATTATTAATTAGTAAAAGCTTAATTATAATAATAGATAATAATGATATTATTAATGAAAATAGAATAACAATAATATTAATAATATTAAGGATAATGATGATGATAATAGTAATGCTAATAGTGATAAAATGCAAATAAAATGCTATGACAAGAATGAAATAATAAAAGGTAAAAATAAGTAATGAAATAATAAAATAAAAAATATAAGTCAAAAAATGGGGTATGACAGATGCCCCTATTTAAGTTTCTTCGTCCCGGAGATTGAAAGGGAAATTTGAAATGGACGGGTCGAAGAGACTTAAATATAGAGTACGCCATTTTTTGACTAAATATTTTCCTAAATTGTAAATGCTATGAATGCATGTATGCAAATGTTATGAATTCTTGTAATGTAAACATGAATGCAAAGATGATAAAGATGACCACACTGGGGATAAGAGTCAGCTGTTCAAGTTGTTGCCGAACTGCCACTGACGAAAAAAAGAAAAGGTAAATGCCAGCTGTTCGGGTTGTTGCCGAACTGGCCACTGACGACAAAAAATAAAAAGAATGTCAACTGTTCGGGTTGTTGCCGAACTTGCCATTGACGACAGAAAATAAAAAGAATGTCAACTGTTCGGGTTGTTGCCGAACTTTCCATTGACGACAGAAAATAAAAAGAATGTCTACTGTACGGGTTGTTGCCGAACTTGCCATTGACGACAGGAAATAAAAAGAATGTCAACTGTTCGGGTTGTTGCCGAACTTGCCATTGACGACAGGAAATAAAAAGAATGTCAACTGTTCGGGTTGTTGCCGAACTTGCCATTGACGACAGGAAATAAAAAGAATGTCAACTGTTCGGGTTGTTGCCGAACTTGCCATTGACAACAGGAAATAAAAAGAATGTCAACTGTTCGGGTTGTTGCCGAACTTGCCATTGACAACAGAAAATAAAAAGAATGGTGTAGGTAAATGTCAGCTGTTCGGATGGTTACCAAACTTGCCACTGACGACACTGGGAATGCGGCTGACAAGTCGTTCCTTACAGAAATGCCCCTTCAATCCGGGAGAAAGAATGCACAAGCTGTCCATTAAAGAACTTGCCACTTGGCACAACAATGAGGAGTACGCACAAGCTGTTCATTAAAGAACTGCCACTTGGCGTAAAGACCTGACAAAAAGACACGCAAGCTGTTCGTTTGAACTGCCACTTGGCGTAAAAGGGTGACATCTCTGAACCAGACAGACTGGGGATGACAATTGGGGAAAAAGAATTCACGAATTGCTCGCGATTGATTGGTGAGACTCATGATGGTTAGAACAACCATGTATGATATGTAGTATGTTGTATGCATATGTATGAATGTATGAATGCATGACTGTCACTGGGGACGTCGTGCGAGAGATGGACTTGTACTGGGGATACTCAACATGTTTGTTAAGGAATTGCCCCTTGATACGATGAAAAATTGCACAAGCTGTTCGTTAAAGAACTACCGCTTGGCGAAAAGGAGGATGACATCCCTAGACCAGACAGATCGGGGATGACATTCGACTGTTTATTGCGGGAAATGCATGATATGAATATGAGTTGCATGTTAATGAATGATTATGATATGATGCATGAATTATGCTGACCTGGGGGATGACAGACGTCACGTGGGACGCTGGGGATTATGATTTGAGTGCCGAGCAAAGTCGGGCTTGGATGAGATGGTTGTGCCGAGCGAGGTCGGGCTTTGGTAAGATGAGACTCCACTGGGGGAATATGCCAATAAGATTGGGCTTTGCTTGTGAATTCGCTGGGGATACAAGGATCATTCTGGAAGCATGATCGATATACAGCCTTCGATGCCAATGGTGATTGGGCTTCTGATTGTAGGACAAAGATTGACTTCCTGGGAAATTCGCTAATCCACTGGGGATTGTGCTGACCCGCTGGGGAAAAGGACCGATGATTCCGTCGGGAATGCTTATGCTTTGGTTGGCAAGTCCTTGCCTGAATTGTCGGGGATATTCCCGATTGTCGGGGATATTCCCGATTGATCCACTGAGGATCCTGTTGGGGAATTCCTTCTTTGCAATTGACCATGCTCGGCCTGCGAAGCTTTATCTGCTTTAAGGACAGACATCGATGTACACTCCGAATATTCACGAGTTCGAAAGGAATGTGTTTGTTATTGATAAAAATAAAAAGACTCACGAAATAAATTTTGAAAAAGTTTTTTTTTGTTTTGTAAGTACTATCATCAAGAAATAAAAATGAATTAAAGGAATTTGATAAAAGGTAAAGTATGTTGGGAAGTGAAATTTATTAAAGGGGTGGTAGCCTGCCAAAGGCGTGGCTCCACGAATCTTACAAAGTCTAAAAAATGGTAAATATAAAAAAAAGGGGGTACATTGAACACGATAGCCACAAGTATCCCTAACAACTTTGAATCCCTTGTTTGGATGCTTCCGATTCGGAGTCTTCAGACAATTGAAGTGTCCCTAACGAATTACGACCAATCCGATGTAGTTACTTTGTCTTTTGATCCTTAATTTTTACATAGGTCGTCCTTTCAGATGTTTGACCTATCAGGATAGCTGTTTCTGTTTATGTCTCTAATTTTTGCCTGGACCGCCCTTTCAGGTTTTCAGTCCACTGAGACGCTCTTTTTTTGCTTAAGCCGCCCTTTCAGGTTTTCGACTTACCGAGCTGTTCTTTTGTTTTTTAGACAAAGTATTTCTTGACTACATCGGAGTTCACAGGACGCGGAAAATCCTCACCGTCCATTGTCGTGAGAATTAAGGCTCCTCAGGAGAAAACTCTCTTGACAACATAAGGGCCTTCGTAGTTAGGCGTCCATTTGCCCCTAGAGTCGGGTTGAAAGGATAGGATCCTTTTGAGCACGAGGTCTCCTTCTTGGATTTCCCGGGGACGAACTTTCTTATCAAAAGCTTGTCTCATCTTCTGTTGGTACAGTTGTCCATGACATAAGGCAGTCATGCATTTTTCCTCAATTAAGTTCAACTGATCGTATCTGTTTTGACACCATTCAGCCTCTGACAACTTAGCTTCCATCAAGATTCTCAATGACGGGATTTCGACTTCTACGGGGAGCACTGCTTCCATGCCGTATACCGAAGAGAAAGGGGTTGCTCCTGTCGACGTACGTACTGAAGTACGGTACCCGTGCAAGGCATATGGTAGCATCTCATGCCAATCCTTGTATGAGACTACCATCTTTTGCACTATTTTCTTGATGTTTTTGTTTGCAGCTTCAACCGCACCATTCATCTGTGGTCTATAAGGAGAAGAGTTATGATGCTCGATCTTGAACTCTTTGCATACCTCCTTCATCATTTTGTTATTCAGGTTGGTCCCATTGTCCGTGATGATCTTGTTGGGAATACCATATCGACAGGTGATATGATTCTTAATAAATCGGACCACCACTTGTTTGGTGACGTTGGCATACGATGCAGCCTCAACCCATTTGGTGAAGTAGTCGATTGCTACTAGGATGAAGCGATGTCCATTTGAAGCTTTGGGTTCGATCCTACCAATCATGTCAATGCCCCACATGGAGAAAGGCCATGGTGAAGAAAGGACATTCAGAGCCGTTGGTGGCATGTGGATCTTGTCCGCATAGATTTGACATTTGTGGCATTTCCTGGCGTGCTTGTAGCAATCGCTTTCCAAGGTCATCCAGTAATATCCGGCTCTTAAGATCTTCCTAGCCATTGTGTGCCCACTGGAATGGGTTCCGAAGGAGCCTTCATGTATTTCATGCATTATGAGATCCGCTTCTTGCTCATCAACACATCTGAGCAGTACCATATCAAAATTCCTCTTGTATAAAACTTCTCCGTTTAGAAAGAAGTTGCCAGCTAATCTTCGCAGAGTTTTCTTATCCTTGTTGGATGCCTCATGCGGGTACTCTTGCCTTTGGAGGAAACATTTGATGTCGTGGAACCATGGTTTGTCATCTATGACCGCCTCGGCTGCAAATACATGTGCGGGCCTTTCTAGGTGTTGAACCTTGATTGTTGGAATTTCATTCCGGCGACTGACCTCATACATAGAAGATAAGGTTGCCAAAGCATCTACCATTTGATTCTCGTCTCGAGGAATGTGATGCAGCTTGACTTGGTTGAAAAAGGTTAGCAAACGTCTTGCGTAATCTTTGTAAGGGATTAACCCGGTGTGGCGAGTTTCCCAATCTCCATTGATTTGATTAATCACAAGAGCTGAGTCTCCGTAAATGTCGAGGTTCTTGATCCTTAGATCGATGGCTTCCTCAATTCCTAAGATACAAGCTTCATACTCTGCCATATTGTTTGTACAGTCGAATGATAGTCTTGCAGCAAAAGGGAGATGTTTGCCCTCAGGGTTGACGATGACTGCCCCAATTCCGTTGCCATAGACATTTACTGCTCCATCAAAGATTAACTTCCATCTAGATTCGGGATCTGGACCTTCGCCGAGTAGTGGTTCGTCACAATCCTTCATCTTTAGATACATGATTTCTTCATCGGGGAAGTCAAACTTGATTGGTTGATAATCCTCAATTGGTTGATGAGCCAAATGGTCAGCGAGAATGCTGGCTTTGATGGCTTTCTGAGTGTGGTATTCGATGTCGTATTCTGACAACAACATCTGCCAACGGGCGATCCTTCCGGTTAAGGCGGGTTTTTCAAAGATGTACTTGATTGGATCCATCTTGGATATCAACCAAGTAGTATGATTAAGCATGTAGTCGCGAAGACGCCTAGCAGCCCAGGCTAATGCACAACAAGTCTTTTCCAGTAGAGAGTATCGGGACTCACAGTCCGTAAACTTCTTGCTTAGGTAGTAGACGACGTGCTCTTTTCTACCGGTCTCGTCTTGTTGTCCGAGTACACAACCCATGGAGTCCTCCAATATGGTTAAGTACATGATCAAAGGTCTTCCTTCGACTGGAGGAATAAGTATTGGAGGTTCTAGCAAGTACTCTTTGATGCTGTCAAAAGCTTTCTGGCAATCTTCTGTCCATACCACTTCTTGATTTTTGCGGAGTAGCTTGAAGATAGGTCCACAAGTGGCTGTCATATGGGATATGAATCTAGAGATGTAGTTTAAACGTCCTAGAAATCCCCTTACTTGCTTCTCAGTTTGAGGAGCATGCATTTCTCTGATAGCTTTGACCTTATCGGGATCTACCTCGATACCCTTTTGACTGACAATGAAACATAGGAGTTTTCCCGATCTCAGGCCGAATGTACATTTGTTGGGGTTTAGGCGAAGCCGATATTTTCTCAGGCGTTGAAACATCTTTAACAAATACTCAACATGCTTGTCATACCCCATTTTTTGACTTATATTTTTTATGTGTTTTATCTTTTAATTATCTCATTACTTATTTTTACCTTTTATTATTTCATTCTTGTTATAGTATTTTATTTGCATTTTATCATTATCATTATTAGCATTTCCATTATCCTCAATATTAATAATATTTGTTATTCTATTTTTCTTTAATAATATCATTATTATCTTTTACTACTATTAGGGTTTTTATTTTAATTAATATAATTAAGTTTTTATCATTTTTTTATTTTTTATCATCATTGTCATTATTATTGTCATTTACTATTTTATTTATTTTCATTATCATTTGCATTTTTTGCATTTTTCATTATCATTATTATTATTATTTATTATTATTCATTTCCCACCTTTTTATTTTTAAATACAAAAATCAAGAAAAAGGGGAGTTCGCAGTGCGAAATCACCTTTGCACTGCGACCTCTGCGAAATTTTCTGCAGAATTTTATATATTGGTTTATCCTTTTTGCTTTCAACTACAATTGTTATTATTAGCATTATTACTATTATTATTGCTATTTTGTGACTAATTTGGTGCAGCAAGGCAAGAATTAATGTGTGACATTAAAGGTAAAAGGAAAGAAGGATTTTCTTCCAACCTATCATGTGATCAAATAAATTGGCTGCCCTTGGTCTGCTCTTGTCCCTCCAAATTGACCCATCACCCAACCTAAGCTTGCCAGCCAGCTGCTTGATCCCTTTCCTTCCCTTTTTCTCTGCCAAAACCAGCCAAGCACAAGTGGTTTTGTTGCCCAAAAAGCTGTTTGGTGTGCCCTGTTTTGAGCTGGATTTCTCCTCCCACACATAAGCCCACATGCTCATTTTGCTTCCCCCAATCTCCCTGTACATGGCAGTACACGTTTTCATTGCTTGACCTTCCAAGATTGCAAGGATTGATCCCAAGAATCATCCCTTTTGCAGCTGCCCTGTTTTACAGTTTTTTCTCATCATTACCTTCTAGAATTAATGGCATTTGTGGCTGAGATCAGTCAAGACCTTGCCCCTTGGCACAAGGCAAAGTAACCTCTATCCATTAGCATTAAATGCAAAGTGTTCTAGCCTGAATTTAGCCCAAATCAGCTAGTGTTTTAGGATATTGTTCATCATTGCATAGATTTGCATTTTGGCCTATAAAAGGAATGCCAAGGCCCAAGGATTGGAGAGAGCCATTACACATTGAAAAAACCTGAAATACACAGCCTTACTCACACGAAATTCATACCAAAATCCCTTGCATTGCAGCACAAAATCAGTCCATCACAAACCAATTAGAACATTGTTCATAACCTCTCACCAAGCAAGCAAACCGCTCCCAATCTTTTGCTCAAGCATTGCTAGGAGTTCTGTAAGTCTCCTATAATCTTTCTTTTTCATTGTGTTTGCTGCTTTCATCACTTGCTTTGTTCAAATTTGTTTTGTGCACAAAAACCCCTTTTGAAACTCAAAAGGGACCTCAAAGGGGCCAAGCTTTGAAACTGAGTTTTTTCATCCCATTTTCTTCCATTTTGTCAAGCTTTTTAACCCCATTTAGGTTCTGAAGCTTGCTTAGAAGTAGTTTCTGAACTTCTGTTCAGAAACAGCTTCTGAGTTTGAAAATTCGCATACTTCGCAGAGCAAAGTATTGCTCGCACTGCGAACATATCAGAACCTGACTTCGCAGAGCCAAGTTCTGGTTGCTCTGCGAAGTATGTGAAACTCAGAACATGAATCAGGCATTCAAATGTCAAATTTTTGGGGTTCCAGCCCTTGATTCAGAACCTAAAGAGGGTTAAAACCATTTTTGTCCAAACCCAATTCATAATCATGCACAACTTTGAAGATTTCACAAGTTCATGCGACAAATTTTGAGTAACTTGTGAAACAAGTTATGTTCTTAATATTTTCAAAACCAAGTTTGAGCAGCAAGCAAAAGTTTGTCTATTTCAAAACAAACTTGAATAACCATGTTGTTCATGATTTTCAATCCAAACGCGAACTTAAGCCAAGCTTGCTCACTCTTTTAAAACGAAGCTCGAATTGAGCCGAACTTATGAATTTTCCAATTTTTGTGCATGTCTTATGATTGTGTTTACCATTCAAACTTGAACTATACTCGTTCTTGAGTTTCAATAACTTAAACAACAAGTAATGTTCATGATTTTTAATAAAATCGAACAACAAATTTGTTCGTGTTTTCTTTTCTTTTCTTTAAGTTTCCTTTTAAAAGCTTTGGTTCCCTTTGAGATTTCTCCGAGTAACGAAACCAAACTTGAATGAAACGGGAATGGCTTGACGTATGTCTCCCCAAACCTCGGTTGCACGAATGCGTGACGTATGTCTCGTCGCTCAGGCAACCGTCATTCCACCCTTGACGCGTCTAGCACGCTAAACCTTCCCTTGGCCCCCTTGTGGCCATTTTTACCCTTTTCTTGACCCTCGTGGTCAATCCGAACCTCTCGCGCCTTTGCGCGTTTATTTTTTCAACCATTTACGCCTTGCGCGAATTTTTCGCCTCTGCGCGTTTGTCTTTTTATTTTTTCAAAACATTCACGCCTTGCGTGAGTTTATCGCCTAGCGTCCATCTTTCACCATTTAAAGCTTTGTACGTCTTCGTACGTTTTAAAACCTTTGTTCAAGTCCGAGTGCAAAATCTTTTTATCAAATCATTTACTTTTATGCATTGTCGTCAATGGCCAGTTCGGCAGCAACCCGAACAGTTGACATTTACTTTCATTACTTTTTCTTTTTTCAAACTTTTTCGCTCGGACGCGATCAAACTTTTTTTAACTAAAACGAACCAACATACAAACTTTTTCTACCAAAGAACTACGTACGCTTTGAATTCTCTGACTACCGGGAGATACGTAGGAGCAAGATCGACATCTTGTCAAGCCCATTAATAAAAAACCTTTTTTTTCCCTTTCGTTCGTTTTTATCTCTTTCTTCGTCTCGCATTATGTTTTTATATTTCCTTTCATATATGTTTAAACACGCAAGTAAAACATCGAAGCATTTTAAGCCTAAGCCGACTAAGAGGTTCCCGATGAGTACAACGGATGTGAGGGGTGCTAATACCTTCCCCTCGCATAATCGACTTTCGAACCTAAAATCTTTTCTCAAGGTAATTTAGAACTTTTTTCCTTTTTCCCCGAAAAATTAAAAGTTCAGTCGTGATTTAAATTTAGTGATTCAATGCTTCCCAATAGCTTGACATCCGAAATTCGACGCGACAGAAATGGCGACTTCACTGGGGACCTCAAAGGGTATGGAAGCAGTGCTCCCCGTAGAAGTCGAAATCCCGTCATTGAGAATCTTGATGGAAGCTAAGTTGTCAAAGGCTGAATGGTGTCAAAACAGATACGATCAGTTGAATTTAATCGAGGAGAAACGCATGACAGCCTTATGTCATCGACAACTGTACCAACAAAGGATGAAACAAGCTTTTGACAAGAAAGTTCGTCCTCGGGAAATCCAAGAAGGAGAACTCGTGCTCAAAAGGATCCTATTCTTTCAACCCGACTCTAGGGGCAAATGGACGCCTAACTACGAAGGCCCGTATGTCGTCAAGAGAGTATTCTCCGGAGGAGCCTTGATTCTCACGAAATACTTGATTTCCGCGTCCTGTGAACTCCGATGTAGTCAAGAAATACTTTGTCTAAAAACAAAAGAACAGCTCGGTAAGTCGAAAACCTGAAAGGGCGGCTTAAGCAAAAAAGAGCGTCTCGGTGGACTGAAAACCTGAAAGGGCGGTCCAGGCAAAAATTAGAGACAAAAACAGAAAGCTATCCTGATAGGTCAAACATCTGAAAGGACGACCTATGCAAAAATTAAGGATCAAAAGACAAAGTAACTACATCGGATTAGTCGTATTTTGTTAGGGGCACATCAATTGTCTGAAGACTCCGAATTGGAAGCATCCAAACAAGGAATTCAAAGTTATTAGGGATACTAGTGGCCATCGCGTTCAAATGTACCCTTCCCTTTTATATTTACCCTTTTTTAGACTTTGTAAGATTCGAGGAGCCACGCCTTTGGCAAGCTGTCACCCCTTTAATAAATTCCATTTCACTTCCCAACATTCTTTACCATTTTGTCAAATCTCTTTCATTCATTTTTATTCTTGATGATAGTCTTTCAAAAAAAACAAAAAAAACTTTTTCAAAATTTATTTCATGAGTCTTTTATTTTTATCAATAACAAACACATTCCTTTTCGAACTCGTGAATATTCGGAGTGTACATCGATATCTGTCCTTAAAGCAGATAAAGCTTCGCAGGCCGAGCATTGGTCAATCGCAAAAAAGAATTCCCCAACAGAATCCTCGGTGAATTAATCGGGAATTCCCCAGTGAGTTAAGAGCCCGAAAGGACAATTCAGGCAAGGACTTGCCAACCAAAGCGTAAGCATTCCCAGCGGAATCGCCAGTTCTTCTCCCCAGCGGATTAGCACAATCCCCAGTGGATTAACAAACTCCCCAGGAAGTCAATCTTTGTCCTACTCTCAAAAGCTCAATCTTATTGGCATATCCCCCCAGTGGAGTCTTACATCATCCAAGCCCGACTTTACTCGGCATTCAAATCATAATCCCCAGCGTCCCACGTGACGTCTGTCATCCCCCAGGTCAGCATAATTCATGCATCATATCATAGTCATTCGTTAACATGCATCTCATATTCATATCATGCATTTCCCACTACAAATAGTCGAATGGCATCCCCAGCCTATCTGGTCTAGGGATGTCATCCTCCTTTTCGCCAGGCGGTAGTTCTTTAACGAATAGCTTGTGCAAGTTTTTCATCGTATCAAGGGGTAAATCCTTAACAAACATGTTGGGTATCCCCAGTACAAATCCATCTCTTACACGACGTCCCCAGTGACAGTCATGCATTCATACATTCATACATATGCATACAACATATCATACATGGTTATTTCTAACCATCATGAGTCTCACCGAACAATCGCGAGCAATTCGTGAATTCTTTTTTTTTTTCCAAGTGTCATCCCCAGTTTGTCTGGTTCAGAGATGTCACCCTTTTACGCCAAGTGGCAGTTCAAACGAATAGCTTGCGCGTCTTTTTGTCAAGTCTTTACGCCGAGTGGTAGCTCTTTAATGAACAGCTTGTGCGTACTCCTCAGTGTTGTGCCAAGTGGCAAGTTCTTCAATGAACAGCTTGTGCATTCTTTCTCCCCGATTGAAGGGGCATTTCTGTAAGGAACGGCTTGTCAGCCGCATCCCCAATGTCGTCAGTGGCAAGTTCGGTAACCATCCAAACAGTTGACATCTTTCATTTTATTTTTTGTCGTCAATGGCAAGTTCGGCAACATCCGAACAGTTGACATTTTATTTTCCTGTCGTCAATGGCAAGTTCGGCAACATCCGAACAGTTGACATTTTTTCATTTCGTCAATGGCAAGTTCGGCAACATCCGAATAGTTGACATTTTATTTTTTGTCGTCAATGGCAAGTTCGGCAACATCCGAACAGTTGACATTTTTTTCCTGTCGTTAAAGGCAAGTTCGGCAACATCCGAACAGTTGACATTTTATTTTTTGTCGTCAATGGCAAGTTCGGCAACATCCGAACAGTTGACATTTTTTTCCTGTCGTCAATGGCAAGTTCGGCAACATCCGAACAGTTGACATTTTATTTTTTGTCGTCAATGGCAAGTTCGGCAACATCCGAACAGTTAACATTTTATTTTTTGTCGTCAATGGCAAGTTCGGCAACATCCAAACAGTTGACATTTTATTTTTTGTCGTCAATGGCAAGTTCGGCAACAACCCGAACAGTTGACATTCTTTTCATTCTTTTGTCGTCAGTGGCCAGTTCGGCAACAACCCGAACAGCTGGCATTTACCTTTTCATTCTTTGTTGTCAGTGGCAGTTCGGCGACAACCCGAACAGCTGACACTTATCCCCAGTGTGGTCTTCTTTTTTATCGTCTTTGCATCCATGTTTACATTACAAGCATTCATAATATTTGCATATATGCATTCATAGCATTTATAACTCGGAAAAATATTTAGTCAAAAAAATGGCGTACTCTATATTTAAGTCTCTTCGGCCCGTCCATTTCAAATTTCTCTTTTAATCTCCGGGACGAAGAAACTTAAATAGGGGCATCTGTCATACCCCATTTTTTTGACTTAAATTTTTTATGTGTTTTATCTTTTAATTATCTCATTACTTATTTTTACCTTTTATTATTTCATTCTTGTTATAGTACTTTATTTGCATTTTATCATTATCCTTATTAGCATTACTATTATCATCATCATTATCCTTAATATTATTAATGTTATTGTTATTCTATTTTTCATTAATAATATCATTATTATCTTTTACTACTATTAGGGTTTTTATTTTAATTAATATTATTAAGTTTTTATCATTTTTTATTTTTTATCATCATTTTCATTATTATTGTCATTTACTATTTTATTTATTTTCATTATCATTTGCATTTTTGCATTTTTCATTGTCATTATTATTATTATTCATTTCCCACCTTTTTATATTTAAATACAAAAAATCAAAAAAAAGGGGAGTTCGCAGTGCGAAATCACCTTCGCACTGCGACCTCTGCGAAATTTTCTGCAGAATTTTATATATTGGTTTATCCTTTTTGCTTTCAATTGCAATTATTATTATTAGTATTGTTATTGTTATTATTGCTATTTGTGACTGATTTGGTGCAGCAAGGCAAGAATTAATGTGTGACATTAAAGGTAAAAGGAAAGAAGGATTTTCTTCCAACCTATCATGTGATCAAACAAATTGGCTGCCCTTGGTCAGCTCTTGTCCCTCCAAATTGACCCATCACCCAACCTAAGCTTGCCAGCCAGCTGCTTGATCCCTTTCCTTCCCTTTTTCTCTGCCAAAACCAGCCAAGCACAAGTGGTTTTCTTGCCCAAAACGCTGTTTGGTGTGCCCTGTTTTGAGCTGGATTTCTCCTCCCACACATAAGCCCACATGCTCATTTTGCTTCCCCCAATCTCCCTGTACATGGCAGTACACGTTTTCATTGCTTGACCTTCCAAGATTGCAAGGATTGATCCCAAGAATCATCCCTTTTGCAGCTGCCCTGTTTTACAGTTTTTTCTCATCATTACCTTCTAGAATTAATGGCATTTGTGGCTGAGATCAGTCAAGACCTTGCCCCATGGCACAAGGCAAAGTAACCTCTATCCATTAGCATTAAATGCAAAGTGTTCTAGCCTGAATTTAGCCTAAATCAGCTAGTGTTTTAGTATATTGTTCATCATTGCATATATTTGCATTTTGGCCTATAAAAGGAATGCCAAGGCCCAAGGATTGGAGAGAGCCATTACACATTGAAAAAACCTGAAATACACAGCCTTACTCACACGAAATTCATACCAAAATCCCTTGCATTGCAGCACAAAATCAGTCCATCACAAACCAATTAGAACATTGTTCATAACCTCTCACCAAGCAAGCAAACCACTTCCAATCTTTTGCTCAAGCACTGCTAGGAGTTCTGTAAGTCTCCTATAATCTTTCTTTTTCATTGTGTTTGCTGCTTTCGTCACTTGCTTTGTTCAAATTTGTTTTGTGCACAAAAACCCCTTTTGAAACTCAAAAGGGACCTCAAAGGGGCCAAGCTTTGAAACTGAGTTTTTTCATCCCATTTTCTTCCATTTTGTCAAGCTTTTTAACCCCCTTTAGGTTCTGAAGCTTGCTTAGAAGCAGTTTCTGAACTTCTGTTCAAAAACAGCTTCTGAGTTTGAAAATTCGCATACTTCGCAGAGCAAAGTATTGCTCGCACTGCGAACATATCAGAACCTGACTTCGCAGAGCCAAGTTCTGGGCGCTCTGCGAAGTATGTGAAATTCAGAACATGAATCAGGCATTCAAATGTCAAATTTTTGGGGTTCCAGCCCTTGATTCAGAACCTAAAGAGGGTTAAAACCATTTTTGTCCAAACCCAATTCATAATCATGCACAACTTTGAAGATTTCACAAGTTCGTGCGACAAATTTTGAGTAACTTGTGAAACAAGTTATGTTCTTAATATTTTCAAAACCAAGTTTAAGCAGCCATCAAAAGTTCGTCTATTTTCAAAACAAACTTGAATAACCATGTTGTTCATGATTTTCAATCCAAACGCGAACTTAAGCCAAGCTTGCTCACTCTTTTAAAACCAAGCTCGAATTGAGCCGAACTTATGAATTTTCCAATTTTTGTGCATGTCTTATGATTGTGTTTACCATTCAAACTTGAACTATACTCGTTCTTGAGTTTCAATAACTTAAGCAACATGTAATGTTCATGATTTTTAATAAAATCGAACAACAAATTTGTTCGTGTTTTCTTTTCTTTTCTTTAAGTTTCCTTTTAAAAGCTTTGGTTCCCTTTGAGATTTCTCCGAGTAACGAAACCAAACTTGAATGAAACGGGAATGGCTTGACGTATGTCTCCCCAAACCTCGGTTGCACGAATGCATGACGTATGTCTCGTCGCTCGGGCAACCATCATTCCACCCTTGACGCGTCTAGCACGCTAAACCTTCCCTTGGCCCCCTTGTGGCCATTTTTACCCTTTTCTTGACCCTTGTGGTCAATCCGAACCTCTCGCGCCTTTGCGAGTTTATTTTTCAACCATTTACGCCTTGCGCGATTTTTTTCGCCTCTGTGCGTTTGTCTTTTTTTCAAAACATTCACGCCTTGCGCGAGTTTATCGCCTAGCGTCCATCTTTCACCATTTAAAGCTTTGTACGCCTTCGTGCGTTTTAAAACCTTTGCTCAAGTCCGAGTGCAAAATCCTTTTATCAAATCATTTATTTTTATGCATTGTCGTCAATGGCCAGTTCGGCTGCAACCCGAACAGTTGACATTTACTTTCATTACTTCTCTTTTTTTTCAAACTTTTCGCTCGGACGCGATCAAATCTTTTTTAACTAAAACGAACCAACATACAAACTTTTTCTACCAAAGAACTACGTACGCTTTGAATTCTCCGACTACCGGGAGATACGTAGGAGCAAGATCGACATCTTGTCAAGCCCATTAATAAAAAACCTTTTTTTTCCCTTTCGTTCATTTTTATCTCTTTCTTCGTCTCGCATTATGTTTTTATATTTCCTTTCATATATGTTTAAACACGCAAGTAAAACATCGAAGCATTTTAAGCCTAAGCCGACTAAGAGGTTCCCGTTGAGTACAACGGATGTGAGGGGTGCTAATACCTTCCCCTCGCATAATCGACTTTCGAACCTAAAATCTTTTCTCAAGGTAATTTAGAACTTTTTTTCTTTTTCCCCGAAAAATTAAAAGTTCTGTCGTGATTTAAATTTAGTGATTCAATGCTTCCCAATAGCTTGACATCCGAAATTCGACGCGACAGAAATGGCGACTTCACTGGGGATAGTCATTACACATTTCTGTCCCCAGTGAAGTGGCAAGTTCGGATAGGTCAAACATCTGAAAGGACGACCTATGCAAAAATCACTATTAGGGCTTAGATCCACATATTAAAGCCACATAAAAAACATTTTCTCTTTTTTCTATTTTTCAAAAAGTCTGCATTTTTCATCTTTTACTAAAATCAATCATCCATCACATGCAGACTAAGCACCCATAAACCTGTCGAACACCATATGTAACGACCCTATTTTCGTATATTATATTTTTATATATTTTATTTTATGGATTTTATGGATTTGTATTTATAAATACTTTCTAGTAATCGAGGAATAATTATTTAGCGCGAGAGTAAGTTCGTAATCGAGTTTTTAGAGTTTTGGGCGAATTGGGCCAAGAGGGTGAATAGTGTTGGGCTTTAGTTTATGAGTAGTAATAATCCTATGTGGATGAATGTAGTAAGCTTGGATTAGATTGTATGGCTAGGATTGGTCCATGATGGTTAGTAAAGATGGATGGCTAGGATCTATTGCTAGGGATATAAGATATTTTGTGAGAATGAATAGTGTCATTCCTCATTTTCTTTGTGAAGAAAAACGTGAAAGAAGAAGAGGAGGAGAACAAGAGGAGAGCTAGGGCAAGAAAAGCAAGAGGAAAGCTTGAGATTTGCTAGGTTTGAGAAGGTAAGAGAGTTAGTATTACATTATTACAAGTGATTGAGAAGGGGAGAATGTCTATTTCTCCATCCCAAACTTCTCCTCACTTTGTCTAGGTTTTGTTAGAAAGTTTTTATGGTTTAAAGTTGTTAATGATTATGTTTTGCTTGCTTGAATGCTAATTGATGTTGTTAACATGATTTGTTGGAGTTATTGTGTTGTGGGTTCATAAGAAAAGTTATGAAAAGTTATTGTTTTGAACCCTAATTTATTTGATTGATGTAATCCTTACTTGTGATGGGTTTTGAATGATGTTTTATGATGGAAAGTGATTTTTAACAAGTTCTGGAAGTTGGGTAACCATGAATGGGTCAAGATGGTGGAAAAATCACATTTTTATGACTGTGTACTGATACGGTCGCTTGTAGCGACGGAGCATCGCTTGTAGCGACCAGGCAGGATTATTCCCTGCCTATCCGCGCTTGTAGCGACCACACTGGCGCTTGTAGCGACCAGGCTCGCTTGTAGCGACCGAAGGTTCGCTGGTAGCGACCAAGCAGGATAATTCCCTGCCTATGCTCGCTTGTAGCGACCAAGGGTTCGCTTGTAGCGACCAACCCTGGACAGGCCAACTTCGTTGAGTCGTTCTGGAGGTCTTGGTGCGCGCGGAGATGTCTTTTTGATACTGTATTTTAATAATACATTTTTGGAAAACTTCGCCCACCATTTTAATCCATTCCTAATGTTTTTCTAAAGATTATTTGTTTCAAGAAAGTTTTGGAGTAAAACCCTAATGTGTGTGTAGGTTATCAAAGTGTGTGGGTTACCCTTTGAAACCCCTATTGTGTGAGACTTTGATGTGGTTTGTTTGGTTTATTTGAGATTGTTAAACATGGTTGAGTAATACATGTTATGTCTTATGATGTGGCCATGAGTGCCTAGTGTTTGTGTTTGTTGTTGATGTTATGATAATTATCAGAGTGCTGATAATTTAGTGTTTTGTTGTTGTTGTTGTTGTGATAATTATCAGAGTGCTGATAATTAGTTGTGTTTATCAGAGTGCTGATAATCTAGTGTTTGTGTTTGTTGAATCATCATGCATTTCATGATTGTATGATATCCGTGTGCGGATAAGAAATCCAAGAGTGCTTGGTTATCAAGAGTGCTTGATATTATCAAGAGTGCTTGATAAGGATATAAGTTTATCCAAATGATTTGGTACCACATGCATTAGTGAATGCATTTTGAGGCATGCATCTTTTGTGACATTATGTGTGCATAATGGTTGTTATGTGGTAATTGTTATTGATGAGTTTGTGTATTGACAATTACATTGTTGTATTTTAGTTATTGATGAGCCTTTGTGCTTTGTGTTTGATATGTATAATAATGCGTTATTAATACATGTTTATTGTTTTGTGATTCTAACACTCTCTGTTTTGTGTTATGTGCTGGATCATTGGGGATCCAGATTATCAGGTTGGCGAGGCTATCGTTGAGGAATAGCCCTTTGCTGTTAGGAGCTTTTGTAGTGGTAAGGGCATAGCTTAGCTACCCTTACATTTTTGGTACTAGGTGTTGTATCCTAGTTAGAGTCTAGTGCTCTGATATTTGTAACACTATCTTGGGGGTATCTGAACTCGTATGTATGAATTTGGCAATGGCTTGTTGTAGAATTGCCTCTTTTGAAATACTATGTATATATTTTTTTTTGTAATATATGCAAGCTTAATTATAAGCATTTGTTTTGTTGTTTTCCGCTGCTGTGTTTGTGAATCAAATATGTTTTTGATTTCAAGTGATGTTTTATTTTGAGTGATGTTTTATGAAAATGAGTTTCTTAATGTTGTAACTTCCTATGGCCTTAACGTTTTCTTTTATTAAAGTTAATAATCGGCGGTTAAGGGTTAGGGTGTTACAATAGTTGGTATCAGAGCCTGGTTGATCCATTGGATCAATTAAGTTTAGTATACCCTTTGTGTAACCTGTGTTTTCTTAAACACTGTGTGCTCACTTGTGTTATGTGATGTTTGGTAGTGTGTGGATATGGCGCAACGAGCACTTGCGGACGCGATGGAGCGGATGGCTGATGCCATGGCTCAGGATGCTGCTAGTAGGACTGCGGATAGAGCCGCACAACAAGCTAGAGGAGGCGGAGAAGATGAGCTGAGACTCGAGAGGTTTATGAACAACAAACCGCCTATCTTCAAGGGAGGATACAATCCAGATGGAGCGCAGACTTGGTTGGAAGGAATTGAGAGAATTTTCGGAGCTATGCGTTGTCTGGATGCGCATAAGGTATTGCTGGGAGCGTATGTTCTCCATGATGAGGCTGATCATTGGTGGGGAAACGCTAGTCAGAGGTTGGGAGCTGGTGGAGCTTTAGTTACTTGGGCTCGTTTCCGGAGAGAGTTTTTGACCAAGTATTTTCCGGCAGACGAGAGGAATCGTAAGGTGATTGAGTTCATGGAGCTCAAGCAGGGGAGTTTATCTGTTTCTGAGTATGCTGCCAAGTTTGAAGATTTGTGTCGTTTTGCTCCTCATTACAACACGGTGGAAGCTGAGGAAGACAAGTGTGTGAAGTTTGAAAATGGGCTGAGGCCGGATATCAAGCAGTTGATTGGGTTTAGCGAGATCAGAAATTTTCCGATGTTGGTGAATAAGAGCCGAATATGTGATAAGGACGGTAAAGCTAAAGCTAATTACTACAAAGCCGCCAATGAGAAGAGGGGAAAGGACATGGCTAGAGGGAAACCGTATGGTAGAAGTGGAAAGAAACCAGATGAAGGTGGGAGTAGTGGTAACAAGTTTGGAGGTAATAGGAATTGCTTTAAGTGTGGACAACCGGGACATCGTATGTTTGAGTGCCCGAAGAATGATGGGAAATGTTTCAAGTGTGGTGATCCTAACCACAAAGCTGATCAGTGCAAGAAGGGTGTTGTGTGCTTCAATTGCAAAGAAGAGGGTCATAAGAGCAACGTGTGTAAGAAGCCTAGAGCAGCTGGAGGAAAAGTGTTTGCTTTAGATGGTGGCGATGCGAAGGCGGACAACTTGATCAGAGGTACATGCTTTATCAATAATACTCCTTTGTCTGCTATTATTGATACGGGTGCTACCCATTCGTTTATTTCTATGGATTGTGTTGAGAGGTTGGGTCTTAAAGTAGAGAATATGATGGGACGCATGGTTATTGAAACGCCTGCGAGTGGTTCAGTATCGACTACTCTAGTTTGTGTTGATTGTTCAGTCATTATGTATGATCGACTCTTTGGTATGGATTTAGTCTGCATTCCGTTGAGCGGAATAGATGTTATCTTTGGTATGAACTGGTTAGAATTTAATCGGGTTCATATCAACTGCGGTGAGAGGACGGTTACATTTCCAAGACCGGAGCCAGAGTTGTGTTCGAAGCTCATGTGTTGTCGAGAAGTGGTAAGATCAGTGAAGGCTCAAGAGGATGTGTTTGCTATGTTTGCTTCGTTGAGGATGGAAGAGAAGATTGAGGTTGATGCGTTGCCGGTGGTGCGTGATTTCCCAGATGTTTTTCCAGATGACATTTTGGATTTACCACCCGAGAGAGAGGTTGAATTCGCAATTGACATCGTACCTGGCACTAGTCCAATTTCGATGGCGCCGTATCGTATGTCAGCTGCTGAACTAGAAAAGTTGAAGGAACAATTGGAGGAATTGTTAGAGAAGAAGTTTGTAAGACCGAGTGTATCGCCGTGGGGTGCGCCGGTTCTGTTGGTGAAGAAGAAAGATGGTAGTATGCGTCTGTGCATTGATTATCGTCAGTTGAATAAAGCAACTATCAAGAATAAGTATCCACTTCCGAGGATAGATGATTTGATGGATCAGTTAGTGGGAGCCTGTGTGTTCAGCAAGATTGATTTGAGATCGGGATATCACCAGATAAGAGTTAAGGCGGAGGATATACCGAAGACTGCTTTCAGGACAAGGTATGGTCACTACGAGTACGCCGTTATGCCTTTTGGAGTTACTAATGCACCTGGAGTGTTTATGGAATATATGAATCGTATATTTCATTCCTTTTTGGATCGATTCGTGGTGGTCTTCATAGACGATATTTTGGTATACTCCAAGACGGAAGAAGAACATGCCGAGCATTTGAGGATTGTGTTGGAGGTGTTGCGCGAGAAGAAGCTTTATGCAAAATTTTCTAAGTGTGAATTTTGGTTGCATGAAGTTAGCTTTTTAGGTCACGTCATTTCAAGTGGTGGTATAGCAGTGGATCCTGCTAAGGTAGAAGCCGTGCAAGATTGGGGAACGCCGGAGTCTGTTACTGAGATCCGAAGTTTTCTTGGTTTGGCTGGTTACTATCGGAGGTTCATCGAAGGATTTTCAAAGTTGGCGTTGCCGTTGACACAGTTGACTAGGAAGGGTCAAGCTTTTATTTGGGATGACAAGTGTGAGCAGAGTTTCCAAGAGCTGAAGAGAAGGTTGACATCTGCACCTGTGCTAATTCTGCCACATCCGAAGGAACCGTTCGTGGTTTATTGTGATGCGTCGAAGATGGGTCTAGGTGGTGTGTTGATGCAGAGGGGACAAGTCGTTGCTTATGCATCAAGACAGCTGAAGATTCATGAGAGGAACTATCCTACGCATGATTTGGAGCTAGCTGCTGTTGTGTTTGTTCTCAAGATTTGGAGGCACTACTTGTATGGATCAAGGTTCGAGGTTTTCAGCGATCACAAGAGTCTGAAGTACTTGTTTGATCAGAAGGAGCTCAACATGAGGCAAAGAAGATGGTTAGAATTTCTTAAGGATTATAATTTCGAGTTGAGTTATCATCCGGGTAAGGCTAATGTGGTAGCCGATGCGTTGAGTAGGAAGTCTTTGCATATGTCTTCTCTGATGGCGAAGGAACTGAGTTTGATTGAAGAGTTTAGAGACCTCAGTTTGGTTTTTGAAAGGACAACCAGAAGCGTGAAGCTAGGAATGTTGAAATTGACGAATGATTTTCTTGAAGAGGTTGTGGAAAAGCAAAAGTATGATGTGAGATTGATGAAGCTTAAGACGCTCATCGAACAAGGGAAAAAGGTAAATGTCGAGATCGATGAGAAAGGCGTGATGAGGTGTCAAGGAAGGTTATGTGTACCTGATGTGCCTGAATTGAAACGGATGATCTTGGAGGAAGGTCACAGAAGCAACTTAAGTATTCATCCTGGTGTTACTAAGATGTATCAAGATCTGAGGAAAATGTTTTGGTGGCAAGGGATGAAGAAAGAGATCGCCGAGTTTGTTTTCGCGTGTTTGACTTGTCAGAAGTCCAAGGTGGAGCATCAGAAGCCGTCGGGGCTATTGCAACCTATGTTTATTCCAGAATGGAAATGGGATAGTATTGCGATGGATTTTGTAAGCGGTTTGCCGAAGACGTCGAAAGGTAACAATATGATTTGGGTAGTTGTCGACAGGTTAACAAAGTCTGCTCATTTCATAGCTATCAAGACCGGTATGCTAGTACCAAAGTTGGCTGAGATTTATGTCGAGCAAATCGTGAGATTGCATGGAATACCGTCGAGTATTGTATCAGATCGAGATCCTCGTTTTACTTCAAGGTTTTGGGAGAGTTTGCAAGAAGCGTTGGGGACTAAGTTGCGGATGAGTTCTGCTTATCACCCGCAGACGGATGGTCAGTCGGAGAGGACAATTCAATCATTGGAGGATTTGTTAAGATCGTGTATTTTGGAACAAGGAGTGAGTTGGGAAGCTTGCTTACCATTGATTGAGTTTACGTATAACAACAGTTTTCATTCGAGCATTGGTATGGCACCTTTTGAAGCGTTGTATGGGAGAAGATGTAGAACACCTTTGTGTTGGTTTGAATCGGGAGAAAGTGTGATGCTTGGACCTGAGATTGTGCAACAAACGACCGAGAAGATCAAGATGATCCAAGAGAAGATGAGAGCGTCGCAGAGTCGCCAGAAGAGTTATGCCGACAAGAGAAGAAAGGATATAGAATTTCAAGAAGGAGATCATGTGTTTTTAAGAGTTACATCGACTACGGGCATTGGAAGAGCTTTGAAATCGAAGAAGTTAGCATCGAGGTTCATTGGTCCATATCAGATTTTGAAGAGGATTGGGAAGGTGGCGTATAGGATTGCGTTACCGCCGTCGTTGTCGAATCTACATGATGTTTTTCACGTGTCTCAATTAAGGAAATACGTATCGGATCCGTCACATGTGATTGAGTCGGACGAGATACAAGTGAGAGAAAATTTAACGGTTGAGACGGTACCCTTAAGGATTGAAGGACAAGAGATGAAGAGGCTCAGGAACAAAGAGATTTCATCGGTGAAAGTCGTTTGGGGAGGCCCAGCCGGTGAATATGCGACGTGGGAGCTCGAGAGTAAGATGCGGGATTCCTATCCAGAGTTGTTTTCAGGTATTTTCGAGGGCGAAAATTCTTTTTAGGGGGGTAGAGTTGTAACGACCCTATTTTCGTATATTATATTTTTATATATTTTATTTTATGGATTTTATGGATTTGTATTTATAAATACTTTCTAGTAATCGAGGAATAATTATTTAGCGCGAGAGTAAGTTCGTAATCGAGTTTTTAGAGTTTTGGGCGAATTGGGCCAAGAGGGTGAATAGTGTTGGGCTTTAGTTTATGAGTAGTAATAATCCTATGTGGATGAATGTAGTAAGCTTGGATTAGATTGTATGGCTAGGATTGGTCCATGATGGTTAGTAAAGATGGATGGCTAGGATCTATTGCTAGGGATATAAGATATTTTGTGAGAATGAATAGTGTCATTCCTCATTTTCTTTGTGAAGAAAAACGTGAAAGAAGAAGAGGAGGAGAACAAGAGGAGAGCTAGGGCAAGAAAAGCAAGAGGAAAGCTTGAGATTTGCTAGGTTTGAGAAGGTAAGAGAGTTAGTATTACATTATTACAAGTGATTGAGAAGGGGAGAATGTCTATTTCTCCATCCCAAACTTCTCCTCACTTTGTCTAGGTTTTGTTAGAAAGTTTTTGTGGTTTAAAGTTGTTAATGATTATGTTTTGCTTGCTTGAATGCTAATTGATGTTGTTAACAAGATTTGTTGGAGTTATTGTGTTGTGGGTTCATAAGAAAAGTTATGAAAAGTTATTGTTTTGAACCCTAATTTATTTGATTGATGTAATCCTTACTTGTGATGGGTTTTGAATGATGTTTTATGATGGAAAGTGATTTTTAACAAGTTCTGGAAGTTGGGTAACCATGAATGGGTCAAGATGGTGGAAAAATCACATTTTTATGACTGTGTACTGATACGGTCGCTTGTAGCGACGGAGCATCGCTTGTAGCGACCAGGCAGGATTATTCCCTGCCTATCCGCGCTTGTAGCGACCACACTGGCGCTTGTAGCGACCAGGCTCGCTTGTAGCGACCGAAGGTTCGCTGGTAGCGACCAAGCAGGATAATTCCCTGCCTATGCTCGCTTGTAGCGACCAAGGGTTCGCTTGTAGCGACCAACCCTGGACAGGCCAACTTCGTTGAGTCGTTCTGGAGGTCTTGGTGCGCGCGGAGATGTCTTTTTGATACTGTATTTTAATAATACATTTTTGGAAAACTTCGCCCACCATTTTAATCCATTCCTAATGTTTTTCTAAAGATTATTTGTTTCAAGAAAGTTTTGGAGTAAAACCCTAATGTGTGTGTAGGTTATCAAAGTGTGTGGGTTACCCTTTGAAACCCCTATTGTGTGAGACTTTGATGTGGTTTGTTTGGTTTATTTGAGATTGTTAAACATGGTTGAGTAATACATGTTATGTCTTATGATGTGGCCATGAGTGCCTAGTGTTTGTGTTTGTTGTTGATGTTATGATAATTATCAGAGTGCTGATAATTTAGTGTTTTGTTGTTGTTGTTGTTGTGATAATTATCAGAGTGCTGATAATTAGTTGTGTTTATCAGAGTGCTGATAATCTAGTGTTTGTGTTTGTTGAATCATCATGCATTTCATGATTGTATGATATCCGTGTGCGGATAAGAAATCCAAGAGTGCTTGGTTATCAAGAGTGCTTGATATTATCAAGAGTGCTTGATAAGGATATAAGTTTATCCAAAATGATTTGGTACCACATGCATTAGTGAATGCATTTTGAGGCATGCATCTTTTGTGACATTATGTGTGCATAATGGTTGTTATGTGGTAATTGTTATTGATGAGTTTGTGTATTGACAATTACATTGTTGTATTTTAGTTATTGATGAGCCTTTGTGCTTTGTGTTTGATATGTATAATAATGCGTTATTAATACATGTTTATTGTTTTGTGATTCTAACACTCTCTGTTTTGTGTTATGTGCTGGATCATTGGGGATCCAGATTATCAGGTTGGCGAGGCTATCGTTGAGGAATAGCCCTTTGCTGTTAGGAGCTTTTGTAGTGGTAAGGGCATAGCTTAGCTACCCTTACATTTTTGGTACTAGGTGTTGTATCCTAGTTAGAGTCTAGTGCTCTGATATTTGTAACACTATCTTGGGGGTATCTGAACTCGTATGTATGAATTTGGCAATGGCTTGTTGTAGAATTGCCTCTTTTGAAATACTATGTATATATTTTTTTTTGTAATATATGCAAGCTTAATTATAAGCATTTGTTTTGTTGTTTTCCGCTGCTGTGTTTGTGAATCAAATATGTTTTTGATTTCAAGTGATGTTTTATTTTGAGTGATGTTTTATGAAAATGAGTTTCTTAATGTTGTAACTTCCTATGGCCTTAACGTTTTCTTTTATTAAAGTTAATAATCGGCGGTTAAGGGTTAGGGTGTTACACCATAGCCCTAGGCTCCCTCCCAACTTTGAATTCCCTGTTTACGAAGCGGAAGAGGAAGAGGATGAAGAGATCCCGGATGAGATCAAGCGCCTACTAGAACAAGAGAGGAAGACCATTCAGCCTCACGAGGAAACGATAGAGGTCATCAATTTGGGTTCCGAAGAAGAAAAGAAAGAGGTTAAGATTGGAGCGTTATTGGATGCGCCCGTCAAAGAGAAAATAGTCAAGCTTCTTGAAGAGTATGTGGATATCTTTGCATGGTAATATCAAGATATGCCAGGATTGGATCCTGAGATTGTAGAGCACCACTTACCTCTAAAACCGGAATGTTCGCCAGTCAAGCAGAAGTTGAGAAGAACTCGCCCTGACATGGCTCTTAAGATCAAAGAGGAAGTACAAAAGCAGATTAATGCAGGATTTCTCGTTACCTCGGAATATCCTCAATGGTTGGCCAACATAGTGCCAGTTCCCAAGAAGGATGGTAAAGTCAGAATGTGTGTCGACTATCGAGATTTAAACAAGGCTAGTCCGAAGGACGACTTCCCTTTACCTCACATTGACATATTGGTTGACAACACCGCCAAATCCAAGGTTTTCTCCTTCATGGATGGCTTCTCGGGGTATAATCAGATTAAAATGGCTGTTGAGGTTAGAGAAAAAACGTCTTTCATCACACCTTGGGGCACCTTCTGCTATCAAGTGATGCCTTTTGGCCTAACGAATGCGGGTGCTACCTACCAAAGGGACATGACTACTCTCTTCCACGACATGATACACAAAGAAATTGAAGTGTATGTCGACGACATGATTGTCAAATCAGGAACGGAGGAAGAGCATGTCGAGTATTTGTCAAAGATGTTTCAACGCCTGAGAAAATATCAGCTTCGCCTGAACCCCAACAAATGCACATTCGGCGTGAGATCAGGAAAACTCCTAGGTTTCATTGTTAGTCAAAAGGGTATTGAGGTAGATCCCGATAAGGTCAAAGCTATCAGAGAAATGCCTGCTCCTCAAACTGAGAAGCAAGTAAGGGGATTTCTAGGGCGTTTAAACTACATCTCTAGATTCATATCCCATATGACAGCCACTTGTGGACCTATCTTCAAACTGCTCCGCAAAAATCAAGAAGTGGTATGGACAGAAAATGGCCAAAAAGCTTTTGACAGCATCAAGGAGTACCTACTAGAACCTCCAATGCTCATTCCTCCAGTCGAAGGAAGACCGTTGATCATGTACTTAACCGTATTGGAAGACTCCATGGGTTGTGTACTCGGACAACAAGACGAGACCGGTAGAAAAGAGCACGCCGTCTACTACTTAAGCAAAAAGTTTACGAACTGTGAGTCCCGATACTCTCTACTCGAAAAGACTTGTTGTGCATTAGCCTGGGCTGCTAGGCGTCTTCGCCACTACATGCTTAATCATACTACTTGGTTGATATCCAAGAAGGATCCAATCAAGTACATCTTTGAAAAACCCGCCTTAACCGGAAGGATCGCCCGTTGGCAGATGTTGTTGTCAGAATACGACATCGAATACCACACTCAGAAAGCCATCAAAGCCAGCATTCTCGCCGACCATTTGGCTCATCAACCAATTGAGGATTATCAACCAATCAAGTTTGACTTCCCCGATGAAGAAATCATGTATCTAAAGATGAAGGATTGTGACGAACCACTACTCGGCGAAGGTCCAGATCCTGAATCTAAATGGAAGTTAATCTTTGATGGAGCAGTAAATGTCTATGGCAACGGAATTGGAGCAGTTATCGTCACCCCTGAGGGCAAGCATCTCCCTTTTGCTGCAAGACTATCATTCGAATGTACAAACAATATGGCAGAGTATGAGGCTTGTATCTTAGGAATTGAGGAAGCCATCGACCTGAGGATCAAGAACCTCGACATTTACGGAGACTCAGCTCTTGTGATTAATCAAATCAATGGAGATTGGGAAACTCGCCACACCGGCTTGATCCCTTACAAAGATTACGCAAGACACTTGCTAACCTTTTTCAACAAAGTCAAGCTGCATCACATTCCTCGAGACGAGAATCAAATGGCAGATGCTTTGGCAACCTTATCTTCTATGTATGAGGTCAGTCGCCTGAATGAAATTCCAACAATCAAGGTTCAACACCTAGAAAGGCCCGCACATGTATTTGCAGCCGAAGCAGTCGTAGATGACAAACCATGGTTCCATGACATCAAATGTTTTCTCCAAAAGCAAGAGTACCCGCATGGGGCATCCAACAAGGATAGGAAAACTCTGCGAAGATTAGCCGGCAACTTCTTTCTAAACGGAGAAGTTTTATACAAGAGGAATTTTGATATGGTGCTGCTCATATGTGTTGATGAGCAGGAAGCGGACCTCATAATGCATGAAATACATGAAGGCTCCTTCGGAACCCATTCCAGTGGGCACACAATGGCTAGGAAAATCTTAAGAGCCGGATATTACTGGATGACCTTGGAAAGCGATTGCTACAAGCATGCCAAGAAATGCCACAAATGTCAAATCTATGCGGACAAGATCCACATGCCACCAACGGCTCTGAATGTCCTCTCATCACCATGGCCTTTCTCCATGTGGGGCATTGACATGATTGGTAGGATCGAACCCAAAGCTTCAAATGGACATCGCTTCATCTTAGTAGCAATCGACTACTTCACCAAATGGGTTGAGGCGGCATCATATGCTAATGTCACCAAACAAGTGGTGGTCCGATTTATTAAGAATCATATCATGTGTCGATATGGTATTCCCAACAAGATCATCACGGACAATGGGACCAACCTGAATAATAAAATGATGAAGGAGCTGTGCAAAGAGTTTAAGATCGAGCATCATAACTCTTCTCCTTATAGACCTCAGATGAATGGTGCGGTTGAAGCTGCAAACAAAAACATCAAGAAAATAGTGCAAAAGATGGTAGTCTCATACAAGGATTGGCATGAGATGCTACCATATGCCTTGCACGGGTACCGTACTTCAGTACGTACGTCGACAGGAGCAACCCCTTTCTCTTTAGTATACGGCATGGAAGCAGTGCTCCCCGTAGAAGTCGAAATCCCGTCATTGAGAATCTTGATGGAAGCTAAGTTGTCAGAGGCTGAATGGTGTCAAAACAGATACGATCAGTTGAATTTAATCGAGGAGAAACGCATGACAGCCTTACCAACAGAGGATGAAACAAGCTTTTGACAAGAAGTTCCTCCTCGGGAAATCCAAGAAGGAAACCTCGTGCTCAAAAGGATCCTATCCTTTCAACCCGACTCTAGGGGCAAATGAACACCTAACTACGAAGGCCCGTATGTCGTCAAGAGAGTATTCTCCGGAGGAGCCTTGATTCTCACGACAATGGACGGCGAGGATTTTCCGCGTCCTGTGAACTCCGATGTAGTCAAGAAATACTTTGTCTAAAAACAAAAGAACAGCTCGGTAAGTCGAAAACCTGAAAGGGCGGTTTAAGCAAAAAAGAGCGTCTCGGTGGACTGAAAACCTGAAAAGGCGGTCCAGGCAAAAATTAGAGACATGAAACAGAAACAGCTATCCTGATAGGTCAAACATCTGAAAGGACGACCTATGCAAAAATTAAGGATCAAAAGACAAAGTAACTACATTGGATTGGTCGTGATCCACTCGGGGCACATCAATTGTCTGAAGACTCCGAATTGGAAGCATCCAAACAAGGAATTCAAAGTTATTAGGGATACTAGTGGCCATCGCGTTCAAATGTACTCTTCCCTTTTATATTTACCCTTTTTTTAGACTTTGTAAGATTCGTGGAGCCACGCCTTTGGCAGGCTACCACCCCTTTAATGAATTTCACTTCCCAACATTCTTTACCATTTTGTCAAATTCCTTTCATTCATTTTTATTCTTGATGATAGTCTTTCAAAAAACAAAAAAAACTTTTTCAAAATTTATTTCATGAGTCTTTTATTTTTATCAAATAACAAACACATTCCTTTTCGAACTCGTGAATATTCGGAGTCTACATCGATGTCTGTCCTTAAAGCAGATGAAGCTTCGCAGGCCGAGCATGGTCAATCGCAAAAAGGAATTCCCCAACAGAATCCTCGGTGAATTAATCGGGAATTCCCCAGTGAGTTAAGAGCCCGAAAGGACAATTCAGGCAAGGACTTGCCAACCAAAGCGTAGGCATTCCCAGCGGAATCGCCAGTTCTTCTCTCCGGCGGATTAGCACAATCCCTAGTGGATTAACAAACCCCCCAGTGGAGTCTTACATCATCCAAGCCCGACTTTACTCGGCATTCAAATCATAATCCCCAGCGTCCCATGTGACGTCTGTCATCTCCCAGGTCAGCATAATCTCATGCATCATATCATAGTCATTCCTAACCTGCATTCTCATATTCATACTCATGCATTTCCCACACACAAATAGTCGAATGTCATCTCCAGTTTATTGGTCTCTAGGATGTCATCCTCCTTTTCGCCAAGCGGTAGTTCTTTAACGAATAGCTTGTGGCAAGTTTTTCATCGTATCCAAGGGCAAATCCTTA